>CM060904.1:972318095-973568095 GCA_030737815.1 Allium fistulosum
CAATAATCCACACTTGTCAACTTAAATAATACAAAACACAGAACATTATGGGATTATAAGTACATAAATGTAAATGAGAATCAATACAACATCACAGACTCAGAACAGTCACAGAATAATGCAGCGGAAAATACATCGTCATAATAGTAGTTCATGAAGCTACTACAGAGAATACAACAATGTCTCAACATAAAGCGACTGAAAGAGATACAAGATGTCCAATACATAAGTACATCAAATACTGAAAATAAAATGATATAGATAAAAGCTAAGCCTTCAGCATCTTCAACCAACCTTGACCAGCAACGGAATATCTTCAGACTGACCCGAGCATATGCAAAAGAAACACTCGAGTCAGGACTCAAAATCTTATACAGGATAATCAATGCATATAATAAAGTCCATAACTCAAAGGTGAATATAAACATCATTAAGGGATCGATAAACTACATACAGAATACGCTAAATAGATAATGTCTAATCCATAAAGTAAGATATCAAAATAGGGTTAAGCAGGGCCCATACACCTCTTAACCTGTTTATTCCCAAAAGCATATACAAGACCGTAGTTTCCCCAAAACCGGAAGTCACCAGAGGGCAATCCATATACTAAAGGTACAAATCAAAATCGTAGTGGTCTCGAATAGGATAATCAGTATGACAAGGTACATGAGGCGATACCAACTAGGATACTAGTAGTTGCGTGATCCGGACTGATGTTGGGCATAGCAGCTACTATCCCAACACCGCGAAACAACACTCCCAAATCAAGGGGTGCACCCAAATCGAATCACAAAAGTAATAGATAAGGTATCGAAGAAGTGTGTCCGCTAGAGGTAGCGAACCTCAATGGCCCGGCGCGGCTCCTGTTTTAGTCATGTCAGGGGTCATCCAAAATCGTTCTCTTTCTTCAGTCAACACGTTCATCCAAACCATCCACTTCATTCTGGATCAACACTTCGCGCATATTAGTTATTAAAGTGGTTTTCGGTATCGACAGAGAGTATGTCCATAATCCGATCCCGGACTCTTTAATAACTACGTATTAATTACCCAACAGTCAACCTTTTATTAAAGTTAAAACAAATCAAGTCCAAAGGTCAAGTTGCAAATTTGACTTCCAAATTTGATATTTCATAATTCGGTTCATTTTATTTATAAAATCTTATTTCGAAAAGAAATTCTAGTTCAAGCCCTTTAGTTACCAAAATTTAAGTATTTCTTTAAAACAACATTTCACTTATTAAATCAAATTCAAAACTCATGGATTACATGAAGTAGTCAATCTTAGTTCAACTCATTAAATCAAGTTTTATTCTTTAAATCCATATTTACATTCCTAGGTTCATTTCTATATCAATTTCATTTACTACACTTACTTCTTAAATCTCATTTCGATTAACTTTGTCAAACACTTTGTTTTAAATAAATTAATTTACAAATCCGTTTCAATTCATTACATTAATTCGTTCTCATTTATTTCAATTTATTTCTTTATTCCAACAAATCTAATTTATTTAATTCGATAAAATCCATTTTATTTATTTCAAACAAATTCATTTATTTCATTCAATAAAATCATTTTATTTATTTCGAAACAAATTCATTTATTCAATTTAATAAAATCATTTTATTTATTTCAAACAAATTCATTTATTTCATTCAATAAAATCATTTTATTTATTTCAAAACAAATTCATTTATATTTACGTTACCAACTTACCATATAGTTTTCTAAGTTCATTCCATGATTTCTAATAAGTCTCAATTTCAAAACGTTCTTTGTTGACCGTTCGGTTTCTTATTTTAATTATCTATCCTAGGCCAATTCATCCAATTGGGTATTTATCATTTCAACCCAATTCTATTTAAATTCAAAATCAAACATACAAAGGGAACTTGCAGTGTGATAGCTGGGATGGTGTCAAAGTAAATAAACAAGCAATAGCATCCATTTGCAACAATTCAACAATTCAAATAATCCCGAAATAATCGTATTAATTCGCGGTTGTTATTTACGCCAATTAATACAATTATTTCTAGAATCTACTCTATCATTTCAAGTAGATTAAAGATTATAACATTTCAATTTCACTTGTCGTTCAATTTCAATTACAACAGTTAATTCAATATACGTTCAGCAGTCCAAAGTGAAATTTGTCAATTCTACGTGTCAATTAACTTAACAATTTTAAGGGTCAATTTAATTAATCAATATTCATCATATAAAGGGGTCAAGTTAACAATCAGAATTCGACATATATAATTCATTTTAAATCGTTAACCATCCTATATCCAATTTTAACTTGCAATCAATTTATCACTTAACGATAATAATTTTACATCCAATTCAACATCACATCGCAATCATTTATCAATTCAAACTTGCATAAGAATATAGTCGTGAAAATTAATTCACCTTTCGTGGATAAGAAATTTGACGACGAAGCACGAAGAAATAAGAACAGAGTCGGTACAGCACGAACAACGAACACTGTAATATCGACAAAAAGAAACGATATTAATACAATGAACATTGTATATAATTTATAAATTTATATAAATGCGCTTACCGAAGATGGAGAAAAGAACAAAAGCTGAAGATTGACGATGCTGCAAAAGACGCTCAAACGGTTGCTGCAACACAACAAAGAAAAGTCGGTTACTAATTTCACACAAATCGATACCGCTCAAATTTTTCTTTTTCTGTTACTCTTCTTCGTTTTTTTTTTTTTTTTTTTTACAAACACTCATACTATTAACCACCTATTTCTACAAACTGGACAGCACGCATGCATAAATAACATGCATATATTTCTCAACACACTCACGTACACTTTTGTAAACACATTCCACTAACTACACAACACCACACACGCACACTCAAAACACACAAGAAAAACAACATACGCACTCAACATACACGCACACACGCTCACAACATACACACACAGACACTACCACACAACACACTTGTAGTCTGGGCGACGAAGTGGCAGAAAATCTGGGCGACGAAGTGCACGACAGTGGGCGACAGAGGTCTGGGCGATGGGTCTTGGCGGTGGCGGAGGCAGTGGAGAGGGGTTGTTGGCGGTTGGGTGCCGCGTGGTGGAGACAGGGTGACGTGTTGGTGCTCTCGCATGCACGGGCTGAGGGTGTGGTCGTGGTGGGTTGGGCAGCACGTCAGGGTGGACAGTGGAGGTGGGATTTTCTGGCGGAAGGCGAGGCGTAGTGGAGCTGGAGGCTGGTGGTTGGGGATGCGTCTAGGTGTGGACGGGGAAGGACTGGGACGTGCTGGCTTTGACTGGAAGGTGGGGCTGTCCTACAGTTGGGCTTCCTGGTGGGGTTTGGCCGGTGGTGAATGGATAGGGGAAGGGAGGCGGTGGAACGTAGGTGGGTGGTGCGATGGCAGTGGGAGGATGTTATGGAGTTTGGCCTTTCATTTTTGTATTTGCAGGAAGTATTAAATGATGAGAAGAATGGAGACATGTGGAGTGAAAGTACAAGGTGTATAGGGATTTTGAGATGATATGAAGTGAAAAAGAATAGAAGAAAGGAGGAGAGGTGAATACCTGAATCGATTTCGAGATGATATGAAGTGGAACTGTGAAAATGTGACTGGTTACAGAGCTTTTCAGGTATATAGGGATGGGAATAGGAAGGGATAGCAGTACTATTGAATAGAAAATAAATTTTTGAGCATCACGAAACATCTTCTTATTTTCCCAAACGTTTCACCTATTCCCACTTCACCTTCCCAATAAATGCATTTATGCAGCTGGCTTTTATTTCTTTCAATTCCTTTTGTACGTGGGTAGAGAATTGGGCTGCAATTTCTATTTAACCGGTCCGTCCGGAACGGTAAAATTAGCGCAACGCTTAACGTCGAACTCCGATTTACACAAATGAGTATACCGTTTTGATCAGTGCGACGATGCGGTTCCAACGGTACACAGGTTATTGCGATACGACGATTTTATAAAATTTGCATTTACGCCGCTTAAATTGTACGTTTTGCAAAATAAGATAAACGGAGCAGGCGATGACAGTTTGAGACGAAACGAATCATAAAATCTTGATCAGAATAATTTTTACAAGCGGACTGTGTAAAAATATTTGGATTTGGAAGATAAATTTTTCGCAGCTTTAGATGGACTGATATACAGTAAAACGCGAACGGACTTTACTGTAATATTTTCCAACGAAACTTTTTCTATGTCCAAATCTAACTAGACGTATGTCACAAATAAAGTTTGGATGTAAATTTAGATCGTTTAAAATTTCAAAATTTTTATTGAAACGATGAATTTAAAATTTTAAATTGGGTTGAAATTTAGGGTCGTTACATTATGGGAAGAGGGAAGACGTGAAGAGTGGCGTTCGGCAATAAAGAGGAAGGAGCAGGAGAAACTTTTGCATATTTCTAATCTTTACTGTCTTTACTATTTCCAGAGAAGAGAAGAGAGAGGACGGGTGTGAATTCAGAGAAATATGAGCAACTGGTTTGCATTTACCTTTCATTGAAGTACCAAACAACGGTTCAATAATTCAATGAAATATAAAACGTTTCATATATTCTAAATTGCAGAAATCAAGGAAGAGAATGAATTTAATATGAGAATAGAAATAGCCGGCTCTGGATTTCAAAGTGGATATTGGATAAGCGGAAGGTCATTTTGAAATTAAAAGGATAAAACGGAACCAATACGGTTAACCGTTTCGCGATTTTCGCCGTGTATCGGATGCCGTAACACAGGAACGAATATACTGTGGAGATCAGCACCCCGAGACGATCAAAACGGTATACAGATGTTAGCGGTATGATCGAATTATAAAAATTCGAATTTTCAACTGGCGGAAAACGCAAGAAAAACACTGAAAAATAAGATCGACGGAGCCAAAGATGTCCGAATTTGGAAAAACGACACTGACATCATGCTCAGAAGATGTTTTAGAATTTTTCTATGTAAAATTATTTAGGTTTCGACAACGTTTTATTTTCATTACTTTTTAACTGATTAAGTTGAAGTGAATTTACGCGCGAAATAAACTTTCATATTTTCGGACGAAAATTTACCAGTTGCTATGTTTAACTAGACGTATTTCAAATATTAAATTTTTATTTCAAAATTTTATCGTTTAAAATTTCACAAAATTTCAACTAACTACGTTATTAAAACAGTTGAAATTTACGGGTCGTTACATTCACCCCCACTCAAAACTTTTCGTCCCCGAAAAGGAACGAGGTAGGAGAATAGAAACAACTAGAAAGAAAAACAGATTTGAAATACAACATAACAATTAATTTAAACCATATAAATTAATTTAAACCATATAAATTCAAATTTAGATTAATTGATATTCAATAATTGATTTAATCCATTTGATTTCATTAAAATCAATCTCTACTATTTCTAAATTCATTATCTTATTATCCAATTATCTTCAATTTACAATTTCTAAATCCATAACTTTGAATAGTCTTTTATTATAATCGTATTTTCTTCAACAATTTTAAATTCTTCTTTATTCCAAATTACTGTTAAATTTTCTACTTAATATATCTACTCACATATATTTAACCCATATAAATTAATTAAAAACATAAAAGTTTCGATTTAAATTAATTTACATCTATTAATTTCTTTTAAATTCAAGGTATTTTCGTATGTTGATCAAATTTCAATTTATTAATTCTTTCAAAACAAAATTTATTAATTCTTTCAAACAAATTTATTTCATTATTAACTGAGTTTACTAATTATCCTATCTAACTCTATCAACATCTTTATAATCAAAATTTAGTGTATAACATTTATTATAAACACTCAAATTTTATTTATAAATTCAATTTATCTTATATATTATCCAATTACATATTCAACTTCTGAACGATTTAGGTAAGTTGTATTAGAATGCAGTTGAACAATATACAAATAAAATTTTCCAAACTCAATTATTCAAGTTTAAGTATTTATTCCAAATTTTGGTCTTATTTATAATTAAAATCATCCTTTAACAAAATTTAAGAATTAGATTTCCGATTAACTTTAAACAATTTAGAGATATATATGATATATTTATATCAAATCAAATTAAATTTTAAAATAAAATACCCATATATATATATATATATATAAATCAAATTATACTGAAGAAATTCAAATCAAAATATTTTTCAAAACAAAACCGTAGCAATGCTACAGAATAGTATCTCCACTTCGAAACTCGAAAATGAATGTCGATGATGCGGCCGCCATCACCGAAATTATTTTCCAGCGACAAAGAGAAGAGCACTGATTTCAACATTTAAAAAAAGAAATTCTTTGAAAACGATTTCTATTCGAAAATACTTTCAGTAATATATACTTTAAAAATTTTAAAACCCAAAGTTCGAAATAATCGGAAACTAATAAATTCTCAAATTTCTGAATTAAATTCATTTCAAATTCCAAATCAATTTATAAACCGTATTTATAAATTTATTTAGAACAATAAATGATAATCAAATATTATCATTTCAAATAAACAATTTAATTAACCTATTAAATTCCAGAAAATTTTACTTATATTTTTACAATATACTCAAACAAATTTATTTCATTTTCCAAATTTGAAAATAATATTTTTAATGTTAATTTATAAATATACTTCCTCGCTCGACGATAAAAGAATGGATTTTCAAAGCGAGGATAGAGATTCAAATTTGATGGACTCAAATCAAAGAGAATTTTGATTCGAAGGTAAGTTCGAAACAAGATATGATGATTCAATAACAGAATCGGGAGATGGTAAGTTTATTTAATTCACGGGCAACCTTAACCGGGTCGTCCGTAACTTCAAGAATAGGATCGATGCTGAATTCCGAGGTAAATCAACACTCGATCTCAAGAGATGGAATTCAGGTATAGCAGGGAATAGATAGCATCGTAAACCGAGGATACAGAAATCTCCGGTAAATCGATGCCTATTATAAAGGAGTTTTGCTCTTTTACGAATCATTCGAATATTGGCGAGACCGCCGATCTATTATAGATAACATTCAGAATGGAGTTATGGGGTGCTCCAGAATTTGAAAGAAGACGAATTGTGAAGGACACGAATGAATTTCGGAACCGAGGGAAACGTTCCAAAATTCAAGGGAATTGAGTCAAGGGAAGAGATTGAAACTCGAATGAGAGTGATTCTGTAAATACATTTACCCTATATGTTAAGTTTTTCCTAGAGCTACCAAAGCTCTGATACCAACTGTAACGACCCGTTATTTTGGACCATTCGCATCCATTATAAGTGTATAGGTAGACACTCATGCCGGAGTTGAATTGCTCAAAATACCGCGTTGTTAATTTAAATTTGGCAAAACTGAACATATACAGTAAATAAATAATCACAGATCACAGACACAGAGTAATAAGTGCAGCGGACATAAAAGAGATAGTAGTTCATGAAGCTACTATATGAATATACAAAATACATCAGAGTTTACAACAGAAGAGTAATACGATACATCAGATACAAAATCAGAATACATCACTGGAATCATCGAATACTGGAAGCAGAATAGATGGCTGGATCTCCAAACGAAGCTCCAACTCCAAAGGTGAGTCTCGAAAGCTGAACCACTCAGTCTGACCCGAGCGTAAAGCAAAAACACAAGACACTCGAGTCAGGATTAACATTCTTATATTAATAAATCCAACTCAAGTGAAATAGCAATTGAAATACAAGTAACTTAAAGGATGTTTGGAATAACCATCCTTTAAGGATCCGTTAAACTATCTACTATGTAGTAATGTACGCTAAGTAGATAATGTCTATCAGTAATATAAGAAGATATCAAAATAGCGTTAAGTCATGGCCCATTCCACCCTTAACACATTTTTATTCCCAAAAGCATATACAAGACCGTAGTTTCCCCAAAACCGGAAGTCACCAGAGGGCAATCCATATACTAAAGGTACAAATCAAAATCGTAGTGGTCGTGCATAAATGGAATACAAGTATGACAAGGCACATGAGGCAATACCCAAGGTAGTGATACTACCGTTCGCCTGATCCGGACTGGTGAGAACGCAACGCCGCAGCGCCCGCAACACCGTGAAACAACACTCCCAAAATCAAGGGTGCACCAATCGACAACAAGTATAAGTAGTTCGAAGAAGTGTGTCCACTTGAGATAGCTAATCCTCCATTGGCCCTGCACAGCTCCTGTTTTAGTCATTTCCAATTTGACACAAGTGTCAAGGCTATCCATTATCGTTCTCTTTCTTTAGTCAACACGTACATCATTTCAACCACTTCATTCTGGATCATCACTCCGCGTATAGTTATTAAAGTGGTTTTCGGTTTAGATAGAGAGTATATCCATAACCGAATTCCGGTCTCTTTAATAACTTTCGTAATTATTACACCGATTGGTCGTTTATATATTTCAAAACCAAATCAAATTCAATTTCAATTAGAAATTGTAAATCAACATTTCATTTGTCTTTCGAAATCAATTTCCAAAATTTTCGTTTCAAAACTTCCAAATTCACAATTTCAAAATCTTATAATTCAATTTCAATTTCTATTTAAAACAATTCAAATATTGATTCAAATTCGTATATAAGTTTCATTCCGAAATCATTTAAATTAATTTAACATTCAAATCAATTTAAATCCATTTATCAATTTCATTCAATGTTCGTTAAGTAAATTTTCATTTAAAACAATTTCTGTTTAATTTCCAATTCATTAAATCCATTATTTAAATTCAACTTCCTTATTTCAAAACTTACAATTTGAATTAAATTAAATTCATCAAATCAAATTCTTTAAATTTCAAGTCTTACATTAATTCCAAAAATATCACATTTTCATTTCTTGTTAAAGAAATTCCATTTTACTTATTTACTTACTTAAATAATTTTCCAAAACTTACTTAATAAAGAAAAATCAATTTCAATTATTTACGAAGTAAAATTTACTTATTCAAAGGTTCAAATTTTTCTTATTAAAGAATTCAATTCAATTTAATCATTAAATAATTCATTCTTATTTAATTATTAGATAATTCAAAACTTAATTATTAAATAATTTCAAAGTTTAATAATTTCAACTTAATTATAATTTCAAACTTAATTATTAAATCATTTCAAAGTTTAATAATTTCAAACTTAATTATAATTTCAAACTTAATTCAATCATTTCTCAAATTAAACAACATTCTTTCATCAATTACATTGTTAATATTATGTTTCAGATTATTTAATATTAACATTTTCCTTTCATTAAAATTCAAATTTCAACTTCATTTCAAAGCCATATTATTTATTCAAATAAAATCTTCGTTTTATTTTTAAATCAAATTATTGACCAATCGGGTTTTATTAAATTTTCTATCCTAGGTCAAAGTTCAATTTGGGTATTTATCATTTCAACCCGATTCCAATTCAATTCAAAATCAAAGCATAGCAAAGGGAACTTGCAGTGTGATAACTGGGATGGTATCAAAGTAAATAAACAAGCAATAATAACAATCAATATCAATCCAATAATCAATTCAAATAATCCCGAAATAACCGTATTAATTCGCATTGTTATTTGTACGAATTAATATAATTATTTCTAGAATCTACACTATCATTTCATGTAGACTAAAGATTATTACATTACGGTTTCACTTGTCATTCAATTTCAAATTTTTACACTACAACAATTAATCCAATATACGTCGATAGTTCAAAGTGTAATTATCACTATTCTACGTGTCAATTAATTTAACAATTCAAGGGGGTCATATTCACTAATCAAATTTAACATATAAATCAGTTTTAAAATTTGTTAACTATCCTATATCCATTTCAATTTTGCATACTATTTATCATTTATCACTAACAATTTAACGTCCAATATAAACATCAACAATCAATCAATTATCAGTCAAACTGTATTATCATCACATAAATAATTAACAGATAATGGTGTCAGATGTCACAGGTGAACTGATACAGGCAATAACATATATAACAGTGTATTTAACTAACAATAGCATATTTCAATTGTCGTTTCAATCGAAATCAAATTTAATCAATAAAAGAACGTTAATCGTGAGTGAGTGCTCACCTTTCGAGGCCAGAATTCAGAAGATGACACAGATGTGCACGCTGATACAGATACCAAAATTTTGAATGACGAATCGAAGCAAAGCAGAGTCGGCACGAATTCAACGATCAAAGCTGACTGGTATGAATTTGATGAGCGAAGCTGATAATAGAAAATATATGAATCAATTAGAAACAGTTGATATAAATTAAAATATATATTATTATTTTTATTACTTCCCTTCCAAAATAAATGTTTAGATCAAAACACATATATTTATGAAATCATTAGACAACATATATATAGAACAGAACTTGTACAAACTAGTATATAGATTTCAACATATATACTTTATATTTATATCCCTTAAACCCACCCATATCTAAAATACTATTTTTTTTACATACTTTAAAAGCAAAATCAGAACACGTATAACACATAGTAAATATATATTACGAACCCATTATGAACCTGAATACAGACAAATGTAAACAACTGCTAACCTAAGGCTTATATTATATTGTCAACAATCAGATTACAAAAGGAACAAATAACACATCTATTTATGTATACGGCAAGCCTTATATATATGTAACCTTATATATGCTTTTAATTGTAGGCACTATAACTTATACCTATATGGAAGTACAGCTCATACTAAGGTATATTTATGACTCTTTTTTTATATACTAACGCATCTTTATAATATAAAAGATGATACCTTGTAAACTTTGAACACACCAACTTCAGTTAAATATCAAACTCACGCACGCGTTACTAACACATTTAAAATCAATATATAGTATAAACTTTATAATATGCTAAATACAACTTTATCCAAATTATACAGTATAATTTTTGTTAACCCAAAACGAAACATATATAATAATAGGCAACCTTTATAAATCTAACATACTAACAGATTTTGTTATAATCTATATAAACTGCCATGAAACTATAACTTCATATATAATTTATATACTCTGCCACTACACATATATACACTGTACAACCATAGCTAAATATACTATGCAGCCTAATAATATAATACTAATATAGATCAATACTATTGTCTAATATATATATATATAAACTAATATATGTAATACCGATATAAAATTTTCATACTGCAAGTATATTATAAGATTTATATAAACTAATATTTTCAAACATAAAACAAACTACATGGCCGAAACTACCCTTCAAATATATATAAACACTTTATATATACAGATCAATATAAAACTCACATATACAAATATAAACTAAAATATCACGTTATAACTATATATAAAATAATACTTAACTATATATATAACACTTTATATATGGACCTACCAATAAAATATATATCTATTTGGAAACCAAACTCCAGACCTTATATATATACATAGTAGACTTAACAAACTTACATATGCAAGTAATTGATCACAAAGGTTAGCTTTTGGAAAATGCGGCAGGGAAGGCAAGAGCCCGGCAAACGGTGGCGAGAGAGATGCAAGGGCAGAGCACGACTGGAAGAGGCTGCCGTAGTTCGTTTGTGGTGGAGGGCAGACTGTCGAGGCCGAAGTGATTGTTGCCGAAGGTGGAGGCTGGAGGTTCTTGCTGTAGTGAACGGAAGCCATTGGAAGGTGGGGAGTATTGGCAGTTTGAAGGTCGGAGGATGGTCTGCAGTGAAGGCGGAAGTGGTGCATGCGGATGTGGTCGAGTGGGGTTGGTGGCTTTAGGCGTGGGAGGAAGGGCGCGAGTTGGTGGTGGTAGGCTCGAATCCGAGAGGGAAATTATGGGAAGAGGGAAGACGTGAAGAGTGGCGTTCGGCAATAAAGAGGAAGGAGCAGGAGAAACTTTTGCATATTTCTAATCTTTACTGTCTTTACTATTTCCAGAGAAGAGAAGAGAGAGGACGGGTGTGAATTCAGAGAAATATGAGCAACTGGTTTGCATTTACCTTTCGTTGAAGTACCAAACAACGGTTCAATAATTCAATGAAATATAAAACGTTTCATATATTCTAAATTGTAGAAATCAAGGAAGAGAATGAATTTAATATGGGAATAGAAATAGCCGGCTCTGGATTTCAAAGTGGATATTGGATAAGCGGAAGGTCATTTTGAAATTAAAAGGATAAAACGGAACCAATACGGTTAACCGTTTCGCGATTTTCGCCGTGTATCGGATGCCGTAACACAAGAACGAATATACTGTGGAGATCAGCACCCCGAGACGATCAAAATGGTATACAGATGTTAGCGGTATGATCGAATTATAAAAATTCGAATTTTCAACTGGCGGAAAACGCAAGAAAAACACTGAAAAATAAGATCGACGGAGCCAAAGATGTCCGAATTTGGAAAAACGACAAACTGACATCTTGCTCAGAAGATGTTTTAGAATTTTTCTATGTAAAAATATTTAGGTTTCGACAAAGTTTTATTTTCATTACTTTTTAACTGATTAAGTTGAAGTGAATTTACGCGCGAAATAAACTTTCATATTTTCGGACGAAAATTTACCAGTTGCTATGTTTAACTAGACGTATTTCAAATATTAAATTTTTATTTCAAAATTTTATCGTTTAAAATTTCACAAAATTTCAACTAACTACGTTATTAAAACAGTTGAAATTTACGGGTCGTTACACTTAATTATCTTCCTGCCATTTTTCCTACCATCACTGATCATCCCACTACCATTACTGAAAACTACAACATTCCAAATCCACCGAGATCAACAGAGTTACCCAAAATTCATTTTTAGTTAAAACCAGAACTGCACCTTCATTACTAAACTAAAAATTACGATTTTAAAGCTAAAAATCATGTTATAGTTTATGTATTCAATTTATAATCCTGGATTTATAAATTACAAAGTTTGAGTTTCCACTTTTATATACCTACACTATTGTTTTTGCTTTTCAGAGACACTCAGATTTGAAGTTTGACTTAAATAAATTCTTAAACATTTGTTTATGGTAAATCAACAACTTTTGTTTGTAAATTAAGTCCTAACAAAAACTAGATCAAGTGGTAAGGGATTTTAAATAGAATTTTTTTGAGCCTAGGCAAACAAAATAAGAACAGAGCACACAATCACATATGCACATCAATACATCCATATAGATATACAGAGATATACTTATAAATGCATTCATAAACATATTTGTTTTCAGAGGTAAACATGCATCATAATTATGCTTAAACTATTTAAATTGTGATGTTACTCACCTGATTGAATGATAAAGAACAGAGCTTCCAAATTTGAAAAGCTTTTGAATTTTAAAAACTTGAATTGCCTTGATCCTTATTAAACTGAAATGCTTCTTTGATTTTTAAACTTGAGTTGCTGGAGCTTTAAACTGATTTAACTACATGCATGCTTCCAGGTTGAAAAATGAATGCAGGTAGACTGGTTTCTTTTTGAAAATGATTTGCAGTCTTCCTTTAAAAATGAGTTACAGGCTTTGGTTTGATTTTTGATTTCTGGTTTGAGGCATTTGATTACTGATTTATCAGGTTTTTGTTTAGAGAATTTGTTTGAGTTTCTCTTGTTTTGAAAAGAAAATAGAAAGGAATGAAGTGAAGAAATGCAAATGTTTATATATAAGTAAATTTGTGATTTATAAAAATAAAATAAAATGAAAATAAATAAGGACACTTGTCATTAGAGTTGATCATTTATTTACACATGTTAAAACAAAGCCTTAAGATATTAACACTTGTCTTTTAAGTAATTTTACTTATTTTTATTTATTTTAAAAGTAAATAAAAGCCTTTTTCTTTATTTATTAAATACTTATCTATATATAAATTACTTTTTAAAGAAACAAAACTAATTATATTTATAAATAAAAGTTTATACATATATTTTAAAATCCAAAACAATTTAAAATATCTATCTTTGAATTTCAAAACTTTTTAATTCAAATTCAAATCAAATACTAAAGTTCAATTTAAAAATCAAGTTATATATATATATATACATATAGATTCAACAGCACATTTAATTTGAAAATAACAATACACTATAATTATTATTTGAAAATAATACATTTGTCAATTTAAATAATTTATAGAAGAGATTATCATATTATCAAGCAATATTTTAAAAAGAAATAAAACAAAACCTTTTTGTTAAATCTTATTTACATTTAAAATTAAGTTAAAATATATCTTAAACAATTTAAACATTTACCTAAAGTATTTTAAAACTATAAGGTTATTTATTTAAATAACTTTGAAAAGTTCATATTAAATTAAGAGGGAATTAGGCAAAAGGACAAATTTTGAAAAAAATTTAGACTGAAGGACACAAAGTTTCATTTTTGGGCTGAAGGACAAACTTTGAAAGAAACTTAGGCTTAAGGAAAATGCTAAATATAGTTAGCATTTTGTACAGTGCAAACATTGTACAAAATGCTAATTATAACTAGCATTATATCCAGTTTTACATTGTACAAAATGCTAGTTGTATTAGCATTGTCCTTCAGCCTAATTATCTTCCAAAGTTTGTCCTTCAGCCTAAAAATAAAACCTGTTGTCCTTCAGCCAAAAATTTTATGAAAATTTGTCCTTGTGCCTATTTTCCACTTAAATTAAATCTAAATTTCCAATTTACCAAAGCTTTTCTATTTACAATATATACAAATAAATTTATATATTACAAATAGAAAATATCACACTAGCTTTTAAAAGATAAAATTCACCAATTAAATACTTATTTAATTAGATTATTAAATTAAATTCAAATTTTATTATCAAAGGTTATCAAATCAATTTAATTTTTAATACAGATTATTTAATTGATATTGCCCAAAATTCCGGGATATCACATTCCTCCCCCCTTAAAATAATTTCGTCCCCGAAATTTAAACAAAGGTAATTTAATAATCTATTTAAGATTTTAATTTAAACCACAAGCATATATTATCATCCATATGCTAACAACCATAGCAACCAATTCATCCAATCAAACAATTCTAACTATCCAGACAAAATTCTGGATAGAACTTCCTAGAGTTTCCCGAGTATAAATACCGGGATACTCGCTCAACAGAAGCCAACCAATCAATACTACTAAGCTACAGAGCTCCTACTCATCTAGATCTATAGAACTAAACAGGATATCAGACTATAGACGAGTCTGACTCAACTACCAAACCTCCCCGAACTGTTGGTTCCATAACCAGTGATAGATCAAACACGTACTCCCTCAGATATATGTAAAACACATTGAATTCCAGTCATCCAAACTAGAAATTCAATCCTGAAGACCAAACGCTTATCCAAATCAGAACACAGAAGAGATCCAAAATACCTCGGAGCTGACTTCCCAGACTTACCCAATCTTATAGCTTCCTTTACCAGAGAAAACTTCAACAACAACGAAGTCTCCAACTTCGAATTCCAAATTCCTCCTTCTCTTATCCACAAAACTCTTCTGACGATCCTGGGTTGCCTACAACCCTTCTTGATCAGCTCAACCTTCGCTGATGCTTCTTGAAACAAACAGGAC
The DNA here is from genome assembly GCA_030737815.1 of Allium fistulosum. Classification (NCBI taxonomy): domain Eukaryota; kingdom Viridiplantae; phylum Streptophyta; class Magnoliopsida; order Asparagales; family Amaryllidaceae; genus Allium; species Allium fistulosum. The sequence goes on from CM060904.1 coordinate 972,333,693, forward strand.
CAAAAATAACTCAACAAAATGATCCTCTCAAGATCTACCCAAAATCCAGAACGTAACTCTACTTCACAATTATCAGTAGATTCCAAACTTACTTCTCCTATCCAGAGATGCACTCCCAAACTACTTCCGCTGCACCACTCTGATCTGAGGTAGAATGAAAATTCTGATGAAGAACATGTAACGACCCAGAATTTTGAACAAATTAAATTGAGAATATTTAATTAATTTTAAATATTTGAACGATGATTTAATTTGAATCCCCGATATAACTTTGAAATTTACGATTAAATTATAAAATTTAATCGATTGAAGTTGAATAAAAATTTGAATATTCAATTTAAAGCTAAAGAAAAATATTTCGAACGCTTGTAAAATTATATTGATAACACTGAAGATAACCGCAGCTTCAGAAATTGATTTGGAAATAATTTGTTCAGTTTTGAAATTTAATTGTTCGAATCGATGTTTAAAAATAGCCGTCCGAGGCACAGTCTCGGAATTCGACGAAACCAGTTCCATTGGGTCCGTAACGTTGAATTGTTATCGGATTTCAAATATCGTATTTTTCGAAGTTTATATGTGAGCACACGACAGGAAAACGCATCGAAATTATTCGAATTCGAATTTAAATTTAAACTTGAATTTGGTCAAACATATACACGTTCTTCCCCGTTGTTCACGCCTATAATCACGAAGAGAATCACGCAACCCATCACGCAAATCGCTCTCCAGTTTTCAAATCAAAAACAAAATAAAACAATGGCCACTGGTCTCTCTCCCTCTCTCTCGTTCCTCTCCTCCATCTCTTTTCAATCATCACGAAATCGAAATCGCGTACGAATTCGCGACGGCGGCGCGTCAGCAGGCACGCGCGAAGGGGATTTGGGGATCGCGTTCGTTCGCCGCGAGCTGGCGATGGCTTGGGGTATCGCGAAGCAGGTGATGGCGACAGTCATTCGTGGCGATGGCAGTTGGAGGCTGGGGATTTCGCGAAGTCGTGGCAGCAACGTGAGGGTCGAACACATGTAAAGGGGGGTGGGTCGCGAGCACAAGATCGAGGCCGGTGGAGCTCCACTTGATCGAAGTCGTGGAGATGGCGTGTGCCTGAGGCACTGGGGTTTGGGCGATGTACTCGAGCATGGCGTCGTGAGGTACGGCAGTGGAACAGGATGTCCTGGAGGTAGTCGCGACTGGCGATTCAAGGTCGCGAGAAATTGATCTAGGGCAAATGTCATCGTCGAGTGGATTAGGGCTTCGCGACGAGGCAGGTCGGGACGGTGAGCTTATCACGGTGCTCGAATGCGTGAATGGCTTTGGTAAATTCGTGGAGGCAAAAGGTATTTTTAAATTTTAAATATGCATTTAATTTACTGCAAGTGATAAAAGTATGATAGATTAAAATTTTAAAATAAATAAAAGTATGTATATAATTATTAAAATGTTACAGTAAAGAAATTTTAGATAAATGAACTTATTTATTAGGTAAAATAAATTTATTAGATGGCTATTGTTTTGGTATTGAAAATAAATTTAGTTTGAATCTGATTTTCTTTTCTAGCTAAATTTATTTGTTTAAAAGAATATATATATATATATTTAATTTACCAATCTATTTAAACACTAAGGAAATAATTTGGTTAAGGGGTTAATCGATTATTTTGGTCCCTGGTGATAGTATTATATTAAATGGAATTTAATTTCGGAAAAAGAAAAAGAGAATTGGGTTAAATTTTAAAAGTATTAGTTGAGATAAAGAATATTTGGGAATGAACAAAAGAATAAATTTTTAGTTGAGATTAAATTAATGATTTAAAATTGATCATTGGTTAATTTAATTTATCAAATGAAGTTTAATTTATTCGATTGATTCGAATATTTACAAATTGTGTAAAATATTTATACAAGGTATAAATCAAGGAAATCAAGCCGGAATCGAAAATGGGATGGCAAATTAAAATCTAAGGTGAGATTTTTCTCACTCAAAATTGAAGTGGAATTTTCAGTTGTTTATTGTTTGATATGATTTCTATGTTGATTGTGATATTAGATATGATAGGATATATCTATATATATAGCAGTATATACATATTGGCATATGTATATACTGGATTGATGATTTCCCGCCTCGTATAGCGGATGAGACCCTATTGCGCCGTTAGTAAGCGGATTTATAAAAACCTATATACCGCGATAATTCCGTACTGGAGCGGAATTGGTATTGTGCTAACATCTTTGGATGCAGGAAAACAGGTTGGAGGGATCCAACTGGATTCCTCAACTGTATTTATTTATTTACAGATATTGTGATATATATTCTGTTATCATATGATGATATATGATATTTGATTGTTGTGATTGATTGTTTGATGCTGTAGCATCATCGGATTCAAGTTTTAAAAAAAATAACGACTTTTGATTTTAAAGGATTTTTAAAGTGATCTTTGAAATTATACGTTTATTAAATTTTTGAAGTGATTTATTTTAAATAAATAAACGTTCAAATTTTAAAGTTATAAAAGTCAAGACCTTTGTGAAATCTAACTGAAAAGTGATTTTTGGAATAAACAGTTGATTGATTTATAAAATGGTTTAAGTTGAGATTTTGAAAAAAAAAATATTATAAACGATTTATTTAAAAGGTTTATAAGGTTGACACTTTATAAATTAAAAATGTTGGTATTATAAAACAAGTTTTTTATAAGTGTTAAAAATGAAATTTTAGGAAATTATAAATAAATGAAATTTATAAATTGTGAACTTATAAATGGAAAATGATTTTTGTGGAATAAATGAAATTATAAGTATTTAACTTATAATATGGATTGTGGTAGAAAAATTGAATTGTGAATTGAATAGGTCATTAAAGAAGATTTATAGATCAAATTGGTAATGAAGGAGATTTATTAAATTGAAATCGTTAGAAAATAGAAATAGGATTTATAAACGTTGTTTTATAAATTCGAAATCAATTGGATTTGATAAATTAAAATATTAAAGAGGATATATTCGCGATTTTGGATAGCGAATTTTTATTTAGATAAAAATGTGTAGAAATGATTGAAATGAGGTTAAGTAAATTTTATTCACGATTTTGGACAGTGAACATATGGTTAAGTAAAATGGATTCATTTTTGAAGAAGGAATATTTTAAAAATGAAGTTAAACATTTGTAAAGGTGTTTTAAAATGTGTTATGAATCGAAATCATAGATTTCAACATTTATTGTTGAAATAGACGTTTTCGAGAAATTTAAGGAAATGATGGACTATAACACTGTTGTTATAGTAAATGATTTCCGAAAGGAAATGTTTTGATGTAGTATTGGGATTTATACATCTATTAAAATCCGAATCCCTATACTAGTGATTTTGAGTCGTCGTAACGATGTTTTACGTAACATTCGTTTTGACTCAAATAAATGTGTTTAAAGAGAATGATTTCCTTAAAAAATGAATATATACTTAATTTGATTTAAGTATATCGAATATTTCCAAATGTTGAAAATAAATGATTTGTGAAATACTTATTATTAAATAAGTATGGAATGTTTTCCAAAATGAAATGAAACGTTTTGAGATTTTATCTTCTTAAAGATAAATCGAAATTGAATATTGAAAACGGTTTGAAATCGAATATCAGTAGATATTTTGAAATATAAATTCAATATGGAATTTATAAAAGAAAGGGAAGTTGTTTAAAAAAAAAAAATATTGATTTATTTTTGAAGTGTGGAAATAATATATCTAGAAAAGATATTTTTGGAAGATAAAATAATTTGGAAAATTATTTGGAATCTGATGATGTTGCGCATCTTTATTGATAGTTAAATAACCGACTATCAATAATTACCTTTAGATAGGTATTTGTTGTGAATTGGATGAATTTGAATGCCACACTTGTTTTTAAATAATCGCTCACTATTCGGGTTAGCCGGGAAAGGACCATGGGGTCGTCTAACCCATTCCGAATATGTGATACGTCGTTATGAATTGCATTTGAAGACCGGTGTTGAAGACCGGATATTTTTGAAAACGGAAGGATTACCGTCGAGTTACTCTACATCGACTGATCTTCGATTTAGAGGTTTTATCACCCTTAGTGACGGGAAGTCCTGACGTGATTGAAAATTATCCGGATATGCAAGGGCTTCGTGAGAAGTGCCTTCGGTTCTGTTCGATCCCGGAACAGACTTGTATGGATTGTGTGTCTGACGTTACAATTTGAGATATTGAGCTGATTTCTTTCAAATACATCTCTGTTGGTGGCGGAGAATTTATTCTCTTAGCTTAACACCCTTCTCTGAGACGTACGAGCTCAGAGGTTATGTAGTTGAAATTTATCAGCGATATATCCCAATTTGGTAACGTGGCATACTAAGTGTTGCTGTGAAATGATCAGTGTTTGATCATTTGTGATATGATCATTTGTTTGATCTTATATCTTTGTGATCATAGGTTGATCATTTTGTTTGACCCGAAGCAGGGCTTTTTAAGAAAGCGTAGCTTTGTGGACGAGACTTCGTCGAGCCTCACACCCCGGAAATGGTCGAAACAGGAAGGATGCAGCAAGGTTCTAGGGAGTAGCGCCCCTTAGTGTATGTCATTCCTTCTGGATAAAGGTGGTATCATGGTATGGAGCCCAGATACTTAACCTCTGTGGTTACTGCATTATTATTTCTATGTGGTTTGTTGGAAATCGGGGATCCTCGGGAAGATCGGTGACGATCGGGGGATGGCATACGCGTGTCAGTAGTTACCTATTTTTGCAGAGGTAACCCGGCCTTGTGTTGGCAGAGATCTAACCGTAATGTTAGGTTATTTCTCGGGTCGTCTATTCCAGGGACGTACCCATCGTGGAAAAGGAAGTTCCTTAGCCTGACCATTTGTTGGAAATCCAAAGAAACAATACGTGACTTGTACGGTATTAGTTGTATTACCTGCCATGGAATGTGGCGGTAACCTGCTATTGAACATGGTAGCTATAGTAGGCATACGATACTGGTCGTATGTTGGCTAAGATTAATATTATACTTTCGAAATGTTTTCTACACTATGCACTAATAATAATATCAAAAATGATTTGATTTTGCGTAGTAAGCATCTTTGACTATCATAAGAAGGAATCTCCTCCAATTCTGCGTTTGCATTGTGTGTGTGGTGGGAGGTCTTATGGTAGTTTCATTTTCCAAAAGCATTGCGAATTGACTTTAAAAATTCTCTGCTGTTTATTTTTAAAGAATAACTGTTTTACGATCTCACACCAGTCACCATGACTGACTCGGAGTTTATTGTTTCCCTTCTAAACTCTGGGTGCCCACCAATTTCCACACGGGCAGTCTAGAGTTAGATTATCAGGATATTCTGGATATTCTGGAGCTTTGGAGATAAGCTGGATGGCAAGACGTAGTATTTGTATCTGATATATTTATTCCGCTGTGTATTCTGTATGAGGACAAGTTTATATAACTGTCCATTGTTGTTTATTGACTCTGATGATATGATGTGATGTAATGTAATAACAGATATAATTCTTTTGTTTTTAAATGATACTGATTTATCTATTATATATTGTTCCGCTGCGATGTGTAAGATTCTGATATTGTTTTCTGTTCTGATGTTGTTCTGTTGTTCTTCTTTCTTCTATCTTCTTCTTCTACCTTTTTCTTCTTTCTTAAAATCATAACTTTTCGGGTTTCCGGCATTCGATGACTCAGCAGTCGATAAAGTGAGTATCGATGTTGAATTTTCGAAAGTCGAAAATTTTGGGATGTTACAAGTGGTATCAGAGCATATGGTTAAGCGACAACCCTGCTCTGTTGGGTGTTACTCATTAGAGATAGAGTCAGTAGTACTCTAGAATGAGTTTGAGTGTAATAGTAAATATGAGCGCGTATTTGTTATTGAATATAAAAATTGTTTTATATTGTGATGATTGATTTGTTGAGTGGTATATGGATTCTGGTCAATACGAGTAATTAACGATCATTGATAGGGATCTCTAAACACTTGAATGGAACAGTTCGGCACAGTATTGTTTTAAAATTGGGTGAATGAAATAATTTGTCCAAAACTATTTTTGTATAGAAAAGAAATTATTTTCTGTAAATTATAATAGTATATGGTTGCATGGTTGCTAGAAGTAATAATATTAAATTATTCTCATTGAAATTAAATAAGAAATTGAAATCGTTACTCCAAAGTTAAGAAATTAATTCACAGACAAGTGAAATTTGAGAATGTAAATTATAAATGTGAATTGTAAATTAAAACGGGATTCCAGAGAAGTATTTGGAAATGTTTTGAAAGAAATTTGAAAATTTTTGGAGATTTGGGAAGGTTAAATCTTTTTGGAGTTGAAAATGAATTTCGAAGGTTTTGAAAAGTATTTTGGAGAAATGAAAAGCTCTAAACTCTTTTCGGTCGCTGGAAAATAACTTCGATGATGACCGCGGCATCGTTGGTGTTCATTTTCGGGTTTCCAAAAGAGAAATTGCTGTCAAGTTGTTTTAAATGAAAGTTGTTTGAAAAATTTGGGTTTTGTTTTGAAATTCAAAAGATAATTTGATTTGTTTTCAAAATGGCCTTGAAATGTTGGTAAACTCTGGAATGCTATCTAAAGATATTTATGAAATATTACTAAGTTGATAACTTATACAAATTGAATTTTGATAGAATAAATTTAACTTAAAGATGAAGTTAAATAAATGTAAGTACAAGTGAATCAATTGTGATTTAATGAAAGTGAAATTGAAAATTTAATTGGTGAAATTAAACCTTGAATTGTGAACTAAATGAAAGAATGGTTCGGAATTGCAAATAAATTCAAGTAAGAAGAAATAAATTTCAAATGAACGGAATTTACAATTGTAAGTGAATGAAGTATTAAACTGAAAGTTAGTAAGTGAAGCTAATTGATTATTGACCAAATGGATAAGGTTTGAACGAATTAAATTCAATGATCATAAATGAAGATAAATTGAATTCCAATAGAATTGAAAATGTGAATTATAAGTTCAAATGAATGTGAAATGAAAAAATTGAACGAAATTGAATATGTAACTTCAATAGCGAATTTAAAGATGGTATAAGTAGTTTATATTGGAAAATTTGTAATCAAATTTGCAAAATGATTTGAATGCTGTAACTAGATATAATGGCTAGTAGGATATACAGGTGTATAAAGGGATTGGAAAATTTATTTCACAGATAAATTTGAATTGCTCGAAAAAGGTACGTATTTGAGTTTTAATATGAGTTTTTGATGATTTCTCTCTAGCCGCTTGGCTTTTTCTTTTTCTTTTTGAAATTTGAGAGTCCGTAGGGACGTTTTGTAGTAGTGCCGTATTAGCCGCGCAAAGGAGACGCTGGCGAAATTTTTCGAAAATTTAGGGCGTTAGAAAATTTTTGAGAAAAATTGAAAGTTTAAAATTTGAATTTGAATTTGAATTTGAATTGTTAAGCGAACAATGTTGTTTTGAACTTAGAGTTGAAGTTGAAATTTAGTTGATGAATAACGAATCTTTAGTAGAAAGATTTGTTTCGATAAATTGATAAAACTATTTAGATTGTGAAAAATAGTAGACGAGTTAAGGATCATTTTTTCCTAACTTGTAATTTCGAGGACGAAATTCTTTTAAGGGGGGAAGTTTGTAACGACCCAGAATTTTGAACAAATTAAATTGAGAATATTTAATTAATTTTAAATATTTGAACGATGATTTAATTTGAATCCCCGATATAACTTTGAAATTTACGATTAAATTATAAAATTTAATCGATTGAAGTTGAATAAAAATTTGAATATTCAATTTAAAGCTAAAGAAAAATATTTCGAACGCTTGTAAAATTATATTGATAACACTGAAGATAACCGCAGCTTCAGAAATTGATTTGGAAATAATTTGTTCAGTTTTGAAATTTAATTGTTCGAATCGATGTTTAAAAATAGCCGTCCGAGGCACAGTCTCGGAATTCGACGAAACCAGTTCCATTGGGTCCGTAACGTTGAATTGTTATCGGATTTCAAATATCGTATTTTTCGAAGTTTATATGTGAGCACACGACAGGAAAACGCATCGAAATTATTCGAATTCGAATTTAAATTTAAACTTGAATTTGGTCAAACATATACACGTTCTTCCCCGTTGTTCACGCCTATAATCACGAAGAGAATCACGCAACCCATCACGCAAATCCCTCTCCAGTTTTCAAATCAAAAACAAAATAAAACAATGGCCACTGGTCTCTCTCCCTCTCTCTCGTTCCTCTCCTCCATCTCTTTTCAATCATCACGAAATCGAAATCGCGTACGAATTCGCGACGGCGGCGCGTCAGCAGGCACGCGCGAAGGGGATTTGGGGATCGCGTTCGTTCGCCGCGAGCTGGCGATGGCTTGGGGTATCGCGAAGCAGGTGATGGCGACAGTCATTCGTGGCGATGGCAGTTGGAGGCTGGGGATTTCGCGAAGTCGTGGCAGCAACGTGAGGGTCGAACACATGTAAAGGGGGGTGGGTCGCGAGCACAAGATCGAGGCCGGTGGAGCTCCACTTGATCGAAGTCGTGGAGATGGCGTGTGCCTGAGGCACTGGGGTTTGGGCGATGTACTCGAGCATGGCGTCGTGAGGTACGGCAGTGGAACAGGATGTCCTGGAGGTAGTCGCGACTGGCGATTCAAGGTCGCGAGAAATTGATCTAGGGCAAATGTCATCGTCGAGTGGATTAGGGCTTCGCGACGAGGCAGGTCGGGACGGTGAGCTTATCACGGTGCTCGAATGCGTGAATGGCTTTGGTAAATTCGTGGAGGCAAAAGGTATTTTTAAATTTTAAATATGCATTTAATTTACTGCAAGTGATAAAAGTATGATAGATTAAAATTTTAAAATAAATAAAAGTATGTATATAATTATTAAAATGTTACAGTAAAGAAATTTTAGATAAATGAACTTATTTATTAGGTAAAATAAATTTATTAGATGGCTATTGTTTTGGTATTGAAAATAAATTTAGTTTGAATCTGATTTTCTTTTCTAGCTAAATTTATTTGTTTAAAAGAATATATATATATATATTTAATTTACCAATCTATTTAAACACTAAGGAAATAATTTGGTTAAGGGGTTAATCGATTATTTTGGTCCCTGGTGATAGTATTATATTAAATGGAATTTAATTTCGGAAAAAGAAAAAGAGAATTGGGTTAAATTTTAAAAGTATTAGTTGAGATAAAGAATATTTGGGAATGAACAAAAGAATAAATTTTTAGTTGAGATTAAATTAATGATTTAAAATTGATCATTGGTTAATTTAATTTATCAAATGAAGTTTAATTTATTCGATTGATTCGAATATTTACAAATTGTGTAAAATATTTATACAAGGTATAAATCAAGGAAATCAAGCCGGAATCGAAAATGGGATGGCAAATTAAAATCTAAGGTGAGATTTTTCTCACTCAAAATTGAAGTGGAATTTTCAGTTGTTTATTGTTTGATATGATTTCTATGTTGATTGTGATATTAGATATGATAGGATATATCTATATATATAGCAGTATATACATATTGGCATATGTATATACTGGATTGATGATTTCCCGCCTCGTATAGCGGATGAGACCCTATTGCGCCGTTAGTAAGCGGATTTATAAAAACCTATATACCGCGATAATTCCGTACTGGAGCGGAATTGGTATTGTGCTAACATCTTTGGATGCAGGAAAACAGGTTGGAGGGATCCAACTGGATTCCTCAACTGTATTTATTTATTTACAGATATTGTGATATATATTCTGTTATCATATGATGATATATGATATTTGATTGTTGTGATTGATTGTTTGATGCTGTAGCATCATCGGATTCAAGTTTTAAAAAAAATAACGACTTTTGATTTTAAAGGATTTTTAAAGTGATCTTTGAAATTATACGTTTATTAAATTTTTGAAGTGATTTATTTTAAATAAATAAACGTTCAAATTTTAAAGTTATAAAAGTCAAGACCTTTGTGAAATCTAACTGAAAAGTGATTTTTGGAATAAACAGTTGATTGATTTATAAAATGGTTTAAGTTGAGATTTTGAAAAAAAAAATATTATAAACGATTTATTTAAAAGGTTTATAAGGTTGACACTTTATAAATTAAAAATGTTGGTATTATAAAACAAGTTTTTTATAAGTGTTAAAAATGAAATTTTAGGAAATTATAAATAAATGAAATTTATAAATTGTGAACTTATAAATGGAAAATGATTTTTGTGGAATAAATGAAATTATAAGTATTTAACTTATAATATGGATTGTGGTAGAAAAATTGAATTGTGAATTGAATAGGTCATTAAAGAAGATTTATAGATCAAATTGGTAATGAAGGAGATTTATTAAATTGAAATCGTTAGAAAATAGAAATAGGATTTATAAACGTTGTTTTATAAATTCGAAATCAATTGGATTTGATAAATTAAAATATTAAAGAGGATATATTCGCGATTTTGGATAGCGAATTTTTATTTAGATAAAAATGTGTAGAAATGATTGAAATGAGGTTAAGTAAATTTTATTCACGATTTTGGACAGTGAACATATGGTTAAGTAAAATGGATTCATTTTTGAAGAAGGAATATTTTAAAAATGAAGTTAAACATTTGTAAAGGTGTTTTAAAATGTGTTATGAATCGAAATCATAGATTTCAACATTTATTGTTGAAATAGACGTTTTCGAGAAATTTAAGGAAATGATGGACTATAACACTGTTGTTATAGTAAATGATTTCCGAAAGGAAATGTTTTGATGTAGTATTGGGATTTATACATCTATTAAAATCCGAATCCCTATACTAGTGATTTTGAGTCGTCGTAACGATGTTTTACGTAACATTCGTTTTGACTCAAATAAATGTGTTTAAAGAGAATGATTTCCTTAAAAAATGAATATATACTTAATTTGATTTAAGTATATCGAATATTTCCAAATGTTGAAAATAAATGATTTGTGAAATACTTATTATTAAATAAGTATGGAATGTTTTCCAAAATGAAATGAAACGTTTTGAGATTTTATCTTCTTAAAGATAAATCGAAATTGAATATTGAAAACGGTTTGAAATCGAATATCAGTAGATATTTTGAAATATAAATTCAATATGGAATTTATAAAAGAAAGGGAAGTTGTTTAAAAAAAATAAATATTGATTTATTTTTGAAGTGTGGAAATAATATATCTAGAAAAGATATTTTTGGAAGATAAAATAATTTGGAAAATTATTTGGAATCTGATGATGTTGCGCATCTTTATTGATAGTTAAATAACCGACTATCAATAATTACCTTTAGATAGGTATTTGTTGTGAATTGGATGAATTTGAATGCCACACTTGTTTTTAAATAATCGCTCACTATTCGGGTTAGCCGGGAAAGGACCATGGGGTCGTATAACCCATTCCGAATATGTGATACGTCGTTATGAATTGCATTTGAAGACCGGTGTTGAAGACCGGATATTTTTGAAAACGGAAGGATTACCGTCGAGTTACTCTACATCGACTGATCTTCGATTTAGAGGTTTTATCACCCTTAGTGACGGGAAGTCCTGACGTGATTGAAAATTATCCGGATATGCAAGGGCTTCGTGAGAAGTGCCTTCGGTTCTGTTCGATCCCGGAACAGACTTGTATGGATTGTGTGTCTGACGTTACAATTTGAGATATTGAGCTGATTTCTTTCAAATACATCTCTGTTGGTGGCGGAGAATTTATTCTCTTAGCTTAACACCCTTCTCTGAGACGTACGAGCTCAGAGGTTATGTAGTTGAAATTTATCAGCGATATATCCCAATTTGGTAACGTGGCATACTAAGTGTTGCTGTGAAATGATCAGTGTTTGATCATTTGTGATATGATCATTTGTTTGATCTTATATCTTTGTGATCATAGGTTGATCATTTTGTTTGACCCGAAGCAGGGCTTTTTAAGAAAGCGTAGCTTTGTGGACGAGACTTCGTCGAGCCTCACACCCCGGAAATGGTCGAAACAGGAAGGATGCAGCAAGGTTCTAGGGAGTAGCACCCCTTAGTGTATGTCATTCCTTCTGGATAAAGGTGGTATCATGGTATGGAGCCCAGATACTTAACCTCTGTGGTTACTGCATTATTATTTCTATGTGGTTTGTTGGAAATCGGGGATCCTCGGGAAGATCGGTGACGATCGGGGGATGGCATACGCGTGTCAGTAGTTACCTATTTTTGCAGAGGTAACCCGGCCTTGTGTTGGTAGAGATCTAACCGTAATGTTAGGTTATTTCTCGGGTCGTCTATTCCAGGGACGTACCCATCGTGGAAAAGGAAGTTCCTTAGCCTGACCATTTGTTGGAAATCCAAAGAAACAATACGTGACTTGTACGGTATTAGTTGTATTACCTGCCATGGAATGTGGCGGTAACCTGCTATTGAACATGGTAGCTATAGTAGGCATACGATACTGGTCGTATGTTGGCTAAGATTAATATTATACTTTCGAAATGTTTTCTACACTATGCACTAATAATAATATCAAAAATGATTTGATTTTGCGTAGTAAGCATCTTTGACTATCATAAGAAGGAATCTCCTCCAATTCTGCGTTTGCATTGTGTGTGTGGTGGGAGGTCTTATGGTAGTTTCATTTTCCAAAAGCATTGCGAATTGACTTTAAAAATTCTCTGCTGTTTATTTTTAAAGAATAACTGTTTTACGATCTCACACCAGTCACCATGACTGACTCGGAGTTTATTGTTTCCCTTCTAAACTCTGGGTGCCCACCAATTTCCACACGGGCAGTCTAGAGTTAGATTATCAGGATATTCTGGATATTCTGGAGCTTTGGAGATAAGCTGGATGGCAAGACGTAGTATTTGTATCTGATATATTTATTCCGCTGTGTATTGTGTATGAGGACAAGTTTATATAACTGTCCATTGTTGTTTATTGACTCTGATGATATGATGTGATGTAATGTAATAACAGATATAATTCTTTTGTTTTTAAATGATACTGATTTATCTATTATATATTGTTCCGCTGCGATGTGTAAGATTCTGATATTGTTTTCTGTTCTGATGTTGTTCTGTTGTTCTTCTTTCTTCTATCTTCTTCTTCTACCTTTTTCTTCTTTCTTAAAATCATAACTTTTCGGGTTTCCGGCATTCGATGACTCAGCAGTCGATAAAGTGAGTATCGATGTTGAATTTTCGAAAGTCGAAAATTTTGGGATGTTACAGAACACGAGCACAAACTGGACAACACATTCTAGAAATAAGGTTCACCGATCCATAAAAGAAAACTCAGAAGTTCTAAGAAATACTGAGCTGCTTCACTAAACTCTATCTCTAGGAACCATCCTTCCACTAGGCTGAACCACCGGTATCACTTCTGGAATCCTAATCGATAAGAAAACTCAATCTCTAATGCCGACAAACTTCTGACTTCCTGAAGACATCCAGAAAAACTCTGATAACCCAAGAGAACACTCAACAATCGCAAGTCACTTTTGCGATCAACCCAACCTATTTCCAAAGAAAAACTGTTCTCTCTTAACAAATCAGAACAGCTCATACTTAACTATCCAATCCATCGAAGAAATGGATCCACTCTGCTGCTTCTGGACTCCTTCTCAAGAAAAACTGCTCAGCCAGAAAACTTTCCTGCCAACGCACAGAATACTCCGAGCTACACTACTGCCACAGATGCCAAAGATTTCCTAACCAAAAGCTCTTCGAGAAACTCGAACCCCAAACCAAACAGAAACACCATGCTGAACTCAGCCACAATCACCGAAGCATTCACACTTCCTTAAACTTGTTCCAGAGAAAACATCTTTGGGAACATCCATAGTCACTGCATCTCATCACGCAGCTACTATTACCTGAGGTATCAAGATACCATTACTCGCTTCTGCCTAACCGACATATCCAACTCTACTTATCCAAAATTGCACTTCAAAGATGGACTCTGAACCTCAACAGGTTTCCTTCAGAGATCGGTGAAATCCTTACACCACAACAAATCTTACTCGAGACAGTATTGGGTCTACAGTCTCGACAGATACACTTCCAACATCAACACTCAAATTCCAACCATTGGTAGTCGTGTTATACACACCACCACCCTATCTACCTTTATAACTCATATTGGAAAACCCGAACAGGTAACCCAACAAATAGGTAGAAATAAATAAATAAATAAATATATATATATATATATAGTTATATAAAAATTACAAATACGCTCTCTCAAGATAGATACCACTCCAAAGCCTAGGTATTCACTCAACCAAGAGCTCTGATACCACTGTAACGACCCACCACTCATTCCACAGAATGACACATCATTAATAAGAAAGAAAGGGATAGAAAAGAGAAAAGAAGAGAAGTTAGAAAGAAACAACAACAGATACTCACAGCGGAACAAATGAAATATAATATAACACATAAGATATTACATAGTATCATATACATCAGAGTTACACAGATTATACATCACATACTAGACAGTTATAAACATCTGTCTAGTTATTACAACTCAATACAATACAGAGATCAATACAAAGATCAACACAGCGGAACTACTATCTATATCTACAACGCTGAAGCCTCCTGCTCCATTGCTCCTCCACAATTCGTCAAAGCTAACCTGAATCCCTTGGCTACTCGTAAAAATTTGAGTACCCAAGAGTTTATAAAACAGAAAATAAACACTTGGGTCAGACATGGGTCTGGTGTGAGTAACAGGTTAAAGTTGCTTAACTTTGAAAAACCTTTGAAAGAAAAGGTATCTCGTAAGACTTCCCGCACATAAACACGAAAAAGTTTTTACCTTACGATAACCAAAACATTGATAGGAAATCCAGTTATATTATAATAGGTCTAGGGTTTTCAAATAAATATGAAATAGCTGAAATTGTTACATTCCAGCATACAAGCCACAAAGTGGGTTATACAATCAAGTTCGTTATCACTTATTGGAGATTGGATTCCATACAATGGCAGGGCTACCGGGGTACCGCCCGTCACAGTACGTGGCCTAGATCACCGTACCGAGGATCACTCCCAATCCCCTGCAACACAAGGCCGGAACATCCCTTACTGGATAATTCCCGCACAAGATACCCCACGGTTGTCATGACCAACCACACACTAAACCGAAATAATAAGGGACATCTAGACAGAGGTAATCTTGTCCTACTTGGGCGCTACCCACTAACCTTGCTTCACCTCCCATGTTTTAGCCATTCCCGGTTGATGAGGCTTGAGGCTACGATTACCTTTAAAATAGAACACATCTATCTTAGAATGCTCATCGTCCACCTGACGATGCGCTGAAAGCGTTCAATCCATACAAGTTCGTTCCGGGTTCGAACGAAACCGAAGACATTATCTCGTTACACTCATTTTGGAATCACCCTCAGAGTTAACGACAATAACCCTTGCACTCTGAATCTTCATCTTCACTTGAGATTCACGACCTATCGTTAATTTGGATCGATGTGGTTTTCGGATATCCAAATATGGAAACCCGATCCCGGTCTAATCAAATCCAAAGCGTATCTATTAAGGCCAAGTTGTTTTAAAGTTAAAACAATTCAATTCAATTATCTTTATACACATAGAAAGATAATTCATAATATCACAATAGATAATCTACATTATCATCACAAATAGATAATTCACATTATCATTACAATTCAACTAAAACATCCATATCACAGATCAGCACATATCTCATCAGAGATATCAAAATATGCAAAGCATTTCATATTATTTATTCTTCCATAAGTAATGATTTATACCATTTCTAATTAATTTAAAGTGAATTAAATTAATTACTTCATTCTATAAATCCTGCTTACTTAACCATTAATTAATTACAAATTAATTAATTATCCCCTAATTACCCTTTAATTGCATTCAGGTAATTTATCCTTTAATTAATTACTCAAATTAATTATCCTTAACCATTTATAGTAATTAACCTTTAATTACTCCATAAATTAATTAACTATAATTAATTAAATTAATCAACTATAATTAATTACATTAATCCTTAATTAATTACATTAATTAATTACTTCATTTATTAATTATTTCTTAATTAACCAACTCTTAATTACATCATTAATTATATTAATTAATGATCCTTAATAACAAATTAATTATTAATTACTCTAATTAAATTAATTACATTAAGTAATTAACCTTTAATTAAATCATTATTATTAATCACTCTTGATTAATCACATTCAGTAATTAACTACCCTTAATTACTTTTATTAACTAAATTAATTACTCCTTAATTAATTTCTTAATTAATCCCTTGATTAATTATACAAAGTAATTAAACTCAAATTACTTCCATTAATACATCACCATTCAATTAATTACTTCCAGTAATTATCTATTATTTACTTCCCTAAATAATCATACCTTATTAATTACATTAAGTAATTATTTATCAAATCATCCATTGATTATTCTAAATTAATCAAACTTAATAAATTAACTTAAACTAATCAAATAACTTAATTAATTACAATGAGTAATTAATTATTTAATTACTTCCATTAAGTAATTATATTTAAACAATTTTCATAAATGATTATCTTTAAATTAATTAATATAATTAATTATTAAAATTAATCACATTAATTAATTATTTAATAATCCTTAGTTAATGATCTTCATTAACTATTTAAAATTCATTAATTACTTTTCTAAAGTAATTAAAAACTTACATTTCTTATTATTAATTATAAATTAATTAACCATTAATAACCCATTAATTAACCCTAATTGTTTAATTAATTAAGTGTTAACTGTAACTTAATTACTTGATTAATTAATTTCTAATCGTTAATTTAAAAATCAACTCTATGATTCTTAATTACAAATTAATTATTGCTTAATTAATTAACTTAAACCTTAATTAATAAATTTAAACCCTTATTTACTTAATTAATTAATCCAAATCATTAATTAATTAGATTATTTAAACCATTTTAATTACCTTAAAGATTTAATGATTTTAACTTTAAGATAAAACATTTTCTTATCCATGGTTAAATATCATTCACAAATACATTTGAAAACATCCATTTTCAAATTTACTTTTAAATTTCATTTTAAATTCGGGATTTAAAATGAATACCAATTTATCTTTAACAAAGTTTAAAACCAAATTAAAAACCTTTACATGTTAAAGAATTCTTATATCTTATAAAAGAATTTTTAAAAGAGTTTACATAAAATTCCTTTTTAAATTCAAAACATTTAAAATATAACTAACATTTAAACTTATTAAAACATTTAAATTTATAAAACTTATTTATCTCCAATCTAAAATTCGAACTAAACTTGAATCTATATTAAATATTTGATTTAAAATTTTGTTTAGATATTGCTTCACAAATTTAAATTTAGTTTAAATTTAAAACAGACAGGTTTTAAAACCTGGCAACACTAATGTACTCGAGCCCATCTAAAATTACTTCGAGTCGCAACCCTAAGTACTTCGAGTCTCTCACACAAGAAAACTCGAGAAATCGAGTAACCTTCCTCTATCAAACCAGACTCACCAGAACCCAAAATTTTGTGCGCCGTTCACATGCACCGGAGATTCCACCACCTCCGACCATCCACGATTTCCCCCACAAGTCGGCGATCCTCCCTATACCATATTACGATCATCAGAACATTAATTCAAACTCGAAATCGAATTCGAGCACTCGAGCACCCACCTGGAATCAAAACAATGCCTGGAAAACCTCTCGTACTCCTGCCTTCGATCATCGGAGTTGCTGAAACTCCAGTCACGACTTCGCCTATGCCCTATCTACCATTCCCTAGAGTTTTGTTGAACTCGAACCACTAGGGTTGCCGTGATGAACAAATTTCCGACCGACTAATAAACTAGGGTTAAAAACAGTATCGACCTCCTACCCTCGCCACAGTGCCTTAATTATCTTCCTGCCATTTTTCCTACCATCATTGATCATCCCACTACCATTACTGAAAACTACAACATTCCAAATCCACCGAGATCAACAGAGTTACCCAAAATTCATTTTTAGTTAAAACCAGAACTGCACCTTCATTACTAAACTAAAATTTATGATTTTAAAGCTAAAAATCATGTTATAGTTTATGTATTCAATTTATAATCTTGGATTTATGAATTACAAAGTTTGAGTTTCCACTTTTATATACCTGCACTGTTGTTTTTGCTTTTTAGAGACACTCAGATTTGAAGTTTGACTTAAATAAATTCTTAAACATTTGTTTATGGTAAATCAACAACTTTTGTTTGTAAATTAAGTCCTAACAAACTAGATCAAGTGGTAAGGGATTTTAAATAGAATTTTTTTGAGCCTGGGCAAACAAAATAAGAACAGAGCACACAATCACATATGCACATCAATACATCCATATAGATATACAGAGATATACTTATAAATGCATTCATAAACATATTTGTTTTCAGAGGTAAACATGCATCATAATTATGCTTAAACTATTTAAATTGTGATGTTACTCACCTGATTGAATGATTAAGAATAGAGCTTCCAGATTTGAAAAGCTTTTGAATTTTAAAAACTTGAAATTGCCTTGATCCTTATTAAACTGAAATGCTTCTTTGATTTTTAAACTTGAGTTGCTGGAGCTTTAAACTGATTTAACTACATGCATGCTTCGAGGTTGAAAAATGAATGCATGCAGACTGGTTTCTTTTTGAAAATGATTTGCAGTCTTCCTTTAAAAATGAGTTACAGGCTTTGGTTTGATTTTTGATTTTTGGTTTGAGGCATTTGATTACTGATTTATCAGATTTTTGTTTAGAGAATTTGTTTGAGTTTCTCTTGTTTTGAAAAGAAAATAGAAAGGAATGAAGTGAAGAAATGCAAATGTTTATATATAAGTAAATTTGTGATTTATAAAAATAAAAGAAAATGAAAATAAATAAGGACACTTGTCATTATAGTTGATCATTTATTTACACATGTTAAAACAAAGCCTTAAGATATTAACACTTTTCTTAAGTAATTTTACTTATTTTTATTTATTTTAAAAGTAAATAAAAACCTTTTTCTTTATTTATTAAATACTTATCTATATATAAATTACTTTTTAAAGAAACAAAACTAATTATATTTATAAACAAAAGTTTATACATATATTTTAAAATCCAAAACAATTTAAAATATCTATCTTTGAATTTCAAAACTTTTAAATTCAAATTCAAATCAAATACTAAAGTTCAATTTAAAAATCAAGTTATATATATATATATATACATATAGATTCAACAACACATTTAATTTGAAAATAACAATACATTATAATTATTATTTGAAAATAATATATTTGTCAATTTAAATAATTTATAGAAGAGATTATCATATTATCAAGCAATATTTTAAAAAGAAATAAAACAAAACCTTTTTGTTAAATCTTATTTACATTTAAACTTAAGTTAAAATATATCTTAAACAATTTAAACATTTACCTAAAGTATTTTAAAACTATAAGGTTATTTATTTAAATAACTTTGAAAAGTTCATATTAAATTAAATCTAAATTTCAAATTTACCAAAGCTTTTCTATTTACAATATATACAAATAAATATATATATTACAAATAGAAAATATCTTACTAGCTTTTAAAAGATAAAATTCACCAATTAAATACTTATTTAATTAGATTATTAAATTAAATTCAAATTTTATTATCAAAGGTTATCAAATCAATTTAATTTTTAATACAGATTATTAAATTGATATTGCCCAAAATTCCGGGATATCACATCCTGAATCCAGAATGACCTGATAACCTGACTCTAGACTGCCCGTGTGGAAATTGGTGGGCACCCAGAGTTTAGGAAGGAAACAATAAACTCCAGGTCAGTCATGGTGACTAGTGTGAGAACTAAAACAGTTATTATCTTTAAAACAACAACAACAAAGGAATTGGAAAATATTCGCAATGCTTTTGGAAAATGAAACTACCATAAGACCTCCCGCCACACACACAATGCAAACGTAGAATTAGAGAAGATTTCTTCTTATGATAGTCAAACATGCTTACTATGCAAAACAAATCATTTTGATATTATTATTAGTGCATAGTGCAGAAAAACATTTCGAAAGTATAATATTAATCTTAGCCAACATACAACAATTATTGTATGCCTACTATAGCTACCATCTAAACAGTGGTGACCACCATAAGTAAATGGCCGGTTCTACAACTAATACCGTACAAGGTTCGTATTGGAAATTGGATTTCCAACAAATGGTCAGGCTAAGGAACTTCCTATGCCACGTAGGAACGCCTCTGGTGGGACGCTCCAAGAGACAACCTGCTCTCTGCCAACACAAGGCCGGTTACCCCCTTCCCGAGCAGTAAACCTGAGATATGCCACCCCCGGTCCTTTGGGACCTTTATTCGAGCGCTTGGTAACCAACATCACACATAATAAATAAAGTGTGTCCATATGAGTAAGTATCTAGGCTCCATACCATGATTCTACCCTTTTCCAGAAGGAATGGTCATACCCTAGGGGCGCTACCCCTGAAACCTTGCCACATCTTTCCTGTTTCGACCATTTCCGGGTTGTGAGGTCTAACGAAGTCTCATCCACAAAGCTACGCTTTTTCACAAAGCCACGCTTTGATCACAAATGATCAATAAATGATCATCACACAACAACACTCAGCATGCCACATTACCAAATTGGGAATATATCGCTGATAAATTTCAACTACATAAACTCTGAGCTCGTACGTCTCAGAGAAGGGTGTTAAGCTAAGAGAATAAATTCTCCGCCACCAAGAGAAATGTATTTGAAAGAAATCAGCTTTATATCTCAAAACGTAATGTCAGACACGTAACCATACAAGTCTGTTCCGGGTTCGAACATAACCGAAGGCACTTCCGAAGAAGCCCTTGCAATCCGGGTATTCACAATCCCGATAAAACTTCCCATCACAAAGGAAATCTCTATACCGTAGCTAACGGTGCAGAGACAATCGATAGGTCATCCTATCGTTTTTACAAATACCCGGTCTTCACCACCGGTCTTCAATACGATCCATATCCTCGTATCACTAATTCGGAATGGGTTATATGACACAAAGGTCTTTTCCCGGCTACCCCAATAGTGAGCACAATATTTAAAACATATGGATATAGGGATTTCAATTAAGTCACAACTTATTACTCAAATCCTTTCCTTTAAATGGTTTAAACAAATTACCATTTTAAATCTTTAAACGAAAAGATTTACTTCACAAAGTTTATCCAGTTTCACAAAGATTCATTTACAGATTTCCACATCAATTTCCATTTCAATTTGATTAACCCATTAAATCTTTAAATTAAGATTTAATTTATAGCTTTCAAAACTATTCACGATTCAAGTCTTTTATAATATAAAAGATACACCTTTTAAAATCTTCTTTGATTCCAAAATAAAGCTTAATTATTTTCACAAAGGTTAATCCACAGTTTTTCCAAACTATTCACAATTTCATTTCAACTTGAATTGTTTCAATACCAAATTGGAAATCTTTACTTTATAAAAGCTATTAGTATTTGAAATAGATAGTTTTCGTTTTGGGAAAAACTGGTTATAATTACACAGTTTAAAACCATCCAAGTATGAACTTGGATATAAATTTAAATTTCCAAACTTTATTTTAAATGGTTAAAAACCCATATAAACACCTTTTATAATTATAAAAATCTTTTAAACCAAAATTCCCAAATTATTGAATTCAATTCAAAATATTGAATTCAAAATTAAATCAAATGATTTAAATTCCAATTCTATTAAGTTATTTAAAATAACTTTTATTTTTGTGAAACTCGTTTTCAAAAACTTTCAATTCCAATTCCAAAACTATTTTGGATTCAAAAACTCAATTTTCCAAAACTGATAAAAATCTGTGACTTAACCGATTTCCATGTGAAATCCACATTGTGTGTGTGTATTGTGTAGTCCACGGGTTTAACACAATAGTGCAACAACATTCAACCATCACAGATCAAATATAACAATATAATTGATAAGCGGTATAAATTATAACGCTCATCTTTCATTCACAAATCACAGATATATATATATATATATATATATATATATATATATCACAGATCACACACAAATCAGAATATATCACAAAGCATCACATATCAGAGATTGTCAAACAATTCAATATCCAATATAATCCAAACATCCATAGATAGGATTAATTTAATTATCTAATTAATTTAAATCAAATAAATTTCTATAAATAAATTTTACTAGTTATGGTAAATTAATAATAAATTAATTTCAAATTGATTTTCAAATTTATTTCAAGACACCAAATCAATTTCCAACATTTCAAAATTATTTCCTTTTAAAAATAAATTCCTTTATCTCTTCAAATCTATTTAAAAATCCCAAATTTAGATAAATTCTTTAGTTTATAGATAATATTTCCGAAATCCATTTATTAAGCCTTTTTTTTCCAAATTTGAAATTTAATTCAATATAGTTCAAAAATAAGACTTTATCTTTTAAAACTCCTTTTAAATTTATCCAATTATCAAAAATAAATTTTTCGATAAATTTTCAGCTTACATTTCGAAAATACAATTTTTATTTATTTTCGGTATCCAACGATACCAAAAATTTATTTTTGGCTAAATTATAGCCGTCAACAATTTCAATCACAATATAATCACATGGCGATTATAAATAAATCAACACACAACATTGAAATAAATTTAAATGTTTGAAGAATCCAGTTGGATCCCTTTAACCTGTTTCCCTACATCCACAGATGTTAGCACAATACCAATTCCACTTCACAGTGAAATTATCGTGGTATATGGGATTTATAAATATTATCCGCTATCATGCGACGCAATAGGGTCTCATCCGCTATATAATGCGGGAAATCAACTCCAAATACATATATAATACCAATTCCACTTCACGGTGGAATTATCGCAGTATATGTTTTTAATAAATAACCTCCGCTTAATATACGTCGTATAGGGTCTATTTAACACAACAGATAGCAATTATCATTCAATCATCACAATCAACACTATCAACAATTTTAAATCTAACTATTTAAAATTTAAATCGAAACCAAATATTCGATTGAGTGAGGAGTTCTCACCTTGCTTTCAAAATGTCGAGCGTTCGATTTTTACATTAAATCGAACACGTTCGATTTAACGCAAAATTTTCACTTGCTCGAAATGATTCCGCGTCTGCACCACAGCGAGCTGCTCATTGCTGCGATTCCGGCGCCGCCATTTTCGCTTGATTCCGACCTCGTATCAAAAAGATATGGCATTTTAAACGTTCATACGATTATATATATATATATATATAATTTCAATTTTTTATTTTA
This sequence comes from Allium fistulosum, assembly GCA_030737815.1. Lineage (NCBI taxonomy): Eukaryota > Viridiplantae > Streptophyta > Magnoliopsida > Asparagales > Amaryllidaceae > Allium > Allium fistulosum. The sequence continues at coordinate 972,357,121 of CM060904.1, forward strand.
TTTGTTTAACCTTTTTTCAATCATAGCCGTTCACTTTTGCTTCCAACACATCTGGCCATTCCCTTCTTCTTTCTCCCCTCGCTCACTCCCAGGTTATCACACGCGAAAAAAAACAACCCAACTCACGTTCAACATTCAAACGACGCGACCACCATCGTTCACTTCTACCACGATCAAGCTCTGCCATTCGAACGCCCCCACCTCCAAGCGCCACCGCCCCAGACCATGCCAAGCTCGGTCGAGCCTTTGCCTCAAAAAACGTGCATGAACATTGGCCGTTCAAACAAAGATCGTCGTCGATTCGTGCCTCCAAATTCGATCACAACCGTTGAAGTTGAAGATCTCGATGTGCTTTACGTTTTTGTAGTTGGACATTTCTCGTAAAAGTTAACGGATTTGAAGAAGGAGGAGGAAGTTTCGATGTTTCTCGGCCATTGAACGTAAAACTGGCGGCCTGAGAAATAAGCTTGGGTTTCCTCTTAACGCATATATATATATACGTATATAATAATATTAATTTCATTTTAAAACGACCTTTTCAAACGAACTCCAAATCACACGTGCCGCTTGGCGTTCGTAAGGTTTTACCTGCGTTCCAAACACAATGGAACGTGTTTCGAAAGCTAATTCGATCGTATGTGAGAGTTACAGAATTAAACGATCAAATTAAAATTAAATCGATTAAAAGCGATTTCGATGCGTTTTGGCTTGCCCCGGACAAACCGTAAATCCAATTGACATGAAATTTGAAATCTTACAATAATTTCACATTACAGATCCGATGAAATTAATTTCGTCGAAATCCAAGACTGTTTGAAAAATGGTCATTTTTACTCGCCAATTAAATATTAAATATTCAATTTTAACAATTTAACTTTTAATTCAATTTTAAAAGTTCTATAACATCATTCTAACTCCAATATGATTTAATATAACTTTAAACATCATTTTACACACATTAAACCCAATTACCAATTATTTATGGAATTTCAAATTTCAAATTAATAATTTAATTATTCAATTAAATCACTATATTTGAAATTTATTTCATTCGACTTACAATTCTTATTTATTAATATTTAAAATAAATTAAATATCTGAATTTCAAATGACAGAAATTCTGGGTCGTTACGAGGGGGATGAGGGTGGCCAAGGATATTCTTGAAATAGGAAGTGAAAAGTCTATTGAGGTTGAATTGATCTTGAAAATAGAACTCCCATGGTGGATCTCAAAGATGTGGTTGGATCGTCTTCTGCCATTAGCCAATCTATGAAAATAAGCAGTGTTACGATCGTCATCCTTTAACTAGTTGGCTTTGGACCTTTGGTTCAGCCAATCTCTTCTTGCTTTAGGAGTCTTTCTAGCTCAGCTTCAGGGGAATGGAGAGAGGAGGACTCGAAATCGGAAAGCGGATAGGATTCTTCATGGATGTTAAGATCAAGGATGGTCTCTTAGAGGGAGGAAATACGAGATATAAGAGATCCCCAAATATATATAGGCAAAGGGAGTAGGAGTTTGCAAAGGGATCTGAGTTTAGAAACCACCATTGAGATGGAAAAAGGCTAGGAAGGGAAATTTGACCAAGCGGTCGAGATAAAATCATCGAAGCCAGTTTCCAGGAGCTAGAATCGCCCGAATCTAAAACCGGATCCAAGGGTTAAAGGGGCATCGAAATTCAGAATGATGTGGCAATGGTTGGAGAGGTAAGTAGGGGGCCATGAATGAAGGAGAGCAGATGGGAGTCTTTCTAGGAAGAATTGAAGAGGAAGCAGTCAAGTTTGACAAGAGTAGGAGAATGGCGACGGTTGCTTCTTGTAAACAGACAATTGGAAATAGGGGGTCGATTAGAACACATGAGTTTATAAAGTCATTAGAGGAATCCGAGTCAGAACAAAAGGACACAGGGGAATTACATTCAGAAAAATCATGGATAATATTGAAATCTCCACCCAAGACCCATGGGCCTTGGGAAAAACTGGCAACTTTAGAGCAATTAGCCCAAAGAGAGAGTCTATAAGGACTAGAGTGAGGACCATATATGTTTGAAACGAAATAAATAACACTCAAGGACAAGTGTTTTAGAGCAACATTAAGTGCAAAATGATGTTTGGTGACATGAATGAGAGACCAATTAGATTCGTCCTAGGCGGTAAGAATACCACCCCGAGATCCAGTAGCCTTAATAAATTCCCAACCAAAAATAAATGAGCCTCCAAGTGTGTGGAAAAGAGAGGGATTGAGGTCGGAAATTTTGGATTCTTTGATAAATAAAACATCAAGGTGAAGAGGGGATAAAATTAGATGAATCAGGGAGTATTTTGCGGGGTTCTCAAAATCCTAACATTCTAGGAAAGAATCTTTATGAGGAAAAGGAGATACGTTCCTTTTCCAATGCATGCACGGCTGAATAATGCTCCGATAATAAATTAATACCCATGCAGCGAGCTAATTTTTTATTCAACATGGAATTAGCAGAAGTAAAAATAGCAGGTGAAAGATACTATCAACGGAAGGAGGCGGGGTTCCAACGAATATATACAACAGTCTGGCACTACCCCTAACCGAGGTTGTAGACAAAGCAGGGAGCGGCGAAGGAGAAGTGGCAAGGTCAGGTTACGGTCGAGGGTCAATGTCCATGTTGGAAGGAAGATCAAGGATAGGAAGGTCAGGCAATGGTGAAGATGGGGTAACTGGGAGGTGGTGGGCTGTGAGGTCAAGGTCAACAAAAGGGTCAAAGCGCCCTTGCGGTGGGGAAAGCCAAAAGGACCAACCAGCTGGTCCCACCACTTCGAAGGAAGCATCAGGCTCAACATTATTACCATCATCTTTGTCAATAGCTAAGTCATTGTCTAAGTGCATAGCATCCAATCCCGGTTCAGGCGAAGGGGGATCCTAGGAAAGGAGAGGTTCAGGGATATTAAGGATGGAGCCGGAGTTCGAATGCCAGCCGCTGGCGAAATCATCTCCTATAATGAGGTTTGAAGGGTCGAAGGCAGGATGATGGCGGGCCTAATGGTCGATGTAAAACTTGAATCTTGGTTTCCCAGAGAGGCTATGAAGGTGTAGGGTAGGGAAATCACCTTGTCATGGCTCATCTGGACGAAGAAGAATCTATGGTCTACAATGAGCCAATGATAGGTGTCAAAATCTAGGAATAGGCCAAAGGGTTTGAGGAGGGTTAAGAGGTCATGGCGGGAAGAGTGGACGTGCCATAGAATACCACAGATTCGAATCCAGGAAGGCAGAACGTACTCATGAATGTAGGAATCGAAGGAGGCGGACAATAAGGCAACATAAAGGGATCCACTAGACTGTCTGCAGTGAGAGAGTGGGATGAAGGGAACAGGACAATAAAACTACAATTGGAGAGAAGGGAAATTTCCATTCATCGTAGTGGAAGGCAGTGGCCAGGCATAGACGTACATAGGTGGTAGTTCAATAGCTCGCAATGATGGTTAGGACATCAATGTTGGAAGGGTTTACAAGAGAGACCATTTTGGTGTCTGGTAGGATGGAAGGCTAGTGGGAAATGATGAAGATTTGCGTAGGGAAGATAGAATGTGATATAAGCCCAAGGAAAGAGGGGGTGGGATAGAGGGAATAATGGAAATATCGTCTGAAGGTTTGGAATGGGATGAGTTTGTCTCAGGAGCAGAGGAAGAATGTAAAGGCACTTTCTGCTCCAATTTTTTCTGCTTATAAACAAAGAATGAATGCCCAAAGAAGCCATATGAGAAGCAAACACAACCACTCCTACAATCTTGTGCCACATGGCCCATGGAGGCAAAGCGTCGGCAACGTTTTTTTAATTTCAAAATTAAACTTTTGAAAAATAGCTTTGAAAAACGGAAGGTGACCACATTTCATCATAGGCGAAGGTTTGATAGAGGGAGGTGGGTTAGGCTTAGAGGTGGTGAGTGGCCCTTAACTACCTCGATGAATGAACGCTTAGGAGAGGCAATAGCTGGGTTGGGCAGAAGAGATGAAGAAAAGCATATCTCTTTGATCGACAAAAGCTAGAATGCTTCCTCCAGCATTGGATCAGAGGAAGCATTAAAGCACAGAGGAGGGGCAGATCGAGAAAATGAGAGCAAAGGAAGGTTAGAGGAGGAAATCGATATGAGAGGCGGAACTATAGAAGAAGGAGAGGGAGGAGAGGTAGGAGAGGAGGCCATTGAATATAGGTAATTATACAAGAGAACTTACAAGCATATATGTTATATTGTTGGAATAATTTGTTGGTTGTAAATGAAACGGGTGGGGATATGATGTTTTATACCATAGTTAATCATAATGTTTCATATATATGATTATAGTATGCAGTGAAGTAAATTTACTTCATTCATTAAGACTATTATCCGATTCCATTCTATGTTTTCACCTTGTGTCTATCATTGTTAGGTTGATAGAGTTGGGTCTTATCAATCAAGTGTCATTTGAAGGTGTGGATGACAATGACGTCGCTTTAGTAAATAAATAATCATCTGGACGTTGAAGTGTGGATTTAGATTTGCTTATATCAGACATGTTTGTATAGTTTGATTAGGTTTGATAATAGATGATATACATATTGTTCATACTTCATATTTGTTCCCTTTCGCTGTGTGTCCAGAAAGTTATAGTTAGATTATATATTTTTCTTCCAGTTATCATACCTAATGATTCATGGTTTTAGCTTTCGAGGTTTATGCATCTTTGCTGCGTTAAATTAGAGGGTCGAAAATGGTAGATTGTTAAATTTAGTAACTGAGCAAAATTTTCCCTAAATTAAGGACTAGGAACATACTAAGAGAGCATATTTGTATTTTTATACACACACACACACATATATTGTGTGTATGTATGTATATGTGTGTGTATTTATCAAATGAGATGAGTCAAGTACATATGTAAATACCATTTACCATTCTAATTGTGCCAACTATCTGTTAGGGTGTTGCTAATAAATCTCATTTACAAATAGATGAGAATGGGTAATTTTGAAGCAACTGAAATAGAGATCTATACTGGTAGAGTTGGAATAAGAACTAGAAGTGGAATTATAGTCGATACCCTTAATATTTCGAGAGTGAACATTATTATTTGATTCATCCAATATCTATAAGGGACAAGCTAAACCCGTGTTAACTCCATGATACTAACACCTACTATAGAAGGAGAGGTTCTTTTTCGATCACCACTAGTTATGGATTTCTTGAAGTTGTGTTAGGATTTCCCTAGTTTAGGCGGTAAGTATTAAACTGGAACTAAACCCTATATAGAGACAAGGGTGTGGCTTAGTATATGTGAGAAAATCTTTAATCGCATATATTTGGGTGACATTGCGAGAATGCTACTAATTTCCTAGCATCTATAAGGTGAAGTAGTAAATTGGTGAAAAGTCAATTCTACGAATATTTGTTAAGAGGATATTACTTCAGTAGATTTTAAAAATAGGTTCGAAGCAAAGTATTTCTCAAAGGTCGAAAAAGGATTAATGCTAGAGATTTTTTCCTATCTAAGACTAGAGAAATTGTCAATTGAGGAATATATGAATCAGCCTGATGAAATTATGAAGTTTAGATTTGGTTTGAAAAGTACTCATGATAAAGAGATAATGAATTTTACAAAAGAGGAATTAACTCTATATCTAAAAGAAAAAGTCAATTAGGGAAATGAAAAATGAGGAACCTCAAGGAAGACCACAAAGGAGAAGCTGTAATCGATGTTAATAGAAGGGAAATATAGTGAGAGATTTAGAACTAGCTTTTCATAGATCTTGTGTTATAACTGTGGTCAGTTGGGCCGTATGAAATAGGAACATCTAGCTTTATGAAAGGATAGATGCCTAGCCAAACCTTTAAAACTGGAAACAAAACCATCAGGTTTAATAAAGGAAGACATATAGGAGGAATATACTAGGAAAGATGAGAACCAATAGCAGGAGAATTGCAAAGGTGATGGACCGTAAGGAGGACAGAGCAACACGCCATGAATTGTATGTACGAACTACCTAAGGAAAGGACATACAACCGAACAATGTTGGGTGGACCTCTCAATGCTTAAATGTTATATCTATGAAAAGATGGGCCATTTCAAGAATAATTACCTTGCTCTCCAGAAGGAAGATCAAATTGTTAAAGATAATGCACATGAAGTTGTTCCAACTACTAGTTATTTGCCACCATCTACTATGGGGAAAGAAAAACACATTTAAATCAGAGGCGAGCTATCATCTTTTTATATGGACTGCTATAGTAGATAATTTTGACTATAAGACTAACATAGTGCATGAATCTATTATGGTGGAAAACTGTCTAAGGAATCATTCCATTTATCATAGATTTGCCATAATCGAAAATTGATTATACACGATGTAAAGTTCGTTAGTGATACATATATACCTGGGGTATGGTTGAATATTGGTATAGATTGGATGACTTGTCATAGGATGATATTGGATGGTAATGGGAGCATAGCTTGAATATTGAGTAATGGACTAGGACGATCTTGTTGTATATCATGATCCCAATAGCGACATGATAATGAGTTGTTATCCATCCTATAGTGTAGGAATTTTGTATGCCTGCCTAAATATTCCAATCTTCCTCCCTAAATAAATAAAACTTGATAGGCCCGTTGATATGCCACCAAGGCGTATTCCTCTAGGAAGGAGTCCAAAGTTAGATAGGAGAGTTTCAATCATAAAACTAGATAACAAATGAGACACTAGTGACATTGGAGTTTTAGTTGATTAGATCCCATTAACCAATATATTTATAATCATTTAGGATGTAGATGGCTATTTTATTTAAAGGGACCTAGAGGTCGTTACTTGATAGGGTCCCAATGACCCAGTGTGTGTCTATGCAATTCAACACTGTGTTTGGCCCTCAGATTAAATATTGGAATGTTTGACATTCACATTCCTTCATACTATACCACTGCGGAAATGATCAAAGATGGAGGCAAATGGCATTTTAGAGGATTTGTCATATAATATCGCTGTGAAAGATAGATGATTTGATTGGTTAATGGATGGGTGTCGTTGATCATACGTTTTGGGTAAAGTTCACCACACATTGTTGTTTTGGCTTGGAAGGTTATGGATAACCAAGTGAGCAAGTTATCATCTTATCTTCTATTTTTTATGGTGAAATTTATGAGATATTGATACTTCAGTTTTCATTGCAACTGCAAGTATAATGTTTGTATTGGATGTGACAAGAGTTTCATATCATGTTTACTATGATAGGACATCATCCACTTTCGATATTCATATATGTGTCTTTGATGTACAATGTTGTTTGGATGTTTAAGAATTATGTCATTTGATTGATGTGGCGAGATTCCACCCCATATTGATTTTTCTTATCTATAGTATTGCAGAAGTGAAACGGTAGAGGTTAAGATTGACAAAAGATATCATTAGTGGGTTTGTATAAAGAAATAGTTTAATTTGGATTTTCATGGCTAAAGGATAGTTCGGATTAAGTTGGTACTAGATTATATAATAAGGTACTATTTGTTGATGTAGGATGAGGTGTTTCAAGTTATTTGGATAAGCCTTATTTGACGGATCGAGGAAATGACATATATTTTGCATGCATTAAAATGAAAGGTGATTCCCAAGGTAATTTGGATATTCAAAATTATTTTAAGAAGGAAGTAAATATATTATTTTCAATCATCATCCAGACTAAAGAGAAACAATATATTCAAGGAAGCTATTTTAAAGCATCGACTTAAGGTTACATAGTTTATGTTTCATACCAATTGCACATGAGCGATGTATCACATAGTTAGTCAGTTGAGCACTAACATTTCACTTAGAGTTCGGATGTCACTTATATTTAGAATTTTTTATATGTTTGAATGGTTGAATAAAATAGGATTACAATGTTTGAATGTTTGTGTTAACCGGGTTTTTAACCCAGCAGAATTCAAACAAAGTTAGAACATTCAGATTAAGCCAGAATGATCCAAAACTTGAGCGAAAGTCCTGAAAGTACAAGACAAAGGAACCTTGAAAGTTTGACCCAAAAATACGCTAACACTTTGGATCGGGACCGATCAAAAATATTGGCTTGTGGTTCCTCTAAACCAATCGTGTTATGTTTCTACTTGTCTACCAAGCCTAACTACCAAGTTTGGTAACAATCCAAGCATCCGAGTCCGAAAAGTAAAGACTTATCGGATTCAGATTATAGTTCAGTCAAAACAATGGGTGAACCATCATCACAACAAGTCAACAACTATGAAATTACATGGGGATCCTTATAACCACTTAGGGAAGCCAATTAGATAGAAGTTGTGCAAAAATTGCACAACTCTTTGGATTAGTACCGATCTGATCCGATTGGATCGGTACCGATCCAAAAGGTTAGCTCAGAATTATTCCACACTTTTCTTGCTTCTTTCTATGGACAAATATAGGCTTTTGTTGCAATGTTCCCGACCTAAGTTCTCTCTAAATCCTATAAATACCATCGTACCTTCAGCAGGAAAGGGATTCCACACCCTACCTCTGCTGAAGCTCTGCTATTCTTTCTTCACTCCTCTTCTCCCATACAATAGCCATTAAGAGACAATTAAGATCCTCCTTTTGTTTCTAACAATGGTGGCTTAATATAGCTGAAGAAGAAGAATCATATTGTAATCAAAACCTCATGTAACAGCAGTTGATCAATAAAAACTATAAAGTGGACGCAGGCTTCATTAACAGCCGACCACTATAAAAATCTCCTGTCTCTTTTCTTTCCGTGATTTACTATTACTTTTTCTATTTTATTTGCCTTGATAAACATGGCTGGTGCTTTCACGCTCAATCCAAGGTGTTGATCCATTTTTTGGGTTAACATTTGGGTGCTTTGAACCCAACTCAGGTTCAGATCTAGCTATCTACTTTAGATTAGACAGGTTCAGAAGTTAGATCTTCAATCTTTGCTTAGAAGATTTGCCGTTGAGAATCAATAACACCAGGAAGCAAGAGAACTACTTACGGAAGATCGATAGGAGCTGTAATAGCTAAAGAGGAAACAAATCCTCAGCAAGTCGAAGTCAACGGTGCCAACAACCCATTAGTCAGAGCAAATTATGGCGCCAACACAGGAGATCAGGTGCAAAGATCTTCTATCCAGCATGAAGTGTTCATTAGAGGCGAGTTAAACAAGATGGTTGATGAAATCAATCAAAAGATGGAGAACAACCAAAAAACACTTATGGAAAAATTAAATGCCCTCCTGACCTTGCAATCACTAGCTGTTCCGAGAAATATGTCAGAGCCCGCGGCTACCACGGAGTAGGAAAACTCATCCATTTCTGGCCTAAACAAGAGAAACGGAAAGTAGCAGCAAAAAGAAGTAGTAGATGGAGCTGAAGGAATCACCATTGATGGAAATGCAACCACTCCACCAATTGCAAACCGGCCTACCATAAACTTGAATCTGGAGATGAAAACCGCATGGGATGATATAGAAGTGGATCTCTTCGACTCTGAAGATGGTGAACAGCTTGACGATGATGAGTTGAAAGAAAACACTAACGCACTCATACCCACGGAGAGGTCCAAACAGCCCCTACTCGACCAACCGCAAGCCAACGGAACTCTGAGGTAGTGGCCCTCCCGAAGACAGGAGAGCCTAGGCTTCATCCCACTTACCAATATCGTTTGCAAGATCAAACACTTGGTGTAGTCACTAACAGCCAACCCGCAGAGTACCGAACATCAGAGGCATATATCGAGGATATGATCAAGTGCCTAATGAACGAAAGTAAGAATATGAGGGATGGTTAATGGAGATTCGCTCCAAGTCGGACCCCCTTCACTGATGACATTCTGAATGAACATTATCCTAAAATGTTCACTATGTCGACTATTCCATCCTATAATGGAACTAGAGAACAGAAATGTAACATCCCCTATCTAAAGGCCCAAAACTAAGCGCTATAGATGATGCAATCAGCTATAGTATTAGCTTTCGACGACTAAATATGGCTATGTTAATGGTATCTATAATATCAGAAGCACTTGAATACGAAACAAAACAAAAATTTCAAAAGAACTTTTCTTCATTACATTTAAAACAGATGTTCCATATTCTTAATACATAATCCCAATATGTTCTTAGGTACAGATAAAATATAATTAATACAAAATATGCCAAGAACGGTATATGAAGATACCCTCTTGGATGATCAGAGTCATATAGTCATAATAGACTTAATTCAAACACAACGAAAATACAACAAAACATATAACTGCAACTTCTAAATAGCCATTCATTTGCCTCCTGCATGCCTTCGGTAGCCTTATTCGTCATCCTACTAAACCTGAAAAACACCTTAACCCCTAGCCTACTCAAATTAATTTTGAGCACCCGAGAGTTTAAGGGGAAAACATAAACATTGATTCAGACATAAAGCCTGGTGTGAATAATATTATACATCCCGGTTTAATATGTAAAGTGAGACCATGCCGCTTAGAGGAACGGATTTCCCCTCACTAACATCCTTTTAAAACATATCTTTGCAAAACCTTTTTCCTACAATCAAAACTGATTAAACACTGTAAAGCATCATTATGTAAAAATACATAAATATCAGGTAATAATGAACTATCTATTCAAGCATATAAGTTTTATTTGGATAACTTTTAACCTTTGGCTAACTCGGGCCTACCATACAATATAATCAAAATTAATCTAACACCTATCGGCTACTCTTCTTCTAGATTTCCTATCCTTAACTATCTATTATACACTTCATTCAGAATGGTCTATCATTAACTTTCTGTTAAAAACTTCATTTCTGGACGGTCTGTCCCTAACTTAATCATCTCCTAGGTCTTCCTGATCCTAATGGTTTTTCGAGCTCACCAATAACATGTCTGTATACAAACATATATTCCTTTCGGTGTGTAATCAAAATTTTAGTGTACCTGTGATAAAGCCCTACACACTGGAATTTTGGGCAACAATTACCTGGGGCTAATAGCTAATGTATAGGCCGCAACCCCATACTAGTCCCATCCAGTATACTAATATCTAAGTCATTTTCACTTAAGGATCCCCTCCCATAAATTTCCTTGAAAACATTTTCAAAACGATTTATAACCTTTAAATCAACTTATACAAGATATTTTTTATAACCTTTATACTTTACTCAAAATCATATTACATTGTTATATATATATATATATATATATATATATATAGACACACACACACACTTTACTCAAATCTTAGTTGATGAAAACATTTAAACATTGAAAAGTTCTCCTTTCTAAATCTTTGAAAGTACCTCTTTCCAAAATCAAGTGAAAACCTTTTAATTATCTTGGCTAATATGCCAAAACCTTACCTTTCGAAACCATCCATCAAACCTTTTGAAACCATTCATCAAATCTTTCGAAAGCAATAAAACTTTGGACATCCTTCTTTAAAAATCACTTTAAACATTGCCTTAGAAAAACCTTGGAAAACCTTCCTTCTCAAACCTTTCGTAACCATTGAACTAAAACCTTTCGAAATCATTGAACTCTAACCTTTCGAAACCATTCAATAGCCAAACCTTTCGAAAGCATTGAACTAAAACCTTTCAAAATCATGGAACTCAAACTTTTCGAATTCATTTAGTAAACAAACCTTTCGAAGACATTAAACCTTTTAAAACATAAACCTTTCGAAGACTTACTAGGTTCAATTTAAAACAAGTGGAGAAACCTCCTTTTAAAACCTTTCGACTTCATTGGAAGCATCCTTTCGACTTTGTCGAAAGCTCTGCTTCGAAAGATTTAAAACTTAACATTTAAACAATAGGCTTCAGCCTTTAAAACAACTCCTTTGAAACCTTGGGTTATACTTTTATTAATAAAACAAAGATAAATCACCTAATTCGAAAGCTTTCTTTCAAAAGCATGGAGAAGCGGCTGATTTTAAAACAGGCAAACCTTTCGACTTTGTCGGAAGGTTCAAAACAAAACAAAGCGGCAATAAACTTTCGACTTTGTCAAAAGGTTTAAGAACCTTTATTTTAAACATTTAACTTGGTCGAAGGCAACCAAGTCAAAAGCTCTTATTCGAAAGCAAAGCAGGTGAAAGATTTTGGTTTATAAAACAAATAACACTAACCTCTTTGGCCATCAACCTTTCGACTAAGAACCCTTCGACCTTTTCCAATTCATTATGTAGCAAGTAACTTGATACCATATGCATTGGCTTAACCTTGTCGAGAGCTTTATACCTTTCGACTTTGTCGAAAGGTCTGGGTCGGAAGGTTTTATGCCATAAAAGGCTGAAACATGCTAAAAGTATGATTTCTTTGTTTTTAACTTAAAAAGATAACTTTTCAACTAACCTGCCTTTGTTAGTCAAATTCTCATTAGTTAACAAATTTTTTTCGAAAAAGTGCTGCCACTATTTTCAGAATTAAATAATCATTTTATCTTATAAGATGATCCTTCTCCTTAATTAAATATATAAAACATCTAAGTCCATACCTTAAATAATTTTATATATTCATCAAAACACTTAAGAAAAATCTAGAAAAATTCTAGAAAATCCATTTTAAATGTTTTCCAACATATAAAATTTGCAAACCCAAATAATGATCGTTTTAGCCGTAAATAATTAATAACCCAATTAATCATTTTCTTCACTAAAAAATTAATATAAAATTCATATAAACTCGGAAAATTATGAAAATTGAAATCCATCTTTAAAATATCATTTCTGACCTATATTTAAGTTTTCAAGGCATTTAGATGTCATTTAATAGGGTTTTCATATCAAACATATCATAAAAACTAATATGAATACGCATAATTCACCAACAAGCAAATATATATATATATATATATATATAACTTTAATCATCAAAAACATGGCATAAACTTGCAAAATCATTTCAGATCTAATCTAAAAACCGAAAATCATAAGAAAATGGGATGAAGTAATTATTCACCTTAGCTTTGAGATTAAAAGAAGTGAGATTTGATGTTGATTATGTTGATTATCTTCCTTTACTTGAATCCTAGTTTTAATCTTCTCTTGAGAATAATAATGGTGGGCGGCCTTAGATGTTTTAGTTTGCTAAAATGAAAATGAACGTGAGTTCTATTTCCTAAGGGTTTAGGGTATAAGCCTTCCATATTTCCCATTTTGCCCTTACTCATTCCTAACACCTTTGTTTATGTTATTTTATTTTAATTAACATACTAACATGGCACAGCTACCCTTAGTCTAATCAAATCTCAACCTATTAATCTTCACATTATTTAATTTAATTTACCCAATTATTTATTCTAAATAATGTTATAAAAATATGGGGTGTTACAGACTCCCCACCTTAAAGAATTTCATCCTCGAAATTACGATAAGGTACACAACAAAACAATCAAAGGTAAAACATACCATCAAACAACTTTGGATAAGCATCTCTAATTCTGCTCTCAATCTCCCAAGTACAGTCTCTAGCATCATTACTCCACTGAACCTTTACTAACTTGACTATCTTGTTCCTCAATTTCTTCTCATCTCTAACCACAACCTAAATTGGTTTTTAACTATAGTCAAATCCGGTTCTACTACTAAATTTTCTAACTCTGTAGGTGTTGTGGTAGTCGTCGGGTCTCTAACACACTTTCTAAGATGAGAAACATGGAAAACATTATGAACTCTTGCTAAACTGCTCGGTAACTCTACTCTATAAGCGAGTATCCCGATCCTCTCAACAACACGGAAAGGTCCTATGAATCTAGGTGCTAACTTTCTTGACTTTCTAAATCTAATCACACCTTTCATCGATGAAACCTTAATAAACACATAGTCTCCAACAAAGAATTCTAAGTCTTTCCTCCTTCTATCTGCATAACTTTTCTTCTTAGACCGAGCTTCCTTCATCCTAGCTCGGATCAACTCAATCTTCTCTACAGCTTCTTTCACCAAATCCGGACCAAGAACCAACCTATCCCCGGTCTCCAACCAACATACGAGAGATTTGCATGGCCTTCCATACAAGACTTCACACAGTGCCATCCCACTACTAGTCTGGTAACTATTGTTAAACGAGAACTCGACTAAATGAAGATGGTCTTCCCGTGATCCCCTGAAATCCAACACACAAGCTCTTAATAAATCCTCCAAGACTTTGTTAACTCTTTTTATTTGCTCATCAGTCTGTGTATGGTAAGCGGTACTCATGTTGAGCTTGGTTCCTAATACTTCTTGTAAACTCTTCCAGAACTCACTAGTAAACAAAGAAAATCTATCATTAATGTTACTACTAGGAATCCTGTGCAATCTAACCACATTCTTCATAAATAACTTTGCAAAAACAAGGGTCTTCCTAGTTGACTTTACCGGAAGGAAATGGGCACTCTTGGTTAGTCTATCCACTATGACCCATATGCTTTCATTTCCTATACTAGAACTTGGCAATCCATCAATAAAATCCATAGAGATAGAATCCCACTTCCATAACGGAATTTCCAATGGTTGAAGCAATCCACTTGGCTTCTAGTGTTCCACCTTTGCCTGTTGGTAATTCAAGCACTGCTTAACACATAAACCAATGTCCCATTTCATACCTTCCCAGAAGAAACTTCTCTTCATATCTTGATACATCTTCCTTCCTCATGTATGGATGGTGAACTTTAAGTCTGAAATCCTTTAAACCTTCCCTTTTTTCTCAATCACCCATTTTGGTCAACACTGAAATCGTTTAAGTCATCGTTCTATGTTCCTTCCCTTAACCTTTTGATCCGTTCAACCAAAACTAGATCCTCCTCCTGCTTAGAAGCTATCTTCTCAATTATTACCGGTCGAACTTCCAAGCAAGACAATACAACACTTCCTGCAGTAGAACCTACCTCGGATCTATACTGCACACTACAAGTTGATAATGCTTCCAAATCTTTCCACTCAGCAATCATTGCCGACACTGCATTCTGATGTTTCCTGCTAAGTACATATGCTACCTTATTCCTTTTCCAGGTGTGTACTCAATTCCAAAATCATAAACAACAATAAATTCCAAACACCTCTGCTTCCTCATGTTTAGCTCGTTCTGAGAGAATGAGTACTTGAACGACTTATGATCTATATAAAGCTCAAATCGCTCTCCCAACAGATAATGCCTCCATGCCTTTAAAGAAAATATAACAGCAGCTAACTCCAAATCATTCGTAAAATACCTAACTTCATGTGGTTTGAGCTATCTAGAAGCATAAGCAATCACTTTACCTCGTTGCATCAACACAACTCCCAATCTCGTTCCACACGCATTAGTATAAACAACCAAATCCTGGTTCCCCTTCAGAACCACTAACATCGGTGCATAGGTCAATAAGTGTTTCAAGCTCTGGAATGCTTCCTTACACTTATCAGTCCATATAAACTTCATATCTTTTCACATAAGCTTAGTCATCGGTGCTGCTATCCGCAAAAAATCCTTTATAAACCTTCAATAATATCCAGCCAATCCAAGAAAACTCTTTATCTCGGTCATCGTATCGGGTCTCTTCCCATTATTCACCACCTCAATCTTAATCGGATCTATAGACAACCCTCTTTCTGAGACTACATAGCCAAGGAACTACGCTTCCTTCTTCCAAAAATGACACTTCAAAAACTTAGCCTTCGATTGATGCTCCTCAACATCTCAAGCACAACTCTAAGATAAACTTCATGCTCCTTCTCATCCTTAGAGTATATCAGAATATCATCTATGAAGACCAACATAAATCTATCCAAGTGCCCTCGGAAAATTCAGTTCATCAAATCCATAAAGAATGCCGGCGCATTAGTTAGTTCGAATGGCATAACTAGCCATTCGTACGATCCATACCTTGTCCTAAACACCGTCAAAGGAATACTATCCTCTGCCACTCTAAGCTGATGAAATCCCGTCGCCAAATCAAGCTGAGAGAATACTTTGGCTCCACTTAACTGATCGAACAAATCGTCAATTGTTGGAAATGGATGTCGGTTCTTTATCGTCTTCTCATTCAACTTACGGTAATCAATACATATTTACTCACCGGTTCTGCTTGGTGGCATACTCACCGGTTCTGCTCCAGGCACCAAATCAATCCGAAACTCAATGGCTCGTTTCGGTGGTAGTCCAACTACTGACTCAAACGCATCAACAAACTCTCTAACTACAAAGACGTGATGCAATTCATCTTCCAATTCCATAATACCCAATAAAGCATTCACTTTGCAACTAGGGTTTTCTACGGTATAAACTACCCGATCACTACAATCCGGGTAACTAAGTGATATTTTCCGATCATGGCAAAATATCCTAGCATCATATTTACTTAACCAATCCATCCCAAGGATAATTCCAAATCCCACAAAGTCAAACACATACAAACAACAATCAAAAGTATGACCTAGCAAATCGAACTCTAAATGGCCACACCTCATCCCAAGTGTTGCATACCCTCCTATCGGATTTGCAACCCTTAAGGAAGTAACCAAATATGAGGGTTCTTGGTTAAGCTTATCTACCAAACATCATGAAATAGAAGAATGTGATGCACCTGTATCAAATAGAACGCTAACAGACATACCGTGAATCTGTAGCAAGCCTCCTAGAATAGCTTTCCCTTTCTCCTGCACAATCGGCCTTCAAATTACGGGCTCCAATGCATAAACTTGCCCCTTTCCATCTCTAGCATGATCCTTGCATTGGTCCTTATAATGGCCGATCTGATCACAATTAAAGCATCGGTATTCTTCTTCCTAATCACTTCCTTTCTCTTTTCGTTTTCCAGTACGACACTCATTAGCATAGTGTCCTTTCTTATCACATTTATAACAAGCCAATTCAGTGTTTCCCTTCTTCTTTGCTCCTCCCTTCTAAGCGTTCTTCTTCTGGAAACACTTTCTTTTCTGGCCCTGTCCCACCTGGGCCTCCTTCATTTTCTTCATCAAACAAGCTAACGCCTCTTCCTGCCTCAGTGCCATTTCTACCACTACATCACTTGGAACTCTTAGGTACGACAAAGTAGCACTTATTAACTCCGGCCTCAAGCCTCTTATAAACTTCTCATTCCTCCTAATCACCATATCAACCAAAGCATACCCGTACCGGGCCAACTCTTCAAATTTTCTTGCATACTCAAGAACAGACATCTCCCCTTGTTCTAGTTCAGCAAACTTCCTAACCAATGCCGACTGCGCCATCACTGACATAAACTTTTCTTGAAACCTTCTCCTAAAATCCGCCCAAGTCATGGTTTCCTCATCAACACCAGCTAAAACAGTATTCCACCAAAATAGAGCAGCTCCTTGAAGCTGTCTCGAAGCTAATCTCCTCTTTTGCTCGTCATTCAATCCTAGGTCAGCAAAAATCCTCTCGCAATGCAATAGCCAATTTTCCATCTCGATCGCATCCTCAGTTCCAATAAACGGCTTCCCTCCAAACCTAGTATATTCTCTGCTCAAGTCAGCATACTGATTGACCATCGGAGCTTCCTATACTCCACCTCCAACAGCATTTCCTCTGACAACTCCAGCTGCAATTCCAGCTTGCATCATATTTACAAAAAACTGATACATGGCTCCCATGTCAACTTGGGGAACCCCAGCACCAACATTTTCAGCTTGAGCCTGACCTGGACCTCTTCTAGCATTTGGTCGGGCATTTCCATTAGTGGTGGTGCTATCTCCTCCAAGATTAACTCTACCTCTTCTTCCTTCCATATCTGTATTCAAACCTCGCGAGATACAGATGAATAGCCTAACTAAGATAGGAGTCTAGAGACATAGCGTATACTTGTATATAGCAAATACAAGTACGTTACTATAGCGTTATCCCATACCCCGATCTTAACTCTAATTACTAAGTATTATATTTTTTTTCAAAACCATTTTTAGTTAAAGTATTTCATAAACCATGCTTTGATACCAAGCTGTAACATCCCCTATCTAGATGCCCAAAACTAAGCGCTACAGAAGCTGCAGTCATCTATAGTATTAGCTTCCAACGACTAAATATGGCTTTGTTAATGATATCTATAATATCAGAAGCACTTGAATATGAAACAAAATACAGATTTCAAAACAACTTTTCTTCATTACATTTAAAATAGATGTTCGATATTCTTAATACATAATCCCAATACATTCCCAAGCACAGATAAAATATACTTAATACAAAATACGCCAAGAGCGGTATATGAAGATACCCCCTTGGATGATCAGATAATAGACTTAATATAAACACATCGGAAATACAACAAAACATAAAACTACAACTCCTAAATAGCTATCCGTTTGCCTCCTGTATGCTCTGGTAGCCTTATTCATCACTCTACCAAACCTAAAAAAGACCTTAACCCCTCAACCTACTCAAATTAATTTTGAGCACCCAAGAGTTTAAGGGGAATACATAAACTTCGAGTCAGACATAAACCCTAGTGTGAATAATATTATACATCCCTATTTAATATGTTAAGTGAGACCACGCCGCTTAGCGAAATGGGTTCCCCCTCACTAACATCCTTTTAAAACATAGCTGACTTGGGCCTACCAGACAATATAATCAAAATTAATCTAACTACTATAAGCTATTCTTCTTCTGGATTACTTATCCATAACCATCTGTTAAATACTTCACTTCTGGACGGTCTGGCCTTAACTGTCTGTTAAATACTTCACTTCTGGATAGTCTGTCCCCAACTTAATCATCTCCCAGGTCTTCCTGATCCTAATGGTTTTTTGGGCTCACCAATATCCTATCTGTATACAAACATATATTCATTTCGATGTGTAATCATAATTTTTGTCTACCTATGACAAAGACTTACACACTGGAATTTTAGGCAACAATTAGCTGGGCCTAATAGCTAATGTATAGGGCGCGACCCCATACTAGTCCCATCTCGTATTCTAATATCAAAGTTATTTTCACTTAAGGATCCCCTCCCATAAATTTCCTTGAAAACATTTTCAAAATGATTTAAAACCATTAAATCAACTTATACAAGGAAAAATATATAACCTTTATACTTTACTCAAAATCATATTACCATGTTATATATATACTTTACCCAAATCTTAGTTGATGAAAACATTTAAACATTTGAAAAGTTCTCCTTTCTAAATCTTTGAAAGTACCTCTTTCCAAAATCAAGTGAAAACCTTTTAATTATCTTTGCCAATATGCCCAAACTTACCTTTCGAAACCATTCATCAAACCTTTCGAAAGCAATAAAACTTTGGATATCCTTCTTTAAAAATCACTTTAAAACATTACCTTAGAAAAACCTATGAAAACCTTCCTTCTCAAACCTTTCAAAACCATTAAACTAAAACCATTTGAAATCATTGAACTCTAACGTTTTGAAACCATTCAATAACCAAACCTTTCGAAAGCATTGAACTAAAACCTTTCGAAATCGTTGAACTCAAACCTTTTGAAGACATTAAACCTTTTAAAACACAAACCTTTTCGAAGAATTACCGGATTCAGTTTAAAACAAGTGGAGAAACCTCCTTTTAAAACCTTTCGACTTTGTCGAAAGCTCTCTTCGAAAGCTTGAAAACTTAACTTTTAAACAATAGGCTTCATCCTTTAAAACATCTCCATCGAATGCTTGGGTTATACTTTACTTAGAAAAACAAAGATAAATCACCTAAGTCGAAAGCTTTCTTTCAAAAGCATGGAGAAGCGGCTGATTTTAAAACAGGAAAACCTTTCGACTTTGTCGGAAGGTTCAAAACAAAACAAAGCGGCAGTTACCTTTCGACTTTGTCAAAAGGTTTAAGAATCTTTATTTTAAACATTTGAATTGGTCAAAGGCAACCAAGTCCAAAGCTCTTATTCGAAAGCAAAGCAGGTGAAAGCTTTTGGTTTATAAAATAAACATACTCCAACCTCTTTGGCCAACAACCTTTCTACTAAGAACCCTTCGACCTTTTCCAATTCATTACATACCAAGTAAATTGATACCATAAGCATTGGCTTGACCTTGCCGAGAGCTTTATACCTTTCCACTTTGTCAAAAGGTCTGTGTCGGAAGGTTTTATGCCGTAAAAGGTTGAAACATGCTAAAAGTATGATTTCTTTGTTTTTAACTTAAAAAGATAACTTTTCAACTAACCTACCTTTATTTGTCAAATTCTCATTGTTTAACAAATATTTATTAGAAAAGTGCTGCCACTATTTTTAGAATTAAATAATGATTTTATTTTATAAGATGCAAATTCTCCTTAATTAAATATATAAAACATCTAAGTCCCATAACTTAAATAATTTTATATATTCATCAAAACACTTAAGAAAAATCTAGAAAAATTCCATAAAATCCATTTTAATATGTTATCCAACATATAAAACTTCCAAACCCAAATAATCATCGTTTTAGCTCTAAATATTTAATAACCCAATAAATCATTTTCTTTACTAGAAAATTAATATAAAATCCATATTAACTCGAAAATTATGAAAATTGAAACCCTTCTCTGAAATATCATTTCTGACCTATATTTAAATTTTCAAGGTATTATGATGTCATTTAATAGGGTTTTCATATCAAACATATCATAAAAACTAATATGAACATGCATAATTCACCAACAAGCATAAACATAACTTTAATCATAAAAAACATGGCATAAACTTGCAAAATATGTTCAGATCTAATCTAAAACCGAAAACCATAAGAAAATGGGATGAAGTAATTATTCACCATAGCTTTGAGAGTAAAAGATGTGAGATTAGATATTGATTATCTTCCTTTACTTGAATCCTAGCTTCAATCTTCTCTTGAGAACAATAATGGTGGTCGGTCTTAGATATTTTAGTTTACTAAAATGAAAATGAACATGAGTTCTATTTCCTAAGGGTTTAGGGTATAAGCCTTCCATATTTCCCAATTTGCCCTTACTCATTCCTAACAACTTTGTTTATGCTATTTTGTTTTAATTAACGCACTAACATGGCACGTCTACCCTTAGTCTAATCAAATCTCAACCTATTAATCTTCACATTATTTTATTTAATTTACCCAATTAATTATTCAAAATAATGTTAAAAAATATAGGGTGTTACACGAAACCTCACTTGTACAAGTACGGTTAGTACGTGGGCGGAGCGAATACTTCGAATGCTGTTTGATGTAGATGTTTTCCAATTTTTCTAGAGAGAATTTCTTCCAAGTGATTCACCAGGCCCCCACCTAAATCCATCTCCACTTTCGATGAATTAGCAACAAGGTTCCTTCAGTTTAGGCTTCACACGGCATAACCGAAAGACATAATGTTCTTATTGGGCCTATTTTAGGGACGAAATAAATCTTTGAAATCCTTTATGAGTCGGTTTAACAACATGGTCACTGAAGTAAGTAACTCAAACAAAGATATGGTCTTTATGCTTTACGCCTTCCTCCCCAACACCAAATTTGGAAAATGGATCAAAATGAAACAACCTACCACCAGGAAGGACTTTAATCAAAAGGCAAGCCAGTACTTGAGATCGGAAGAGGAAGAGGAGCTAGAAGGAAAACCTGCCAACCTACAACCAACATTGGGTAGAATGGTATGGTGGCGAACCAAGACGCAAATATCTCCAGGACCTCTGCAGGAAACGAGGGGAAAGATATGAATCAAAAAAGGAAGAACTAGAATTCCAACAAGTGAAACAAAACTAATAAGCGACTTAAAGGCTTGAGGCCTGAAGACTACACCCCGCTTAATGATACTCTAGAGAATATTTATCTTGCGATACAAGGAAAGGAGGAGTACAAGAAGTCACCTAAATGGAAGCAATTGAACAACAAAAGTGCTTCTGGAAATATTGTCGCTTCCATGAAACAGATGGCCACAACATGAAAGAGTGTCGTCACTTGAAGAACCCGATCGAAGAACAAACTCGAGAAAACAAGCTTCAGTAGTATGTGAGGAAACCAAAAAATCCTAATCAGTCTATAGCACCCCAAGCTCCTAGAGATCGGGGAAACCAAGCTTGAAATGGTGAAGAGGGATTCAGATGGACCGACCAGAGACTCATCATCAGAACAACATCCGTAGGACCTCATCCCACATAGAAGAGTTAGGGAGAAATGAAGCGATATGCAAGCTCACTAAGACATGGTCCGAAAGATTCGTGCTTTTCTATCGAAGATGGAACTTCTCCCAAGCAGCAGAGGACCTTGAACGAGGACATAGTGCTCCGAAATTGAGACATTAAAGGAATAGAAGCGCCGACCATTGACCCTATATTTGTGATGGTAGGAATTGGACCGGCCGTGGTCCGATGAGTATTGGTGGACAATGGCAGTTCTATGAATATCCTTTTCAAACACACATTTGATCAGATGAAGATCAATATGAATGACATATCCGCTTACCAGACAGAGATCCGTGGATTCACCGGTGAACCAAAGCAACCAGTTGGAACAATCATTTACCCATAGAACTCGGCTAAGGTGACCGAAGAGTCATCCTCATTCAAACCATTGGGATTGTAGATGAAACATCCACTTACAATGCTTTCTTAGGTAGGCCCGCTTTGGCAGATTTCAGGATTGCTTTAAATCAGTGGTGTCTAACCATGAAATTTTTGATAAAGAATGGAGTTGGGGTGATTAAAAGAGACCAAAGTGCCACTAGAGAATGCTACATCACAGAACTACGCTGGTTTAAAAGAAAAGAGAAGGGGAAGAATGTGGGGATAACTCTCCACATTCGTGAACCTACCGAATAGCAACTATAGAGCCACCCCTGGCTTAGGGACTATAGCCGATTCGACAAGGTTTTCGACCATAGAACAAAGATTTCAGGGAAGGAACATGTAGCACCGACAGAATTGACGGTGTCTAACCCAGTCGATATAGACAACCCAACATGGGTCTTGAAAATTGGATCTCATCTTGGAAACAAGATGCAACTGGAACCCGTCAAATTTCTTCGCGCCAACCTGGATGTATTTACTTGGACAAATTCCGATATGTGTGGGTTTTCACTGAAGATTGCATTCTATGTACTTAACATTGATCCTAAGTATACATCAGTGAAGCAGAAGAGGCGTAGCCTAGGACCCGAATGGTCCACGGCGCTAAGAGAAGAAGTGGGTAAGCTAATGACGAATGGCTTTATCCGTGATTCAACCTACCCCGAATGGATATCCAACCCGGTCTTGGTTAAGAATCCAATGGGAAATGGCAAACTTATATCGACTACATGGACCTAAATAAAGCTTGCCCAAAAGACATCTTTCC
Organism: Allium fistulosum; assembly: GCA_030737815.1. Taxonomy (NCBI): domain Eukaryota; kingdom Viridiplantae; phylum Streptophyta; class Magnoliopsida; order Asparagales; family Amaryllidaceae; genus Allium; species Allium fistulosum. The sequence continues at coordinate 972,380,331 of CM060904.1, forward strand.
TCTGTCTAGTATCGACCAACTTGTGGATGAGACTACTGGACATGAACTACTATCATTTATGGGTGCTTACTTGGGGTACAACCAGATCATGTTGCATGAACCTGACCAAGAAAATACCAGTTTCGCTACTGATCTTGGGTTATACTGCTACAAAGTGATGCCATTTGGCCTGAAGAATGCTGGGGCAACCTACTAATGACTAGTGAACGCCATGTTCAAACATTAGATCGGGAAGACTATGGAAGTTTATGTAGATGATATTTTGGTTAAATCGCGCATAGCTGCAAATCACTAGGACAACCTTACCGAAATGTTTGAAATACTCTGCAATAGTGGAATGAAACTCAATCCACTTAAATGTCACTTCAGAGTAGCCTCTAGGAAGATCTTGGGATTCATTGTAAGCGCAAGAGGCATCGAAGCAAATCCAGAACAAATTACCGCTTTATGGGAGATGAGGCCCCGAGGAACAAGAAGGAGTTACAAAGCTTGAATGGAAAAGTTGCAGCACTAAGTCAGTTCATATCAAAAGCAACCGAAAAATGTATACCATTCTTTGGCGCGCTAAAGAAGGGAAAGAAGAACTTCAAATGGAATCAAGCTTGTCAAACTACATTCGAAGAGCTGCTGCGACATATGGAAAACATGCCAATCCTGTCCAAGCTAGTAGACGAAGAAGACTTATTTATCTACTTAGCATTCTCGCCCCATGCATTAAGTGCCGTGCTCATACAAGAAGAAGCTAAGATCCAGAAACCCATATATTAGATCAGTAAACAATTCATAGGATCTAAGAAGAACTATCCGAAATCAGAAAAATTAGAATATTACCCCTTGATTGCATCCAGAAAGTTACAACCATACTTCCAGGCATACTCGATCAAAGACTAACATATCAACCTTTGAAGCAAGTGTTGTACCGCCTTGAGACCTCTTAGCGGCTTATCAAGTGGAACATCGAATTGAGTCAATATGAAATCACTTACCACCTCAAAGGGCGGCCAATGGGCAAGCGCAGGCAGACTTTATTACCGAGTTGACGATAAGAGATAATGATGAAGGAATTACTCTAAAAGTGGAGACACGTTGGAAGTTGTTCGTTAATGGTGCATCTAACAACTTTTTCTTGGGTGCAGGAGTAGTGCTCGAGACTCCCAAAGGATGATCCGTTTGCTATGCCTTACGCTTGGAATTCCCTGCAATGAATAACGAAGCAGAATACGAAGCATTGATAGCTGGGCTGAAATTTGTGAGGGAACTCGGAATAAAGTCCATACACATCTATAGCGACTCTAGTTGGTCGTCTACTAGGTGAAAGGCGAATACTAAGCTCGAGGAGAGAAACTTGCCCCATATCAAACTAAAGTGTAGGAACTGCTGGTTGACATTGAACATTACACCATAACTTATATCCCAAGGGAACAAAACACTAAGGCAGACTACCTAGCCAAACTGGCCAATTCCGGAGAAGCTCAATCCTTGAGGCTAGTTGTAACATCGTGCATCTGGAGGCCCAAAACTAACTGCTACAGATGCTATAGTCATCCATAGGTGTTATTTCTGAGTGACCGAAATCGAAACCTTGAAACTATTGGCAACACAGAAACACAAGAATATGAAAAATTTTAAACTTCAACAAAACAGGATTTCTCATTTCTTATGAATAATATTCAGATTTAATTACATACTCCCAGATGTTAACCACGTTTAGATCACATATACATGTACAAAATACGATAAGAGAGACATATGAAGATGTCCCCTTATGATGATCAGAGAACTAATAAATATGAACTTTACAGTTCTTAGTACATCACAACGGAAAACACAAAATAGCACCTATATAGCAAACACTGCCTCTTGCACGTCTACGAAAGCTTATTCGTCCAAAAACCTGAAAATCTCCCACTCTCGGACTACTCAAATTAATTTTGAGTACCTGAGAGTTTGTAGAGAAACACAAACTTCGAGTCAGACAATAAGTTTGGTATGAATAATACCCTATCATCTCTTATCATGAATAGATATCTAGTGAGACCACGCCGCATTGTGGAATGGGCTGTCGCCTCACTAGTATGCAAAACAAAACATGCAAATCATTTCCTAGGCTCCTGCACCCCAAATGATTAGCCTTAACATAATACGAAATAAAGCCATAAATCATATATATTGGATATCCCATCCACCCATTCATTAGATATCCCATCTAAGAGCAATTTATTAGATTTCCCATCTAAAATCAATAATTTAGTGTTCCCTCTAAAACCTTTCAAATGACTATCCATCATAATTTAATAGGACTATCCATCCCAAATCCGCTTAAAATAAATGCAGATTATCCATCGTACATTGTTGTATAAAAGTTAGTGTGGTCTATCCACCGCACACTTCATAGTTTTCCTAGGATGACTATGAACCCTTGGGTGCCAAATCCCGAGGCTAACCACCTCTGGCAAAACATTCCTTTCTTTAGAAATTTGATGTGGGTTATCCACCGCACATTCCATGGTTTTTCTAGGTTAACCAAGAACCCAACACTTGGCCAATTGAAAATATCATGATCCCCATGATTATTTATTAAAATTCATGATCCTCATGATTACTTATTTTCCCCAAGTATACCACCTGTTTAACCTATTCCCATTGGTAGCCCTAATTAGGTTAAATTAAATAAAAACACACTGATAGCCCCAATGTATATTTTTGAAAGCATATTTTTTTGTAACCCCAAACTATGCATCGAAAACATTAAACCCACCCTGGTGTCCCCAAGGTTTATTAACATCCAATTTATATAGGGATCCCCCTTACATATCCAAACAAAGATAAGTATTTTACGCTATAACCCTTCGAAGTAACCCCTTCAAATTAGCAAAGTTTTACTTAGGAAAAATGGAAAAAATAGCCCTTCTGAATATCTCATTCGGAAGGAAATCAAAAATGATCTTAAAAACTTGGTTTAAAGAAAACACCTTCGAATGAAGCCCCATTCAAAAGCATAGTAAAAGCTTTAAAGTACCCTTCGAAAGCATTAAAACATCCAATGATAGCCCCTTCGGAAGCCTTCCGCCTTTTTAAAACATCCCTACCCTTCAACTTAGTCGAAAGGGTGAGGGCTCACCTTTCGACTTAGTCGAAAGGTATAAGCTGGCGGCTTAACCCTTCCTTCGAATATCCAATTCGAAGGCATATAAAACATAGAGCAGAACGAAGTCAGAAGCTCACCTTCGACTTCGTTCCTTTTGAAGTTCTGAATCGAAAGCATCCCTTCGACTTCATCCCTTCGAAAGCAAACAGCTTCTTCGAAAGCATTGCTTTCAAAGGCATCAAAAACTTGGATTTTTAAAATCAAAAGACTAGGATCAAAAGTAGCCCCTTTCGAATTTCTTCCCTTCCTTTCGACTTAGTCGAAAGTAACTCCTTCGAAAGCATGACTTTTGAAGGCATAAAAAACTTAACTTTTAAAACAATGGGAAGGTTCGAAAGTAACCCCTTCCTTTTCCTCTCATACCTTTCGACTTAGTCGAAAGGTTCTAAAACATATTTTTGGAAAACATTTAAAACAATTCTCTTGAAGTTTTAAACTTTTTAAGATCCCCTTTGAAACCCCTTCTTGAGTATAAATTTTTTGTCTTTATAAAAATGGTGGAGTCGAAGGATCCCCCTTCGAAACCTATTAATTCGAAAGCATTTATATTTCCATTCAAAAGCCAAGGAAGCAGCCTCCATCCCTTCGCCTCTCTTCCTTCCGACACCATTCCTACCTTTCCACTTAGGCGAAAGGTAAATGCTTACTTTCTGATATAGACAAAAGGTACCTTTCGATTTAGTCGAAAGGGTGAAAGCAGTAGTCGAAAGCAAGTTCCTGGCCTATGGAAGTGATTGTTTGTCTAAATCTGATTGGTCAAGAGGCTTCCTCCTGTACTTTCGAATAGTAAAAAGTACTAAATAGTCAACCTTTTTATTAAAACACTATTCTTCTTCCCCAAATAATTTTTGAAAGCAATTTCCCTCCGAATTTAACCAATTCGGAAGCCATTTTTTAGTCTATCCCTTGGACATAAATAGTTTAATTACCTTAGTAAACCATTAAGGAAAAATCCTCAAAAATCCTTTAAAGCATATACTTTAACATATTAAAATTTCAAAGCATATGAAGATATATAATTCGGAATTTAACTAAAACCAAAATAAACTATGTTAGTTAGCCTATTAACATTTAAAAACACCTATGTCTTATCCAAACAAAGGTTTAAATGGTTATATCCTAACCAAAATCACAAACATGAATCGGGTATAACCCATAACCAATCCAAACATAGAAAAATGAGATGATAAACATGTTTATTCTCCTTGATTAGTTAATTGGAGAATGAGATAATTTCCTAGCTTTAATTCCTTAGCTTTTTCTTCAATTTATGCTCTTCCTGGAGCTTTTATTGGCCGACCGAAATATAGGTGAGGAGTTATGAATGAGAAAGTAAAAGCTTATTAAGGTGGAGGACGAGATTTATACTAAGAAATGTAGCCACATTTCCAAGTTTACCCCTTAGGAAATTCCTCCTTCTTAATTTAGTTAAGTCTTATTTTAGTTCATTCATTAAGACACGGCTGTTGGATTTATTAATCTTGTCTCCCTAATTATTCACATTATTCTATTTAATTTATCCAATTAACTATCCCAAATAATGTTAATTAAAATTCAGGGCCATTACAGACTCCCTCCCTTAAAGAATTTCGTCCCCAAAATTTCAGCAAGGACACACAGCAAGCATATAGCCCATGCAAGCAAGGCTAGTATAACCTACTAGCCAAATTCCATACAAACCCTATATAGAACTTACCATCTAAAATAGCCCAGGAAAAGTAGCGATAATCCTATCTTTTGTCTCCCAAGTACACTCTTTCACGTTGTCGCTTCATTGAACTTTCACCAACCTAACTGTCTTGTTTCTTAACCTCTTCTCATCTTTTGCCACAACATGAACTGGTTGCTTCACAAAAGTCATATCCGGTTCCACCACTATGTCCTCCAGTGCCGTCGGAGCGATAGTAGTTTCTGGATCATGAACACACTTCCTAAGATGAGAATCATGAAACACATTGTGGACCTCGGCCAAACTGCTTGGCAAATCTACTCGGTATGCGAGTCTCCTAATACTCTCTGATATAGGAAATGGTCCAACATATCTCGGTGCTAGCTTCCTGGTCTTCCTGAACTGAACCACACCATCCATCGGTGATACCTTGATGAAAAATCCTACTCCAATTGAGAACTCTAGGCCCTTACGCCTCTTGTCTGCATAACTCTGCTGCCTAGACTGGGCTTCCTTCATTCTTTCCGTATCGACTTGATCCTTTCCGTCGCCTCTCTCACCAAATCTGTACCAAGGACCAATCTATCTTCGGTCTTTAACCAACATGCTGGTGATTTGCAAGGTCTTCCCTACAAAGCTTCAAAAGGTGCCATTTCTATAGTAGTCTGATAACTATTATTATAGGAAAACTCTACTTAGTGCATGTGATCTTCCTAAGAACCACTAAAATCCAACACACAAGCTCTCAACAGATCTTCCAGTAACCTTGTTGACTCTCTCTGTTTTCCCTACCATCCGAGGATGATATGCGGTACTCATCTTGAGCTTAGTGCCTAACACACTCTGCAGGATCTTCTAGAACTCGCTAGTAATCAAAGCATCTCTATCACCGACGATACTACTAGGAATTCCATGTAGTCTAACGATGCTCTTCATGAACAACTTAACCAAAACAGGTGTCCACCTGGTTGACCTAACTGGAATGAAATGGGCACTCTTGGTCAATCTGTCCACTATGACCCATATTCTTTCATTACCCTGGTTTGACCTTGGCAACCCGTCAATAAAATCCATGGATATCGAGTCCCACTTCCAAACTAGAACATCCAAAGGCTGAAGCAAACCACTTGGCTTCTAATGTTCGGCTTTTACTTGCTGACATTTCAAACACTGTTTTACCCATAAGCCAACATCCCTCCTCATTCATTCCCAGAAGAAACTTCTCTTTATATCCTGATACATCTTGGTTCCCCCAGGATGAATCGTAAACTTCGATCGATGACATTCCTTAAGAACTTCCTTTCTAAGGTTTCCAACATAGTCCTTTAAATAATAAATCTTGGTTCTAGTTTCTGCCTAGAAGCAGTTCATTATGAACTGGTCAAACTTCCAAACAAAACATCATGGAAATATTCTGACTAGATCTAGCAGTCGACCTCAATTGAACACTGCAAGCAGCCAGTGCTTCCAAGTCTTTCCATTCCGCTAACATAGCTAACACCACATTCTGATGTTTCCTACTAAGCACATCCGCCACCTTATTTCCTTTTCCCGGTGTATACTCGATGCTAAAACCATAAGCTGCAACAAACTCCAGCCATCTCTGCTGTATCATGTTCATCTCCTTCTGAGAGAATAAATAGCTCAAACCATTCTCCCAAAAGATAATGTCTCCGCACCTTCAATGCGAAGATTACCACTGCCAACTCCAAATCAAGAATATGGTATCTCACTTCATGCGGTCTAAGCTATCTAGAAGCATAGGCAATAACCTTTCCATTTTGCATTAGCACAGCACCTAACCCAGTACCACATGCATCAGTGTAAACTACCAACCCCTAATTCCCATCTAGAACTACTAACACGGGCGCATTGGTTAACAAATGTTTCAACTTGAGGAATGCCTCCTCACATTTGTCAGACCAAACAAACTTCATGTCCTTCCTGGTTAGCATAGTCAAGGATGCCGCTATCCACGAGAAATCCTTAATGAACCTTCGCTAGTAACCTGTAAGTCCAAGAAATCTTCTAATCTCACTTACTGTCTCTGGTCTTTTCCAATTGTTAACAGCTTCGATCTTATCCAGATCAACTGCTAAACCTTACTCGAAAACTATATGACCAAGGAACTTCACTTCCTTCTTCCAGAAATGACACTTTGAGAACTGCACTTTCAACTGATGTTGCCTTAGCGTCTCCAACACTATTCTAAGATGATCTGCATGATCCTTCTCATTCTTAGAATATACCAAAATGTCATCAATAAAAACCAACATGAACCTATCCAAGTGCTCTCGAAAAACCCGGTTCATCAAATCCACGAAGAAAGTTAGCACATTAGTAAGCCCGAATGGCATAACCAACCATTCGTAAGACCCATATCTGGTCCTAAACGCCGTCAAAGGAATACGTTCCTCTGCCACTCTTAACTGATAGAAACCACTCGCCATGTCCAGTTGGGAAAACACTCTGGTTCCACTCAACTGATCGAATAAGTCATCGATTCTCAGCAAAGAATACCTATTGTTGATTGTCCTCTCGTTCAACATACGATAATCGATACACATCCTTAACGACCCATCTGGCTTCTTCATGAAAATTGCGACCATTCTCTAAGGCAAACTGCTTGGCCAGATGAAATTCTTTCCTTCCAATTCCACTAGTTGCACCTTCAATTCCTTCATCTCGGTTGGTGACATCCTGCTAGGTGGTTTACTCACGGGTTCAGCTCTCGCTACGAGATCTATCCGAAACTTGATTGGTCTCTTCGGTAGCAGGCCCGAAACTGGTTCAAACACATCTGCAAACTCTCTTGTAACATAAACATACTTCAACTCTGCTTCTGTTCCCATAGCACCCAATAATGCATAAGCATTTCTGTTCGAACTCCTTACTTGGTAATGACTCGGTTATGACTATTAGGGTGTTTCAATTATATTTCCCCCTCTTGGCAAAATATCCTAGCATCATATCTACCTAATCAATCCATACCCAATATGATCTCGAAACCCACGAATCAAAAACATATAAACTGCATGCAAACATATGACCTAACAAATCAAGTTCTAGCAGGTCATATCTCATTCCCAAAGATACATACCCTCCTATAGGATTCGCAACCCTTAAAGGAGTAATAAGGTATGAAGGTTCCAGACATAAGCAATCTACCAAATACTGAGATATAAATGAGTGTGATGCACTGGTATCAAATAGTATCCTAACCGGAGTACTATGAATCATAAGAATACCTTCCATCACAGGTTTTCCTTTCTCAGCAGCCGTTGGTCTAGAGGATGATGGTTCCAATGCAAAGACCTTTCCCTTTCCAGCCTTAGTAACCTCGGGACACTTGTCCTTGTAATCCCCCATCTGGCCATAGTTGTAGCACTTCACATTCGACCTCACTGCAACTGCTCTTCCATCAGCCAAGCGGCACACATTAGCATAGTTCCCCTTCTTGTCACACTTGTAACAAACAATATCAACCTTGCTCTTCTTAGCTACTACCCCCGACTGGGTACCTTTCTTCTTGAAGAACTTCCCTTCTTATCCTAAAAATTCTGAACCTCAGCTCGTTTCCCTTTTCCAAAAGTAGAAAGCATCTCTTCATTCCGAATAGCCATCTTAACAACAATATGACATGGATCCTGGAGGTTTGGCATGGTTTCTCTGGTGATCTCAGGATTCAACCCCCTGATAAACTTATCATTCCTCTGAATGATAGTATCAACAATAGCATATCCATAATGGGACAGCTCATCAAACTCCGTAGCATACTCAATCACCGATCTATCCCCCTGGACTAAATCTGTAAACTTCCTGAGCAATGCTGACTTGGTAACCTTTGATAGAAATCTTTCTTCGAACCTCCTTCGAAATTCAGCACAAGTCAAGTCCTCCTTTGGCTCTCCTACGGTAACTCCGTTCAACCAAAACAATGCTACTCCTTGCAATTTCCTTGAAGCAAGTCTACTCTTCTACATATCCGTCAAGCCGAGATCTGCAAATATTCTTTCACAATGCAATAGCCAGTTCTCCACTCCTACTGCATCCTTGGTTCTTAGAAAAGGCTTCCCTCCAAGACTAGCGTAATCCTGGCTTAGCTTGGCATAATTATTGCCAAATGGGGCCACCGGATTAGCTCCTCCAGCATTCCCTATAGCCACTCCTGCAACTGCTCTAGCTTGCATCATATTCACGAAGAATTGATACATTATCCCCATATCAACCGGCGGAATCTCAGCACCAACGTTGGCATTTGCATCTGGGTTTGCTTTTGCATGTCGACCCTGTTTTCTCCTAGTATTGGCTCGAACATTTCCACTTGTTGTGGTGCGTCTTCCACCTTGATTCACTCTTCCATTTCCTACCTTCATATCTTACTTTCCTACTACCTGAAATCCAATCTTGGTAAGATATATAAGAACGGTCTAAGAGAGTGGGGAATGCATACTTATGTATTTTTAGCAAAGTACACATACTTTACTATAACGCTTACCCAAGCCCAACAATATTTTAGATTCATTAGATTATGCTTTAAATATCTTTTAAGGTTTAAATTCCTTTTAAGTACATAAACCATGCTCTGATACCAACTTGTAACATCCCGCTTCCGGAGGCCCAAAACTAACTGCTACGGATGCTGTAGTGATCCATAAGTGTTATTTCTGAGTGACCAAAATCAGAATCTTGAAATTATTGGCAACACAGAAACACAAAAATATGAAAATTTTTAAAATTCAACAAAATAGGATTTCTCATTTCTTATGAATAATATTCAGATTTAATTACATAATCCTAGACTTTAACCACGTTCAGATCACAAATACATGTACAAAATATGATAAAAGCGACATATGAAGATGTCCCTTTATAATGCTCAGAGATCAAATAAATATGAACTTTACAGTTATTAGTACATCACAACGAAAAACACAAAAAAGTTCCTATATAGCTAACACTGCCTCCTACTCACCTCCGGAAGCTTATTCGTCCAAAAACCTGAAAGTCTCCCACTCTCAAACTACTCAAATTAATTTTGAGTACTCGAAAGCTTGTGGAAAAACATAAACTTCAAGTCAGACAATAATTCTGGTATGAATAATCACCTATCATCTCTTATCATTAATAGATTTATAGTGAGACAATGCCACTTAGCGGAACAGGTTTTCGCCTCACTAGTATCTAAAACAAAACATGCAAATCATTTACTATGCTCCTACTCCCAAAATGATTTTTTAACATAATATGAAATAAAGCCATAAATCATATATATTGGATATCCCATCCACCCATTCATTAGATATCCCATCTAAGAGCAATTTATTAGATTTCCCATCTAAAATTAATTTATTAGAGTTCTCCTATAAAACCTTTAAACTGACTATACATCATAATTTAATAGGACTGTCCATCCCAAATCCATTTAAAATAAATGCAGATTATCCATCGTACATTGTTTTATAAAAGTTAGTGTGGGCTATCCACCGCACAATCCATAGTTTTCCTAGGATGACTATGAACCCTTGGGTGCCAAATCCCAAGGCTAACCACCTTTATGAAAACATTCTTTTCTTTAGAAATTTGATGTAGGCTATCCACCGCACATTCCATGGTTTTCCTAGGTTAACCAAGAACCCAACACTTAGCCAATTGAAAATATCATGATCCCCATTATTACTTATTTTTCCCAGGTATACCACCTGTTTAACCTATTCCCATTGGATTGCCCAATTAGATTAAATTAAATAAAAACACATTGATAGCCCTAATGTATATTTTTGAAACCATATTCTGTTTGTAACCCCAAACTATGTATCGAAAACACTAAACCCACCCAGTGACCCTAATGTTTATTAACATCCAATTTGTATAAGGATCCACCTTACATATCCAAATAAAGATAAGTATTTTATGGTATAACCCTTTGAAGTATCCCCTTTAAATTAGCAAAGTTTTACTTAGGAAAAATGGTTAAAATAGCCCTTCCAAATATCCCATTCGAAAGCAAATCAAAATTGATCTTAAAAACTTGGTTTAAAGGAAACCTCTTTAAAAACCTTTCGAATGAAGTTCCATTCAAAAGCATAGTAAAAGCTTTAAAGTACCCCTTCGAAAGCATTAAAACATCCAAAGATAGCCCCTTTAGAAGCCTTCCTCCTTTTTAAAACGTCCTTAACCTTTGACTTAGTTGGAAGCGTAAGGGCTCACCTTTCGACTTAGTCGAAAGGTATAAGTTAGCAGCTTAACCCTTCCTTCGAATATCCCATTCGAAGGCATAAAAAACATAAAGCAGAACGAAGTCGAAAGCTCCCCTTTAACCTTGTTCCTTTCGAAGTTCTGAATCGAAAGCACCCCTTTGACTTCATCCCTTCGAAGCAAACATCTCATTCGAAAGCATTACTTGCGAAGGCATTAAAAACTTGGATTTTTAAAAGAAGAGCGGGATCAAAAGTAGCCCCTTTCGAATTTCTTCCATTCCCTTCGACTTAATCGAAATTAACTCCTTCGAAAGCATGACTTTCGAAGGCATTAAAAACTTAACTTTTAAAATAATGGGAAGGTTCGGAAGTAAACCCTTCCTTTTCCTCTTCTACCTTTCGACTACCTTTCGACTTAGTCGAAAGGTTCTAAAACATATTTTTGGAAAACATTTAAAACAATTCTATTGAAGGTTTAAACTTTCGAAGATCCCCTTCGAAACCCCTTCTTGAGTATAAAAAATTTGTCTTTATAAAAATGATGGAGTCGAAGGATCCTCTTTCAAAACCTATTAATTCGAAAGCATTTATATTTCCATTCGAAAGCCAAGGAAGCAGCCTCCATCCCTTCGCCTCTCTTCCTTCCGACACCATTCCAACCTTTCGACTTAGGCGACAAGTAAATGCTTACCTTTCAACTTAGACAAAAGGTACCTTTTGACTTAGTCGAAAGGGTGAAAGCGGTAGTCAGAAGCATGTTCTGGGCCTACGGAAGTGATTGTTTGTTTAAATCTAATTGGTCAAGAGGCTTCCACCTATACTTTTGAATAGTAAAAAGTACTGAATAGTCAACCTTTTTCTTAAAACACCGTTCTTCTTCCCTAAATAATTTTTGAAAGCAATTTCCCTCTTAATTTAACCAATTCGGAAGCCATTTTTCAGTTTAGCCCTTGGGCTTAAATAGTTTAATTACCTTAGTAAACCACTAAAGAAAAATCCCCAAAAATCACCCAAAATACTTTAAAGCATATACTTTAACATATTAAAATTTCAAAGCATACGAAGATCAATATAATTCAAAATTTAACCAAAGCCGAAATATACTATGTTAATTAGCCTATTAACATTTAAAAACACCTACTTCTTATCCAAACAAAGGTTTAAATGGTTATATCCTAACCAAAATCACAGACATGAATCAGGTATAACCCATAACCGATCCAAACATAGAAAAATGAGATGATAAACATGATTATTCACCTTGATTAGTTAATTGGAGAATGAGATAAATTCCTAGCTTTAATTCCTTAGCTTTTTCTTCAATTTATGCTCTTCCTGGAGCTTTTGATGGCCGACCGAAATATAGGTGAGGAGTTATGAATGAGAAAGTAAAAGCTTATTAAGGTGGAGGTAGAGATTTATACTAAGAAATGTAGCCCCATTTCCAAGTTCACCCCTTAGGAAATTCCTCTTTCTTAATTTAGTTAAGTCTTATTTTAGTTCATTCATCAAGACACGACCATTGGATTTATTAATCTCATCTCCCTAATTATTCATATTATTATATTTAATTTATCCAATTAAATACCTGAATAATGTTTAAAATTCGGGGGCATTAAACTAGTCCCAGTTGAAACTTTGACCGCTCCAAGCATAAGCGAGATGGATATCGACTGAATTTTTGAAACAACCGGAGAACCAGAAACGCAAATGATACCGAACAAAGACTAACTGCTCAAAGGAACACTCCCTACAGACATGAATCAATGAAAAAGGTCCTTTGAAAGGCACCACAGTTTGTAGTACAGGATGAGATGCTCTACCGAAGGGACTCTCTACCCACTTGCCCCGGTGTGTGACCAACGACCAAGCCCAAAGAATATCGATGGAAATTATTGAAGGTGACTATGGAGATGAAAAAGATTATGCCAGGTGGTGCGACCAATGCCAAAGATTCGGCAAGATCAAAAGAACTCCTTTGACCAGCTGACACAGATGGTTAGCCCATGGTCATTTGCGATCTGGGGAATCAATCCGATTGGTGTATTACCAATGGCTAAGGGAGAAGCCAAATATGTTATCGTTGCTGTTGACTACTTCACCAAATGGGCCGAAGCGTAACCGCTGGCCACTATACCATAACGAAAGTTATTAATTTTGACATCAAAAACATTATTTGTAGGTTTGGAGTGTTGAAAAAATTATCATGGATAACAAGAATCAATTTGAAAGTGCCGAGTTCAAGGGCTTTTGCAAATGCTTCCGAATCGAGAAAAGCTTTTCAGCCGCTGGACATCCGTAGGTAAATGGGCAAGTAAAAGCAGTGAACAAGATCATCAAGTCCACCATTAGAAAGCGGCTAACGAAAGCTAAATGAAATTGGGTTGATAAACTTCTACTCGTGCTATGGGCTTACAGGACAATGCACATATCTGCAATCGGGCACTCCCCGTTCGCCCTAGCTTATTGTTCAGAAGCAATGATCCCAATCAAGTTCGAAGTCCCCTCTCACCTAAGGGAAAACTTCAGTCAAAGGCAAAACGAGTAGCTCCTACTCGAGTCACTCGATATGGTCGATGAGAAGAAGGAGGAAGCCGAGTAAAGAAATACTGTTCACCAGAAAAGGGTTGCATGATATTTCAATTCCAAAGTCTGTAATCATACTTTCGAAGTGGGAAACCTTATCCTCAAATGGGTCTACCTTGTACTGGAACATTTGGTCCAAACTGGGAAGGGCCCAATGTGATTGGCCAGAAGCAAGGGGATGGCACATTCAAGCTAACAACCATTGATGGAACCAAAATTCCCCGAGCTTGAAATATCGAATCGCTGCTTCGTTACTTTATCTAAGGCTATCTTATGTATTTCCTATTTCCCACAAATAAGCCATCCTAGGAGACAGAAGGGATTGTAATTAGGCAGAACCTGCCCAACTTTTATTAATAAAATTGTTTTTCTTTCTAAACCAATAAAACCGTGTTCATAAAAAAAACATGCTGAGTCGACGGGGTCAAATCAACTCAAAACTATCTAATCACTGCTTGAGATAGTGGAACCACGCTCAAGTACACCCCATCTGCCCACCGAGTCGATGGAAGCAAATCGAGTCAATTCATTCGATCGACAGAACTTGATCCCTTCCATATAAGAACTAGTATGGCTTTAGTAACACTAGAAAGGCCCAAATCAAAGCTGCACATTTCGTGAGCCACACACCACTTCTTGGGTTGTGGAATCACACCCAAGAAAATATAAATACTTAAGCCGCGCATTCCCATAAGTTGTGCATCACTTCTTGAGCCATGGAACCATTCTCTCGAAGCACGAACTCCTCACGTTACTTGAAGATTGGCAACGTCGAGAAGTTCTAAACTGTTTTGGATCGATGGGTCATATCGATCCCATAAGCAACCCATTTCATAAGTTGCATACTCTCAAAAAGCCATGCACTCTTAAAAGCTCACATTTCGTAAGCCATGCACTCTGAAGTGGTCATGCATTTCGTAAGCCGTGCACTCTTAAGAACTAGCGCATTCCATGCAAGCACTACTTTGGGTTGCTCCAGCACCATCAGAAAACCAGTAAACTTTTGTAAGTACTGGTATTGTCCTAACAACACCGGGAAACTCATCTATTACAGAACTAATAAGGATCCACTCCCACTACCAAAAGTAATCGACGTGAGGCTAGCAGTATCACACAATTTGAGATCGACAAAGAATTCCATTCGTTGACTGACAAAATCTCCAGAGTCGAGTGCTTGAGTCACAAATTCCCGAAGATAAGAACTGCAAAGTAGATTCAGTTATAGACATTTGAGGAATCACTCAGATCAACCAGTCTTTGTCAAGTGTTCGGAGAAAACAACCTTGTAAAGTAGGGGCACACACATATCAACATTTAGCTGAAAGGAAAACTACTCCACATGCCCGTTTCTCCAAACAAAGTATTTTGGTAGCAATTACGGGACTAAACGAAACATTGATGAATAGGAAGTTACATAAGTGCATGGAACATAGATGAGTAGACAAAATAAAGCTATATTAAAAATTTCAAAAGTTTTATAACTTATAATGTTTTTGATGTACAACAACAAACAGCGGGGTCGTGCCCACACAATATCGGCCATGAATAGGGAAATACAAACACCACTATGGTAATAATAAGGAGAAATGCTTAGTGCAGACTCTGCACTTGTACAAAAAGTGATCAAAAAAAAAAAGAAGTAAAAGACAAATCATGACTTCTTCTCACTACTTCTTCGGTCACCTTTCCCGCCTCTAATTAGCAACTTCTTAGGCTTGTCCTCTCTCGACGCGATCTCGCTCTCTGAATCATGGCCACTGCCGGATCCTCCTTTGCCCTTGTGCTTGCGGGATCTGTGAGAACTTATTGACAACCTCTTTTGTTCCTCAACCTTCTCCTTCTTCACCACTATCATCTGTTGCTCGGTCGTCGGCTGCTCGGTCTCTGCTTTCTCTTGTTGGTTAGCTTGACCCGCCTGCTCCCTTTGACAGTAGCCACCAAGCCTTCCTCTTGAGATATAAGGGGGTCATCCAAATCAATCAATGCCGCAATTTTCTTGGATTGCGAACTGGTCTGCCATCCAGATGTAGAGACGACGGTTGATGCGGTCAGAATGGTAGCAGATCCAACATCGTGACGAGGAGGTAACTCAGTTGGAAGAGAGGATTGATTTATAATATCATAATAAAAGGTGGTTATCTCAGGTATTTTATCAGGTGTAAATTGGAAGTCTTTAAACACGAGAGAGGCGAGAAAATTACCTACTGTGGGGGTCTGTTCATGCACCATGACTTTGAAGCCTTCTCCATTGCCTTACTTTAATAGCTGCACAATTATGAGAGAAGTGCTAAAGATCTCCTCAGTACAAAGATGCGAAGATGACTAACTGGGCTCGGTGGAAAATGCTTAGTAACAGCCTTAGAGGTGGCCATGACATCAGTGGCTTCTCGTTCCATCTCCAATCTCAAGTTTCTGTGGCCCTCCACTAAAGCTTGGTGGGATTCCTCATTCAGATATGCTTAAACCAATTCTTCTTCAGAGTAACCGCTGCTCATGTTTTGAAATCAAGCCAGAACCTCTTCCTAGACAACAACAAGCGTGCGAGGGAACAACAGACTCAAGTAACTGATTAACGTTATTAAAAATTATTCTATTTAATTTATCTAATTAAATCTTCTGAATAATGTTATTAAAAATTAAGGGTGTTACACAAATTCTTTCCTGGTTTTTAACCAAACATAATTCAAAAGGAGTAAGAACATTCATATTAAGCTAGAACGACACGAAAATTGACCAAAAGGCTTAAAAGTACAAGACAAAGGAACCTTGAAAGTTTGATACAAAAATACGCCAACACATTGGATTGGTACCGATTCGATCCAGTTGGATAGGTACAGATCCAAAATATTGGCTTGTGGTTCCTCAAAACCACTTCCGTTATGTTTTTACCTCTCTACTAAACCTAACTACCAAGTCTGGTAACAATCCATGCATCCGAGTTCGAGAAGTAAAGACTTATCGGATGCAGACTACAGTTCAGTCAAACCCATAGGTGAACCATCATCAACAAGCCAACAAGTTGTGAAATTACATATAGAGCCTTACAACTAAGTAAGAAAGCCAAATGGATAAAAGTTGTGCAAAAATTGCACAACTCTTTGGATCGGTACCGATCCGATCTAATTGGATCAGTACCGATCCAAAAAGTTAGCTCAGAATTATTCCAAACTTTTCGTGCTTCTTTCGATGTACAACTATAGGCTTTTGGTGCAATGTTCCAAACCCATATGCTCTCTAAATCCTATAAATACCATCCTACCTTCAATCAAAAAGAGGTTCCTAACCCGACCTCTGCTGAAGCTCTGCTATTCTTTCTTCACTCCTCTTCACCTACACAACAGCCATAAAGAGACAAATGAGATCCTCCTTTGGTTGCTAACAATGGTGTCTTAATCTAACATGAAAAGGAAGAATCATATTGTGATCCAAACTCTCTTATAATAGCAGTTAATCAAGAAAAGCTATAAAGTGGACGTAGGCTTCGTTAATAGCCGAACCACTATAAAAATCTCTTGTCCCTTTGCTTTTTTTGTGGCTTATTATTGATTTTTCTATTTTATTTGCCTTGATAAACAAGGTTGGTGCTTTCACACTCAATCCAGGGTGTTGATCAATTTTTTGGGTTAATAGTTTGCTTGTTTGTATGTTGTGGAACTTAGAGTGAAACTCTTGTAGATTTAGAACATGGTACTTCGGTTTCGGTATCATAATTATTAGATGTATGGAGAAGTGACATCATAAGCCAATTGATAACACTTGATTTGGATTGAAAATAGAAAGAGAAGATATGCTATATGCACTAGCTTAAGACATCACTAGATTTTGATGTTCTTAGGTGCGGAAATGTACTATGATTCAAGTTATTGGTTGCTTAGGTGAGACACCATCCACTTTTGAGTTGTCTTACTCTAGTATCAAAAAATAAAGGAACGGTTATACTACTGGGATGATTTAAAGCGTTGTGTATATGCATTTAGGATTGGTATAAGCTACATTTTGATCAGGCATATTTACTCCAGGGTTACTACTTACCTTCATTTAGGCATCAATTTATGTGAGGCAGTAACATAGATTGCATAGGTTTGTAGTTGTACAAGTATATTTAAGGTTGGTATTTTGGGTTGATTATATATTATCAGATCCTTCTCCTTTAGGTTTTAATGAGATAACTATACATTTCCATACATACATACATACATACACACACACACACACACACACACATATATATATATATATATATATCAATTATTACTTATAGGAATTCACATATGGAGAAAAAACGATCAATAGTAGAATCAAGCTAGAAGATTGAAGATCCAAAACAATGTTAGTTGTATTTTTACTTTTGTAAAATCTCCTACATGATGATTTCACGCATACACATGAATGTTGCTTTGAAAACATATTTTTTTTGCTTATATTATTCAAAATAAATGGTATTGTAAAGCAATTCAAACAAAATATGACTGAAAGTTTAAAATGTCAAATATATAGGCTTTTAGCTATTTGAAAAAAAAATTCAACCTTCTGAAATTTTTTTAGATGTTTGAGATCTATTTCCAGACGTTTTAAAGCACTGGAATTACACTAGAAACTTTCTATTTTGTCCTACACATTTTAAGCCATCTAGATTTTAAAATCAGCCATCTGACTTAGACAAAAAGACGTGTTTCTTCGCTGAAAATCAAATTTTGAAGAGATATCTTCTTTCGTAAGGGCTGCAACTTTTTCAATGGCTGCGATCTTTTGATAAAGAACTATTCAATGCTATTAACAGAGTTGAAATTTTTGTTTTTAAATCACCGATTCTTACTTGCTTACAAATTCTGTACTTTCTATTTACTTACAATTTAAAAAGCGTTTAATTCTTCAATTTTCTATTTCAGCACATTTAAATCATCATATTATGGAGATTATAAGAAGGTTGTACTATATTGGCTCATAAGTGTTTTTCAAGAACACACAAAGTCGGATTTCTTTTATTTTATTGTATCAAGTCCTGTTGGAGATCTTCAGGCACAAGGTCAAGATATTTGTACCATACCTATTCCTTTGAGTTAAGCGAGGGCATGGCTAGTGAAACTCCTAAGAGGTGCTTAGTGAATGGACGTAGGAGAGGTGCTATGAACCAGTATAAAATCTTAGTGTGTTTCCTTTATTCAGTTTACTTTGAATAATTACTATTATTAGCATATTTTAGTTAGCCATACTTCTACTATAAGATCCACTAGTACTTTTCAATTGGTATCATAGAAAGGATTTTCAAATTCATAACAAAATTCTGAAAAATTATGGCAAATATGAGTTTTAACACATTTCAAGAGGGTCAATCTACTGCTCGTCCCCCATTTTTTACCAGTTCAAATTATATATATTGGGCTACACATATTAAAGTGTTTATGGAATCTTATGGTCTTGATATCTGGCTAGCCACCCAAACTTAGTATGAACCACCTACTACTACAATATGTGTCTAAACAGATGTTCAAAAAGCCCCTACTTCCAACAATGCTAAAGCAATGGATTTATTATATCGTGCATTAGATAAGAACGAATTTTATAGAATTATGATGTGTAAGATCACTTATGACATTTGGCAAATACTACAAATTACCCATGAAGGTACTACCAAGGTTAAACAAACCAAGATTAGCTTATTCAAAAATCAAATTCAATCTTCTAAAATGAAATCAACTATAAGTATTATAGAAATGTATTCTAGATTTCAAAAGTATACAACATGATCTTATGGCTTTAGAAGCAACTTTTACTGATTTTGATTTAGTATCACTGATTTCAAATTCCATAATAAACGAGTGGAAAAGAAAAGTGCTTACTATAGAGGAAGCAAATGATCTTTCAACACTTAAAGTAGAGGAATTAACTGGTAATTTAATGTCTTGTGAAGCAAATTTGCAAGCTAGAAAAGAACTAGCCTAAGAAAAATGAAGTATAGCTTTTCAGGTAAATGACGATGATGACAATTCAGAGCTTGATGAAGAAGATGTTGTGTTCGTCACCAAGAACTACACGAAATTCCAAAAATTTAATAAGTGGTTCAAAGGCAGGGACTAGACAATTCAAATGATACATCAACCTCCAAATGATATAGATGTGATAATTTCAGTTATATGAAGAAAGATTGTCCCAAACTAAATAAAGACAAGAAAAGCTTTAAAAGAAAATTCGAAAATGATAAGAATTTAAAGAGAAGCAAGGGTGCTTTCCAGATGACTTGGGATGACTCTTCTTTAAGCTATAGTGATAGTGACGGAGAAAAAACAAATGTGTGCTTCATGGCTACTAAAAATGAGGTATATTCCGATCTTTCTTTTGAAGATATAATTGAAATAGCATCAGAATTAGATGAAAAATTTAGAAACTTAAGGAAAATTCCTAAGGAATGTACTGGAAATTTAAATAGATTAGGATTTGAAAATAAAGTGCTTTAGGAAGAAAAACATATTATAGAAGAAAAAAATTTAGAATTATAAATTTTACGTAAAACTTTCTAGTTCAATGAAAATTTCAAGAGACTAAAAATGATAATTTGATCTTGGCTGAAAACAATAGTGATCTACAAGAAACTATTGATATTTTGGAAGGAAAAGTAAAAATTTTGAAAAAGAGTAATAATTTATATTGGAAAATAAAATAAAAGATTTATCGACTAATATTTCAAAATTTAATAAAGGGAAAGAGAACTTATCTCATTTAATTAGTATATCAAAACCATTAACAAACATGGTTTAGGTTTAAAAAAATCTAATAGGCCAAAGTCATAATCTAAACATGCTACTTTATATACAAATTTTAGAAAACTCAAAAATAGTAAAATAGATGAAGATAATAAAACGATCATTAAAATATGGGTTCCAAAAACTAATAATAACTTGGTTAGGCAAAAATATGTAGATAAACTAATAAGTGAAGTTCACCTTAATAAAAAAATTTCAATTTAAAGGTCTTACCAAACCTACCTGGGTATGATAACCTTATAACTAATCCCTACGACCCTAATGGAGGAAGTAGGTACCAATAAATTTTGTTCTTTGTTGCACGTACCTTGAAATGTTTGAAGCACGTAACTGGAAATGCAAAAAATATTAACTAATATCTTTCAAATGGATGGCGGCACAGCCACATTTGGAGATAATTCCAAAGGATGTTCTATTGGGTAAGGAGGCGTGTCTTCTATCGGTATTTCTAACTCCCCTTTAATCTCTAATGTTTATTTGGTAAAGAACTTAAAACATAATTTGTTAAGCATTAGTCAACTATGTAATAAAGGATTTAAAATAACTTTTGAAAAAGTTAAGTGTAATATTTTTGATAAAAATAATAATCTAATTTTCGATGGAATAAGAAATCATAATATTTATACTTTAAATACAAAAATAAGACATGATGATAATGTTAGGAACTGGAGATAGTGGTTTTGATGACAACAACCTTTGTAACTTATTTTATTATAACTTATATACTAACACTATTGTCTAGATATATCACTACAAGAAAATTAGATATTAGCTGCACTATATGGCAGCGTTTGTACCAAAATGCAACAATAGATATTTCTCTTCCTTTCTTTTGCGAAATGAAACGCAGCCAAAAAAGAATTTAAGTCATAGCAAACTAGCGCCCTTAATTTTTTCAGTTCCCGCACTTTTTTCATTTTCACACTGTCTATTTTCCATTTCCCTCTTCTCACTTCTTCTTCTGTAACCCTAGTTCTCACCTGCATCCACGTCCACCTATACCTCCTTCTCCACTTCCCACTTCTACTTCCTAACCACTTCCACCTTGTGGCTGCTTTCGCCTGCCTTAACTTTCGTCCTATCTACATCCATATTCTCGCCGTCATTCTCCTTCCCGACCAGATCCGAATATTTCCCCGCTCCATCCATGTCCCCCACCTTTTGTCAAGAATAAGTTCTCCTTCATTTCCAACTCCTCGTCTTCATCTCCTCTACTCAATATTATGCGGTGACCTCACTGAAGGAAAGGAAAAGAATATTATGCGGTGAAGATACCGTAGGCGGTGGAAAAAGAATATTATATGGTGACCTCACCGAAGGAAGGGAAAGCAAAAGCTCCAATGAAATCTGATGATAAAGGAGAAGAAGTGGTGATTTTACAAGAGGAAAACAAAGTATTAGAAGAGGTTATTACACCATAGGAAAATTAGATGGTGACTGAATCCCAGCAGAATTGTGATTGCTTTGACCACAGTTTATTGCCTAAGAATTCTGTTATGGTAAGTTTTGATTTTACTGTCAATAGTAATTTTGGAGATTAAATAATAAATTGAAATGATAGGGGAAGGAATGGAATAGAGGAGATTCAAATAAGGATGAAGTGCGAATGTGGAATTGTTCGGGAGATAATTTTTACTTGATTGTTCAATCCAATGCGTGATGAGGGTGCTTTTGCTTGTAAATGTTTTTCTTATTTCTTTCTTTTTAAATTTACATAGGATCTTGTTCTTTGTCTATTGTTGAATGAAATTAACTAGAAACAGGTTAGTTAGTTCACTGAATGACTACATTTTGCAATTTCTTGACCTATAAAACAACTGCAAATGAAATGTAAATAATTTCTTTCTAGTGATTTAAAATAATTGTAAATGAAATTAAAAGACGTATTATTGTGTTATTAAAAGAACTATAAGACAATCCTTGATTATTTCCTGTGAATGTACTTCAATTCATAATATTACCCCTCTCTTATACAATGTGGTAATACATCCATTATTCTATTTAAAATAAAATCATGATCAACACTCTATAATACGGTAAAATTCCATTGATTGTCTGTTAATAGGAGAATATTCAGGCCTTGCTAGCTGCCATGTCAATATATGACAAAATCTTAGCCACAAATTATAATAATAATAGACTTCTAGATGATTAGTTTTTAAATAAAATGAATTTTTTTACATATCTTTATGATTGATTACATGTGTGATATTGTGAGTGTATATATTTATATAGTTTGAAATATAACACTTTTATCCGTCCTTTTAAACTTTTTAAATAAACACTAACTGTTTTCGCATCTTGGACACTTATCTAAAGAATAATAGGACGGCTTGAATACCAAACACGGTATTTTTCATTTTTTAAATTAGGTATTTTTTGTTTGTTAGATTGTAATTTTTGATTACGCAATGTTATATTTTATAAAACTTTGGAAAGGCAGGCGATAAATAATTTTATTTAAAAACCGCAGCCCAGTCTGTAGAAATCCTCATGGACTTGTCCGGAGGTATGGACTAATGTGCTGTAGGCAGTGCTTCTGTAGCAATGACAATGAATTTGGAATTATTGAGGTTAGTTTCATTTGATTCAATATTTGTATTTATACTATGACTATCAGCATTGTTGCATATTCAATTTGATTTAACATATTAAAAAGAATGCCACACTTGAGATGAACAGGTTAGAAAGTTAATTTTAGCTTTTAATAGTGAAAATTATTATTGTATATATATATATATATCTTATTCATCACAATTTGTTAATATGTAGTTAATTTATTAATGCAACCGATTCTACAATTTTATATGGAATCAATATGTACAGTTCAGATATGTGCTATTTCATTGGAGGAATCAAGTTTTTTACTTTAGTTTGCAATTATAATTATAACACTAAATATGTTTACTTTAAAACCAGTTGAATTAACTATAAATGTCATATCTTGGTAATGTAAGTGAATATAAAATTAAACTTGATAGACCTTGCACATAAATTTGTCCGTATGATTTTCACATGCTTTTGTATTTTTATTTTCTTTGCTGCTAACTCCTCTAACCAAAATAATTTCAATAATGGACTCAATTGAATCGTGGTAATGTTATGTTTGGGCTGATTAATGGGAAAAAGCTAGTCATCCCTCTTATTTCACCCGAGTACCATACACTTACATATGCAACATCTGTAGTAAGGATTTGAATTCACGATATAATTAAAACTATGGTTACCATTTAAACTTTAAATACCTCAATCACAACGCTTATTTTGGTGTTCTCTTGTTATAATTACCTTCAAATCACCGTTAAACGTTATCTAAAAAATATAGGAATGCAAAGTATTTATATGTCTTACTTTAAAACTTTTAATATTTTATATTCTATTCTAATGCTAATAAATGTTTTCTTTCACCTTGTATACACATTGTAGATCTAGGACTATCAAAAGTTAAATGGCACTCTAATTTCTGGTGGTATGAGGAGAACACTTCCTTGGATGGCGCATGAGCTTCTTAATGGAAATACTAGTCTTCTATCAATAAGGTGTGTTCATTTGCATTTCCATTTCACATTCAATTATTATTTATGCATGCTTGGATGGTGAACTCGGTGCATGGGATCGATTAACAGAGAAGCAGTAGTACTAATAATTTTGGTGCACCTCATTTCTTAGCTTGGAACCATGAAGAGTAGGAGAGGAAAGAAAGAAAAAAATACATAGATTTAGTTAAGTTTTAGTTAGTGATGTATAGTGATCTAAAATAGTACACACTATACATAAGACAAACCTTATACCTAACATGGAATCTCAGCTGGAGCAAATTTGAGTTATTTTATACGTTTTAGCAATTCATTATGAAATTCTAGTACATTGGCAACGACTTAGGTGACATATTTGGATTTCTGATGATTGCACAACTATTGACATAACATATTTGGATTTTGGTGACATATTTTATATTACATTTATGCTAGTGATCCTTAATAATAACCCACTCATCAAAGTCTCATCATGCATGGTATGTAATAGAAGTTCCATCTGTAGAAGAAACCCAATCTGGAGCAAACTCGGAATCAACCTTACTTGTGGAAGAAATACAATCAGATACAGAGGAAAAAGATAGACCTTTGACTACTACGTAAGTGTCAAACGAAAGGAAGGTATGCTTATGTCTATATATTATAGCTATATACATTGTACTTGCCTTTCCATATCTATATTTACCGTTTAGTGTTTTCAATTAGTATGATACTAATCAGTTGGAGTAATTGATCTCACGAGTATAGGTTGTATCATTTTCTATGCAAATTTCCTTGTATTTTTAAATTCATGGAGGATCATATTTGTAAAGTATAACTATGCAAAAGGAAAATGGGTTCCAGACAGCAGGAGACCACTATACTCAGGTTTAGGTTGCAAGCGATGGCAATTTGAAATGTGGTCTTGTATATCGAATCAATGCATGGATAATTCATATGAGCAGTTTAGGTAGCAGCCAAAGGATTGTGAAATGCCCGAGTTTGATGGCCCCAAGTTTTTGGAAAGGTACTTTCGACCAATCATATTTGTTTGATATGTTGACGACTACTTCACCTACCTGGTAAGAGGAACATAACTTATACATCAGTCAAAAAGTAATTGTGTTGGATTTAGCTCGTATTAGTTTCTTAGTTAATAATTTATAGTTGCAATGATCTGAATAGGGAATGATGTGAACATGGATGTTTTGGGACTATCTATGGCCTATATGTTGTCTATAATACTAATTCCCAACAAATATTGAATGTCATCAAGTTTTGAATCATCTAAGTCTTTGTACATGTAAATGTCATATGTTCTGTGTCCTCTATTTGTTTATTTATCAGAAACACTTTAGCCTCTGTAAGTCTCTTCCTCTATTATAATGGCCGAATTTAATGCCTATATAAAAGAAGCAATCTATACATTCATATAAATCGTTCCTTGCTTAGTAATGAAATATAGTGAAGATGATCAACCTCTTATTTAGGCAATTGTAGAAAACACATCTCATGTGTGATTGTGAATTGGAAAGGTGTGCAGAACAGATCAACAAGGCAAACAAAGGTGATATCATCCCTAAAGAGCTGAAAGAAAGATTGGTCATATACCTCATTGTGTATTGTCTTTGTACTTGTAGACTTCTTTACATTAATATTTAACTATGTTTCTAAATGTATGTGCAGGCGAAGTCAATGCAGGTTTTGGAAATCCAGAATATCTTATCCAATCCTATGGTGCAACTGGTGAACTCTTTTAACTCTTTGCTTCTTTGTTATATTTAGTGGTTTTTTTGTATAACATCCATCCATCTGTGTGTAAATATAATGAAATATTATTTAAGATATTGGTGGGCTTCCAAGAAAATCCAGTGAGTGTCCAGAATCATTTAAAAAACTTGCATCATTGTTGTAATTTTTACATCTATCACCCTGTATATAACTATATACTTTCTTTGTATTCACAAAATCAACATTGAAATTCCTTCACTTATAGCGTGTACTAACAAAGTCGTAGAACTTTAACGACCAGTTATTGATTTCTGCATATCACTACAACTATTCAGACTTTTCCTTCAAATTTCAAATCTCAAAAGAAGACAATAGCAATGGAGTAGGAAAAACTCGAGTCAAGTCAGGTATGATATTAGTCGAAATTTCTATAGGCACTCAAAGATTCTTTGATGCTACATACTTTTTATCTTGAAATGTTGTGTGCCTTAAAAACTATGAGATGTCGCCTTCAGTTATTGCAGTCCTTTTAGGTGGAAGCAGTAGATGGTTTTGTTCTTTTCCTAATCTTAGGATACAATAGAGGTATATGTCTTTCCTTTTGTTGTGCAAGTTTAGTGCACTAACTTCACAAATATGATGTAAAAGTTATTGGACGATTACAATGTGCTCACATCAGTGGTTAATATGCAGAGGCATATTTGTTTGAAGTATTATAGTCTAAGTACTTCTATATTTGTCCATTTTTGATCTTTGATACCTTCACCTCACAAATATTTAGTAACATGATTATTATTGTTTACAGGTAGATAAACGTTTGTGAAGAATTAAAGCAGCAACACTGGTTTTTGGTATGGTAGCAGCACATGTATGTAGTTAGGTTGATTAAAACTGTTATGAAACTAGTATGTATGGTAGCAGCACTACTTTAGCTGCATGTACTATTATGAAACTGTTTATGGTAGTTTGGTTGTGTAAACGTATGGTTAACCTTTTGTCTTGACACTAATGTTATGATATAGTGGTGATTATGTAATTGCTTTTGTTTGTGTTATTGTGGTTCATTGAATGTATTATTTTTGAATGTGTATGTGTTTATATATTACGTTATTGTATAAGTTTTGAAGTAATTGAATTGGAGGCAAAATCAGATGTAGTCGTGGAACAGCAGGCAATAAAATCAAAACATACGATGGCGGAGAAAAAACACTGCAAAAAATAATAATAAGTGCAACAAAAAAATAAGATAGTAAACGGCACCATTTCGGTGGCGTTTCTTAAACGCTGTAAAAAAGATCTTTAGTAACGTTTAAAAAACGCTGCCAAAAATTTATTTATAGTGGCGTTA
This sequence comes from Allium fistulosum, assembly GCA_030737815.1. Classification (NCBI taxonomy): domain Eukaryota; kingdom Viridiplantae; phylum Streptophyta; class Magnoliopsida; order Asparagales; family Amaryllidaceae; genus Allium; species Allium fistulosum. The sequence goes on from CM060904.1 coordinate 972,407,289, forward strand.
AAATAAATGCAACAAAAAATCATGGATTTTTTGTAGCATGTTTTCTAGCGACGTTTTTTGTGCGCCACTAAAAATCAAATTTCTTGTAGTGTATATGAATGTTATTATGCAGGATATATATAAGGTAGGTACTGATTATTGAAGACTGTACAATATAAAGATCAAGGATGAAGAAATCAAGTTTGAAGATTCATGAGTATCAAGATTAAGATTTCAAGATAAGTGTCTAGTTTATTGTTAAAACTTCATAATAGCATGGAAATCTTCATTCCATATTTCATTTGGGATGGAACCCATTTCTATCTTCTTAGTGGCTTACAAACCCACGACAAGTAGCCTACAACCTACAACAAGTGGCTTACAAACCCATGAACATCCTGGTTTTGTACAAGTTCTCGAGTCCAGATGTGATGAGATATTCTACAGGAAGAAGCTTGCAAAACTACTTCAAAATGGTTTTTCAAAATGATTTTAAAAACTGCTTTTCAAAATGTTTTAGCCTTAAAATATTCTTTGTCTTTGTTTTTAAATAAACTCTTGTTTTAAACTTCGTTTGTTTTTAAAACTATCTTCTGATTTTTAAATATTCTTTTATAATATATATACTTGAGATTTAAAATCAAATTTATATATACATTCTAAAAATATATTTTTCTACGCTTAAAACATAGGAAAATTAGTTTATTTTACTCCACCATTTCATCTTGTTTTCCGTCCAATACCATTTTCAAAACAAATTTTATATTGTTTTTAACTAAAGGCTGTCGACATCATGGAATACCCCATGTCGACATGGTGGCCGTTAAAGTTCAAAAGTTTCAATTTTCAAAAGAAGTGTCTATTCGTTTAAATCTCTTCACTAATGGTTATGACCGTTACTGGTCTATAAATAGCCTTCACAAACGAATTTTTTAACTAACTATTTTCATATTTTCTTCACTCCTTCTCTACAAATCCATATTCTAAAATTTTCATATTTTTAAGATCGTGCCGAAATTCTGCCGAATTCTCAAGTGAATCAAATTAGAATCTCATTCTTGTTTGGTTCTCTACCCTCTCTCAAAGATCAAAGTGCTATTCAGAGTTATACGATCAATTTGTAATCAAAAGTTTATCGAGTCTCTCTATAAGGTGTGGTTGTGCCTGGAAATCAATTAGGTAATCTTGTGGTCCGTAAATCAAGAGAGTTTGCCCCGGACGTGAGACAAGAGTGTACTTCAAGGCCTTTAGAAACTAAGGATTGTAATCTCGACTTTGGTATATTAAAAATCTATATGAGGTGTTCTACCTTGGTACAGGACTGGATGTAGGGTAACTTTGAACCAGTATAAAATCCGGTGTGTTCTTTCCTTTTACTGCTTTTTATTACTTTCTGCATCTGTGTTTGATTCTGTGATTGCTCTGTGATTAAGTTCTGCATTTGTTTGTGTCATAATTTTAATTTAGTCCATATAAGTCTTAGAATCCATTAAACACTATTCACCCCCCTCTAGTGTTAAATTAGCCTTAAGATCCTTAATCTGCACTCCCTTTCAATTGGTATCATAGCGTAGGTTTTCATAGTTTTCATAATCTGAAACTTGAAAAGTTGAAAATGGCATTTTTAGAAAATTTTGTTAATACTAGTTTGAATTTATGCATTTCATCAAAGTATTATAGGTCTGCAAATAGTTTTTATGAAAAATCAAGTTATCTACCGAATTGGTTTGTTATGCAGGAACAAACATGTTATATGGCTTTTGAAGAATCAACAACCAATGAATAAACTATGCAAATTGAGAAAGATAAATGGATACTTGATAGTGGCTGTTCAAGGCATATGACCAGAAATCCTGAGATACTCAATGACATTATATATCAAGATGGTGGATTGGTCAACTTTGGAGACAACTCAAAAGGATATGTGATTGGCATCGACAATGTTGGTAATTCTAAAACTCCTCTTATTTCTGATATTTTGCTAGCTAGGAATTTAAAACATAATCTGCTTAGTATAAGTCAACTATGTGACAAAGGATTTAAAATTAAATTGGGAAAAGATAAGTGTCACATTAAAGATAATAAGTCAAATATTATCTTTGAAGGAATTAGGAAGAAAAATATTTACATCCTTAGTATGAAAGTTTCAAATGGTAACTTATGTCTTTTGGCTAATACAAGTGACCCTTGGATTTGGCATAAAAGATTTGGTCATTTAAATTTCAAATTGTTATCTAGGTCATCAAAACTTGAATTAGTTAGAGGTCTTCCCAAGTTAAACTTTAAAGTAGATAATATATGTGATGCTTTCCAATTAGGAAAACTTAAGAAAAGTTCATTTAAATTAAAAGATATGATTTCTACTTCTAAACCTCTAGAATCACTTTTAGATTTATTTGGTCCATCTCAAGTTCAATCAATTAATCACAATAAATATGTTTTTGTAAATATAGATGATTAATCTAGATATACTTGGACAATTTCTCTTAAACTTAAAACTGATGATTTTGAATTATTTAAGAGTTTTGTTAATAGAATTCAAAATCAATTTTCTTTAAAAATAAAAACTATTCGTAGTGATCACGATAGAGAATTTGAAAATGAAAATTTTGAGAATTTATGTAATCAAAAAGGAATCACTCATAATTTCTCTTTTCCAAGGATTTCACAACAAAATTAAGTGGTAGAACGTAAGAACAGAATGATTCAAGGGTGTGTTAGAACAATACTTTCTGATAGTAACTTACCTAAAAACTTTTGGGCTGAAGTAGTCGCTACAGCTTGTTAAATATTAAATAGGATTTTAATTAGACCATTAACTAATAAAACACCATATGAATTACTTTACAATAAGAAACCTATAGTATCTTATTTTAAAGTTTTTGGTAGTAAGTGTTTTATTCTTAATACAAAAGATAATTTATATAAATTTGAACCTAAATCCGACAAAGGTATCTTTATCGGATATTCTAATAGAAGTAAAACATTTAGAGTTTATAATTAAGAACTAACACTATTGAAGAAACAATGCATGTATCTTTTGATGAAAATTTTAAAGATACTATACAAATAGAAGATGAAGAAGATTTGTAACTTTAGATAATGAACCTAATGAAACTGATTGTGAAATCATTCAACCTAATAAATGAATTAGACTATTAAAAGATCATCCTGTAGAAAATACACTAGGAAATATTAAATCTATAGTTAAAACAAAAAATCAACTAAATAGTATGAGTAATGTAGCTTTTATATCAACTATTGAACCTAAAAATCCAAAGGAAGCATCGTCTGATGATTCATGGATTCTTTCTATGCAAGAAGAATTGAATCAGTTCACCATAAATGATGTTTGGGAACTTTTTCCTAGACCTGAGGATAAAAGTATAATTGGAACAAAATGGGTTTATAAAAATAAAATGAATGAACTTGGTGAGGTCGTGAGAAATAAAGCTCGTTTAGTTGCGCAAGGTTATTGTCAAGAAGAAGGAATTGATTATGACAAAACCTTTGCACCCGTAGCAAGACTAAAAGCTATCAGGATTCTACTTGCTTTCGTAAATTACAATAATTTCAAGTTATATATATGCAACAAACTTTAAAATTTTTTGGATTAACTATAACTAAATCACCAATTTATTGTAATAATACTAGTGCAATAAACTTATCTAAAAAAACCAACTCATCATGCTAGAACAAAACATATTGATATTAGACATCATTTTCTTAGAGATAATATAACTAAAGAAGTCATAACTCTTGAATATATTAATACTGAAAAACAAATTGCTGATATATTAACCAAACCATTAAATGAACAAAAATTTACTAAATTTAGAAGAGAATTAGGTATATGTTCATTAACTAAAATATAAATTATAAATAATACAAGTATAGTTAATAATTAATATAAATAAAATTTCTCAAAAATTGAACTGGGTATGTCGACATGATCCATCCCCCTATGTCGACATACATGCCGAGATTTTCAAATTTAAATTTCCCTCTAAAATTAGTTATTATGTTATATATTTATATATTTCGACTTTTACTCCTTTTCTCTGTTCTATTCTCTGTAATAAACTTCTAAAACAGTAAATTAATGGTTTCCTCTTCTATTAATGAACCTTCTTCATCCACTTCTCCTGATTCTGGCCCTTTTCAATGTTCCACACACATACGAGTCATCAAATTACAAGAGAAGATGAAATATTTGCATCAAATGATGATGGAAATTCAAGTGAGTCAACTGCGAATGGCTAGAAAACAAGATAGGGAAGGCAGAATTCTTAGGAATTTGCAAAAATTCCTTATGGATAACCATGCCAATCCCATTGTCATCGAAGAATCATCACAAGCCATGGATTCTGAAGAAAAAGAGCCTATGTAAGAACCACAAGAGGATCAAGAAGAAGAACATCCTCTGCCGAATCCGGATGTTCATATGGACGAAGACGATAGCGTAATTTGCGTTGGAGAGGTCCTTTTTGACGCTAATGGGAACTTGGTCGAACAACGTGGAAACTTTTGTCTCCATTATCCAAATTGTTCGGTCCATAAATCACCAATAGTTAAGGGTCCTCGTTAAGTGTTTTTCGTTTTTATTTTTCTCTTTCTTGATTATATATTGGTTTGTTAATTTGTATATAAAGTGTTATCTTCATTAATGTTCTTCTAAAAAAAATCTTTGGTGTATAAAATCTTGAATTTCATTTAACTTAGGATGCTATATTTCACTCATACATAGTTATTATTCTTATATCGTATGTTTGTTTATCTCATTTTCTATTTAGTTCAAGGTTTATAGGTTATTGTTTTGTTGATGACAAAGGGGGAGAAGTTATATAAAATAATAAGATTGGAGTAAGGGGGAGTTGTTGGTGCAAGGGGGAGTTGTGGTATGATCGAAGTGGTAAGTGTATTTTATAAGGTTGTCATCATCAAAAAGGGGGAGATTGTTAGGAACTGGAGATAGTGGTTTTGATGACAACAACCTTTGTAACTTATTTTATTATAACTTATATACTAACACTATTGTCTAGATATATATGAATGTTATTATGCAGGATATATATAAGGCAGGTACTGATTATTGAAGACTGTATTATAAAAATCAAGGATGAAGAAATCAAGTTTGAAGACTCATGAGTATCAAGATCAAGATAAGTGTCTAGTTTATTGTTAAAACTTCATAATAGCACGGGAATCTTCATTCCGTATTTCATTTGTGATGGAACCCATTTCTATCTTCTTAGTGGCTTACAAACCCACGACAAGTAGCTTACAAACCTACGACAAGTGACTTACAAACCCACAAACATCTTGGTTTTGTACAAGTTCTCGAGTCCAGATGTGATGAGATATTCTGCAGGAAGAAGCTTGCAAAACTACTTCAAAATGGTTTTTCAAAATGATTTTCAAAACTGCTTTTCAAAATGTTTTAGCCTTAAAATATTCTTTGTCTTTGTTTTTAATAAACTCTTGTTTTAAACTTCGTTTGTTTTTAAAACTATCTTCTGATTTTTAAATATTCTTTTATAATATATATACTTGAGATTTAAAATCAAATTTATATATGCATTCTAAAAATATATTTTTCTACCCGTAAAACATAGGAAAATTAGTTTATTTTACTCTAGAATCATTTCATCTTGTTTTCCGTTCAATACAATTTTCAAAACAAATTTTACATTGTTTTTAACTAAGGGATGTCGACATCATGGGATACCCCATGTCGACATGGTGGCCGTTAAAGTTCAAAAGTTTCAATTTTCAAAAGAAGTGTCTATTCGTTTAAATCTCTTCACGAATGGTTATGACCGTTACTGGTCTATAAATAGCCTTCACAAACGAATTTTTTAACTAACTATTTTCATATTTTCTTCACTCCTTCTTCTCCACAAATCCATATTCTAAAATTTTCATATTTTTAAGATCATACCGAAATTCCGCCGAATTCTCAAGTGAATCAAATTAGAATCTCATTCTTGTTTGATTCTCTACCCTCTCTCGAAGATCAAAGTGCTATTTAGAGTTATAGGATCAATTTGTAATCAAAAGTTTATCGAGTCTCTCTATAAGGTGTGGTTGTGCTTGGAAATCAATTGGATAATCTTATGGCCCATAAATCAAGAGAGTTTGCCCCGGACTCGTGAGACAGGAGGGTACCTCAAGGCCTGTAGAAACTGAGGATTGTAATCTCGACTTTGGTATTATAAAAATCTGTATGAGGTGTTCTGCCTTGGTACAGGACTGGATGTAGGGTAACTCCAAACTGGTATAAAATCCGGTGTGTTCTTTCCTTTTACTGCTTTTTATTTACTTTCTGCATCTGTGTTTGATTCTGTGATTGTTCTGTGATTAAATTCTGCATTTGTTTGTGTCATAATTTTAATTTAGTCCATATAAGTCTTAGAATCCATTAAACACTATTCACCCCCCTCTAGTGTTAAATTAGCCTTAAGATCCTTAATCTGCACCCCCTTTCAGATAATGTATGTTTAGTCGCAAAATGATCCCTGGATTTAGCGTAAGAGATTTAGCCATGTTAAATTTAGAAACATTCATAAATTAGCTAAAAATAACATTGTAAGTGGCCTACCTAAAATTAGTTTTAAAATAAATAATTTATGTGATGCACATTAAAAATCAAAACTCAAAAAATCATCTTTTAAAGCTAAGAATGAAATTTCAATAAAACAACCATTATAAGTTTTACGTTCATATTTATTTGGTCCAATGCAAACAAGATCAACAAATCATGGTAAATATGTTTTAGTTATAGTTGACGATCCTTCATGATATATGTTATCCATGTAATTTCTAGAGAAACTATAATGTTGAATTGAAAATAGTTTATGTTGAAGGCCGCATCAAGGAACTATGCTGACAATAAGATTCAAGGGCATCTCGCATCAGTGAAGTAATGTTGGAGATATAGAAATGACATGTCGAAAACCAAGATGATAAGAGGAAGGAAAAAGAGCACACTCAAAGCTTTACAAGATGAATACCGACTCTCACAAGTGGGCAATAGCTACCTGGAATTCTTAGTTTATGATGACGTCGTAAAGCATCATTAATGAAGCTTCCTTTATCATCAATAATGCATATTGTTGATGCTATATTTTGCTGATATCGCATATCATCAACATTGAATAATGACAAAGACACGATATTGAAGTAATATTGGAAGTATGATACCATATCCCATCAGTTAAGAGGATTATAAAGGCCATCAGTATCACATGTCACAAGATACCAGCAAAAAGGTTGTATGGTTCATCAAAGTAGAAATTAATGTTGAATAAATGAATATCGCTTCTTCTCAATATTGCCTCCTATCAATCCGCATCCTATCGATGCCATGCTCTATCAGTATTGCCTCTTCTCAATATTACCTCTTCTCAATACCGCATACTATCGATGCCATGCTCTATCAATATCATCTCTACTTAATATCGCCTCCTATCAATGTTGCATCCTACTAATGCCGTGCTCTATCAATATCACCTCTTCTCAATATCGCATCCTACCAATGCCCGCTCCTATTTATTAATGTCACTCATCGCCAATGTCGCCTCCTATTATTACCACCTCTTATCAATGTCGCTCATCACCAATGCGACCTCCTGTTAATATCTCCTCTTAGTAATGCGGTATCACTTCAGAATTGTTAATTATCAATGTCGTGCCTTGGTGATATCGATGTTCATCAACCATTAAAGGACACTGTAGATCTTAAATGCGACACTGATAACATATGCCGTCAATGTCCATGAAAATTATTGAGATAGAAATGATGCCACAATTTTACCAATATAGAAGATCAACGAAGATGAAATATGAGGACTGGGCCATTAAGATTGCCAATTATATGAAGAGTTATGCATGCTAAAGATGGGATAAAGTAGCCATGCTGTGCCCCTCTACCCTATACGGATCTAGGGCAAGGAGGATGGGGTGCTCATTTATTTTCTCTTCTCTCAAAATTAAATAATTGTAATCCTAAGTTGAGTTGGGAAAAAACTTTATTTGATTGTAATTATGGTGGAATTATATGAACGAGGACATGAATATGCCTATTACCTTGATTGTGCACTTTGGACATTATTGGACATGGACATGCAAATAATAAAGCTTTTTGGACCCAAAGCTTGTCATGATTTTATATAAATCACATGCGCTTGGATCTAAACTAGTTCTTATATGCTTAACCACTATCTTGCTATTTACATATGGACATTGGACTATGAACTAAGAGGATAGCCTATCTCGTCCATTAACATGCTTAATGGGCTATCGCACATATTTACGACCTATTCTTTTTTCCCTTTGATCATGTGGCATGGACTTTTGAATGTCTTATTCCAAAAGAACATATAGACTTTCGAACAACCTATTTCAAAAGATTATACGAGCTTTCGAATACCTTATTCCAAAAGTCCATCATCATGGACCCATTCCTTAATGACATCATCTTTACTTGGTCTTTAATGCTCAGTTTATTCTTGAGCTCTTAACCCCATTTGGTCAAAACCTACTAAGCCATGCTTAGTCGTGTAATTAAGCATGTTAAAATTGAGTTTTGACTCATCGTATTTGGCATCATAGGTGTTATATCAATTTTTGGGTTAACATTTTAGCACTAGAAGAAGGGCATGAAACTTCAATTCTCTATAACTCTCCTCCTAAACTGATTTCATAAAGATTCGTTTATTCCAGGAAGATGGGGAGATCAAAGCAAATTAATATTCAAAATGAAGAAGTCACTCCAACGAGGAAGAAAATGTTGTCTTTAATTTTAGCTTGGCAAATGTAGTACTGAACAGCCTTCAGAGCCAACAAAACCTACTAGTAGCGAAGCTCAGATTAAAGATCTAACATAATAGGCGGCAAGGATGCAAGGGTTATTGGAGAAGATCTTTGCATAGAAATCCTCCAAAACTTCCAGGTTCACAGAAGGGGAGGAAGTTGAATCTCTGAGGAGAAATCTGGATGCTTCTTTGCTTAGGATTAGAGGCAAAAAAAATTTGCTCTAACTCCACAAAAGAGATAAGGAGATCAAGAAGCTGGAGCAACAGAATTCTCTCCTAAGTTATTGGCAGAGAATAAGGCTAAAGCAAATTACCATGGAAGATTAGTGGAGAAGTCCAATGAGCAATCTGGAAGTTCGACCTCTAAGGAATACAAACCTTATAGGAGCAATTACCATAGTGATGAGGTTTATCCAAGAGACATGACAAAAAAGGCAAAAGATACGCTTAATCTTGAAGATAAAGAACTCTCGATGAAAGAGTCAACAATAACCACCGAGAAGCTCCCTTCACGGATGAAATCATGTCCACAAGAATCCCGTCCCACATCAAAAGTCCTCGCTTAAGGCTTAATGGAATTACTAACCAAGATGATCATCTAATGGCCTTCGAAAGTTGGATGGACCTTATAATGCATCTGAAGTAGTGCTTTGTAGACTTTTCCCTAATACCTTTTAGTACGCGGTACCTAAGTGGTATAGACATTACTATGAGAAAACCATTTATTCCTGCAAATAATTCTCTTATGAATTCTTGGCATAGTTTTGTGTTTGCAAAGATCCCACAATTGACTACAACATACTAGTTAATGCCAAGCAAAGACTAGGGGAATTATTAAATGATCACCACAAGAGGTTTAATGTATCGGCACTGAAGTAGGAAGATATGACCAACAGGGATAAATTAATGGTTGTGCGCTTAGGATTGATCGAGCAAACGCCTTTATAGTGAGAGCTCTATATTCATGAACGTAGGGATTTGCAAGGTTTCCACTTTCAAGGTGATAAGTTCATCTATATGGATGAAATGTATCACTATAAGAAGAAAGCTCAGACAAGGAAAGAAAGTCGGGAAAAGCTGGCTATGACCGCAACAATAGGAAGCCGAGATGGGAAGAGGCCATGAAAACCTATCATCTTGTTTGAAGAAGCTGATATCCTATATATTCGCTACAGTGAAAGAAAGTGGCAACATTTCAAATTCCTACAAAGCTAAAACCAATCTTGAACCAAGAAGAGGGGAAGACTGCTGTGCCTATCATAAGGCAAATGGACATAAAATAGATGGATGTCGAGTGTTGGTGGGCATAATTCAATGCGTGATTCGTTTTAGACACCTGAAGGAGTTTCTCAAGGATAATCAGAAAGCTGCGCGTTCTGAAAATGGAAACTAAAGACTCCCAAACAATGCTGCAAATTTACTAGAAAGTGATATTCAGACATATTTCGTTCCATCCCTCAACATAATTGATGTCATCCATGGAGGTCCACACCTAGCTGGAAGCGGTAAAGGAGCTAGAAATTGCTATATTAGAGATGCAAAAGATGGGATTTTCTCTATTTAGGAAGAGCTGTTGCTCAAAAATCCAAGGTTCCAAATCAGATGCATAACATAACCATCACCCCGTAAGAGCTAAGAGATTTCGTAATCCGTATAATGATCCGCTTATGATCACTGTGCAAATTAGACTCTTTGTGGTTACTAAAATTTTGGTGGATACTGAAAGTGCAGTCCACGTGATTTTTAAACATGCGTTTGACCAAATGGGTATTCCTAAGGACAAACTAGGGTCGAGCTTTGATCCTATTTTTGTGTTCAATAAGAAAGGATCAACTCTTATTCGGTAGATACGACTTCTCCTAAAAACGGGAATTTGACCACATTCTAGGACTTTTGAGATTCTCTTTGTCATCATTGATCAGCATTCGTATTATAACTCCTTCTTTGGGAGGCCGACTTTGGATGAGGATGATGCTTTTGTCTTCTAAAGTATCTGATGGTAAAATTCCCGACTAAGAGCAGATGGGGAACCATGAGGGCAGAGCAAATTAGCTCTCGTGAAATGTACTTTTCCACTCTTGAGCAATACGAATGAGACGATCTTTCTTATTATGACTTAGAGAAAAATGATTTAATCAGAATTAGTACTTAAGAGTCTTTAGATGATGATTTTTCAAGCCCATCATTAAAAACAAAAACAAAGCCTATCGAGAAAACTATGCACACATTGAAAAAATTTGATTTCTCTAAAAATAAAAGAAAGAGAAAGAAACAAACTTAGTGGAAAACAAAATAAAAGGCAAGGAGATCGTCAATGAATTAGATTGTAGAGGTGAACAAAAGAGAACGAAGCCCACAGAAGATCTAGAGGAGATATGCTTAGATCTAGTCAATCCAACAAAGACGGTAAAGGTTGGAAAAGAATTGGATAGCGAACTTAAAGGAGAACTAAATCAATTTCTTCAATACAACAAAGATGCATTTTCCTGGACCCATTTAGATATGATTGAAATAAATCCGATCATTTTGCATCATGCTTTGAATATAGACCCAAATATCACATCTATCCGGCAGAAGAAAAGGCAGTGACAAAGTTTGATCTAATGCTTTAAAAGAAGAAGTCAAGAGACTGCTCGAACGGGTTCATTAGGGTAGTACTTTATCCGAAATGGTTAGCCAATCTAGTACTAGTCAAGAAATCTAATGGAAAATGGAAAACATGTGTTGATTATACTGATTTGAATAAAGTATGCCCAAAAGACTACTACCCTTTCCTAAGGATAGACCAATTAGTCGATGTAACAAGTGGACAAACTCTTTTCTTTCATGGACTCTTATTTTGAATATAATCAAATTCCATTGTTCAAATCAGATGAGGAGAGTACTAGTTTTATAACAAATTGGAGAACATATTGCTACAAAGTAATGCCTTTCGGATTGAAGAATGCGGGAGTGAAATTCAGAGATCGGTAACCGGAATGTTCAGAGAACAAATTAACCGGAACATGGAAGTATATGTGGATGATATGTAGTTAAAATCTCAAGAGGAAAGCAACCATCTAAAAAATCTTGAACAAATGTTTGATGTATTACGAAGATATTAGATGTAGATTAACCTACAAAAATGTTCCTTTGGAATTCAGTCCAAAAATTTCTTAGGATATATTGTCCGTGCACGGGGAATCGAAGCCAATCTTGACCTAATTTACGCTATTAAGGATATGGCAAAACCTAAGACAAGTAAAGATGTAATGAGCCTGAATGGAAGAGTGGCAGCATTGAACAGATTCATTTCCAAGGCCACCAATAAATGCATCCTGTTCTTCGATGTGATTAAGATGAAGAAAAACTTCGAATGGAGTAAGGATTGCTAATAAGCTTTTAAGGATCTGAATGATCATTTGGAGAAGCCACCAATTTTATCTAGCCCTATAGAGGGGGAAAATCTTTTCCTTTGCATGACAGCATCTGAACACGAAGTTAGTTCTACTTTAATAAGAGAAGAGAAATGAACTTAGCTTCCAATATACTATATAAGTAGAAGGCTTAAGGATTCAGAAACCAGATATCTGATCAAAGAAAAATTGGCATACCGTTTAATACCCATAGCATGATAGTTAAGAGCTTATTTTCAAGGACAGCCGATTAGGGTCCTAACTAACTTTTCACTCAAGTAAGCCTGCAATAAACCTGAAGGTTTTGGAATATTAGTAAAATAAGGGATAGAGATTAGTCAATACGATCTCGAATTTCTATCTCGAGTGGCAGTTAGAGGATAAGCTCTAGCCAATTTTGTCAACGAATGTAGGGGATTTATCAAAGAGCAATCGGAAAAGTAAAAGGATCTAAAGCCTAAGTGGATGCAACTTTTCATAGATGAAGCCTTAAATGAACAAGGGGGATGGAGCTGGATATGTGATTATTACACCTGATGGGCACTGTTTATATTATGCTATGAAATTGGGATTTCCACCTACTAATAACATGGCAGAATATGAGTATATGATCGTAGGACTCACCCTTGCCCTTCAGTTGAAGATTCCTAGAATTGATATTTTCAATAATTCACAATTATTGGTGAATCAACTAAACCAAAAATATCAAAAAAGGATACCAAACTGATCTTATATGTCAAAAAGATATTGAAAATGTTGGCCCAATTTGAAGATTTCTCAATACACCAAATGCCGAAAGGAAAAAACTCCTAAGCTAATTCTTTGGCTAAGTAGGCTAGCATGCAAGGAGCGTAGGAAGCTCAAATTGTCCCAGTTGGTTACCAATCAAATCATAGTATAGAGGAAAAAGTCCTCAATCTAGAAAATGAGTTTTTAGTATTGACCATATCTCAAGCCTTAACACACAAGGAGAAGGAAGATGAAAGTGAGATCCTTCAAGGAAAATCTTCTCGTATAGAAATTGTAATCAATATGAGAATAATTGGATGGCACCTATCGTCGAATATATAACAAAAGAGAAGTTGGTAGCATATAAAAAGGAGGCAAGAAGAATAAAACATCAAGCCCCAACCTTCATTATGGCAAACAAAATACTTTATAAGAAAGAATATTCACTCCCTTACTTAAAATGAGTTAATCCAGAACAAGGGGCAAAATTACTAAGGGAAGCCCACGAAGGATTTTGTGGAGATCGTTATAATGGTATAAAGTTAGCCAAGAAAGGTATGAGACAAGGCTTCTATTGGCCCCAGATGACTATCCATGCCATCGATTATGTAAAAAGTGTGAAGAGTGCCAAAAGTTCTCTAAGATCCCATGTCTGCCACTAAGCGAATTGACTTTAATCTCAAGCCCATTGCCTTTTGATGTATGGGGAATTGACCTAATTGGACCACTACCTATATCCAAAGGAGGAGCTAAATACATAGTGGTTGCCATTGGCTATTTCATAAAATGGGTACAAGCAGAACTGCTTCCAAATATCACATCAAGAAAATTCTCAAGTTAGTAGTCAAGAATATTGTACCAGATTTGGAATTCCACGGAAGATAATATTTGATAATGTAACTCGGTATGAAAGCGAAGAATTACTCAATTCTATAATAGAAATGGTATCATCAATAGCTTTTCCTCTGTAGCTCACCCTAGGTCTAATAAAGCTGTTGAAGCTGCCAACAAAACTATTAAGACCATTCTCAAAAAACAATTGGAAAAGGCTAAAGGAAATTGGGTAGAAGAACTACATCTTGTGTTATGTGCATATAGTTACTTTACTAAAACTATGACAGGGCATATGTTATCCCGCCTTTTGGCAAGGCCGTGACACCAAGGACTTAACTAGAAACCGGTGACAGATCGTCTCGAAGACCAGCTACGCGCAAGGATCGCTATGAATATCGATGAAATTTTTCCGAGTCCGGAACGGGCTACAATTGATAAGGCACGTCAAGTAGAGTCCTGAGAACCGATGTTCCAAATTTCGGGTCAATCCAACTTCGTACACTCAAGATATCACCAACAAAAAATGGAGTAGACATCCTTATGTTCGAATCCACAGGTGGACCCTATGTTCGAATCGATGAGGTGGGAATGTCGTTCGAATCCATCAAAGTAAAATCCATTCGAATCCATCAAAGTCGACTCCATCGACTTCGTACCTATCGAGTTCGCCCCTGTCCGAATCCAACGAATTTCTACACCTCGAATCCATAAAGAGAAAGAGCTTCGAATCCAGGAGGCGTAGCCTTGCTTCGAATCCAGGAGGTGTAGCTCAGCTTCGAATCCATCGAGCATGCCTTCTATTCGAATCCAACACCTGGAGTCGGAGTGATCGATTCGAAGGACCCAAGTTAGAAGTGATCGATTCGAAGGACCCAAGTTAGAAGTGATCGATTCGAAGGTACATTTCAGTCAAGTGCTTGACCTTGAATCGATCATAACTCAAGATCCACAAGTCCAAATGACATGAAATTTTCACAGAAGCTCCAACACATAATGAAGGATGTTCACACCAAGTTTCAGCTTGATTGGATGATTTCTTGATCGATTCGAACCAAGGGTCGAATCGATCCCAAAGTGGGCCCGGATCTCCAGATTTCGGCCATGTGGACCCCCTCACATGCCAGAAGCGGTCTCCCCGAATTTTAGGCGAAATATCAGCCTCCTACACCTATAAATAGAGCCCCTGGTCATTCAGAAAAGGGGTCAGACAATTCTAAGTACTAAAGAGCACCCAGATTCTGCCAGATTTACTCCAGAACACCACCGCTGCTTTAGATTGAGACTTAGCATATAATTTCAGTTGTACTACGTTATAAAGAATTGTAATCTTCAAGTATCGAGTAATAAAATCATCAAACTTCATAGTGGACGTAGGCAAAACGCCGAACCGCTCTAAATTGCTTGTCTTTGCAATTTACTTTCTGTTACTTGGAGTTTTTGTTAGATAACCCACAGTTTTAATTTTCATTCTTCACTTTTATCTCTTCAAAAACTTCCGAAGAGTGTTGTGCCCATTTTTGGTACAAACACTTTGGTGCTTTCACTGAGAAAAAACCAGCTTTTTTCTCCTGCTCCTTGGATCTACCATCGATACCGGCACTACGCCATAGATTGCATACTGCAACACCCAAGAAGTGATGCAGTAAGTGCCAAAAAATGTTGCTGTAGGCTAAAAAAGGGCAAAGGCAACACTTTCTCGGTGATGCATTTTGCCGCGTTGCCGCAGACCTCAAAGGCAACATTTTGACTATCTAAGGCAACATAAGAAATATTGTTGCAATAGAACCCTATTTGGGTCTATATCAACATCCATAGGTGTCTGTACCAACATTCCAAAATGTTGCTATAGATATTAACTTTCTGAATTTGTGGGGCCCACAATGTAGAGCATATTTGATTTTTTAATAGAAATAAATATTTATTTAATAAAATGCTATTGCACAGAATTTGATATTCAAACAGTAATTTATTTAAATAAATATTTTATTTCAACATTTAAAATAGTACAAATTCCTGACTCCACTATTTTACAATTCAATGATAAATAACACTGATATTCACATATACAGATATTCCTCACTACATCACTCAGTTCACTCATTACATATGCAGTTTCAACACAGAATTTGAATGGTACAAATTTTGAATGGTACAAATTCTGACTCTCACTATAACTGTACAATTTCTGAATACATCACAATTCGATTTTACAGTAACAACCTCACTACATCACTCAATCACTCGTCTGCATTGTCCAGCTTCAGTGTTCATCTTGTCTCTTGTGTACCTGTATAATTGACAATCTACAGCAGTAATCTGAACAGAAACAAATTTAATTTGCAAAAATATAAAATTTGTTTTTAAAGCTGTCTTAGATATATGGGTTAAACGTCATCATCTTTGATTGTGTAGTATCTGTGCATATCAGTATTCATATCAGGGACAGGGAATTACGAGTGGCTGCAGTACACACGTATGCACGTGTGCACTGCCTCGCCAACTCGAGTGCACAAGGTCAAATCAAAATTAGATTCAATACAAGTGCCAATAGAATCGATCAAAATTCAAAGTGTAACTGCAACAAAAGCCACCAAGTAAGCAAGCATGGATCAGAATACCAAATGAACAACAAGGAAATCAAGCAGGCAGTTCACAATGCTAAATGACCACAGAATATACATGATGCCCCCAGACCAGGTCACAACAGTATGGAAGGCAAAAATACAGAAACAACCACAAAGCATGAATGCAGTGACAAAGTGATACAAGAACCAGGTGGCTACAAGAACCAATGATCAAGGCAGTAGACAAAGAAAAATGATCAAGCTACAATATACAGAACTACAAGTAGATGCAAGCTAACTGGGATATGAATAACTACAGCATGCAGTGGCAACAAGCATTTTGGAAATAACCAGTGTCATCATCAATATGGAAGCAAGGCTACAAGATATGATAGTGAAGACTCAACAAATATCACAGACTACAAGTGAACACATGAACACAGCAGTGCAACAATATCAACAAACTGCTTCACAGTACAACTGAATGGAATGTGATAAAACAATGTAGTACAGGTCAGTGAAAATGGTCAGAGCATACATCTACATACAGTTACGCCAACACAGCAACAATGAAGTACAACAACTACAAGACCGAACTCAAAACAACAATACAAACATTATCACAACAGGTAAATCAACCAAACAAGGTCATAGTGAAAAGATAACAAATGCAATGATCAGATACACATGCTAAAGTGAAGCACAACAGTGAAGTGATAATGTAGCAATATCAAAATTCAAGTTGGAAATACTTAGATTAACAGTGATCAAGACGCGGCCAGGATGTCACAAAACAAGTATGCAGAGTAGTCAGAAGTCAGGTGATCAGAGAAGTCACTTGAAGTCAACGAGAAGAAAAATATCAAAGCCGTATGTTTTTTTGAAAATGTCAGATTTAAAAATTAGGAGAGATTCGACTTTTCAAACAGAGGAACGCACGTTCAAAATTGAAGCCGTGTGCATAAAGAATTTCCAAAAATATCAAAGATTAAATCAGGAAAGTTTCAAACAGAACACGTAAATCAAATCAGACGCTTATATAAAGGATCCAAAATCATCATTGACGAGGTGTGGTGAAAATCAGAGAAAACCCAATCATCACCGACAACAATAAAGCAAAAGTATTCAAGTTCAAATCGAGAGAACAACAGAGAAATACATACCGAACCCAACAGTCGAGATCGCAAGCAATTTCTCACAGAAGCAAAAGCAAGGTCGAAGACCTAATTTCATAAGCAACGAAAAGAAGAAGCCGTAGCTTCAATTCCAGACTAAACGAAGACGTCAAGCCAAAGTCAAAGCAATTCGAGCAATCAATCAAGGAGAACGAAGGAGCAAGCTACCAGGAACGTTTCTCACACTAGATTCGATCAATCAGAGCATCAAAGCAACTGGAACCGCGTGCCCTAGTTTTCACAAAGAGGAACGAGAAAGAAAAATCGCGTGCCCTAATTTTCACACAGAGAGGAACGAGAAAGAAAAGTAAAGCGGGAAATGAAAATTGCTAAGGTGTGTATTGATGGTGTGGATTGATGGTCGAGATTTTGTTTTAAATGATGGTGTGGATCGCTGAGGTGTAAAATTTTGTTAATTTTTTTAATCTGAATATATTTATAGCTACTGCAACATTTTGTTGATATCAATGCTAACACATTGAAGTGAATGTTGCAATAGACAAAAATCAACAAAGCTATCGTTACATTGTAGCTAGCAACACCTTGTAATTTCATTGCAATAGGCCATCTATGGCATAGTGCGGATTGCACAAATCCAAGAGGAAGATCCGGATCTCTAATTCATAATCCTTCCATTCTATTCAGATTTTCATAAAGTCTAGGAAAAGGATTCGTCATTCAAAATGGTTAGCACAAGAACCACTTCTACAGCTGCTGGACAAGAATGAAGGGATGGACAGAATCCTGCTCAACCGCAGCCATCCAATCAAGACAACACTGCTCATTCAGATCCATCTGGGCTAGTCACCAGACAGGAGTTCCATGTGTTGCTTCAGGAATTGACTCGAAGTCGACAACAATTGGCCGAACAGTTGCGTGCTAATGTTGAATTGACAAGCCAACTGAACCGCCAAGGCCGCAGAAGGTCCAGGAGAGATGATATCTCCCGCTCGTCTACTGAAAGTTCTGCCTCATCTGACTATCATCATAGATCTACCCGTCCCCGATTGGACGGAAGTCATGCACAAACAACCGGATATCAACCCGCCTTGACTGTTGGATAGTTGAGGGCAGGACCGTCGACCAGCTTTCAGGCCGGGCCCTCAACACAAGGAGGCCCTACTACGCAGCATACCGTGGACAATTATGCCGCAGCTGCCACAATAGAAACAAGGGTTGATACCCGAAATCTTTCAGAGCCAAATAATCAGCAACCTAGGCATACTCCTGAACCATACGTCCCAGGAGACGCTGAGCCAAGGAGGCGAAATTTGGACCGTCGACAGCGCCCGGTCCGAACTCGCGCTGTGGAACCCGACCACACCTTAGCTCAGCAGGCTCAAAATGTAGCAATGCCCGACATTTCGACTAAGATACGTCAGATGATCCGCGAAAGCCAAGGCCTTACCAACGACGATTGGGGGATTTCTCGTAGTCATACTCCTTTCACGGACGAGATACTGTATGCTGAACCCCCTCGGCGATTCAGAATGCCAACTCTCCCTATGTACGAAGGAAATTCTGATCCCAATCAACACATTCTGAAATATGAATGGTCAATGAGTGCCGCAAGGGCCGACGATGCAGTAAAATGTCGAAGTTTCCCCATCTCCCTGGGAGGAATTGCAACAATGTGGTTTACAAGATTACCTCCAAGATCTATCTCTTCATTTGATCAATTGGCTAAGAAATTTGTTGAACAATTTCGCATGCATGTCGCTAGACCCAAAGATGTTAACACCCTGTCCAATGTTACCCAAGCTCGTGGGGAAACGTTAAGGCGTTACTTGGAGAGATTCCATGCGGCATGTGTGGAAATTAGTAATCCCAACGATAACTCAATTTTAATGGCGTTAACAAAAGGAATTGATCCTGATTCTGAATTTGGAAACTGGTTAGCTGGAAAACCACCCGCATCGTTGGACCGTTTCTACTCCAAAGCCGCTCAATTCTTACGGCAAGAGGACGCGAGACAGTCTAGGAAGCAGGACGATGCGAAGCCCGGAAGTGAAGGAATACAAAGCAATGTAGCGGTTAAACAGTCCGGTGACAATTCCGGAAGAGTTCAGTTGAACATATAGAACAAGCAAACTCAGCAAAGAGGTAACAATGGTCAGAATAAGAAAAGAGATCCAAATCCAGGCCCACGGCGTAGGGCTCCGATGTTCGAAAATTATACGCCATTAAATACAACGCTGGAAAATGTGTACCTACAAACTTGCAACACTGAACAGTATAAGAAACCCGCTCCGAAGCGGTCATCGGAGAGGCAGATTCAGACAGGGAAGTTTTGCAGGTTTCATGAAAGTTATGGCCACAATACTAATGACTGTCGTCATTTGCAGGATCTCATAGAAAAGTTGATCAGGGAGAGAAAGTTAGATCAATTCGTGCGGGCACCGCAGTCTGGTGGTGCGGGCCCATCAAACCCAAACCGTGCGCAAGACCAAGAAAGACAAGAGGAACCCGCTCGTACAGGCGGGAGGCTAGTTATCAATACCATAAGTGGTGGTCCTCATCCAGCGGACAGAAGCTGGAGGGAAATGGAGTCGTATGCTAGCTCTATCAGGCATGCGAGCTTCGAATGCTGTAGTAATTGTGAGGATGGAACCCCGGATAAACAACAAAAGACAATGTCTGATGACATCATATTTAGAAGCAGAGACGCTGACAAAATCGAAGCCCCAACAATCGACCCACTGGTCATATCCGCCCAGGTCGGTCCTGCTTGGATGAAGAGGATCCTGGTCGACAGTGGGAGTTCTGTAAACATTTTATTCAAACGAGCTTATGATTTAATGAAGATGGAAGCAAAGGACTTGAAACCCTGCCAATCCCGAGTTCACTGCTTCAATGGGAGTGCTACGATACCCACTGGGATAGTGGAACTACCAGTAGAACTGGGGATTGGAGAACGCAGGAGAACCCGACTGCTGTAATTCGTTTTTCTAGACATCGCTTCACCGTATAATGCATTCTTGGGCCGACCAGCCCTTGCTGAATTCAGGGCAGCCATTGCCCCATGGTGTTTGACTTTGAAGTTCCCAACTGACCATGGGATTGGAGTCATTCAAGGGGATCAGGCAGCAGGAAGAGCCTGTTACGTTGCTGAATTGCGTGAAGCGCAGAAGAAGGAGAAAGGAAAGGGCGTAGAGGAATCTCTCTGCGTTCGTTTTACCGATAATTGACAACTAGCGCCTGGGCCCCGGCCCGGGCACCACTACCAATTCCTTAAAGATCTTGACCCTAGAGATAACGAAGATAAAGATGAAGTTAAAGAGAATCAGGCTTCTCCAGCCGAACTGAATGTGGACGTCCCAGTCAGTGAAGATGACGACTCAAAAGTACTAAAAGTTGGATCTCAACTGGGAAAACAGATACAACAGGAATTGGTTGAATTTCTCCAAGCGAATCTCGATGTTTTCGCCTGGACGCACTCTGATATGTGCGGAATCTCACCAAGCATTGCGAGTCACTCCTTGAATATTGATCCGCGACATGTTCCGGTTAAGCAAAAAAGGCGTGGTATGGATCCAGAGAGATCTGCCGCCCTTAAAGAAGAGATTGACAAGTTGCAATCAAATGGTTTCATCCGAGATGCTCTATACACGGAGTGGGTGTCAAATCCGGTAATGGTTCGAAAACCGAATGGGAAATGGAGAACTTGTGTCGACTACTCCGACTTAAACAAAGCTTGTCCAAAAGATAGTTTTCCACTTCCTCGAATTGACCAACTCGTAGACTCAACCGCAGGCCATGAATTGTTATCCTTTATGGATGCTTATTCCGGTTATAATCAAATACCTATGCATTTACCCGATCAAGAACATACCAGTTTCGTGACCGATCTGGGACTCTACTATTACAGAGTCATGCCTTTTGGTTTAAAGGATGCCGGAGCAACTTAACAACGCTTGGTTAATCGAATGTTCGCTGACCAGATCGGGAAGACCATGGAAGTTTATGTGGATGACATGTTAGTAAAGTCCCAATTTTCCACAGATCACGTCAGAGATTTAGATTCAATGTTCCGCATCCTACGAGAATATGGAATGAAGCTTAACCCGTTGAAGTGCCACTTTGGCGTTGCATCCGGAAAGTTCCTCGGTTTCATCGTCAACGCTCGTGGGATAGAAGCAAATCCCGTAAAGATCTGGGCAATAAGGAATTTGCAAACTCCAAGGACCATAAAGCAAGTCCAGAGTCTCAACGGGAAGGTAGCAGCGTTAAGCAGGTTCATTTCAAAATCCACTGATAAATGCATTCCTTTCTTTGATTTGATCCGGAAGGGAAAACGAAACTTTGAATGGACCATAGAGTGTGAAGGCGCATTCCGATCGCTGGTTCAACATCTTTCTACACCACCGATCCTGTCAAAATCGGTTGATCACGAACAGTTATACCTTTATCTGGCAGTATCGGAGCATGCAATCAGTGCCGCTCTGGTCCGAGAAGAAGATCGAGTGCAGAGACCGGTCTATTATGTTAGTAAACGATTGACCGGAGCTGAAAGAAATTATCCAAGGTTGGAGAAACTGGCTTATTGCCTAGTCATTGCCTCAAGAAAGCTTCGTCCTTATTTCCAAGCTCATCCGCTTACTGTGTATACCGATCAGCCGTTACGACAGGTCCTCACGCGGCCTGAGACGTCTGGAAGGTTACTCAAGTGGAATATCGAACTGAGTCAATTTGACATTACTTATGCTCCGCGGGAAGCCATTCAAGGGCAAGTCCTAGCTGACTTCATAGCTGAATTTACTGTTCCGGATGACTTACCCGAAACCAGCGAATCTCCTGAATATGTCTGGAAACTTTATACAGATGATGCATCAAACGATCGGTGTTCGGGTGCTGGTGTTGTACTAGAAACCCCCGAAGGACGATCCATATGCTATGCTTTGAAGTTTGATTTTCACGCAACCAACAATGAAGCCGAATACGAAGCTCTATTGACTGGATTAAGACTTTCCAGAGATCTGAGAATTATCGCTATAGAAATTTATTGTGATTCACAGTTGGTTGTGTGCCAGGTATGGGGAGAATATCAAGCAAGAGACCGAAGATTAGCTGCTTACCTAGCCCGAGTTCAGGAAGCAATGGGTCAGTTTGATTATTATGCCATTTACTATATACCACGAGATCACAATCAAAAGGCCGATTCATTGGCAAAGTTAGCCAGCACAGGTGAGGCACAGCAAATGGGACTCGTCCCCGTCGAAACTTTGTCCTCCCCAAGCATTGATCAAATAAAAACGAGCGATGTGTTTGAAACCTCTCCCTGCAGAGAATCATGGATGACCCCATATCGAAATTACATTGAGAGTGGGATGTTGCCTGAGCACCGAAATGAGAAAAGGAAAATTCTACGGAAAGCTTCGCGGTTCGTCATTCAGGACGGGATCATGTATAGAAAAGGTTATTCTGTTCCACTCCTCCGGTGTATCGCTCAGGACGAAGTCAAACGAGTGTTACAAGACGTGCACGAAGGAGAATGTGGCGATCACACCGGTGGACAAGCACTTGCTAAGAAGATACTCCGATATGGATATTACTGGCCGTCAATGAACCGAGATGCAGCCAACTATGACAGAAAGTGCGACAAGTGCCAGAAACACGCTCGAATTCCAAGAGCCCCACCTACCGAGATAAATCAAATGGTCAGTCCCTGGCCGTTCACTATGTGGGGTATTGATATCATCGGCGCTTTACCTCTGGCGAAAGGAGGAGCGAAGTACGCCATCGTCGCTGTTGACTACTTCACGAAATGGGCCGAGGCCGAAGCTCTAGCAATGATCACAACGAAGAAAGTGATAAACTTTGTGGTTCGCAACATCATCTATCGATTTGGACTCCCGCATACCATCATCACCGATAATGGAACCCAATTTGAGAGTTCAGAATTCAAGAATTTCTGTCAACGGTTTCATATTCATAAAAAGTTCTCAGCGGTCGTGCATCCACAAGCAAACGGTCAGGTCGAAGCTGTTAAGAAAGTTATAAAATCCATCTTAAAGAAACGGCTGGAAAAGGCTGGGGGCAAATGGGTCGATGAACTCCCTATGGCATTATGGGCTTATCGAACAACTCACAAGACCGCAACCGGACACACCCCATTTTCCTTATCTTATGGCTCGGAGGCCGTTATTCCAGTCGAGACAGAAGTATCTTCTCACCGCGTAACTTATTACGATCCAAAAACAAATGTTATATTACTCGCTGAATCTTTGGATCTATTAGACGAGAAACGGGAAGAAGCTGATTTGGGAGCGGCCGCATACCGAAGTCGAGTCGCCCGGTTGTATAATACCAAAGTTCGACCCCGAACCTTTGAACTCGGCGATCTTGTCCTCAAGAGAATCTATCCGGTCCCTTCACACATGAAACCAAATTGGGAAGGACCGTACGCGATACACAAAGACTTGAGGATGGCACATTCAAACTATCAACCGTGGACGGTCTAGTTTTACCAAGGGCCTGGAATAGCGAAAATCTCCGTCGCTACTACATATGACAGGCTTTATCTATTTCATTATGTTTTTCATTCAGCAATTTACTTTCGCATTTCGAAATTAGAATTTGTAATAAGGCAACTGACTTTGCCATATTTTCTTATTTCAGCAATAAAATGCCATCTCTTCGAGCCAGAGCTGTGATTCATTAAATACAATGTACAACATCACGATGCACGAAGAGCTAAATTCCATCACACAGTGGAATTTATTCAAGTAGGGAGTGGCTATGAAGCAATCAACCACTCACTAAATGAAACCCAAGCTCGGGGGCAAGCCATCACATCAGGCCAAAAACGGGTTGATACACGACAACCCTTCACTTAACTCCGTACTCCCAGAGTGCGAGGCAGAGTATAAACATTCCTTAACTCCGTACTCCCAGAGTGCGAGGCGGAGTATAAACATTTACAAAATCCCAGAGTACTCCGAGAGCGCGAGCTAGGTACAAACTTTTTACTTAACTCCGTACTCCCAGAGTGCGAGGCGGAGTATAAACATTCCTTAACTCCGTACTCCCAGAGTGCGAGACAGAGTATAAACATTCATTTAACTCCGTACTCCCAGATTGCGAGGCGGAGTATAAACATTCCTTAACTCCGTACTCTCAGAGTGCGAGGCGGAGTATAAACATTCATTCAACTCCGTACTCCCAGAGCGTGAGATGAAGTATAAACATTCACAAAACCCCAGAGTACTCCGAGAGCGCGAGCTGGGTATAAATATCAACAAACTCCAGACTCCGAGAGCGCGAGCTGGAGTATAAACATTACTCAACTCCGTACTCCCAGAGTGCGAGGCGGAGTATAAACATTTACTTAACTCCGTACTCCCAGAGCGCGAGGCGGAGTATAAACATACGTCAACTTCACACTTATCCCCGATACTGGGGGCAGAACTATAACACATAACAAGTTGAAGACAAAAGGGAATACATTCTCATTTCCACTATCAACAAAAAGAATCTGATTACAAAGTGGTTCAAAAAATTGCTACTAGTGGGAGCCGAATCCACATCTATACACGGCTACAGAAAAGTCAACAAAATATTACCCCATGCAATGGGAAATTAAAGAAAGAGTTCAATCTTTCTTCTTCCTTATTTTCTTCTTCGGGGTAGCTCCGCCAGATCCGCTGCCTGATTTTCCCCTCGACCGTTTACTCTTTTCAGGCTTGTCCTCCGGCAGCGACATAATATCAACGTCTTCCTCAGAGCTTGAGGTGATGGGAATTATTCTCGGAGGCCGAGTTGAAGGCATGGGAGCAGTAACGGGGAGTGGGGCAGGAGCAGCTTTAATAACTACAGTACCGCCCGGTGAGATCACCATTAATGGGGCAGGCCCTGACGGATTCATACCAGCAGTCCCTGCTGCCATCTCGGCATCAATCTCAGCAAGAACTTCATCCTCACAGGGTGTTTGGGCCACATCGGATGTACCAGTAGCTGGCATAGATGAACTAGCGGCCGGAGCAGCCCCACTCATTGCATCGGGCGGATTAACTGAGGGATCGATGGGTTCATTAAGAAGCTCCTCAATCATTTGAGCGCTAAAAGAAAACATGTTTGCATCTCCCTCTTCGCCAACCAAAGTAGAAGTCGTAATGGCTTCAGTAACAACAGCCCCTTGCGTTTGAGATGGAACTGACAGTGCAAGAGGCGCAGAAACGACGGCTTCAGTCATTGAAATGCGACAAAACGAAGGTTGTTAGCCAAGTGTGTTGCTTAATTTTCTTCACGCTAAAATGCGGGAAGCATTCAAATACCTTCCTTAGTCCGGACCGGAACATGGGCAGGAGTATCGGCGGAAGATAATTGTGGCTGGTCGGGATTATATGCAGGGACCGGCTGGGGATCAACCGCACCAGTGGCTTCAGGTAATGTTGGAATAACAGCTTCAACATTTTCCTCGTGATGCGCAGTCCCCGATCCCTCGCCTGTCTCTAGAGATTGAACACCAAGCTTTTCTTTCGCCATAGAAATCACCGCCTCATGAAGGACCTTCCTCTCATCCTCGGTGAGTAAACGCATCTCCAGCTCAAAGTCATCAAGTATTTCATTTGGATGCGCTGCTCTCTTCTCATCCACCAGCCGGGTCCAGGCGTTGTACAGGATCATGGAGTCATCTCCCAGCCATGCTAAATTTCTGTGCTCCAGAACATTAGCGTTGTACGTGACCAAGAGATCATCAAACTCAGTATCCAGCCTGGACCTCTCTTCGAAAATCTTTTCTTGGATTTTTGCTTCCGCAGATTTAGTCTTGACCGCCGCCGCAGCAAGTTCGGCCCTGAGAGATACTGCTTGGTCACAAGCCTCTTGTGTAGTGGCGTTTGCGTCATCCTTCTCCTTCACCATTTCAGCAAATTTGGCCTTGAGCTCGTTCAGCTCTTTAACGGCTAAGTCTCGCTCAGCTGCAATGGTGGTGTTGCGGTGGCCCATCTCTTCTACCGTGGCGCAGTGTTCCTGTTGCATCCTCACCATTTTGGCCACGACATCCTCATGCTTCTGAAGCGCTCGAAGTTCCGAATTTCGAGACGTCTCCATTTCAGATTGGAGAACTTGAATGATGCGGTCCTTCTTAACAATGTCAGCATCGCGCTCAGCAATAATCCTCGCCCGGTCAAAAGCTACCCTCGATGCTTTCGCCGCCGCTTTGTACCACTCCTTATACTGAGCATAGAAGTCATGGATATAATTATGAGAAATGTTCTCAGCATCCGGAGGAATTCTTTTAAGATTAGGAGGGAAGACATAGGCATCCATACAAATTTCAGGAAAATCTTTTTTCATTTGCGCAAGTTTGATGGCTCCCTCACTTGTCAACTCAGCCGGAGCTTGTTCTATTATAGCGGCTATTGTCGGTTCCATTCTTGGCTGCTGAGTATCAGGCCGAGAAGATTGAGAAGGCGGCTGTTGCTGTTGAGAAGGCCCGGGAAGATCAACTGGGGCCCTAGGAAGCGGAGGAGAGCGAGATCGGGATCGGTACTGGTATCCCCGATCTCTGTCAGAATAATCATGGCCAGAGCGGCCACGCGAGTAATCTCTATCTCTATCATAACGTTCTTGACTTGAATAGCCTCGCCCGTGATCCTTATCTGTCTCTCTCCTGCGGAAATCATAAAATGGAGAAGATTGGCGCACGTTCCGAAGCCTATCCAAAGTGGAGCCTCTGCCTGACATTTCACCTGCGATAAAAAAGGATTACGGGTTAGGATCCGATAAAGCAATGTTTACTATGCAAAAGTCATGAAGTGCTGTGGAAGTGTGTGTAAATGTGTAAACCCCCAAACCGACCGGAAGTGTTGACCGCACTTAAAGGAAAGGGCTCGTTCATATTTAGGACATCTTGAAATTCCTCCAACCCAGGATTATGAGAAATCGATATATAATCTGGGATAGGAATATCGTCAAGCCCTTTGAAAGAATCTCTCGAATGAGAAGGGGCGGCCTTAGAAATCATGACTCCGGAAGCGGGAGGAAACACATCTACAGATTTCCCCCCTTGGACTTAAGTTTTTTGGAAACGGCGGCCTTGCCTTTCCGTTTTTCTCCCGATTCTTCAAAGTTTCCCGAGAGATCAGCCATCGGCTCCGAATCTGTATGGGTTCTTTCTTCATCACTCGCTTCGGTTATGGTGATTCCGAGCGGTTTCTTCGTTGTTTTCTTCTTGGCTTTCTTCTTGTTTTCCTTCTTGGAGGCAGGCTTTGCCAACCCTTCGATAACTATACTTTGATTGATTTCGATCAGACTGAGAGTTCTTAAGTTATAGTCATTCATCACCGAGTCAATATGTCTTAGCTCACCCGGAACTTCTTGAAGACTTCGGACTATACCCCTGAAGTACCCGCCATCGGGTCTGGAGATAATGGCTGTAAGAGAAATAAGATGTCAATACTAACGCCAAAAAGCTATTGGTCAAGGGAACAGGTTAGGGCGCTTACATCTAGACAACCATCGCCTAGCGAAACCCGGAGGGCATCGGACGTAGAACCATTCGTTCTTGAAATAACTCAGTCGGGTCCAGGCTCCAACAACAACTTGGCAATTTCTAACTGCCTCCAGAAATGTAAAAGACGGGCTATCACCCCTACTCTTGAAGTTAAATATATGTCTAATCTCGGTTGGCCTTGGCGGGCGAAAGAGACAGTCCATAAATATGACAAAGGCACTGTTCAGCAACGCGTGCCCGTTGGGATGAAGTTGCGAAGGGGAGATTCCTAAATATGATAGCATCCCTCTGATATATTGATTAAAAGGAGGGAGAGTTCCGGCCGTGCAAGCATGGCGATAGAAAGCTGTATATCCTTCGGGCGGATTGTGCGGTCTATCGGCGGCACTGGGTAATAACACATCGTCCAGAGATATGTTATGTTTCAAGCAAATTCGGCCCAATAAGGGTGCGGAAATATTAGATTGGACTGAATCAACAGGGTCCTCGATAAATATAGCCTCTGGCAATTCATTTGGAGCTGGATCGATTACGTCGGCAGGAATATCGGGAATCTCAAGCACCGGAGGAGTCGAGCTCTGTACCTCTTGTTGTTGGGAGCTCGAAGATTCCATAACTAACTAACTCATCATAAAGAAACGTTAAGTACATACAGAGCCCGGGCTTTCCCCAGTGTGAGGTGTATGAACGTGTTGTGCAGTGCAAGTGTTGTGCATAACTTAAGCAGATTCTACAGGTTAAAACGGGGTGTACGAATAACGACACTCTGAAAATCGAGACCGGGAACGACCGTCATCGCTGACCGTCATACCCGCACCATCCAAATGTCACCAACCAGTTTAAGTCGGAATTAGTCATATTATTGTTTAAGTCATAGTTCCATCAACGAGCTTCAAAGGAAGTTCAAGTATAATCTTTTAGTCAAGTTCGATTATGCAAGGCCGAAGCTCGTCGGAATCGAGTATGCTAAAGTTCATTGAGATCATCAAAGTTCAACTTGAAATTAATCATAGTTCAAAAGTTGGAACAAGTTAGAAAAGTTCGGTTCTCTATAATTGAAGACATTCGAATCGATCGCCTTGGATCGATACAACTCGAATCGATGCACTTCGAATCGACATAACGTCGACTCGATGAACTTCGTATCAACGTAAGTCCTTGGAGCAGTACCCGTAACGTCAGGTGAAGGATCACTTCGAATCGATCGAAGGAGCAGACTTCGTATCGATCGAACTATTTGCCTTCAAATCAATCAGGGAATCATCACATCGAATCGATTCAATACGAGCCACTTCGATTCGCAAATTTCGGTTCGAAAGCCCCATACCAAGATCGATTCGAACTACTCCAAAGAGGGTCAATACGAGGTGAAGAGAAGACAAAAATCCTTCAGGATCTCTCCTTCTCCAAGGAAGGTCGCAACAATTCGTCGTGCTTCACCCATCGACTCGACCTATTGGACTCAGATCTCACGGCAATTCCCCGTTCCATCGTTCTCAAACTTGACTCGATCCAATAATTACCTGGGTAAGTGTAGTTACGAGTGAAAGTGTAAAGGATTTGTTCGATTCGTGGAAGCTTATCTCTCAAAGTCTGAAGGATCGATACGAAGAAGAAGCTGCAGCAACAGTAAAAAGTAAAAAGAAAAAATGAGCCGAGCCTCGCGTATTTATATGGATCCCAGATGGGAAATTGGACGATTCGCCTCCTGGTTAACACTGACCGATCCTTACCGGTCAACTGCAGATCGATTCGAACGTCCACGTTCGAGTCCATCAACTCTTCGAATCCATCAAAGCGACGTTGCCACGAGGCTGCATCGACATGAAGCTGCACCGATTCGAACCTCCATCAATACGAAGGAGTTAGCTAAGACAGAATTGAAGTCGCCATGTTCCCAATGATTCGGAGTACCAACCTCATATCCATCGACTCGCAGTAGTTTGAAGGTCATCGGTTCGAACGACCATTTCAAATCCATCGGATACCAGCAATTCAAGCCATCGATTCGAACATTCATGACTTCGAATCCATCAAAGACCACCGATGAAAATGGACGAACCGTTTCGATTTGAAAAATTGCTTGTCTACTCTTTATGCCGATTCAGGAGAGGATCGATACAAGAGGATGATCGTAGACAATCATAAAAGCAATATTTTAACACGAATCTCAAACCGGTCCAGGAGAGGACCGATGCAGAATTCAATAGCAAACCGAACTAACAACGACTTGCGATCACGCAACGTTAACCAAAGTCAAGATAATACGCGTATGCACACATCTCTGACTAATGTTTGATCTTTTCCATTTACAGGGATCAAATGTTCATCTCGTCATGACCCAAACAGCTAACAGCCGATCACGGTCATACAGCGGTCAATTACAGCGATGCAGAATCTGACTCTCGGTAAAGCATGTCATAGCTGTCCAATGAGAGACTGCAACTTTTCAAAGCACGTCATGTTTACACAAGACGTACTTTGGGGGGCAAATGTTATCCCGCCTTTTGGCAAGGCCGTGACACCAAGGACTTAACTAGAAACCGGTGACAGATCGTCTCGAAGACCAGCTACGCGCAAGGATCGCTATGAATATCGATGAAATTTGTCCGAGTCCGGAACGGGCTACAATTGATAAGGCACGTCAAGTAGAGTCCTGAGAACCGATGTTCCAAATTTCGGGTCAATCCAACTTCGTACACTCAAGATATCACCAACAGAAAATGGAGTAGACATCCTTATGTTCGAATCCACAGGTGGACCCTATGTTCGAATCGATGAGGTGGGAATGTCGTTCGAATCCATCAAAGTAAAATCCATTCGAATCCATCAAAGTCGACTCCATCGACTTCGTACCTATCGAGTTCGCCCCTGTTCGAATCCAACGAATTTCTACACCTCGAATCCATAAAGAGAAAGAGCTTCGAATCTAGGAGGCGTATCCTTGCTTCGAATCCAGGAGGTGTAGCTCAGCTTCGAATCCATCGAGCATGCCTTCTATTCGAATCCAACACCTGGAGTCGGATTGATCGATTCGAAGGACCCAAGTTAGAAGTGATCAATTCGAAGGACCCAAGTTAGAAGTGATCGATTCGAAGGTACATTTCAGCCAAGTGCTTGACCTTGAATCGATCATAACTCAAGATCCACAAGTCCAAATGACATGAAATTTTCACAGAAGCTCCAACACATAATGAAGGATGTTCACACCAAGTTTCAGCTCGATTGGATGATTTCTTGATCGATTCGAACCAAGGGTCGAATCGATCCCAAAGTGGGCCCGGATCTCCAGATTTCGGCCATGTGGACCCCCTCACATGCCAGAAGCGGTCTCCCCGAATTTTAGGCGAAATATCAGCCTCCTACACCTATAAATAGAGCCCCTGGTCATTCAGAAAAGGGGTCAGACAATTCTAAGTACTAAAGAGCGCCCAGATTCTGCCAGATTTACTCCAGAACACCACCGCTGCTTTAGATTGAGACTTAGCATATAATTTCAGTTGTACTACATTATAAAGAATTGTAATCTTCAAGTATCGAGTAATAAAATCATCAAACTTCATAGTGGACGTAGGCAAAACGCCAAACCACTCTAAATCGCTTGTCTTTGCAATTTACTTTCTGTTACTTGGAGTTTTTGTTAGATAACCCACAGTTTTAATTTTCATTCTTCACTTTTATCTCTTCAAAAACTTCCGAAGAGTGTTGTGCCCATTTTTGGTACAAACACATACCCTATATTATTTAAATATGGATGTGAAGCCATGCTCCCAATTGAGGTTGAAGTACCTTCTCATCGAAGGATCTCATAAGCATTTAATCCAAATCAAGAATTAAAGAAAGAATCCTCAGACTTAATCAATGAGTTAAAAGATGAGGCAGCAATACAGACAATTGAATATCAATGAAGAATGTCCAAGTATTACAATTCTAAAGTGAGAGAAATATCATTTCAAAAAGGAGATTTAGTGCTTCGAAGAGTTTGGCAAATACTAAGAATCTAATGGATGGGTCGCTCGGCGAAATTGGGAAGGACCCCTAATCATTCACAAAGTAATCCCACTTAGGACCTATAGACTATGCCGACCTGATGGCAATGTAATAGCAAACATTTATGGCCATATTTTCCAATAATGGATAAATAAAGAAGTTTAAAAGAGAATGTCTACTGGATCAACTATAAAAAGGAGTAAGATTCTCCTAAAATAAAAGGAAAAGTCTAAACCACTACCTAATATGATAGTATGGGGTGAAAAAGCCTTTGTTCTCACCAAGATGACCTAGTCAATGTACCTCAAGGAGGTCAGAGAATGCCTTTGATTCCATCTGAAAAGGCCTAGCCAAAGCATTTGTAAACCTTCTGCTCCTACTTCATGGCTTGACCAGAGCGCCTCCTAAAGGGAGGATAGAGAATGTCGTTGGTCCCGTCTAAGATTGCCTAACCAAAGCACCAAACCAACTTTTAGTATCATCTCTAAGGCCTTACTAAAGCACCTCCTAGAGGGAGGTTGGGTATGTCTTTGATTCTGCTTAAGATAGCTAATCAAACGCACTAGACAATAGACCTAAATCATCAGCTAAGATGGTGATAAGGGGTTTGATCCAAGTTGAGATTATCACCTAAGATGGTGGCAAAGAAAAGGGACTAAGATGTCCAAATCTCCAAAAGAGGTGAAAAGAAAAGGGACTAACACATCTAACCCCAAAGAGAGATGAGAAGAAAAGGGATAGTAAGGTACCTAGAAAAATAATCTCTAGTCTGGGTTTGGATAATCAAGTAACCTACCCAACCTGGCTACAGGATTGGCCTGAAAGGTGAATTAAAACCAAAGGTAGCTTTTAATAGAAAAGGCTTAAATTGAATTGGGCCTTGGACTAATATTCAAAATTGTTTTGAAACTAAAATAAAATTTTAAATTTTAAAGTTAAATTCAAAATTAGATATATATTATAATGTTATAATATAATATCCAAAAGTGTTTTTAAAAATAATAAACATATATTTCGAAATTTTAATACTAACAAGATTAATAAAATAAAATAATTAAATATTTAATAATTAAACATATATTTAAGATATATTATGATATATATTACGCCGACTTGAATTGATTAAGACAATGTAAGTATATATATAATAATAACAACTTTCAAAACTAAAAATATTATTTTAAAATTGTTTATTTAAATAAATTAAAGTTAATTTAAAAATAATAAAATCATATATGTATGGGTATGTGTATGTCTGTGTGTAAAACTATAAATGTTATAGTATACATATAAAATATAAACTTTTATTAATTAAAATTTTAGTTAATTAAGATAACTAAATAAGATTTAGTTGATGCAATATTATACATAAGACTATTATATAAGCATATTAAATTATAAAACTTATATAATATGAATGTATAAATTAAAGGCAGAACATTAAGAAACCCAAAATAGACTTAAAGTATAAACCCACATGTATAGTGCGTACACCGTGATTTGTCATGTGTCCGACACTAGAATCACAAGGATGTTTCTTATGAAATACATTATTCCATGGGTCAATATCACTCAATATAATATATTAAAGATTATGAATCTTTAACATAAAGTTGTCCTCTACCATTTATATATTAATAGATTACTTGTATGATCCTTAGTTGTTGAGCTTTCCTCAAGCTAGGGATGTTATGTATAGTACTATTAATATATAGAATGCACAAAGTAAGATAACTACATATATTTGTCGAGCTTTCCTCAAGGTATGTGCATTATACTTAGCGTTTGTGAAATGATAGGTAAGAGTGAATAACCACTTTTTATTTGTCAAGCTTTTATCAAAGGAAAGATGAGATTATGACAAGGAACCACAAGTTAGGAGTTGTATATGATATAATCGATAAGGATTTATCCTTCATATACAAGAGTGTGATTTGTTAAGCTTTCCTAAAAGTCAAAATTCCAAAGTATACAAGTCCTAACACCACTAATGATGTCAAAAGACATCTATGTTTCATCTTAAGGTTTGGAGATACACAAAAATCTAGTGGGAGATTATTAGGAAAAGTGAAACATAAAGTTTAACCGTACTAATATTATAAGAACGTCCACTACAAAATTATATTAATATAATAAGTTAAAACTTGTAGAAAAATGTCTAACCCAAGCTATATTTGAATATGACAAACTCATTGGACTTAACTACTTTGAATGGATAAGAGTGATAAAGATAACATTAACTTATGAACTCTTTTGTTGTCTATAACTGCATCTCTAAAGAACAACCAGTTGATGATGCAGACCCAGAACTAAGATTTAATTTTGATAAATAGGTTTTAGACCTAGAAATCACCCATGTTTTCATGATGCCTACGTTAGACAAGCCATTGCAATGGCAGGATGAAAACATATCTATCAATGAGATTTTCGATAGTCTCAAAGCACATGAAAAGTCTTGTTCCATAGGGCACGAACTTACGAAGAAACTATTCAATACCGAAATCACCAAGGGACAAAAAGTGGACAATTACATTCTAAATGAAAGGTTATATTGATAGACTTACAAGTTAGACACAATGAGCTTCATGCAGACTTAATCCTTGGGTCTGTTACTCCCTAGTATGAGCCATTCATATTAAACTATAATATGAACCAATTGTACATAAGCCTCGTAGAGTTCCTCAATATATTGAGGTCGGCTGAGTCTTCGCCCAAGGATCAAGGGACTGTACATGCTGTTAACGGAAATGCTTCATCTTCAAAAGGTCGAAAGAAGCAAAAAAAGGTTAACAAGAAAAATAAGAAGACTACTTTTGATGATGAAGGTGAATGTCATCATTGTCATAAAAAATGATCATTGGAAACAAATTGTTTAGAGTACATAAATATCGTTAAAGAGAAAAAATATAATGGTTCTACTACTCCATCAAGTATATTTATTATTCAAAATTGTTTAGTAATCAATAAATTATCTTAGGTTTTAGATACTAGATCTGTAACTCACATCAATAATTCGTTACAGTGGCTTAAAAACTAGTGTCGCATGGCAAATGAACAAATGAGGCTTCGCGTTGCTGATGGGTCTATTATGGATACAATGATAGTTGGTGATTTTCATTTAAGCTTGCCATGTAGATTTGTTTTTATAGTAAATTGTTATTATGTAAAAGACTTTATTGGTAGAATTATTTCTTTCTCTAGATTGTTTGAGACTGGTTGTATTTTTCACTGTGCTGATAATGTTATGAACATTATTTTACATATCAATAAAGTCTATGATGATATTTTAGATAATAGTATTTATGCGATCAATACAAATTATGTTTATTTTGTAAGCGGTTCTTTAAACAACGATACAAATAAAAATTATCTTTGACATAGTAGGATTGGTTATATAAGTGAGAAATGACTACACAAATTGAAAATCAATGGATTTCTACCATTATTTGATTCTGAATCGTTTGATAAGTGTGAATCATGACTCAAAGGTAAGATGACCTAACATCCCTTTAGTGGGAGCATTGGAAGAGTTGACGAACTCTTAGGTCTACACATAGTGAATTATGTGGCCTAATGCCTGTAATTACTAGAGATAATTATTTTTATTTTGTAAACTTTATTGATGATTTCTCAAAATTAGGATATATGTATCTTAGGAAAGACAATTCCAATATCCATGAGAAATTTATTGAATATAAGAATGAGGTTGGAAATCAGACGAACAGAAAGATAAAAATACTTCGATGCGATTAAAGTGGTGAGTAAATTGAGAAGAACTCCAACAGTATTTAAAATATAATGGGATTTTCTCTTAGGTTACTCCACCGTATACTCCACAACACAACGTATTTTGGAGCAAAGGAACATAACCTTATTCAATATGATTCATTCCATGATGAGTAAGACTGAGTTACCTCTGTCCTATTGAGGATATGCGCTAGAACTATATCACATATGTCGAATTTGTTGCCTACTGAATTTGTGCTTAAGACGAGAAGAAACCTCGCTTCAATTATTTTAAGTTGTGTAGTTGTCCAGCCTATGTTAAGAATGTCGGTCCCAACAAGCTTGAAGAAAGATCAGCCTTGTGTAAATTTATAGAATATCCCAAGAATTCTTGGGGATATATTTTCTATAACACAGAAGAACAAAGGATTATTGTTCCTACTCACGTTGTCTTTTTTGAAAAGGAATTTCTATCAAAAGAAATTAACAATGAAGTTGTAGACTTGGATAAGATCTGACAAAATATGATGGAGGTTGAACTAGTATGAGAACCTAGTTCACCCGTATAAAAAAATAGGTAACTAATTAAAAGGTCTAGTAGGGTATCTTGTGCAATAGAGAGATAAGTTTTCTTGTGGGTTCGGAGAAGGAGGATCATGTCTTAAACGATAACATTCCTTTAATAAGTACTATGAAGTAAAGACTCTGCACTTGGGCTTAGAGCAAAGAAATCCGAGATGGATTCCATGTATGAAAACAAAGTGTAGACTTTGGCTTACATACTCGAAGGAACAAAACCCATCGGCTGTATTAATCCTCAATTTTGATGATGTCAGCGAAATATAGTACAAATATTTATGTGCATGAAATTTACAAGAGCTACATCATGAAAATCAATAAAATGCTATGGAGTAAAGAACAAAGCTTCCAAAATATCATCAGAAGATTTGGCATTAGAGTTGCATTCTAAAGAAGATTATGTATTTGTCGATCCTTGTTTAGAAATGTTAAAACCCACTTCTGATGCCTATTCACTCTAAACTATACTTTTTAACTCAAAATAGTTTATAATATTTTTTTTCAATTTTTATAAAAGAGTTTAAAATAAATCAAAATTTGCCTTATATGTGACTCGAACCAAAGTGGTTGATGAAATAGCATGCACGCTTACTACTACGCCACACAACCATTCTTCAATGTAATCGGTCAACCAGTTAGTTATGATCGATCAACTGATTACAAGTAATCAATCTACCAATTACCTGTAATCGGTTCACCAGTTACTTATAACTGGTAACCATTAATGAGAAAATTGGTCAACCTCTTGTGCCGGTTTCATTGCACCCCTCCGCACAACAATTCCATCATCTCTTCTCCTTTGAAGCTTTGTGACTTCAGAACCCTTCACCATACCTTGTGTCAATGCTCCTGCATCCTTCCCTCACTATAAATAACATCATAACCCATTTGGAAAAATTAATCTCTTGCAATTTTTAACTTCTTATTAGTTTTAATACTACTATTTTTTTTACTTGATTACTATTCAAAACCATTTTGATCAATTTGATATTTAAATTTCAAATCACTACTTTAATCTAAACCTATTATTTCACTTGAGAATTCACTTCATTCCCATCGAATGTGGGTCATAGGTTACTGTACAGAAAGAGAAGACTATCTGTATATTCTAGATACAAAAAAGAGTATACTATTTTCTATGTTGAAGTATTGATTGAAGTCCTATTTCGAAGTCCTTAGGCAGTCAGTGTTGAAGTTCTATTCGGGGAGATTAGGCAGAGTTTTATAAACTTATTCCTCACTATTAAGAGAGAGTTTTTTATGAATGAAGATCCAGATGGGAGCTCTGGGACTGGAAATAGTACAAGGTTCGAACCATTATAAAAATACTATTTGCATTTATTTATTTTTCTTATTTTATTGTTAGCTACTATATTATAGATCCAATATAACTATCTAATTAGTAATTTTCGTTTGGTATTAGAGTAAGCTTTTAAAAAAATGGTAACATCATTTTTGAAAAATAATATGGCATCAAGTTTCACTATTTTTTAAGAAGGTCAATCAACTGCAAGACCCTTTCTTTTCATGTGCACTAACTATGCATATATATATTTGCAAGCTAAAAGTTATGTTATGCAGAACATGACTCAAATTGAGCATGAAGCACTAACTACTGATTTTAGTAGATGGACTACTAAATAAGTTACTCTATCGAAAATAATTCTAAAGCCATGAATATTTATTTAATGAATTAGATAAAAATAAATTTAATAGAGTTAGTATATATTAGTCTGCACATGAAATATGGAACCCTTTGCAAATTACACAGGAAGGTACGAACAAGTCAAGATTTCAATGTTGAAAAATCAATTACAACTCTTTAGAATAAAGGATAATGAGTCGGTTTCAGATATGTATTCACGTTTATAGGATATTACACCTTCACCCATGCAATTACGAGAAACTATATTTGAATTTGATATTGTTTCAAAAAAATTTAAACTCTTTAACAAATGAATGGAAAAAGAAAGTGCTAGCCATTAAAGATGCAAATGACCTATCCCAACCCACAGTTGAAGAGTTAATCGATAATCTCATGTCCTATGAAGTGAATTTTGTAGGTTAGGAAGCAACATGAAAAAAAAGAAATCAATTGCATTTGATGCTAAAGATGATTCAGATATTGATCAAAAGGATTTGTCCTACCTTGCAAAAGGTTTCAACAAGTACTTGAAATCCAAGATTGTGTCAAGCAACTATAAAAATAACGAATCACCAACTATGAAGTTCTTTGAATGTGATAAAATGGGACATATAAAAAGGAATTGTCCAAGGTTGAATAATGAAAACAATTGTAAAAAGCAACAAGTGCCAAAATTAAAGAAAAAAGCATTTTAAGTCACTTGGGACGATTCAGATTCTCCTCCATTCGACGTGGAAAGTGACTCTGACCAAGCAAATGTATGTTTCATGGCATTTGATGATGAGGTAAACCGAAATTATTTTTAACATGATATGCTTAAAATAACTACAGGTTTATTAGAAGATAAAAGGAATGAGAAAAGATTAAGGAAGGAATTTAGTATTAAATTAGATGGAGCTAATTTAAAAACTGGTATGTTAAAAGATGAGACACTAATTCTTGAAGAAGAATCACTTAAATCTCAAAATTCCAATGAGAGTTCGATTTATAAAATCCATGCACTTGAAAAAGAACTTATAATTTATAAGGATGGAAATGTCAAAATCTCAAAGGAAAATTGGGAATAAAAATCATCTCTTCACATTTCTAATGGAAAAATTAGCTCATTAGAATCTAAAATCGACAATTGATCATAAAAATTTTCCTAATTTAATAAAGGTAAAAATGATCTATGAAATATAATTAATATCTAAAAACTATTTTTAATAAAAATGGTCTTGGCTTTGAAAATAAGAAATCTAAAAATAATTTTGGAAACAGAAACTCTAAATTTAGTAAGCCAAGTCAACAAAAATATGCTTCTTTATATACCAAATTTAGAAAATTTAAAAATATCGATAGTAAAAAGGATTTGATAAATCCTAACACAATTAGTATTTGGGTTCCAAAAACAAATAATATTTTAATAAGAAATAAATATATAA
The DNA here is from genome assembly GCA_030737815.1 of Allium fistulosum. Classification (NCBI taxonomy): domain Eukaryota; kingdom Viridiplantae; phylum Streptophyta; class Magnoliopsida; order Asparagales; family Amaryllidaceae; genus Allium; species Allium fistulosum. The sequence continues at coordinate 972,446,601 of CM060904.1, forward strand.
ATAAGTTTATTTTCGAAGTGCATTTTAATTCAGATTTTATTTTCAAGGGTTCAACTATTAACCGAGTTTTTGACCCAGCATAACTCGAAAGGAGTGGGAACATATAGATTAAACCCAAATGACTTGAAACATGAACAAAGGGCTTAGAATAAAAAGAGAATGGCCACCAAGAAATGTCTCTCAAAAATAGACAAACATTTTGAATCGGCACTGATCCGAATAAATTGGAATGGTATCGATGCGAATGAATGAGTCATAGGGACTTCCAACCTCTTGCATCATGATTCTATACCTCTCCTAAGTACACTTGCCATGTTTCATAGCATTTCAAGCAACCTAGTTCAAGAAATGAAGACTCGTATGATCCATTCAAATATTTACCCTTTTGGACCAAAGCAGCTTAAAACGGACCTACAAAGCTCATACGAACTCGGATTGACTTAAATTTTTTAGGAAATACTTAGAAGACATAAAAGAAGGCTCACACCAAAAATGAAGTCATTTAGCCAAGCCAGTTTGGATCAGCACCAATCCTAACTCATCGGATCGTCCAATCGATTTAAGGTTGGCCCCACCATCTGTGATCCATAAAGTAGGTCCCACACATCGGATCATCCAATCGATTTTAGGTTGGCTGGATCTCCAACGACCTAGAAGAAGAGATCCAAAAATAAGCTAAGGATTTAGATCACCTCCGATTCGACACCATCAGATAGGCACCGATCTAAATACTTAGCTCAGATCACCACCAAACTTTTTAGGCTCCTTTTGCATGACGAATACATGCTCCTGGCAAAGCAGCCATGGCCTTAGTGCTCTAGAAATCCTATAAATATCATCCCATCTGCTATAGAAAAGACCTGCTCTAATCTCTACTAAAACTCTACATTGATTCTTTACTCTTCTTCTCCCTCACAACAGCCATCAAAGTCCTTCCAGTTGTCTCAAACAATGGTGGCTTGATCTAACTTAGGAATGAAGAATCATATTGTAATCCAAACTCCTTTGTAATAGCAGTTGATTGATAAAAGCTATAAGTGGGCGTAGGCTTCGTTAATAGCTGAACACTACAGAAATCACTGGTCTCTTTACTTTTTCTATGATTTACTATTGTTTTTTCTATTTTATATGCCTTGATAAACAGGGCTGGTGCTTTAACACTCAATTCAGAGCGTTGATTCATTTTTTGGGTACATTTTGGTGCTTTCACCAGAAATCAGGAATAGATCTAGTTTTCCTCTTTGGATCTGTTAGACCCAAAAACTATATCTATCAAATCAGCTCTAGGAAGTTTGAAGCTTGCCCTTAAAGGTCAATGGCGGGGAGAAGAGAACTTCTTCTGAAAAATCCATAGAAGCTGTTATAGCTAGAGAAGAGAACAATCCTCGGTAATTTGAAGTCAACAACACCAATAATCTACTAAATGGAGTGAATTTTGGAGCTAACACGGGAGATCGGGTGCTGGGATCTTCTACCCTGCTGAGGTCGTAACTAAAGGAGAATTGAACAAGATGGTTGATGAAATCAACCAAAATATGGAGAACAGCCAAAAAGCTCTTATAGACAAATTAAATGCCCTCTTAGCCTTGCAATCACTGGCTACTCCAAGGACCATGCCAGAACCTACGGCTACCACGGAATAGGAAAACTTTTCTATTTCTGGTCTAAATAGAAGAAACGGAAGGTAGAAGCAAAAAGGAGTAGTGAGTGGAGCTGCAGGAATTGTCATAGAAGGAAATGTAACCACTCCGCTTGTCGCAAAACAACCTACTACAAACCCAAATCTTGGAGTGAAAATTCCATGGGAAAACATAGTAATGGATGTTTAGGATTATAAAGATGACTTACACCTTGATGAAGATGACTTGAATTTGGACAATAACATCTAGAGTACCAAAAGGGAAGTTCAAACTACCCTTGTAAGACCGACTTAGTGTAGAATACCAGAGTGCATGAATGGCACTCCCAAAGAATGGAGAGCCTAGGTTTCAGCCAAGCAACCGAGGTCCTTTGTGAAGTCGAACACTTTGCGGAGCTACTGACAGTCGACTTATGAATGACCCAACTAGCAAGGCATACATCACAGATGCGATAAGCCTCTTAATAAAAAACAACCATTATTCAACATTGTACGATTTAAGTCATTACAAAAAACTTGTGTCATACAACGATTGCATCTCAAGCCATCATATCTCATTGCGGAGATCAACCCACCGATTATTTTGGATTTCATTATCCATGAGATAAGATCCAGATTTCTATCTACAAAGTTTCCTACTCTATTCAGTCTTGGGAAAAGCCTACAAGGAAACTAACTACAAAGTCTCCTAGGAAGGAAAAGGCCATTGCTACCTCCTCACAATCTGCTGATGAAGCAAACCCAGGAAATCCTTGCCTAAGATTTGACTCGGGTAAAACTAAGAATTTCTTCAAGTAAACATGCAAATAACTGCAAGCACCGTTAGTCACCAATCCAGCACTTCAAATGTCGTGACTCCAAGCGAACCATGTGCTAACTCCAAGCAAATGGTAAATTTCCTTGGGTCGGACTCCAAATAAAATGCCATTCATCCATCAACACCAATGCATCTTCTTTTATCCATAACTCGAACAAATGAACTCCAAATGCCTTGAAATTTTAACTGAAGCCTAATGAGGCCTTCCTTATTATCCCATATAGATATCACCCAGTTTGAAAAAAATTTGGGACCGTCACTGATCCATGACACAATCCTAACTGATTTGCCATTCGATCGGCATTTCCGATCGTTCAAGCTTTAGAAAACCATGCATGTATCATTAGTATGACTGGCATATGGATAAAGCGAGAGCGACAAATGTAGTCTACTACCCTAGAAGAATTCAATGGGAAGGAAAACCAGTTCTAGAGACTTGACGCAGTGCAATTGGCTGAAGGAAAACTCAACAATTTGCCAAAGAACACACCAAACGGTAAAGGAGCTACAGAGGGTCTCAGGGAGCTTCTACTCAAGCAAGGCCGCTAAGACCCAACAGAGAAGCGCCTCGTCTAACTGATGAAAGGATGATTATCAAATAACACTCTAGCTAGCTAGCTACTAAGGAATGGTGCAGCGACCTAAAGAGATGCCTTCTCGACCATCCCCATCTACCTTCCTTTACAAATGAGCGTTGTCGGACACTAGGGGGTTTGTAGACATTATATTTAAACATATACAAATATTAGTTTTGATTTATTAAATAAAGCACCAATTGATTCAATCAACAAACAATTCAAGCTACACAAACAATTCTCAACTTAAATGAGGTAGTGATATGTACATACAAATTATGATGACTAAATTTCTCTTTCAACAAACATTACATCAATATCATTATCTATTAAAAACATACCTTATTACCCAAAGCTTTGAAGCACATCTTAAAACTGGACTCTCCTTAGGATGTTGCCTAGAAGTCACACCTTGAATGATGATATCTCCTCAGATCTTCAAGATCCCCATCCTATCCTTGCAAGAGATGGATGAACCACTTTTGTTTTATTTATTTTTAATGTTTTCATATGGAGTTGAAAGAATTTTGGAATTTTTTTTTGTTTTCTGCCATGAAAAGTTAGGAGGAGAGAAAGAAACAGACTGAATGAGAAAGAATCAATTGTACGTACAGAATGAATTATATTTTATTTAAAAGAATGAAACTTTTCCCATTCTTTAATTAAAACTTCCCTAATTAATTCCCTTGATTGTTTCTCTCTCACCAATCCTTTCTTTACACATATGCCATCAAATGACATAATATTTCCACAAATCATGTCATCAGTTGACAAAAAATTTCCATAAATCATGTCATCAAATAACATAAAATTATCATATATAATTTCATGCAATTATCTTTAAATTACATCAATATCGTATACCAATGCGTGCAAATATAACTTTTATAAATGCATTAAAATAATTATAAAAAACTTCCAAACATCAAATAATTAAAATTTCTCAAATATCAATTAATTTAATAAATTTACAACATTTTATAAATTAATTAAATCATGTGGTTTTTCAAAGAATTCATCATTACGGTTATACTACTCAAAGGTGTAAATTCAGTTAGCGGTTAATATTGAACTATTCGAATATTAACATTCACACGTCACTTAGCAGATGGCATGACATTTTGGCCGGATTTATCGCTTACACATCTTTTGGTCAAATCCAATTTCACTTATTATAAATGGTACCTATGGTGACAATCATTTACACCAATTCTCTTCGTCAAAACTATATCATATTAGGACTTGTGGAATTCGGTAATGGTCAAAATTCCAATATCGTCCACATTCAAATTTATAGTCCAAACACAAAGTCCTTGGTTCAATAATAACATTTATTACTAACCAAAATGCTCAGGCCGGAGACTTTGACTTTGAGTTGACTTGAGTTGACCATGATACTAACCCCATATAACTGATGAGACGAATCCTCTCTTGAATATTTCTTCACTTCCAATACTTCCACTCGGCCCAACTATAGTCACTCGATGGAATGCCATGCCTTGATTTGACTATAATCAATGCAGAGCTTACATATTGAAGATCTACAATATTCTCAAATCGAGAGAACTGTGTAAACCAATGACATCGATATTTTATGTTTGACCTTAGTTATATTAACCAACAGAAAAATATCAAGTGAATCGTTCCATAGTTATCCAATAACTATCAGTACATAACCCATAGGTGCCCCCAGCAGTCATGAGTAATACACTGCTCAACATTTGGAGAGCGTTACATACTCTAGTCTCAACGGATACATCGATATCCTGTCTCGATGCATCTTGACTAGGAACATTTAAAATGGTATATTTGTTTTATTGTGATAAATTACTCACGGTTACAACACTTTGTAACTACTATCACAAAATATGCCATTTCTGGATTTTCTATTAAATATACTTTTACTTAATTTAATTGATTAATATAACCATATTATATCAAGTATATAATAGAAAGAGACACCTTTTTTATGGAAAAAATTGTTCAATGAGTTAGATATATGTTACAAATTACATAATTGCCCCTATGGCATAACCCTAACTCTATCAAATATTCGAGATCCCTTTGGGACACTTATATCAACCTCTTACTTCTGAAAGAATTGAGATTAAGCCAATAAAAAACTATCGACTATTGGTTCGAAGAGACCGGGATCAAATAAGTATGAGTTAGCCAAAAACCACTTTGAACCGACATAAGCATTCGAATTGAAGACACCTTGATGATGATGGAATCAAAGATGGAGTTATTTGAAGAGCAAGGACTATTTTCTACTAATCTTAAGGGTGATTTCAAAAAGGATGTAATAGAAGTAGTGCCTTCGGTTTGTTCACATCTTGAGCAACTTATATGGATGAATGCTGGCATTACATTGTTGATTGGAGCGCAGTGTTAACATTCCAAGTGGGAGTTGCTAAAAGTAAAATGTAGCCTTGAGCCTCATCCCAATAATGACTAAAACATGAGATATGCATCAAGGCTATGTGTTTCGCATCCATTAGGGTGTGATCACCTCTGATCTAGATCGATATTTATGGATTTTGTATGCTTGTAGCCAAAAAAACTGTTATTGATTACAACAAACGGATGACCATATTCAGTACTATTTAGGAAGGGGTAGGCCAGTTCTGTGTTGGCAGGGGCTCCATATGTTAGCCCTCGGTACATTTTTCTAAAGGTATACCGAGGCATGCGGTACTATAGTAGCCTTGTCATTGTACGGAATCCATTTTCAACTACGTGCCTTTACGAACTTAGTTGTATACTAAATATGTCATTGAATGTAATTAATGTAACCATTTCAGCTATGATTCTTTATATTTTAGACCCTAGACATTAGTATAATATCACTGGGTTTTTTAAAATGGTTTGGTTATCACAAGATAAAACCCGTCCGTGTTTATATGCGACATGATCTTATGAGATATCTTTATTTTTGAATGGTTTTATAACATAGAAGAATCCAAATGATTTGAGTTTTTCACACTGGTTTTTTAAACTGATTTGGGTATACTTTTCTTACAATGCTCGCGGAAGACTCGAGTACTTTTCCTAGATTTAGCAATGAACGCTTGAAACTTCAGGAGATGAGCTGGATGCCTCCAAGACCTATGTATTTTATTTTCCACTATGTTTCTTATTTTATATTTATCAACATTTGTAAAGACAGGCTGTTATTACTGTACAGGCTGATGATAAGTTAGTTTACTCTGATTGTTGTAAACATTTTTTTAATAAAAATCATTTAGATATTATATATTACTCATTACGATGTGAGATCCTATTCTGTCTTTTCTTTTCCTTCATCACAAACATCTGTCTTTTCGACACTCAAATGCTCGGCATATGAATATCGTGGATGCATTAGTGTAGACTTTTGATGGTTGAAAAGGAGGGTCGTTATAGAATAATATCAAAGCTAACGTTGAGTGAACATCTAAGGCTTAGTGGGGTAAACTCATTAAAGATTGGTTAAGTAACACCGTAGAATGTGCTTTGAGTGTATTATATATGAGAGCGCGTATTTGGGGATTAGAATTTTTCATGGGTAGAGGAAAATCATTTTTCGATCTTCTTGGGTTTTATAGCGGCATGGTGGTCTAGGGAGGTAGAGATGGGGGCTGGAGGAAGCTTGGGAGTGCATAAGTTTTTTGGGATTGGTAGGAGGTGCTACGGCAGTTGGAGGAAGGGGGTCGAGCTCAAATTAGGGTTCGGCTGTCTTTTATATTTGGTTTTGACTTTTGGGATAATGAAAATAGCATGTTGCATCGAGCTCGGTAAGGAGATGGTTGGTGGTGCATAGGTCGGTGGCGGAGCTAATGGCAATGGTAATGGTGCTTGTTGGTGGTCGAGGTGGTGGTGTGGAGGTCGCGATGTGCTCATTTTCAAATTTCTTTGGTGTGATTTGTATTTGGGGAGGGAAGGATACTATTCACAATGGGTTCGATTTGAATTACTTTTGGGCTAGGACTTGGGTGAGAATAATTTAATTTATTTGTTTTTAAGTTATTTAAAACAATTTGTTAAATTTAAAAAGCCTTATCTTATTCATTTTAAATCCGATTAACCCGTGGATTTTTGCGTTACACTCGTATTGACGAGTACAACATTATGGTAAAGCTTGTTGATAGTTTTAACGAAGTATGAAATAAGGATAAATAAATAATGGTAAATTTTATTAAGTTGATTTTAATAATAACATGGTTAAATTAATAATACTTCGTTTGTGATATCTATTTGGCAGAATAAAACACCATTCTACTAAATTAAATTTAATACATTATTTTAGATACCTATTTGATAGTATAAAACAACATACTGCTGAAATTAAGTTGAATAGATTATTTTAAAATCTATTGAGCAGAATAAGCCCTTATTCTATGCTTGCAAAGTCAAATGATGATTTTTAAAGTTAATTAATATGTGGAATAATTAATTTTTGATAAATGATGTCTTAGCTATTGATTGTTAATTATTGAGTGCTAGAAGCTTTGTAGCATGGCCATATTGGTTGTGACTTTGATATGTCACAAAAGTTGAATTCATTTTAGAATGAAAACAGTGATAACAGTGGTTAAATATATAGTAGCCCAAGGCCTTGTTATAGTATTTTGAAACACAATTATTTGATGTTTTTGATTTAAAAATGGTTTTGATTTGAAGAATGATTTTAAAAGTGACATTGAAATTTTTGGTGACCTTTTATTTAGAAATGGTTTTTGAATATCTCTATTTTTACTTCAACCCGTTTTGTTAGTCTTTTCTAACATATATGGAAATGTTTTGAAAATATTTTGGATATTATTTATTATAATTTTTATTACAAAGAATAAGTGGAATTTATCTTTTATAATAATGTGATTCAGTTTTAAAAGAAGAAAGAATTATTCTAGAATAAACATTTGGGAAAAGTTTTATATAAAATATTGTATAGAAAGATAGATTTATAAATGGTATTTTATAATATAAATAAAATAATATATTTATAAATGTTATTTTATAAAAAAGAAATGATATCATTTTGGTAATTTGGAACAACAAATCAAATTTGTAAATTTATAGTGATATATGAAATGATTGTTTTATGGAAAATATTGGGTTCTATCTCGAAACGAAAGATTTGTGATAAGTATATTAGATAAATAATTTTAGAGATTTATAAAAGGACTTGTAGAAATTAGACCAAATATACTTATCACCACTTTCCGATTTCAAACAGTACTATCCCTCGATTAACAATGAATTCAAACAATTTAGAAAATTATCCTTGCCTCGAAATACATTCTTAATTCTCAAGATAGAGATGAGTTTCCATACCTTAGAATTTGTGTTAAGTGTAACGACCCGTAAATTTTAGTGGTTTTATTTATTTATTTAACTAAAATTTTGTGAAATTTTAAATAATAAAATTTGGAAATAAAATTTTAATATTTGAAATACGTCTAGTTAAACATAGCAAATGGTAAATTTTCATCTGATAATATGGAATTTTATTTCCTGGTGTAATTTTATTTCAATTTAAATCAGTTAAATTTGATGATAATAAATTATTTTTCAAACTTGAATATTTTTATACAATAAATTTGCAAATTATCTTCTGAGTGAGACGTCATCCTTCGTTTCGTCAAATTTGGACTGCTTTTGCTCCATTTGTCTTATTTCCGACATTTTAGCAGCATTTTCCGGTACCGATATCGAATTTTGACAGGATGATCGTACCACTAATATCTGTGTACCGTTTCATTCGTCGCGTCGTGCTAATCACCGTAGTATATTGCTTTTCGTGATTCGGCGTCCGGTTCGCGGTAGAGTCGACGAAACAAAACTTCAGTACCGATACCGTTTTGAACCTTTTAAATTCCTTGTGTCCATTTGATTGTCAAACGGCTGAAAATAAATGACGTCTGGTCATTATTATTCCAGCCATTACTTCGGACCTTTTATTTCCCCAATGACCATTAATTTCTCTATTCCAATTTATTATTTTCAGTCGACCCACTTCTGTACCCTGTTCCTTCTTCTGCCTTTTCTATTTATTCTTCTTCTTTGAGAAAATACTGCTTCCTCCTTGTTCCATACCAGATTTTTCACTTCGACCTCCCTCTACATGAAATTCGGCCACCAAACCCCGCTTGTTGCCTCCGCCTCTACTTTGCCTCACCACGATGCCCCTCCACCCCTCTTTCCTCTCTTTCTCCCATCAGATTTCGGCACAGCCTTCCTTGCCCTTCATATCATCAAACCCACACCGCCACCTTCCTCATTCACTATAGCTCACGCCTCTCTACCGCTACCCGAAGCCAGCAACCATCTCTAGCGACCAACAATGCTACTCTCTCCACCTGTCGAGCCTTTTTGTCTTTCACCACCCTTTCCTATCAGCTAGCCGAATTCCCTCCATCACCTTGCCTTCTTCTCCTTTCTTTGCAAAGGTAGTTATATATATTATATATTTGTTTGCTATATATAATATATGCAGTTTTATATATGTTAGTATTATATATATATATATATATATATATTTGTTTTGAAATGTGTTTGTATGTTAAGCCGTATATCCGGGTTATAGTATTTATTATCTATAGTGTAAGCTTATTTATATTAATATAATCTTTGCATAGTAGTTTTTTTATGTATATAGTCTGTTATTTGCATAGGTATATAATGTTGAGGGATAATATGTTATTATAGTATATATATATAGGATCTGGTTTTTATAAAGAGTATTTATATAAAAGTATATTACCTGTTAGTGAATATATATATTTATACATTAGTTTATGTAAGTATGTGGTATTTTAATAAAAATAAATAAAGGAGCTTTACCGGTCTTTCAATATGACATGTATATATCGACTTTAACATGTATTTGTCTTAAGAAATAATGATTTACATATATATAGTTCACATATTTATTGGTCTAAGATCTGACTTGCTTTGGTATAGTTGTTCAAAATGCTTATATTAAATGTTATGGTGGATATTTGAAATGTATAAAGCATACTACAGCATGCTTCTAGGCATTTTGCATATATATATATATATGAAACGTTTATTTTAAGTTTATATATATATCTATAAAATCAATTTATAATATAGTTCTATATGCAGAGTTTATATATGCTATGTCCTACTCTATAAATTTCTTATACATGCTATGTGTTTTGTCTATGCATGGCCATGTATATATATGATCGGCTGAAGTAATATATTTGTTATTAAATATTTATTTTGGAAGTATATATATATATATATATATATACTAGCCTACACATATATGAGTATGTATCTTTTTAGTTTACATATTATAAAGTATCTGAAGTTATATTGACTTATAAAATTTGGTTTTGAATATAGTAGGAACTATATACTAGTCTATATATCTATCTGCTTGTGTAAGTATTGAATAAATATATAATGTATATAAATGTTTGATTTTTCTATGCGTACTTTAATTTGAAAACAGTGTATTTTCAAATAAATATATATTTACCTATTTTACGAAATAATAATTTTAAATATATCTATGTGTTATCCTGCCTTTTGGCAAGGCCGTGACACCAAGAACTTGACTAAAAACCAAGGGCAGTTCATCCTGAAGATCGGTTGTACGCAGGCTCACTATGGATGTCTATGAATTTTTTCCGAGCCCTGATTGAGCTAAAATTGATATGGCACGACAAGCAAAGCTATGAGAGCCAACGTTTTCAATTTCAAGTCAATCAGAGTTTGTATGCTCAAGATATTGATCGATCACGGTTGAGAAATCCAAAATTACATCGATCATAACTCGAGATCTACAAGTCCAAATTCCACCAAATTTTCACAGCAGCTTACATACAACATGAAGAATGTTCCTGCCAAATTTCAACTCGATCGGAGCAAGTCTTGATCGATACGAAATTCGTTCGTAACGATCGCGGATGGAAAAACTCCATTTTGTATCGATCATAACTCGAGATCCACATGTCCAAATGCGACGAAATTTTCACAGTAGCTTAAGTACAACATGAAGAATGTTCCTGCCAAATTTCGACTCGATCGGACGAAATCTTGATCGATATGAAATTCGTTCGTATCGATCGCGGATGGAAAAACTCCATTTCATATCGATCATATCTCTTGATCTACAAGTCCAAATGCTATGAAATTTTAATAGCAGCTTAAGTACAAGATGAAGAATGTTCCTGCCAAATTTCGACTCGATCGGACGAAATCTTGATCGATACGAAATTCGTTCGTATCCATCGCGGGTGGAAAAACTCCAACTTACATCGATCATATCTCTTGATCTACAAGTCCAAATGCTCTGAAATTTTCACAGCAGCTTAAGTACAACATGAAGAATGTTCCTGCCAAATTTCGACTCGATCGGACGAAATCTTGATCGATACGAAATTCGTTCGTATCGATCGCGGATGGAAAAATCCCATTTCGTATCGATCATATGTCCTGATCTACAAGTCCAAATGCTACAAAATTTTGACAGAAGCTTACGTACATGCTAAAGAATGTCGACGCCAAATTTCGTCTCCATTGGCTAAAATCTTGATCGATACGAAATCCATTTGTATCGATCACGGATCAGACCGAAACTTCACAGGCTTGGGCGTGCGGGCCTGCTCACGTGCCAGAGAGGGTCTCCCGAGATCTGAGCGAAATACCAGCCTCCTACACCTATAAATAGAGCTCCAGGGCAAACAGAAAAGGGGCTTCTTCTTCTTTGAATTCTCCAACGCCTAGACTCTGCCGGATTCAGATCTAAACTCCATAGCTGCTGCTACTAGCTACTTTCACTGGTGTAAATCATCATTATTAACTGTAATCTATTGTAATCAACTGAAATCATCAAGTGAACATCAATAAAATCATCAACTTCATAGTGGACGTAGGCAACACGCCGAACCACTCTAAATCCTTGCGTCTCTGTGCATTTTAATTATTCTCATCTCTGAAATTTGGAGTTTTTGTTAGATAATCTTCTTTTTCCATTTACTTTCTTTATTTTATCTCTTCAAAAACTTCCGAAGAGTGTTGTGCCCAATTTTTGTACAAACACTTTGGTGCTTTCACTGAGAAAAACCCAACTTTTCTCCTGCTCTGTGGATCTACTACCATCGTTGGATTGAAAAAATCTAAGGAGGAGATCCAGATCTGTCATCAAGTGGTTCCTTCTATTCTATTCAGATTTTTCCAGATCTAAGAGGAACTACATTCATCATGAATTTCATACCCATATTTTCGTATCCATGAAAATATGGTGATTTTCGTATCCATGTTTTCGTATCCATGAAAATATGATGATTTTTGTATCCATGTTTTCATATCCAAGAAAATATGGTGATTTTCGTATCCATGTTTTCGTATCCAGAAAATATGGTGTTTTTCATATCCATGTTTTCGTATCCCGAAAATATGATCATTTTCGTATCCATCACATCGTATCCAGAAAATATGGTAACTTTTGTGTCCATATTTTCGTATCCATGAAAATATGGTGATTTTCGTATCCATGCTCTCGAATCCAGAAAATAGGATGATTTTTGTATCCATGCTCTCGAATCTAGAAAATATGATCATTTTCGTATCCATCATTTCGTATCCAGAAAATATGATCATTTTCGCATCCATCAGAGAGCCTCTGTTCGACTCGCTCCGCTTCGCATCCATCGGAGAGCCTTTGTTCGACTCGCTCCGTTTCGCATCCATCAGAGAACCTCTGTTCGACTCGCTCCGCTTCGCATCCATCAGAGAGCCTCTGTTCGACTCGCTCCGCTTCGCATCCATCAGAGGGCCTCTGTTTGACTCGCTCCGCTTTGCATCCATCAGAGAGCCTCTGTTCGACTCGCTATGCTTCGCATCCATCAGAGGGCCTCTGTTCTACTCACTCCGCTTCGCATCCATCAGAGCGCCTCTGTTCGACTCGCTCCGCTTCGCATCCATCAAAGGGCCTCTGTTCGACTCGCTCTGCTTTGCATCCATCAGAGAGCCTCTGTTCGACTCGCTCCGCTTCGCATCCAATAGAGAGCATGTTTTCGACTCGCTCCGCTTCACATCCATCAGAGAGCATCTGTTCGACTCGCTCCGCTTTGCATCCATCAGAGGGCCTCTATTCGACTCGATCTGCTTCGCATCGCTCTGTTCGTATCGATCGCCTGTGCTTTGTTCGTATCGATCACAACTGCTCCAATTCGTATCGATACTCACACGCTATTCATATCGATCCATCTGCGTCCAATTCGTATCGATATGAAATTTCAAAAAACAAAAATATTTTTTGGGTACGACCATAGTGAATTCAAAGCTCAATTTAATAAAGGAACATTCCATCCGTGCTTCTGATTATTCCATGACTGAACAAGACACAGGAGATCACGACAACAAATGCTGACTTGCAATCAAGGAATGGGTAAGGGAATACTACTCAACCGGTGATCCCAGAGGTTGGAGAACCTGGCTAATACGCCAAGAACTAGATTTGGTTAATATGTCATGCTTCTAAGGTGGACTACGAATTTCCCCAATTGACTAGCTTTTAAACTCCTGAATTGACAACTATGGTACGATGGCTAATATGACGACTGCCCAACGCTGTCTACTCTGCTAACTAAAAACATAGCTGGTCACCGCCGAACCATCTTCAAATGCCCGCGTCCTAATCATACCGTGTCCATATGACTAGAAGCACGACATACAACCTTAAGAGGACTTCCTCACTATCTTATATGAGCCTCCTACCTGGGTGAAAATTAGAAATAATCACCAATCTATGAGCTTATCTTTACCAACTCACCATCCAATCGGCATCACCAGACCACTCGAACATCGGGCAATCGTGCATACATCATTCACCAGTGTTACAAGACCCCTTGGCAATAAAATGGACCTGATCATAATATCGATTGGAGAATCATTCCCAGTCGAGACCTATTCGTTGAAACCATCCTACATGCAGAACATCCAATGAAAATTCAACATGTTAACTATGTCGGTGTACTATGGAAATACAACCCCCGACACTACCCTATGAAGTGGGAATGGCGCGTGGATTTCTCTAAGGGTGATGAATGTCATCAACATGTCTAGGCTAATATTGAGTTGGTGAATCAGATGAAGGATCAACATAGCAAGATAAGGAGGGGACCTACTCCATACTCCAGATCAGAAAACTCCTCTTCTCTAGATGGCTACCGTGAACGCCAATGCCATAAGGCTGCTCCAGGAAGGATAGCTCCGACAATATGTGCAAGCCCCATAAAATGAAGGACCGGGAACATCCTACCCCTATCGATCAAGGACTTTGATCAATTGAACCACTTGAGTTAGACTTCCAACTGAGAAGGGCTGGACTGAAGTGCAATAGCGAGCATATGACGCTGCCTCACTTATCAATGAGATTTGATCTGATCTCTTTTGAATTATTTCTAATTCAATTTCATTTACGTTGCGAAATATGACCTACTTGAATTAAACTACTTGCAAATGATGCAGGTAACCGAGTACTTAAGATTGGGTGCAAAACAACCTTCGCGGACTATGATCAAATCATTGAGGTATCATCATGACGAGCATGATTCAACCACTCATCGTCTACTATATCCCCCTGACTAGGGGCAAGGCATCAAAGCAGAAGAGACCGACAAGGTCAAGACTCCAGTACAAAGTGGATGCAACCAACCATCCACTCATCCGCCTATGCAATTTAATTGGAGATCTGGGAAAGACTTGGAGTGATATATCTCAACAATGGTCCAGCCCTCAATTTAAAGTCATCAACGACTGACTGCCTACTCGCTAACCCTCACAAGCTGTCATTTCAACTCTCTTCCTTAGCTCGATCGAAAGAATGCAAAGTATAAATTGGATGTGACTCAACTGTCTGCTCTCCAATTCTTGCACTCGACTTAAGGGAAAATACACAACTTAGAGTGGATGTAGTTCGACCATCCCTTCCTATGCTCGAGCACAAAGCTTGCCAAAACACTAATCTTACTCCTTAGGCTTGGCAAAAGCGGAATCAAAATGAACATGGACGTGATCCAACCGTCCATTAACTAAATCTCATCCTTCGTTAAGGGGTATATGAGTGGAAGTTAATCGGGATCCCACCGATCACTCGCTAAGTGAAACCCCGAGCTCAGGGACAAGCCATCACACTGAGGAAATAAGGGATTGATGCACGACAATCCTCTAACTAACTCTGGCTCCCATAGTGTGAGCTGGAGTATAAACTTACGGACATGGGCTCGAGGAGGATGGATCCGTCCATCTAACGACTTCGCCCGTGTTCAACCTAAACCCGAGGAAGATAGATCAGTCCATCTAACGACCTCGCCTTCCATATTTACAAGCTCGAGGAGGATGGATCCGTTCATCAAACGACTTCGCTTGCCTACTCAGGGTAGATATGATACAACCATCCATGTACCTAATCAACTAACTCCAGATTCCCAGAGTGCGAACTGGAGTATAAACATCAACTAACTCCAGATTCCCAGAGTGCGAACTGGAGTATAAACATCAACTAACTCCAGATTCCCTGAGTGCGAACTGGAGTATAAACATCAACTAACTCCAGATTCCCAGAGTGCGAACTGGAGTATAAACATCAACAACTCCAGATTCCCAGAGTGCGAACTGGAGTATAAACATCAACAACTCCAGATTCCCAGAGTGTGAACTGGAGTATAAGCATCAACTAACTTCGGATTCGAACTGGAGTATAAACATCAACTAACTCCAGGTTCCCAGAGTGCGAATTGGACTATAAACATCAACAACTCCAGATTCCCAGAGCGCGAACTGGAGTATAAACATCAACAACTCTAGATTCCCAGAGTGCGAACTGGAGTATAAACATCAACGAACTCCAGATTCCCAGAGTGCGAGTCAGAGTATAAACATCAACTCCGGATTCCCAAAGCGCGAAACGGAGTATAAACATCAACTCTGAACTCCCAGAGTGCGAGTCGGAGTATAAAAACTAACTACAGATTCCCAGAGTGTGAACTGGAGTATAAACATCAACTAACTCCAGATTCCCAGAGCGCGAACTGGAGTATAAACATCAACAACTCCAGATTCCCAGAGTGCGAACTGGAGTATAAACATCAACTAACTCCAGATTCCCAAAGCGCGAACTGGAGTATAAACATCAACAACTCCAGATTCCCAGAGGGCGAACTGGAGTATAAACATCAACTAACTCCATATTCCCAGAGTGCAAACTAGAGTATAAACATCAACAACTCCAGATTCCCAGAGCGCGAAGTGGAGTATATATAAACATCAACAACTCCAGATTCCCAGAGCGCGAAGTGGAGTATATATAAACATCAACAACTCCAGATTCCCAGAGTGCGAATTGGAGTATAAACATCAACAAACTCCAGATTCCCAGAGTGCGAGTCGGAGTATAAACATCAACTCCGGATTCCCAGAGCACGAAACAGAGTATAAACATCAACTCCGAACTCCCAGAGTGCGAGTCGGAGTATAAACACTAACTCCAGATTCCCAGAGTGCGAACTGGAGTATAAACATCAACAACTCCAGATTCCCAGAGTGCAAACTGGAGTATAAACATCAACTAACTCCAGATTCCCAGAGTACGAACTAGAGAATAAACTTCAACTAACTCTAAGTCCCCAGATGTGGACTGGAGTATAAACACCAATTGGGTGCGAATGACCACCCATCAACTTGCTTCGGTCCCGAGAGCGCAGGCTAGAGTATAAACACCAAATGGGTGTGACTAACAACCCATCAACCAACTCCAGTCCTCTAAGCATGGTTTGGAATATGAATACCAAAAGGGATGTGATTTGACTGTCCATCTATCGGCTATGGTTCCTCATCAAGTTTTGTAATACAAAAATCGGATGAGGTTCGACTCTCTGCTTTCCAATCTTCCCCTGACATGGGGGCACACTTAACACACAAAATTGGATGTGATCCTACCATCCAACACTAAGTGGGCGTGACCCAACCGTCCATGCATAACCTCTTGTCCCCGGCACGGGACCCATAACATAAATTTATGAGGATGCACTCCAACCCCGCAAGACAAAATTTCTTCCTTGATTCGACAGAGAGACGCAGATTTGCAAAACGAACCTAGCTGAATGTTCTATTCTAAATGGATGCGACTACCCATTCTACTACAAATGAACGTGGCACGACCGTTCATCCGCTAACTCTCCCTTATGATCCAACGGGCTATTCGTGCAATATGGACAGATGTGACCTAACCATCTGCCAATCGATTCCTTCCTACAGTTCAGTGGGAGAAGCATCAAATTAAAGTTATTGTAATGTGATCGACCACACTTCGACTTTCTCCATTGACTAGTGCTAAAGGGATTAATTAAGGAAAATGCGGTCCGACCATTTTCTACTAAAACTCTTAGTCCCCAGAGTGCGGACAGGGGTATAAATGTCAAATAGGTGTGGTTAATGGCCCTTCAACTTACTTTGATCCCCACATTGGGCTACAAGAATAGACAAACGGATGAATGTAATTCGACCATTCATTCACCAACTCTGACCTAAACTCGACATGAGGAGTATAAACTCACCACAGGTGCAATTATACCATCCACGAACTAGCTCTGCTAACCCAAGACCGGGGGCAGAAGTACAAATCACCAAAAGAAGAGAAAGTTGACTCGCTACATCTCGAGCTTAGCGTCCTTTACAACTTAAGGAAATGACTACAAGGAGACCTTAATGCTAACCGATCAGAATGATGCACGAAGTTCTAGGCAACCAATTATATCGTACCGCCGATCAACAGGCAATATCGATCTGCACATTTCATATCATACCATTGGATCAATAGGAAATGAGGTCCGGGCATTCTACATCGTGCCGTTGAATCGATGGTCAATATCGATCCTCTTCGACTACAAATCGATGTGACCCAAACGTCCATCGAATACCTTTGACCAACAAAGCATGGATAGAATAATAAACCACGAATGAGTGTGACTTGACCATTCGTCCTACGTCGGCTTCCTTCGATCTGTCAGGAAGGGCATGAGACCAAATGAGCATGACATGACTACATTTGAGCTAAATTTATCCCTAAATCTGACAAGAGAACGTAAATCGAAATGGACATGGTTGATCACCCAACTCCAAATGAATGCAACGCAACCATTCATTCATTGACTCTTACCATGATCCGACTAAAAGAGAAATTCAAAACAAGTGCAACCTAAACATATGTACACTGATTCTTACCCTGGATTCAACAAGGGAAGCATCAATCCTGCATTGAATCTGACTGGGCGATTCACTCTTCAGTTTTTGCCCAAAGTATGGCGACATAAGCAGCAAAGTGAATGTCATTGACCGTCCAGAATCTAGCTTATGTCCGAATGATGGCAAAGTAACAATGTATTCCGCCAATAGGAAAGAACTAGAACTTAATACAAGGTAGGCACGACTCAGCCTTCCATTGGTTAACTCGATCCCATGGTTCAATGGGATAGAATACAAAATTAAAGCGGACATTATCTACCCTGCCACTTATCGAGATATTCCCCAGACTTGGGGGCATGAACAAGAAGATAATATTGATATGATTCAACCATTCATCAGTCAACTCTGGTTCTTAAAGTTTGAACTACAGTATAGACACAGCTAGACGAGACTAGACCGTCCGCGTAATGCATCTGCCAACCCGAGACTGGGGGCAAAAGAGTAATTATCCGAGAGTTGACTATGACAACTTGAACCTATGACCCATGCCTGATATTCATAACAACTCTAGGTTGCGACCGAAAGGATGCCCAGAGATAGAGTCATCAGATCAATACCCGGACTTATGGGCAACTGATCATCATTCTGACCCTTCCGATGAGCAATGGATCGCGAGTACATTGAATGAGAAGCGCATCATTCAGAAACACAAGTAAATTCAATCTCAAAGCTAGAGCCAACTATGTAGCAGCATGCAGTACAAGGCTACGTTAATACTAATCCTTTGATTCAACGTCCTTATAAGCCTGATCATTTACCATTGCAAATAAACACATGATGCGTCTACAACCCATCACGAGTATTATAGATCAGATCACAACTCTGTGCAATGATGAAGAAAGAGTCAACTGTTTTACTTCAGGTGAATATTGATGTGTTTGCTTGGACTCGATCTCGTATGTATATATATATAGACTCTTGCCAGCCATGAAGAACCCTGCATTTAATGTCGACCCGAGGCATGTCTCGGTGAACAAAAACGATGCGACGTGGATCCGGAGAGACCTGTTTCACTTAAAGAAGAGGCGAATCTTCTCAAAACCAGTGGGTTTATCCATGAAGTCCTCCAACCAAAATGAGTATTCAATCCTTTACTTTTAAGAAAAACGAACAGAGAGTGGAGGACATACGTCAACTACTCAGATTTGCATGTGGTATGACAAAGCACAGCTTTCCACTTCCAATGATCAACCAACTGATGGACCTGACCATCAGACATGAATTACTCACATCCATGGATGCAAACTCCAGATACAATCGGATACTGAAGCATGTCCTAGACCAGGAATACAACTGTTTCATTATTGACCTGGGCCTATAGTGCTATGCTGAAATCCCTGGATTCGAACTTGAGAACGCTTATTCTACTTACCAAAGGACGATTAACAGATCATTCAAAAATCATATCGGTCGGTCGATGAAAGTAGATGTGGTTATTATGCTCGTGAGATCACGGCTATCAAACGACCATATCGATGACTTGACAGAGGTATTCAGCGCTCTCCAAAAAATGCAGGATGAAACTCGATCCTTTGAAATGCTCTTTCACCATTACATCGGAAAGATTCTTTGTTTTCATCATCAATTCTCATGGAATCAAGACCAATTTCTAGAAAATTCCGACAGTTAGAGACACCCATGTACCGAGGAAAACCAAGCTGGTACGGAGCCTAAGTCGAAAGAGTACCGTCCTAAGATGATTTGACTCAAGGACAATCTATAAGTGAATTATCTTCTTCAACCCGACCAAGAGAGGGAAGAGAACTTTTGAGTGAACTAACAACTGCGTTGATGCACTTCCAGCTCTGATAGATCGCTTAAAGAGAACTCCCATTTTACCCAAACCTTTGGATCGCGAAGATTTATACATTAATTGGGCCATGTCAACAAACGCCATAAGCATCGCAATGCTATGTGAAGAGAAACAAATCAAAAGACTAGTATATGATGAAGGCTGGCTATTGAAAAGCTCACCTCGTTAACGTCCACATCGACCAACCGTTATGATAGGTCCAATAGAAACCTTAGATGTTTGAAAAGTTACTCAAATGGAGTATCAAGCTAAGCCAATTTGATATATCACTTATCTCCCTCGGAGAGCTCTCCTTGGTCAAACATTAGCATAATTCATATCTGAATCCACCATACTAGACGACTATCCGAAGAACAATGGAGAATCGTCCAACCGATGGAGAACGTACACCGATGAAACTTCCAATAATCGGCTTTCTAACATCGAAGTTGCGTTAATGACTCTTGAGGAACGAACGATCTACTACGCCTTGAAACTCAACTTCCCTGCAACAAATAACGAAGCTAAGTATGAAGCATTGGCGCTCAAACTTGCAAGAAAACTACGAGTGGAAACTTTACATGTCTTATGTGATTACTGATTAGTGGTACGCCAAGTCAGGGAAGATTATCTGACTAGGGGGCAACGTCTTGCTCCTTATCTCAACCGGGTCTGCCTTCGACTATTGCACCACTACACAAATCTCAGAGAACAAAACGAAAAGGCCGAATCACTCGCCAAGCTAGCCAGTTTTGGGGATGCGCGACAAATAGACTTTGTCTTAGTTGAAATGCTTATTATTCCAGGCATTGACATATGAAGATCAACTAGATCTAGAAAAAGAGTCATGGATGACTTCTATCAAAGATTATCCACAATCGGGGATTCTTATTGAATAAAGGAATGAGAAATGGCATATCCTTCGTGAAGCATCACTACATGATTATGTCTCGATCGTTCGACTCCATCGATACAAAGCATTACTTTTGCAGCCATCGATCCGAGACCTAATATTATGTACCCATCGATACGAAGCATACATTCTAACATCTCAGATCGATCCAGGAGAGGATCGATACAAAGGAAGGACTTAAAACAACCATCGAACGTTGTTACAACTCTAGTTTCATAATCGATCCAGGAGAGGATCGTTACGAAACTCGATAAAAAAAAACTTGACAACGACCCTTGAATGTGCAAACTTTGACGGGAGTCAGGTTAACATACATACGCGTATGATGAACTAATATTCAATTTTCAAAATTTACAGGAATTGAATGCTCACCTGATGACAATTACAACAGTGAACAACAAATTGCTAGCACTCGACACTCGGTTACAACAATGCACTACATAATCATTGGCAGTCAACAAATCAACATTTATATTACTGGAAATCAATCGAAGGTTACATATTTTGATGAAAAGATAGCAACTACTCAACGAATCAGATTGAACTTTTTCAGAATGAAGGATGCAGCATTTCAAAGCACGTCATGTTCACACAAGACGTACTTTGGGGGACAAATGTTATCCCGCCTTTTGGCAAGGCCGTGACACCAAGAACTTGACTAAAAACCAAGGGCAGTTCATCCTGAATATCGGTTGTACGCAGGCTCACTATGGATGTCGATGAATTTTTTCCGAGCCTAGATCGAGCTAAAATTGATATAGCATGACAAGCAAAGCTATGAGAGCCAACGTTTTAAATTTCAAGTCAATCGGAGTTTGTACGCTCAAGATATTGATCAATCACGGTTGAGAAATCCAAACTTACATCGATCATAACTCGAGATCTACAAGTCCAAATTCCACCAAATTTTCACAGCAGCTTACATACAACATGACGAATGTTCCTGCCAAATTTCAACTCGATCGGAGCAAGTCTTGATTGATACGAAATTCGTTCGTATCGATCGCGGATGGAAAAACTCCATTTCTTATCGATCATAACTCGAGATCCACATGTCCAAATGCTATGAAATTTTCACAGCAGCTTAAGTACAACATGAAGAATGTTCCTGCCAAATTTCGACTCGATCGGATGAAATCTTGATCGATACGAAATTCGTTCGTATCGATCGCGGATGAAAAACTCCATTTCGTATCGATCATATCTCTTGATCTACAAGTCCAAATGCTATGAAATTTTCACAGCAGCTTAAGTACAACATGAAGAATGTTCTTGACAAATTTTGACTTGATCGGACAAAATCTTGATCGATACGAAATTCGTTCGTATCGATCGCGGGTGGAAAAACTCCAACTTCCATCGATCATATCTCTTGATCTACAAGTCCAAATGCTTTGAAATTTTCACAGCAGCTTAAGTACAACATGATGAATGTTCCTGCCAAATTTCGACTCGATCGAACGAAATTTTGATTGATATGAAATTCGTTCGTATCGATCGCGGATGGAAAAATCCCATTTCGTATCGATCATATCTCCTGATCTACAAGTACAAATGCTACGAAATTTTGACAGAAGCTTACGTACATGCTAAAGAATGTCCACGCCAAATTTCGACTCCATTGGATGACTTGATCGATACGAAATCAATTCGTATCGATCACGGATCGGACCGAAACTTCACGGGCTTGGGCGCGTGGGCCTGGTCACATGCCAGAGAGGGTCTCCCGAGATCTGAGTGAAATACCAGCCTCCTACACCTATAAATAGATCCCCAGGGCATACAGAAAAGGAGATTCTTCTTCTTTGAATTCTCCAACGCCTAGACTCTGCCGGATTCAGATTTAAACTCCATAGCTGCTGCTGCTAGCTACTTTCACTGCTGTAAATCATCATTATTAACTGTAATCTGTTGTAATCAACTGAAATCATCAAGTGAACATCAATAAAATCATCAACTTCATAGTGGACGTAGGCAACACGCCGAACCACTCTAAATCCTTGCGTCTCTGTGCATTTTAATTATCCTCATCTCTGAAATTTGGAGTTTTTGTTAGATAATCTTCTTTTTCCATTTACTTTCTTCATTTTAGCTCTTCAAAAACTTCCGAAGAGTGTTGTGCCCAATTTTTGTACAAACACTATGATAATATTTTGTTTAGTATGTGTTAAAAATAAAAACATTGATATGTATAAGTTTGAATATGTTTAGGTATAATTTTTGGATATAAATTATATATATACTTTGATTGTATATTTGAGTTTTAAAATAGTGACTTTGAAGTTTATTGCCTTAAATTAAAATATTGATTTAGGGAAAATTTATAATATATATATTTTATTTTAGTCATATCAGGATGGTTCTGATTCGTTTTCATCAATTCTTATCTATCGGCTTTGATCGTTGAATTCGTGCCCATCTTGTGTCGCTTTGGAATTCGTGTTTGGATCCACATTTCACTTCCATTCTCGTTCATCTCTCTAGCCTTGGAAGGTGAGCAATCACTCACGATTAACGTTCTTTTATTTATTAAATTTAATTTCAATTGAAACGACAATTGAAATATGCTGCTGCTAGTTATTTACATTGCTATACATATGTTGATATCTATATCAGTTCACCTATGACATTCTAACACCATTATTTGTTATTTATATTAATGATATAAGCCTGTTATATTATTATCATATTTGTTATCACTCTGCAAGTTCCCTGTTAGTATAGAAATCACTGTGGGTTGAAATGATACATACCCGAACAGACTTTAGAATAGGAGAAAATCGTTATGGGTTGAAATGATAGACCCAAGCGATTTTCATTTGAATTGAATTTGGGATTGCGGGTAGAAATGATATATACCCGTATATATTTTAAATTGCGGATCGAAATGATAAATATCCGTATCACTTGACTATAGGATCGAAAATTTTATACAGACACTGCTGGTCTATATATAAATATTTTGAAATCATTTCTACGGTTTTGAAAAGAAATATATGGTTTTATATAATATTGATTTTTGAAATGTTATTTTATATATAGTTAAATTCTTGATTTTAAGCTATGTATAAATTTGTATTAATATAGAATAAGTTTATAATGATTTAAATAAATTGAGGTTGGAAGATAAATTTGAAATTGATTTGAAATTGAATTTATTTAAGAATTAAACACAAATAAGTTTGATTTGAAATTTATTAAATTTGAGATTTTAATGGATATGACTTTTATAACTTGATTTTGGTTTAAGGTGATTTAAATGAATATATCAAGTTTAAATAAATTGAAGGAATATTCAGTTATTTGAAGTTTAAAAGTTTTATTTAAAGATATTGGATTTATTAAACAAATATTTCAAATTAAATAATAGTAAATTGAATTTGATATATATATATATGTAGTTATCGAATTTAGTTTTGAAATTATGGAATATTTAAAGCTTTTAAATATATTGATATTGAAATGGTTTATTTGAGGTTCAAATCTATTTTGAAATCGATATAGTTTGAAAATATTTTATTTAGAAACCGAATTGATTCGAAATGGAAGATTTGAGATTTGATTAAATTTGAATTTTGGAATTTGAGTTGATTTGAAATTGATTTGTGGAATTTTGAGAAAACTATTTTACTTTATAAACTATTTTATTATATATACCATTTTAATATCAAAACTGTTTAAGTGGTGGAAGTTATGTTTTCAAAGTAATGAATTTCAAAGTATTATGATTTCCAAAGTATTATTATTTCAAATTGTTTGGTTTTGAAAGTATTATAACTTTAAAATGCTATGATTTTGGAAGTAAATATATTAAAAAATGGAAATGATATCGTATTGATTTGGTTTTGAAATGAAATTGATATTTTGGTTTTGAAGTATAAACTATTTTGAAATGACCGCGGTGTTATAATAACGTTTGGTTGTTAAAGAGACCGGGATCAGATATGGGCATACTCTCTATCAATACCGAAAACCACTTTAACAACTGTGTACGTGGTGGAGATTCCAGAATGAAGTAGGATGGTGGTGACGATTCCTATTGACGTATATACGTGGACCCGACTCAAGTGAGTTGGCATAAGGTGTCTAAAACAGGAGCGATCGATGGGCCAATGAGGTAGCACCTCTGATCGGACGCATTCCATCGTATACTATTCTATTACTTTGTGATTGATTTGATGGCCATCCTCGATTTTTGATTCAGGAGTGTGTTCCAAAGTGGGTGGTAGTGGCTGCTATGCGTTTCCACCAGCCCGGATGCATAATTGGTATATCTACCCTGGCATTGCCTAGTTGTGCCGTGTCACCTACCATATCGAGCTTTACTACGAGTTTGAATTTGTGCCATAGCCTGTGGAGTATTGAGGGTAGCTCCCGATCTAGGGGTATGTTAATACTGGATAGACTACTGGGACTATTATGTGTTAAGGGGAATATTGGGTCACTCCTTAAACACTATTTAAAAGTACGTTTATTTTATTATTAGACATTAGTATAATAGCGTATATTACTACATAGTAGATAGTTTAACGGATCCTTAGAGGATGGTTATCCCAAAAATCCTTTGAGTTACTTGTATTTCAGTTGATATTTCACTTGAGTTGGATTTATTTATATAAGCATGTTAATCTTGACTCGAGTGTTTTGTGTTTTGCTTTACGCTCGGGTCAGACTGAGTGATACAACATTTGAGACTCACCTTTGGAGTTGGAGCTTCGCTTGGAGATCCAGCTATCTATCGATTCTGCTATCAATTATTCAGTTGATTCCTGTGGTGTATTCAGATCTTGTATTTGACTATTTTATTAAGACATCTATGTATTCGAGACTTCTGTTGTATCTTGTTTAACTCTGTTATATATATAGTAGCTTCATGAACTACTATTCTTTTGTTTCCGTTGTATATTTTTTTAAATTACTCTGTGTCTATGATTATTTATTTACTGTATATGTTGAGTTTTGCCAAATTTAAATTAACAATCTGATATTTTGAGCAGTTCAAGTCTGACATGTGTGGATGCGAATGGTTGAAAATTTATTTACAAAATCACTTTCGTTCGAGCTTGAATCTTTTTCTTTTTGACTCAATTTCTTTTGAATTTTGGAACATTCCCTGCGGTTCCAAACCCATTCTTGTCTCTCCCTATTTGTCTTCTTTTGATTCTGGAGTATCCCATAACTCCACTTTGAATGGTCTTTATAATGAATAGGTGGTCTCGCCAATCTTCGAATGATTGTAAAGGGGTGAAACTCCTTTACAAGAAACATTGATTCACCAAAGATTTCTGCATACTCAGTTTACAATGCTATCTATCTCTTGTTACCCGAATTTTATCTCTGGCAATCGAATGTCGATTTGCCTCAGAATTCTGCATCGATCTTATCTTGAAGTCAAGGTTGACCCGGTTAAAGTTGCCCGTGATTTATATAAGTCTACCCATCTTCTGTGATGACCCGAAACTACTGAACATTTGAAAATGAAATATTTAATTGATTTTAAATATTTGGAAGTTAGTTTAACTTGAAATTCAAATATCAGGATTTATTTGGCAATTAAATTTTTAAATTTAATCATTGAAACTGGGAAAAATATTGAATCTTCAGTTATATGCCTGTTAAAAATATTTCAAAGGCTTGGAAAATTTATATTTATGATACTGGAGATAATATAACTTTTAAAAATTTAATTTGAAAGTGATTTGTTCAGTTTTGAATTTATATTGTTTAAATCGATATTTAAAAATAGCCTTCCGAGGCACAGTCTCGGAATTCGACGAAACCAGTTCCATTGGATCCGTAATATTATATTATTATCGGATTTCAATTTTCGTAATTTTTAGAGTGATCGTGTGATCGTAAGGGAAAATAACGCGCTGAAATTTATATCGAAATTTAATATAATAGCTAGGTCCAAAATGCTATCTTCTCCATACGATCGAATTTGGCCTCGAAACCTTTTCCATTGCGTTCGGAATAGGCATACAACATTATAAATGCCTGGCGGCATGCCTCAATTAGAGATCGGGATTTTTGGCTTCGTTTTCTCAACGATTTAAATTTGAATTTAAATTTAAACATAGATAATGAAATTGCACTGAGTACTGTAGCTAGAAACACATATATAGATTTAAAAGCACGTGTCATCTTCTTTAACATGCGTCTTCATTTGATAAAATAAAAATAAAAAGAGAAGCGATCTCGTTGAAAAGAAAATAAGTATGGCCGTAACAATTCATATTCGTTCAAAAACAAAATCGAACAGTTCAAAGTCATGGCCGCTCTTTATTCAAAACAAAATCAACAGCTCGTTCGAAATAAAATCAAAATCAAAATGGCGGCCTCGTTCCTTACTTGCTCGTTCTTCTTTCGATAATTAGGGCTTGAGATAATCGACGTCGCCTGTCGAATTATCGAGCCGAGGTCACGGCTAATCGCATCTGCAAGTTCGAATCGAGGCAGCGAGTCGTTCGCTCATCGATCAAGTCGAAGCAAGGTAGTGCTCGCTGTAGTTTTGGATCTCGCGTGCGAAGATGGGAGGTCGAAGCATCAAAGTGAGTTCGTGGTTGAGGCCGCGATGGTGAGGGTTGGATTGGCATTCGAGGGTTAGGAGACTGGGTTCATTTGTTTTTTGTGAGTTATACTTCCAGTTTTCTTCAATTGCAATTAACATATATATATTAGAAAGGATATAAATATATATACATATATATATATATATATAGGAAATTAGTTTAAAATCAAATTTCAAGTTTAAAATAAAATCATTGGTTAATTAAATTTATTAAATGTGAATTTAATTGTTCGATTTATTTAGAATATTGATAAACTGTATAAATATTTATACAAGGTCTAAAAATTGAGAAAACAAGCCGAGATGGAAAATGGATTGCATGCATAATAAAAGGTGAGATCTACCCACTCAAATTAAAATAATTGGAATTTCAGTTATTGATTGATTGTTTGGATGTGCTTGGATGAATTTAATAATTTATTTGTTGGATGATAGTATATATGATAGTAGTATGTATATATATATATTTGGAGTGATTGATTTCCCGCATTATATAGCGGATGAGACCCTATGCGCCGCATAATAGCTGATGATATTTTATAAACCCATATACCGCGATATTCCACCTCGAAGTGGAATTGGTATTTAAGTGTTGTGCTAACATCTGTGGATGCAGGGAACCATGTTAGAGGGATCCAACTGGATTCCTCACATTGTTGAATTTATTTGTATAAGTTGTGATGTGATAATATGTGAATGATTATATTGGAGTGAATGACTATATTGGTGTGAATGATTATATTGATAAATGGAATTTATTTGAAGGCTATAATTTAGCCGAATATATTTTTGGTATCGTCGGATACTAGAAATAAATATAATTGGATTTTTGAAAATTAAAGTAAAGATTTATTTTAAAAGGTAATAAATTTTTGGAAATCAATTTGGAATTTGATTTGGTGTTTTAAATAAATTTGGAAATCAATTTGGAATTTGATTTGGTGTTTGAAATAAATTTGGAAATAAATTTGGAATTTGATTTAATGTTTGAAAGTGAATATTTGGAAATCGATTTGAAAATTGTATATCAATGGATATTTGGAAATGTAAATTCACAATGGGAATTTCTAAAGGAAAGAGAAATTTGTTTTAAAAATAAATGTTGGTTTATTTTAAAAAGTGTGGAAAGAAATTACGGACTTGGAATGTAAATTGAAATAAGTCAAGAAGGATTTATTAATTGATTTAAATGGATCATTTTGAAATGGAAAGTGTATTTTCACTGTAAAGCCGAGTATATTTTCAAAGTAGGTGATAAATATAAATTGGAAGTTTTAAGGATGATTTTAAAAAGGATACTTTGGATAAATTTGTTTCTTAAGTTGTTTTTAAATCTTTCAAGTAAAGATTTATTTGGTTAATTATAGAAGTGATTATTTTAAAGATCAAATTGAGATTTGATTTAGAAATGGATATTTAAATAATTATACTCTATCTAATAATTTCATTTTTTAAATTAGTTTGGGCTTGAAGTTTATATGAGATATTAGTATAATATTTTCATAACTAATATTTTAGATAAGGTGTTTAAAAATAGTTTTTATCTCAAATGTTTCCAAATATACATATACTTTTGGATAAGTGTTTAAATTATTTTAAAGTATCCAGACTTGGCAAATCTTCAGTGGAAATAAATAACATTTGGAAATTTATTCCGAAAAAGAAAAGTGATTTGAAATTGGTTTTCAAAGTGTTGAAGTGTTAAAATATTTCTTGCGAAGATACTTTGAAAATAAATAATTGGGTAAAAATTATTTAAAATTTGGTGATTGTTATGAATAGTGATTGATAGTTAAATAACCGACTATCAATATTGGCCTTTAAACGGCATTGAATTTCGATGCGACAGGGGGTTGGATTCCAGATGGTTATCCGAAACCCACATCGAATCTTAATAGTGAATCTTTGTGACTTGTGTATACATGTGTTTTTAAAAATAAATGCTCATTATTCAGATTAGCCAGTAGAGGACTTTATGTCATAAAACCCATTCCGAATAATGATACGACGAAATGGGATTGCATTTGAAGATGGTGCTGAAGACTGAGTATTTTCGAAAACAAAAGGATTACCTGTCTAATGTCTCTGCACCGATTTGCTCCGGTATAGAGATTTTATCACCCTTTGTGATGGGGAGTCCGGACGTGATTAGTGAATATCCAGATTGCAAGGGCTTCTTTGAAGTGCCTTCGGTTCCGTTCGAACCCGGAACGGACTTGTATGGATGTATGTTTGACGTTACACTTTGAGATGTAAAGCTGGTTTCTATCAAATACATTTCTGTTTGGTGGAGGAGAATTTATTCTCTTAGCTTAACACCCTTCTCTGAGATGTATGAGCTCAGAGGTTATGTAGTTGATTATTACTAGTGATATATTCCCAATTTTGTAATGTGGCATGTTAAGTGTTGCCGATCATTTGTTGATCGAAGCATGGCTTTTGTGAAAAGCGTAGCTTTGTGGATGAGACTTCGTCGGACCTCACAACCCGAAATGGTCGAAACAGGAAGGATGCGGCAAGGTTGTTTTTGGGGGTAGTGCCCTCAGGGTATGTCCATTTCCTTCTGGAAAAAGGTGGTATCATGGTATGGAGCCCAGATAATTAACTTATGTGGTTGCTGCAAATTTATTACTTTGTGGTTGTTGGTGTTGAGGATCCTCGGATAAAGGTCGGTAACGACTGGGATGGCATACTCGTGTGTGGAGTTATCTAGTTACAACTTCATTGCACCAGAAGCGTGAGATAACTTGGCCTTGTGTTGGTAGAGATCCGGTTACGTTCTCGGGGCGTCCCTTCAGAGGCGTACCCATGTGGTGTAGGAAGTTCCTTAGCCTGACCATTTGTTGGAAATCCAAAGAAACAATACGTGCCCTGTACGGTTTTAGTTGTATAACCTACCATTTACTTATGGTAGTTTCATTTCCCAAAAGCATAGCGGATTTCTTTTTATTCCTTTCTACAAATAACAGTTTTAAGATCTCACACCAGTCTCATGACTGACTCGGAGTTTATTTTTCCCTTTCTAAACTCTGGGTGCCCATAATTTTCCACACGGGCAGCCTAGAATCAGGTTATCAGTTTTCTAGAACGAAGCCAGAAAAATTATGCTGTGGAGATCAGGAGGCGAGCTAGATGGCGGAACGTACTTCCATATATTATTATCATTCCGATGTGTATTCAATCATATGGGCATATTATTATAACTGCCAATGTTGTGTGTTGTTGTAAACTCTAATGATGTATTGTATAAACTGATATAGTTCTTTTGTTTAAAGATTATTCATTTATCTATTATATATTTTTCCGCCGCGAACGTGAGATTCTGTTATTGTTTCTATTTCTTCTTCTTTCTTCTTCTACCTCTTTCTTCTTTAACCCTAATGAATTGGTTTTCCGGCATTCAATTGTGCGGCATTTGATACAATGGGCGTATTGATGTCAACTTTCGGAAGTCGAAAAATTGGGTCGTTACAAAGTGGTATCAGAGCAATTGGTTAAGCGATAACCTTGGCTCTGGTGGGGATTATTCATTTGAGATAGAGTCAGTAGTACTCTAGAATGAGTGAGTGTAATAATAGATATGAGCGCGTATTTGTTAGTGAATATGTAAATTGTTTTGTATTATGTTGACTTATCGGTTGATTGTTTATAGATTCTGGTCGGTTTAGTTTGGCCAACTGTATTAATAGGGGTTTCTAAACTCTTAAACTAGGCAAACCAACATAGTAATGTTTTAAAAATAGGGTAAATGAAATAATTTTATCCAAATTATTTTTGTATATAAAAGAAAATAATTTTTGAAAATTATTATAGTATATGATTGCTTGGTTGTTAGGAAGCGATAATATTAAATTATTATCATTGTTATATGAAAAGTGAATAGAATGAAATTTGAATATGAATTATAAATGGGATCTATAACTTGAACTTCCATAGAAATATTTATAAAAAAAAGTGGAAGGTTTTGATGTTTGAGAATTTGGGAAAAGTTTAAATTCCTTAGGGTTTGAAAATAGTTTTCAAAAGTTTTGGAGAAATAATGGTGATATTATTTGGGAAATATTTTTGAATTGGATTTAAAAATATGGTGGGATTTGGAATTTAAAAATATTGTGGAATATAAATAAGTTTGATAACTTATAAAAATTTGAAATTTATTGGAATAAGATCCAACTTGAACAGGGATAAATAAAAGTAAGTGTGAAACCCAAATAAGTGGGAATGTAAGCTAATTAATTGAGGTGAATCAAAAGAAATTAACAAATGCGATGAAATCTGGGAAACTTATAGAAGTTGAAAATAAATTTGGGAATGAACAAATGAATAGAACTGGAATTGAAACTGAATATTGAAATCCAACTTAAATTGTGTAAAATAAAATGAAGTTGTAAAATTATTTCGGGTTAGACTAAAAGAACAAAAGTTCTGGGAATTTGAATTCATTGGAATTTGTAATGAATTAGTAAATGAAACTAATTTAAACAATGAGATGAATCAGTTGTGAATGAAAGATAATTGACAAAATTCAATATTCGGAGTTTGAAGATAAAATGAATTCAAATAGAATTGAAATTGTAAATTGAATTCAAAAGGAATTGAAAATGCAAAGTTGAATGAAAATGAATATATAACTTCAGCAGTGAAGTAGAAAATAAATACAAGAAGTATAAAAATACTTATATTGAACTTAAGAAATAAATGGTGAAATTCTTAAGTAAAATTTGGAATTGAGGAAATATTCTAAGTTAATAAGTGAATGAAGATTAAACGGGAAGTTGTAAAATGGTGATTGTGAATAAGTGGATAGAAATCAAACTATAAATGTGCAAAATAAAAAAGATTTTGAATGTTGTAATTGGACATTACTGCTAGTAAGATATACAGGTGTTTTAAAAGGAAAAGGGAATTGGATTTTTGATTTCGAAAGATAAATTAAATTACTCGATAAAAGGTATGTATTTAAATTTCAATATGAAATTTGATCCTTTTCTGATCTAGCCACTTGGCTCTTTGTTTTCTTTTGAAATCTGGGGGCCCATTGTGGTATTTTGTAGTCGTACCGAGCTAGCCGCGCAAAGGAGACGTTGGCGAATTTTTTCGGAAATTTAGAGAGTTAGAAAAATTTTGAATTTAAATTTTGAATTTGAATTTAAATTTGAATTGTTAAGAAAATAATATTGTTTGAAACTTATGGTTGAGTTTGGAAAGTTAATAAGAGGGATA
Source organism: Allium fistulosum (assembly GCA_030737815.1). NCBI lineage: Eukaryota > Viridiplantae > Streptophyta > Magnoliopsida > Asparagales > Amaryllidaceae > Allium > Allium fistulosum. The sequence goes on from CM060904.1 coordinate 972,479,395, forward strand.
ATGTGTCTTCAATAAAAAGATTTGTTTTGGAAAGTTGATAAAACTGTTTGGTTTTGAAAAAAATAAAATAAAATAAATAAATATACAGGTTATGGATCATTCTTCTTAACTTGTAATTTCGGGACGAAATTCTTTTAAGGGGGGAAGAATGCGACGACCCGGAATTTCTGAACATTTGAAAATGAAATATTTAATTGATTTTAAATATTTGAAAGTTAGTTTAACTTGAAATTCAATTATCAGGATTTATTTGGCAATTAAATTATTAAATTTAATTATTGAAACTGGGAAAATATTGGATCTTCAGTTTTATGCCTGTTAAAAATATTCAAAGGCTTGGAAAATTTATATTTATGATACTGGAGATAATATAACTTTAAAAATTTAATTTGAAATTGATTTGTTCAGTTTTGAATTTATATTGTTTAAATCGATATTTAAAAATAGCCTTCCGAGGCACAGTCTCAGAATTCGACGAAACCAATTCCAATGGATCCGTAATATTGGATAATTATCGGATTTCAATTTTCGTAATGTTTGGAGTGATCGTGTGATCGTAAGGGAAGTAAACGCGCTGAAATCTATATCGAAAATTTAATATAATAGCTGGGTCCAAAAGGCTATCTTCTCCATACGATCGAGTTTGGCCTCGGAACCATTTCCATTGCGTTCGGAATAGGCATATAACATTTTAAACGCCGGGCGGCACGCCTCGATTGGAGATCGGGATTTTTGGCTTCGTTTTCTCAGTGATTTAAATTTGAATTTAAATTTAAACATAGATATTGAAATTGCATTGAGTACTGTAACTAGCAACACGTATAGAGATTTAAAAGCACGTGTCATCTTCTTTAACACGCATCTTCATTTGATAAAATAAAAATAAAAAGAGAAGCGATCTCATTGAAAAGAAAATAAGTATGGCTGTAACAATTCATATTCGTTCAAAAACAAAATCGAACAGTTCAAAGTCATGGCCGCTCTTTATTCAAAACAAAATCAACAGCTCGTTCGAAATAAAATCAAAATCGAAATGGCGGCCTCGTTCCTTACTTGCTCGTTCCTCTTTCGATAATTAGGGCTTGAGATAATCGACGTCGCTTGTCGAATAATCGAGCCGAGGTCACGGCTAATCGCATCTGCAAGTTCGAATCGAGGCAGCGAGTCGTTCGCTCATCGATCAAGTCGAAGCAAGGTAGTGCTCGCTGTAGTTTTGGATCTCGCGTGCGAAGATGGGAGGTCGAAGCATCGAAGTGAGTTCGTGGTTGAGGCCGCGATGGTGAGGGTTGGATTTGCGTTCGAGGGATAGGAGCCTGGGTTCGTTTGTTTTCTGTGAGGTATACTTCCAGTTTTCTTCAATTGCAATTAACATATATATATATATATATATATTAGAAAGGACATAAAAAATATATATAGGAAATTAGTTTAAAATCAAATTTTAAGTTTAAAATAAAATCATTGGTTAATTAAATTTATTAAATGGGAATTTAATTGTTTGATTTATTTAAAATATTGATAAACTGTATAAATATTTATACAAGGTCTAAAAATCGAGAAAACAAGCCGAGATGGAAAATGGATTGCATGCATAATAAAAGGTGAGATCTTCTCACTCAAAATAAAATAATGGGAATTTCAGTTATTGATTGTTTGTTTGTTTGTGCTTGGATGAATTTAATAATTTATCTGTTGGATGATAGTATATATGATAGTAGTATATATATATATTTGGTGTGATTGAATTCCCGCATTATATAGAGGATGAGACCATATGCGCCGCATAATAGCGGATGATATTTTATAAACCTATATACCGCGATATTCCACCTCGAAGTGGAATTGGTATTTAAGTGTTGTGCTAACATTTGTGGATGCAGGGAAACAGGTTGGAGGGATCCAACTGGATTACTCACATTGTTGAATTTATATGTATATGTCGTGATGTGATAATCTGTGAATGATTATTGTTTGTACAAAAAATGGGCACAACACTCTTCGGAAGTTATTTGAAGAGATAAAATGAAGAACGTGAATGTAAAACAGAAATTATCTAACAAAAACTCTAACAAACAGGAACATAAAATGCAAAGACAAGCAATTTAGAGTGGTTCGGCGTAGCGCCTACGTCCACTATGAAGTTTTAATGATTTTATTGATTCTCTTTCAATGATTACAAGCAATTACAGCGAACAACAGTGAATTACAGTTTGGAACTCGAATTCAATAGTAGGAATAAGATGAAAGTCTCAATCCGGCAGAGTCTGAACGCTTGAGAATCAAAAGATCCTTTTTCTGTATGCTCTGGGGCTTTATTTATAGGCATAGGAGGCTGAGATTTTGCTCAAACTTCGGGAGACTTGGTCTGGCACGTGAGGGGACCCACGTGACCGTTTCTAGAAAGTTTCACCTCGATCTGCGATCGATACGAATCCATTTCGTATCGATCAAGACAATGTCCAATTAAGCTGAAATTTGGTAGGGACATTCGTCAGTGTGTATGCAAGCTTTCCTGAAAATTTCATTGGATTTGGCTCAGTGGATTACGAGATATCGTCGATACGAAGTGGAATTCATCGTTGGCTGTTCTGTTCGACTCCATGGCTTCGACTCAATCCCCCTGTATCGATCACTGCACGTGTTTTTGAGATGATGTGGTGCATGCACTTTGTTCTAATCTAGTTTTCACTCCGTGTTGATCGCTTCGACTCCATGGATCTCGCCTCGTTTGCTTCGATGGATGACACGTCACCCTAGTTTGTTGACTTGCTGGATACGAATAAGCCAGTGGGCATGGATTCGAAACGAGGTCTTCTGATGGATACGAAGAACAGTGGTCCGATGGCTACAAAGTAGACATTGGCTGATTGCTGTGAGGCACGTTTATCTGTTGATGGATACGAACCCGATCGATGCGAACTCGATGGGTGCGAACATTGCCAACTTGATCGATACGAAACCATGTGAACTCGCCGATGCGAAGCGGATGATGGACACGGGCGGGATGGGTACGGAGCAAGGTAACCTCTATTGATACGAAATGATGTCCCCTGATGGATACGAAATGAACATCATTGATGGATATGAAAACATGCTTTTCCCTCCAACTTGTATCCATCATAACTTGAGCATATGAGCTCGGATTGACTTGAAACTTGGAACGTTGGCTTCCTTTGTTCTACTAGTCATGTTTTATCAATTGTAGCTCGACCGGACTCGAACAAAATCCATCGATATCCATGACAAGCGATATTTGGAATCCAATCAATTCCTTGGTGTCCTGGCCTTGCCAAAAGGCGGGATAACATTTGCCCCCCAAAGTACGTCTTGTGAAAACATGACGTGCTTTGAAAAGCTGTGGTCCTCTCTGAACAATTTGAAAGTTGTATTCCGTATTGCTGTAATTGACTACATTGTGACAATGATTAGCTGACTTTCGTTAACGTTGCAAGTTCGCGAGTCGTTGCCAGTTTAGCTCATTATCGAATTTCGTATTGATTCTCTCCTGAACCGATCTAAAATTCGAGTTGAAACAACGCCTGATGGTTGTTTTCGAGTAGGTCCTTCGTATCGATCCTCTCCTGAATCGACATAGAAGGTTGAAAAGTAGTTTTTTATTGCGATGCGGGTCAAGTCGATGGATACGATACAGAAGTTCGTATCGATAGTCCTAAATTATGATGGACTCTGCTTTGCACCGATGATCTCCGATGGATACGAAATGGTCGTTCGTATCGATGGGCCTTTGATGAACACGAAATTAAAGTTCGCATTGATCGACTTGTATTGTTGTGAGTCGATGGATGCAAAATGGACACTTCGAATCGATTAGAGTCTACCGCCTAGAGGTATCTCCCCTGTGCGCTTCGTACCGATGGTTCACTGTCCATTTTGCATCGATGGAAACTTCGGTCGAATGGATACGAAAAAGTCGACTCGATCCTGGGTTGACTGGTTGCGACCGGTCACGTGGACTGGGAGGCGAATCGACCCGGTTCCTCCCAAGCTTCATATAAATACTCGGGACTTTGCCATTTTTTTACCTTTTACTCTTTTACTGCTGCCTCCTACTCTCGTATCGATCCAACCATTTGGTAAAAAAAAGGAGATCTATTCCTCGCCTTCGACTCGATCAAGTCCAATTTTTAATTCTTCGAACCCCAGTTTTACATTAGGTAATTAATTATGAATCCAAACGACGAAGTTATCTTGGATCCACTCCATCTTCATCAATCATCCATTCTGGCAATCGGTAACACTAGATTTGGGCCAAAAACTCGGTCGAAAATGGCCATGGCGACGCCCTTGTTTATTGAAGAAGAAAGAATGGAAGAAGTAAATCGATCTGTGTCTCGCGTCGATATGGGGACCTGTGGCTGAATCGATGAAGGCGATGATATTTTCTTTCGGATTTTGCATCGATCCTAATGGAGATGTCGCAGCTCGTATCGATGGCGATGGGTGGTAGATCGTGTTGATTGGTAACGATCGATGTGTGACTTAAACAAGCAATCGTTTTGAAATCCCCGGCTTCAGATCGATACGAATTTTGTTCCCTTAATGGATACGATAAGCATCGATTCGAACGTGATCGATGTGAAGCCGAGGGTTTTCTAAACGATACGAATCTAACCACCAGGGATTGATTCGAAGACATCTTTCCTGATCGATACGAACTTGAATCCTAAGGATCGATTCGAAGCATGCCCCCAGTGATCGATAAGAAAGTCAGATCTTGACAGCTACAAACAAACTCCCCGCGATCGATTCGAATCCATCCTATGATGGATACGAAATTTTGAACACTCCTTTGCATAATTCCGACAAGCTTCTTTCTTGCATATCTGGACATGACAGTCAAACTGCATACTTGACCGCCTTTCGAAGCTCGTCGATGGGACTATAACTTAATACTATGATAACGAACCTCAACTCGAATCGATTGCCAACATCGGGATGGTTCTGTGATGACGGTCAGCGATGACGGTCATTTCAACCTGATTTCGATTATCTTTGTCGTTTGTAAATTTTCTTTAACTCTGCAGAATTTTTTCAAGTAATGCACAGCACTTCACAACACATTCATACACGTTACACCGGGGAATGCACGGGCTTTTTATCGTCTAAAGATGATTTCTCGTGAGTTAGCTAGTGATGGAACCATCAAGTTCGCAGCAGCAAGAGATTCAGACTCTAACCCCTCCCAGACTTGAAATACCAGACATCAAGGCCGAAGTCATCGGTCCAGCCCCGGACGAGTCACCTGATGCGTCCTTCATTAATAGCGCACCTGACTCTGTTCCATCCAATATTTCCGAAGATATGCTAGGGAGAATATGCTTAAGGCATGGTCTGTCGCTGGACGAGGTAATATTGCCGGGACCAAATGACAGGCCGCATAATCCCCCGGAGGGATATACTGCATTTAATCGTCATGCGTGCGCAGCCGGGACACTTCCTCCGTTTAATGACTATATAAGAGAAGTGCTGGCTTACCTAGGGATCGCCCCATCTCAGCTTCACCCGAATGGATATGCTTCGCTCAACAGCCTGTTCATTGCGTTTATGGAGTACCTACATCGACCTCCTCGCATGACCGATATAAGATATTTGTTCAAATTCAAAAGTCGGACTGATAGTCCATCTTTCACATTCCTAGAGTCTGTAAGAAATTGCCAAATGGTCACAGGGTCTTGGATGAGACTGAACTACTTCAAGTCGGAATGGTTTTACGTTCGATGTCCTCCAGGATTTCCAGAAGATGGCTATTCAGACGTGAGTATCATCATTTTCCCGAATTGTTGACAAGGCAATTCATGAATGAAATTGAACTCATATTTTCTTTTTCTTTTCTTTCAGCAATAATCCAGCGTCCTGACGGTGGTTACTACAAAGAGATAGTCCGGGTTCTCCAAGAAATTCCAAGCGAAGAAAGGAATATCGAACTGCTGCTGACGGACCGGAATCTCAGAATTCTCGGGTTGATTGGACGAAGGCAAAGCATAAGGCTTGACGGCGCACTAAAGACTGTCTCCAGAGAAAAAGTTAAGCGGAAGAAACCCAAAGTCGTTATAATCGAGGAAGCCAACTCTGAAAGAACTCATACCGATGAGGATCCATTGGTCGGGCCTACCGACGGGACCCTGGATTCTGAGGAAAAGAGAAAAGGCAAGGCTGTGGCTTTTAAACAGTCTAAATCTGGGAGACAGAAGTCCGTAGTCACAAACCGCCCCCTTTCTGGAGTTAGAATCTCAGAATCATCCCCCCTGCAGACGGGAAGCTCCTTCGAAGGGCTCGCTGACCTTCCAATCCCGGACCTTACGTTCACACAGCATGATGCCGGGTTGGATGAAACGCAACATTACTCTCGATGTTAGCGAGTCTCTTAATACCAGTGTGGTCGACACTTCTGGTTGGTCTGCGGGGTTACACATCCATACACTCTTCACGGCACTACACAATTTTGACCGTAAATCGCATATCATAAATGGTGACTAATCCTCCTTGTTTTACTTTTCAGGTACGATGTCTGGTCGCGGCTCTGTGCTTGGCAGTTTGCGCAACAAGCGCCCTTATTATGAACCATAAAGGAAAGAGGGAGATAGAGACTATGAATCAGGGCATTCTGGCCAGGAGAAGTCTGACAGAGATAGGGGATACGTACGCCGGTCTCGATCCCGCTCTCCTCCTCCTAGGACCTCTGTACCACCCACCGCTCTGGTGACACGCCCTCCTTAGACTTCACGGCCCAGGGCACCTTCTCACATTCCTAGATCCGATCCCCCACGTGGAGCTGAAATAGCCACTTCCTCAGCTACTACACCGGTCGTGACTGATTCGACCAGGGAAGGAGCGCTCAAACTGGCTCAAATGAGGAAGGAATTCCCCGACATCTATTTTGTTGGTTACGTCTTTCCTCCCCACCCGAAGAGAATTCCACCAACAGCTGAAAATACTATTCATGATTATGTTGCGGACATATTCTTTTAGTACAAGGAGTGGGCAAGGGCCGCGAGGAAAGCATCCAAAGTAGCATTCGATCGGGGTGTTGTCATCGAAAAGCTGGAGAAGGAGCTGGGTCACAAAGACCGAATCATGAAAGTGCTCAACACTAAGGCCGAGTCTTCCCGTAAGTCTGAAATGGAAGCTCTTAAAAAGGTCGATGAGGTAAACTCGGCCATGACCAAGATGAAACAAGAGCACTATACCGCAATTGAAGACATGGGTCATAGGAATACCACCATTACTACCGAGAGAGACACCGCTCTCAAGGAGCTTAATGAGCAGAAATCAAAGTTCTCTGAAATAGCGAGGGAGAAGGATGCAGCCAATGTCTCTGCGCAGGAGGCCTGTGACCAGGCGGTGGTGCTTTGGAAGGAGAAGGATGCGGCTATAGAAAAAGTCCGCGAAGCTGAGGCTGGAGTTGACGAGAAGATACGACAGGCGGAAGCCAGGATCGAGGTTGAGGTAGAAGAGCTACTCGTCACTTACAATGCCAACGTGCTAAGGCACCGAGATCTGACTTGGCTCGACGACTATCCAACACATCTCTACAACGCTTGGAACATGCTGGTTGAGGAGGAGAAATCTGGGCATCCCGATGAAGCCATTGATGAATTCGAGCTGGAGAACCGCATACTTAATGATGATGAAAAGAAAGTCCTCCATGGCTCCATGATTTCTCACGAGAAGGAGAGGCTTGGTGACCAGTCTCAGGAAGTTAGAGAAAGCTCTGGTGCTGAGCACCGTATTACGAGTTCTGAGATTGTCACGTCATCTCAGTCTGAGCCGACTTCGACGATCGTCTCCCAGCCCATACCAGCCTACGATCCGGACCAGCCACATCTATCTCTTATTAAGGAGCATCCTTCGGAATTCGTTCAGACGACCCTGAGCCAAACCGAGGAAGGTACTCTGAACTAATCTCTTGTTCACTTGGACTGAAGAATTTGTATAGAAGTGTACACTAACAAATGTTTCTTTTCTTTGATCAGTAACTGAAGTTGCACCAGTTGCGCCTCCCGTAGCCCAGGAATCATGCCAAGTGTCGGAGGCCATCATCTCTGAGGCGATCTCCGTTGTGACAGTTGCGCCGGTCGAGGTAACGCAGGGGAGCTCACTTTCTTTAGATGAACAGATGATAAACGAGCTCCTTGGCCGACAAAGTGACCCTTTTGCAGACTTACCGTTCGGCCTGGGTGGATTCTCATCTGCTTCTGACATCTCGACCCAGACCACTACGGCACATAGTGAGGCCCGAGCACAACGAGAAGCGATCATGTAGGCTGAGATTAATGCCGAGATGGCGGCAACGGCGCATGGCGGCAACTTAGATGGCGGAGTAGTAGCGCAGTGCCCTACTCCCCTTATGATTGTATCTCTCGGGGGCACGCTCGTGGATACTAGTGTGCCAGTCCCGCCCCCGGCTGTAGATTCCGTTCCTCCAACTCCTCCTACGGGAAGCATCCCCATAGATTCCAACTCGGAGGATGATGTCGACATCATGCCTTCGTATGAGGGGAGCCCGCCTAAGGAGAACGGCTCTAAACGGAAGATCACTGGTGGCTCCAGTAGCTCCTCGAATAAGAAGAAGCTGAGGAAAAAGAAGGATTAGATAGACCTTTTGAGGCATATGTTTCCTTTTTGCAGTCAGGAATTTTGTTATCTTTTTCTTTTTGTAGGTCGTGTATAGATGCGGGTTCGGCCCCTGCTAGTAGTAATTTTTTTTGGAAAGGCTCATGTATGAACCATTGCTTTTGATTAGTTGAAATAAAATTTTGTCTTCTTGTTTCAACTTAAATTCCTTTTATGCTTAAATGTTGCAGTGTTCGAACTTCAGTCCGGTGTACTAGCAGTATTTTAACGCTTAAGCATAGCTTGTTTTATCTGTCAAGGCTGGAAATTTCGGACTTGAGTTGTGATCGGAGATTGAATCGGATTTGAACATCATACAGTTTCGGGTTGTGATTAACACTTGAACCTGCCCCCATTTCCGGGGTTAAGTTATGATGATCAACTTGCGATCGCAATGAGTGAGGACCGGGCGGTCGAACTACACTCGTTTCCTTATGGATTGTTTCATCCACACTCTGGGGATACAGATTATCTAATGAGCGGTTGTTCACATTCTGGGAACTTAAGGTTGACGTTAGTACTCCAACCCATATCCAGGGATTTTGGAGTCAGCGTCCGCATTCCGACTCGCACTCCGGGAGTTCGGAGTTGAACGTTTACTTTGTTTCGCGCTCCGGGAATACGGAGTTGAATGTTTATACTCCGCTTCGCGCTTTGGGAATAAGGAGATAAATGTTTATACTCCGTTTCGCACTCTGGGAATGCAGAGTTGAATGTTTATACTCCATTTCGCACTCTGGGAATATGGAGTTGAATGTTTATACTCCGTTTCGCACTATGGGAATACGGAGTTGAATGTTTATACTCTGTTTTGCACTCTGGGAATAAGGAGTTGAATGTTTATACTCTGTTTCGCACTCTGGGAATACGGAGTTGAATGTTTATACTCCGTTTCGCACTCTGGGAATACGGAGTTGAATGTTTATACTCCGTTTCGCACTCTGGGAGTACGAAGTCGATTATAGGATTGTTGTGCACCAACCCTATTTAACATTGGTGTAATGACTTGCCCCCGAGCTTGGGTTTCACTTAGCGAGTGGCCGGTCATATCACATCCACTCTCTATTTGAATAAGTCCCATTGCGTGATGGGATTTAGCTCTCCGTGCATCGTGGTCGTACATCGTATTTAATGAATCACAGCTCTGGCTCGAAGAGATGGCATTTTCTTGCTGAAATAAGAAAATGCAGCAAAGTCAGTTGCCTTATTACAGAATTCAAATTTCGAAATGCAGAAACAAATTGCTAAATGGAAAGGTATAATGAAATTAATAAAGCCTGTCATGTGTAATAGCGACGGAGACTCTCGCTGTTCCAGGCCCTTGACAAATCAAGACTGTCAACGGTCGATAGTTTGAATGTGCCATCTCCGAGTCTTCGTGTAATCACATATGGTCCTTCCCAATTTGGTTTCATGTGTGAAGGAACTGGATAGATTCTCTTGAGAACGAGGTCGCCGAGTTCAAAGGTTCGAGGTCGAACTTTGGTATTGTACAATCGGGCGACTCGACTTCGATATGCGGTTGCTCTCAAATCAGCCTCTTCCCGCTTCTCATCCAGTAGATCCAAAGATTCAGCAAGAAATATAGCGTTCGTTTTCGGATCGTAGTAAGTCACACGATGGGAAAACACTTCCGTCTCGACTAGAATGACGGCCTCTGAGCCATAAGATAGGGAAAACAGGGTGTGTCCGGTTGCGGTCTTGTGAGTCGTTCGATAAGCCCATAATGCCATAGGAAGTTCATTAACCCATTTTCCCCCGGCCTTTTCCAGTCGTTTCTTTAGGATGGATTTTATAACTTTGTTGATAGCTTCAACCTGTCCATTTGCATAGGGATGTACGACTGCCAAGAATTTTTTATGGATATGAAACCGTTGACAGAAATTTTTGAATTTTGCACTTTCGAATTGGGCTTCGTTATCGGTGATGATGGTACGCGGGAGTCCAAATCGACAGATGATGTTGCAAACCACGAAATTTATCACTTTCTTGGTCGTAATGGTTGCGAGGGCTTCAGCTTCAGCCCACTTTGTGAAGTAGTCAACGGCGACGATGGCGTACTTCGCACAACCTTTTTCCAGAGGTAGAGCACCGATGATATCGATGCCCCACATTGCGAATGGCCAGGGACTGACCATTTGAGTTATCTCGGTAGGTGGGGCTCTTGGAATTCGGGCATGTCTCTGGCACCTATCGCACTTTCTGGCATAGTTTGCTGCATCTCGGTTCACTGTCGGCCAGTAGTATCCATATCGAAGTATCTTCTTAGCGAGAGCTTGCCCACCGGTGTAATCGCCGCATGCTCCTTCGTGTACGTCATGTAACACTCGTTTGATTTCATCGTGTGCGATACATCAGAGGAGAGGAATAGAATAACCTCTTCTGTATATGACTCCGTTCTGAATGACGAACCGTGAAGCTTTTCGTAGAATTTGTCTTTTCTCATTTCTATGTTCAGGCAACGTCCCATTCTCAATGTAATTTCGATACGGAGTCATCCACGATTCCCTACTGGGAGCGGTTTCAAACACAAAATCCGTCTCTACTTGATTAATACTTGGGGAGGATAAAGTTTCAACGGGGACTAGTCCTATTTGTCGTGCTTCACCTGTGATGGCTAACTTCGCCAATGAATCGGCTTTTTGATTGCATTCTCGGGGTATATAATAAATGGCATAATAATCAAACTGATTCAGTACTTTCTGAACTCTAGCTAAGTAAGCAGCCAGCCTTCGATCTCTCGCTTGGTACTCTCCCCGCACTTGACACACAATTAACTGTGAATCACAATAAATTTCCACAACAATAATTCTCAAATCTCTAGCAAATTTTAATCCAGTTAAGAGGGCTTTATATTCATCTTCATTATTGGTTGCATGAAAATCGAACTTCAAAGCATAACATATAGATCGACCTTCGGGTGTTTCAAGTACAACACCAGCGCCCGAACACTGGTCGTTTGATGCACCGTCAGTATATAGCTTCCAGATGTATTCGGCGGATTCACTGGTTTCGGGCAAGTCTTCTGGAATGGTAAATTTGGCTATGAAATCTGCCAAGACTTGTCCTTGAATGGCTCTTCGTGGAGCATAAGTGATATCAAATTGACTCAGTTCAATGTTCCACTTGAGCAACCTACCAGACGTCTCGGGCCGCGTGAGGACCTGTCGTAACGGCTGATCGGTATAAACAGTAAGAGGATGAGCTTGGAAGTAAGGATGGAGCTTTCTTGAGGCAATGACCAGGCAATAAGCCAGTTTCTCCAGTCTTGGGTAATTTCTTTCAGCTCCTGTTAGCCGTTTACTAACATAGTAGACCGGTATCTGCACTTTGTCTTCCTCCCGAACTAAAGCGGCACTGATCGCATGCTCCAATACTTCCAGGTAAAGGTACAGTTGCTCGTGGTCGACTGGTTTTGACAAGATCAGTGGCGTGGAAAGATGTTGAATCAGCGATCGGAACGCGCCTTCACATTCCGTGGTCCATTCAAAGTTTCGTTTTCCTTTCCGGATCAGATCAAAGAAAGGAATGCATTTATCGGTGGACTTTGAGATGAACCTCCTCAATGCTGCTACTTTCCCGTTTAGGCTCTGGACTTGCATTATGGTTCTTGGGGTTTGCAGGTTCCTTATTGCCCAGATCGTTTCGGGATTCGCTTCTATCCCTCGAGCGTTGATGATGAACCCGAGGAACTTTCCAGATGCAACGCCGAAGTGGCACTTTAATGGGTTAAGCTTCATTCCATATTCCCGAAGGATGCGGAACATCGAATCTAAATCTCTGACGTGATCTGTGGAGAATCGAGATTTCACTAGCTTGTCATCCACATAAACCTCCATGGTCTTCCTGATCTGGTTGGCGAACATCTGGTTGACCAAGCGTTGGTATGTTGCTCCGGCGTTCTTTAGACCAAACGTCATGACTTTGTAACAGTAGAGTCCTAGATCGATTACGAAGCTGGTATGCTCTTGATCAGGCAAATGCATGGGTATTTGATTGTAGCCAGAATAAGCATCCATAAAATATAGTAATTCGTGCCCAGCCGTCGAATCTACAAGTTGGTCAATCCGAGGAAGTGGAAAGCTATCTTTCGGACATGATTTGTTTAAGTCAGAGTAATCGACGCAAGTTCTCCATTTCCCGTTCGGCTTTCGAACCAGTACGGGATTGGACACCCATTCTGGATACAAGGCATCTTGAATAAACCCATTTGATTGTAACTTATCAACCTCCTCTTTGAGGGTGGCAGATCTCTCTGGATCCATACCGCGCCTTTTCTACTCGACAGGGACATATCGCGGATCAATATTCAAGAAGTGACTTGCAATGTCCGGCAAGATCGCGCACATGTCAGAGTGTGTCCAGGCGAAAACGTCGAGGTTCGCCTGGTGAAATTCAACCAATTCCTGTTGTGTCTGCTTGCCCATTTGAGACCCAACTTTTAGCATCCTTGAATCATCATCCTCACTGATTGGGACGTCCACAGTCAGTTCAGCCGGAGAAGCTTGATTCTCCTTTGATTCGTCTTTATCTTCATTGTCCCTAGGGTCAAGGTCTTTCTGGAATTGGTTGTGGTGCCCGGGCCGAGGCCCAGGCATCAATTGTCAATCATCAATAGAACGGACGCAGAGAGACTCCTCTACATCCTTTCCCTTTTCCTTTCGCTGCACCCCGCGCAGCTCAGCAACATAGCAGGCCCTTCCCGTTGCCTGATCTCCTTGGATGACTCCAATCCCGCGATCGGTGGGGAACTTCAGAGTCAAACACCATGGGGCATTGGCCGCCCTGAACTCAGCAAGGGCCGGTCGGCCCAAGAATGCGTTATAAGGTGAATCAATCTCTAAAACAACAAACTATAACATCCGAACTCTTCGGCGTTCTCCAACTCCCAATTCCACCGGTAATTCTGTTATTCCAATGGGTATTGTAGCACTCCCGTTAAAACCATGGATTCGGGATTGGCAGGGTTTTAAATCCTTCGCTTCCATTTTCATTAAATCGTAAGCCCGCTTAAGTAAAATGTTTACAGAGCTCCCACTGTCAACCAGGATCCTCTTCTTCCAAGCAGGACCTACCCGGGCAGATATGACTAGTGGGTCAATTGTAGGGGCTTCGACCTTATCAGCGTCTCGGCTTCTAAATACAATATCATCAAACATTATCTGTTGTTTAGCCGGAGTTCCATCTTCAAAATTACTGCAACATTCGAAGTCCGCATTCCTGATCGAACTAGCATACGACTCCATTTCCCCCCAGCTTCTGTCTACTGGGTGGGGACCACCACTTATCGTATTGATAACTAGCCTTCCACCCGTACGAGCGGGTTCTTCCTGTCTCTCTTGATTTTGTGGACGATTTTGATTTGAAGGGCCCGCACCACCAGACTACGGCGCCCGCACAAACTGATCTAACTTCCTCTCCCTGATCAACTTCTCGATGAGGTCCTACAAATGCCGACACTCGTTGGTATTATGGTCATAGCTTTCGTGGAACCTACAGAACTTCCCTGTTTGAACCTGCCTCTTCGACGAGGGCTTCGGAGCAGGCTTCATATACTGCACAGTGTTGCAAGTATGTAAGTACACGTTCTCCAACGACGTATTCAACGGCGTGTAATTGTCAAACATTGGAGCTCTACGTCGTGGACCTTGGTTCTGATCTCTTTTCTTATCCTGGCCATTGTTGCCTCTCGGCTGGGTTTGTTTGTTCTGTATATTTAACTGAACTTTTCCGGAACTTTCACCGGACTGCTTAACTGCTACGTTACTTTGTATTCCCCCACTACTGGGCCTCACGTCGTCCTGCTTCCTAGACTGTTTCGCATCCTCTTGCCGTAAGAACTGAGCGGCTTTGGAGTAGAAACGGTCCAACGACGCGGGTGGTTTCTCGGCTAACCAATTTCCAAATTCAGAATCGGGATCGATCCCTTTGGTTAACGCCATCAAGATCGAGTTATCGTTGGGATTACTAATTTCAACACATGCAGCGTGGAACCTCTCTAAATAACGCCTGAGCGTCTCTCCATGAGCTTGGGTGACACTAGACAGGGTGTTAACGTCTTTCGGTCTAGCAACATGCATACGAAACTGCTCTACAAACCTTTTAGCCAGTTGATCGAACGAAGAGATAGATCTAGGTGGCAACCTTGTAAACCACATTGTTGCGATTCCCCCCAGAGAGATGGGGAAACTTCGACACTTCACTGCATCATCAGCCCTTGCAGCACTCATTGAACATTCATATTTCAAAATATGCCGATTGGGGTCACTATTTCCTTCATACATTGGGAGAGTTGGCATTCTGAACCGCCGAGGGGGTTCAGCGTATAATATCTCGTTTGTAAAAGGGGTATGACTACGAGAGATTCGTCAATCGTCATTAGTGAGCCCCTGACTCTCGCGAATCATCTGACGTATCATGGTCGAAATATCTGACACTGGCACATTCTGGGCATGCTGAGCTAAGATGTGGTTGGGTTCCACAGTGCGAGTTTGGACCGGGCGCTGTCGACGGTCCGTATTTCACCTCCTTGGCTCAGCATCTTCTGGGACATATGGTTCAGGAGTATGTCCACGCTATTGATTGTTCAGTTCTGACAGATTTCGGGTATCAACCCTCATTTCTACCGCGGCGGTTGTAGCGCGGTTGTCCGTGGTATGCTGTGGAGCAGTGCCTCCTCGTGTTGAGGGTCCTGTCTAGAAGCTGGTCGACGACCCTATCCTTAATTGTCCAACGGTCAAGGCAGGTTGATATCCGGTAGTTTGTGCGTGACTCCCGTCTAATCGGGGACGGGTAGACCTGTGGTGATAGTTAGATGAGCTGGAACTTTCAGTAGACGCACGGGAAACATCATCCCTCCTGGACCTTCTGCGGCTTTGGCGGTTTAGTTGGTTGGTCAATTCAACATTAGCGCGCAATTGCACAGCCAACTGTTGCCGACTTTGAGTCAGCTCCTGGAGCAACACTTGGAACTCTTGTCTGGTGATTGGTCCCGACGGGTCTGAGTGAGCAGTGTTGTCTTGATTGGATGGTGGCGGCTATGCAGGATTCTGTCTATCTCGACCGTCTTGATCAGCAGCTGTAGCGGCAGTTCTTGTACTAACCATGTTCAGTGGTGGAGTCCTTTCCTAGACTTTACGCAAATCTGAATAGAATGGAAGGATTCCGGATTAGAGATCTGGATTTTCCTCTTGGATTTATGCAATCCAGTATCGACGGTAGATCCAAGGAGCAGGAGAAAAAACTGGTTTTCTCAGTGAAAGCATCAAAGTGTTTGTACCAAAAATGGGCACAACACTCTTTGGAAGTTATTTGAAGAGATAAAATGAAGAACGTGAATGTAAAACAGAAATTATCTAACAAAAACTCCAACAAACAGGAACGTAAAATGCAAAGACAAGCAATTTAGAGTGGTTTGGCGTAGCGCCTACGTCCACTATGAAGTTTTAATGATTTTATTGATTCTCTTTCAATGATTACAAGCAATTACAGCGAACAACAATGAATTACAGTTTGGAACTCGAATTCAATAGTAGGAATAAGATGCAAGTCTCAATCCGGCAGAGTCTGGACGCTTGAGAATCAAAAGATCCCTTTTCTGTATGCTTTGGGGCTTTATTTATAGGCATAGGAGGCTGAGATTTCGCTCAAACTTCGGGAGACTTGGTCTGGCACGTGAGGGGACCCACGCGACCGTTTCCAGAAAGTTTCACCTCGATCTGCGATCGATACGAATCCATTTCGTATCGATTGAGACGATGTCCAATTAAGCTGAAATTTGGCAGGGACATTCGTCAGTGTGTATGCAAGCTTTCCTGAAAATTTCATTAGATTTGGTTCAGTGGATTATGAGATATCGTCGATACGAAGTGGCATTCATCGTTGGCTGTTCTGTTCGACTCCATGGCTTCGACTCGATCCCCCCGTATCGATCACTGCACGTGTTTCTGAGATGATGTGACATGCGCACTTCGTTCCGATCCAGTTTTCACTCCATGTTGACCGCTTCGACTCCATGGATCTCGCCTCGTTTGCTTCGATGGATGACACGTCACCCTAGTTTGTTGACTTGCTGGATACGAATAAGCCAGTGGGCATGGATTCGAAACGAGGTCTTCTGATGGATACGAAGAACAGTGGTCCGATGGCTACGAAGTAGACATTGGCTGATTGCTGTGAGGCACGTTTATCTGTTGATGGATACGAACCCGATCGATGCGAACTCGATGGGTGCGAACATTGCCAACTTGATCGATACGAAACCATGTGAACTCGCCGATGCGAAGCGGATGATGGACACGGGCTGGATGGGTATGGAGCAAGTTAACCTCTATCGATACGAAATGATGTCCCCTGATGGATACGAAATGAACATCATTGATGGATATGAAAACATGCTTTTCCCTCCAACTTGTATCCATCATAACTTGAACATATGAACTCGGATTGACTTGAAACTTGGAACGTTGGCTTCCTTTGTTCTACTAGTCATGTCTTATCAATTGTAGCTCGATTCGGACTCGGACAAAATCCATCGATATCCATGACAAGCGATATTTGGAATCCAATCAATTCCTTGGTGTCCTGGTCTTGCCAAAAGGCGGGATAACAATTATATTGATAAATGGAATTTATTTGAAGGCTATAATTTAGCCGAATATATTTTTGGTATCGTAGGACACCAACAATAAATATAATTGGATTTTTGAAAATTAAAGTAAAGATTTATTTTAAAAGGTAAAAAATTTTTGGAAATCAATTTGGAATTTGATTTGGTGTTTGAAATAAATTTGGAAATCAATTTGGAAATTGATTTGGTGTTTGAAATAAATTTGGAATTTGATTTAATGTTTGAAAGTGAATATTTGGAAATCGATTTGAAAATTGAATATCAATGGATATTTGGAAATGTAAATTCACAATGGGAATTTCTAAAGGAAAGAGAAATTTGTTTTAAAAATAAATGTTGGTTTATTTTAAAAAGTGTGGAAATAAATTACAGACTTGGAATGTAAATTGAAATAAGTCAAGAAGGATTTATTAATTGATTTAAATGGATCATTTTGAAATGGAAAGTGTATTTTCACTGTAAAGCCGAGTATGTTTTCAAAGTAGCTGATAAATATAAATTGGAAGTTTTAAGGATGATTTAAAAAGGATACTTTGGAGAAATTATTTTCTTAAGTTGTTTTTAAATCTTTAAAGTAAAGATTTATTTGGTTAATTATAGAAGTGATTATTTTAAAGATCAAATTGAGATTTGATTTAGAAAATGGATATTTAAATAATTTTACTCTATCTAATAATTTCATTTTTTAAATTAGTTTGGGCTTGAAGTTTATATGAGATATTAGTATAATATTTTCATAACTAATATTTTAGATAAGGTGTTTAAAAATAGTTTTTATCTCAAGTGTCTCCAAATATACATATACTTTTGGATAAGTGTTTAAATTATTTTAAAGTATCCAGACTCGGCAAATCTTCAGTGGAAATAAATAACATTTGGAAATTTATTCCGAAAAAGAAAAGTGATTTGAAATTGGTTTTCAAAGTGTTGAAGTGTTAAAATATTTCTTGCGAAGATATTTGAAAATAAATAATTGGGTAAAATTATTTAAAATTTGGTGATTGTTGTGAATAATGATTGATAGTTAAATAACCAACTATCAATATTGGCCTTTAAACAGATTTGAATTTCGATGCGACAGGTGGTCGGATTCCAAATGGTTATCCGAAACCCACATCGAATCTTAATAGTGAATCTTTGTGACTTGTGTATCCATGTGTTTTAAAAATAAATGTTCAATATTCGGATTAGCTGGGAGAGGACTTTATGTCATAAAACCCATTCTGAATAATGATACGACGAAATGGGATTGCATTTGAAGATGGCGTTGAAGACTGAGTATTTTCGAAAACAAAAGGATTACCTGTCGAATGTCTCTGCACCGATTTGCTCCGGTATAGAGATTTTATCACCCTTTGTGATGGGGAGTCCGGACGTGATTAGTAAATATCCGGATTGCAAGGGCTTCTTTGAAGTGCCTTTGGTTCCGTTCGAACCCGGAACGGACTTGTATGGATGTATGTCTGACGTTACACTTTGAGATGTAAAGCTGGTTTCTATCAAATACATTTCTGTTTGGTGGCAGAGAATTTATTCTCTTAGCTTAACACCCTTCTCTGAGACGTATGAGCTCAGAGGTTATGTAGTTGATTATTACTAGTGATATAGTCCCAATTTGGTAATGTGGCATGCTAAGTGTTGCTGATCATTTGTTGATCGAAGCATGGCTTTTGTGAAAAGCGTAGCTTTGTGGATGAGACTTCGTCGGACCTCACAACCCGAAATGGTCGAAATAGGAAGGATGCGGCAAGGTTGTTTTTGGGTGTAGCGCCCTCAAGGTATGTCCATTTCCTTCTTGAAAAAGGTGGTATCATGGTATGAAGCCCAGATAATTAACTTATGTGGTTGCTGCAAATTTATTACTTTGTGGTTGTTGGTGTTGAGGATCCTTAGATAAAGGTCGGTAACGACCGGGATGGCATACTCCTGTGTGGAGTTATCTAGTTACAGCTTCATTGCACCAGAAGCATGAGATAACTTGGCCTTGTGTTGGTAGAGATCCGGTTACGTTCTCGGGGCGTCCCTTCAGAGCCGTACCCATGTGGTGTAGGAAGTTCCTTAGCCTAACCATTTGTTGGAAATCCAAAGAAACAATACGTGCCCTGTACGGTTTTAGTTGTATAACCTGCCATTTACTTATGGTAGTTTCATTTCCCTAAATCATAATGGATTTCTTTTTATTCCTTTGTGAAAATAACTGTTTCAAGATCTCACACCAGTCCCATGACTGACTCGGAGTTTATTGTTCCCTTTCTAAACTCTGGGTGCCCATAATTTTTCACACGGGCAGCCTAGAGTCAGGTTATCAGTTTTCTGGAACGAAGTCAGAAAAAGTACGCTGTGGAGATTAGGAGGCGAGCTGGATGGCAGGACGTACTTCCGTATATTATTATCATTCCGATGTGTATTCAATCATATGGGCATATTATTATCATATTATTATACCATTCTATTACTTTGTGATTGATTTGGTGCGCACCTTTGGATTTTCGGGAGTGTGGCTCGAGGTGGGCGATTGCTGCGGCTTTGAGTTACCACCGGCCCGGAAGTGTAATTGGTATATCTACCCTGGCATTTCCTAGTTGTGTCGTGTCACCTACCCTAGCGTGCCTTCTACGAGTTTGTTTTTGTACCATACCTATGGAGTGCCCTTTGACGACGCCCAGTACAGGGGAGATTACGGTACTGTATAGACTATGGGAATATATAAAATGTGTTTAGGGGGATATGGGTAACGCCTTAATGCTATTTTGATAGTTTACTTTACTTTAGACATATTATAATAGCGTATATTACTACATAGTAGATAGTTTAACGGATCCTTAGAGGATGGTTATCCCAAACATCCTCTGAGTTACTTGTATTTCAGTTGATATTTCATTTGAGTTGGATTTATTGATATAAGAATGTTAATCCTGACTCGAGTGTTTTGTGTTTTGCTTTACGCTCGGGTCAGACTAAGTGGTACAGGATTTGAGACTCACCTTTGGAGTTGGAGCTTCGCTTGGAGATCCAACTATCTATCAAGCTTTCAGTTATTCAGTTGATTCCAGTGATGTATTCAGATCTTGTATTTGATTATTGTATTGAGACATCTACGTATTCGTGACTTCTGTTGTATCTTCTTTAACTCTGTTATATATATAGTAGCTTCATGAACTACTATTCTTTTGTTCCGCTGCATTATTGTTATATTACTCTGTGTCTGTGATTCCGTGATTATTTATTTACTGTATATGCTGAGATTTGCCAAATTTAAATTAACAATCTGATATTTTGAGCAATTCAAATCCGACATGTATGGATGCGAATGGTTGAATATTTCAGGATGTTACATGTGGTATCAGAGCTCTGGTTTTAGGCAAAACTCAGCATATGTAGTAAATTTAATTGTGGAATCATTTTCGTTCGAGCTTGAATCTCTTCCTCTTTGACTCGGTTTCCTTTGAATTTTTGGAACGTTCCCCTCGGTTCAAAAATCCATTCTTGTCTCTCCCTATTCGTATTTTACTAATTCTGGAGCACCCCATAGCTCCACTGAATGATTTGTAAAAGAGTGAAACTCCTTTACAGTAAGCATCGATTCACCGGAGATTTCTGTATCCTCAGTTTACGATGCTGCTACCTTTTGCTATACCCGAATTCTATCTCTGGAGATCGAATGTCGATTTGCTCCAGAATTCTACCTCGATCTTATTCTGAAGTCAAGGTTGACCCGGTTAAGGTTGCCCGCGATTTATATAAGTCTATCCATTTTCTTAGTTTAAAATTCAATTACCTTATCTCCCTTTCAAGCCTATCTTCTAGTCGGAATTCTTTTGATTTGGGTCCACTAATTTAAATCCCTATCCTTGCTTTGAAATCCATTCTAGTATCATCGAGTGAGGGAGTTTATTTGTATTTATATTAAAAATGTTTTATATATTGTGTTGTTTGAGTTGTTGATGTTGATTTGGGTTTTCGATCGATTCGTCTGATCAACACTATCGATAGGATTTCCAAAACACTTGAACAGAGCAAACTGACACAATATTGTTTTCAAATTTAGTAAATGAAATAAATTTGTTCGATTATATTATAAATATATAAGTAAAACTTTCTGGAATTTAATAAGTTAATTAAATTGGTTGTTTGACATGATAATATTTGATTATCATTTATTGTTCTATAAATGAATTTATAAAACATGGTTATAAACTGATTTGGGAATTGAAATGAATTTAAATCAGGGCTTTGAGAATTTAATTTCTGGTGATTTCAAACTATGGTTTTAAAGTTTTAAAGTGTATATAGTTAAAGTATTTTCAAATAGAAATCGTTTCAAAGAATTTTTAATGTTGAAATCAATGCTCCCCTACTTTGTCGTTGGAAAATAATTTCGGTGATGGCGGTCGCATCATCGACATTCATTTTCGAGTTTCAGAGTGGAGAGACCATTCAGTAGCTTTGCTACACTGTTGTTTTGAAATTAAATTGATTTGAATTTCTTAAGTATGACTTGACTTATATTATATATATATATAGGTATATATTTATAGATTTGATTTGATATATATATAGCATACATACATATATATATATATCTCTAAATTGTTTGAAGTTAATCGGAGATTTAAATTCTTAAATTTATGATTTAGAGGTGATTTTAATTATAAAATGAAGCCAAAATTTTGAATAAATATTTAAATTTGAAATAATTGAGTTGGGAAAAGTTTACTTGTATAATACCCAATTTCATTCTAATATAACTTACCTAAAGTATTCAGAAGTTGAATATGTAATTGGATAATATACAATATAAAATGTCTTATCAATAAATTTGAGTGTTTATAATAAATGTTATACACTTTATTTTAATTATAAATGTTAATAGAGATAAATAGAATAATAGGTTGATTGAATAATAAATGATATAAATAAAATAAATTCTATTTGAGGAATTAATAAATTGAAATTTAATAAACTTAATGTAATACCATGAATTTAAAATCAATTATTGAATATAAATTAATAATCTATATGGTTTTAAATTAATTGTTTACTTTGTTTTCAATCTATTTTTCTTTTGATTGTTTCTATTCTCCAACCTCCTTCCTTTTTGGGGAAGAAAAGTTTTGAGTGGGGGAGAGTGTAACGACCCGTAAATTTAACTGGTTTTAATAATATAATTAACTGAATTTTTGTGAAATTTTAAATAATAAAATTTTTAAATATAAATTTAATATTTTGAATACGTCTACTTAAACATAGTAAATGGTAAATTTCATCAGATAATATGGAAGTTTATTTTCTTGTGTAATTCTATTTCAATTCAAATCAGTTAAATTTGATGATAATAAAATGTTTTTCAAATCTGAATATTTTTACATAACAAATTCATAAATCATCTTCTGAGTGAGACGTCATATTTTGTTTCGTCAAATTTGGACTGCTATTACTCCATTTATCTTATTTCTGGTGTTTTAGCAGCATTTTCGATACCGATTATCGATTTTTGATCGGATGATCTTACTGCTAATATCTATATACAGTTTTGATCGTCTCGTCGTGCTGATCTCGACGGTATATTAAATTATGTATTTTGAAGTCTGGTACGAAGCGGAATCTGTGAAATGGTTATCGGTATCGGTACTGTTTGAACTTTATGAATTCTTGTTTCTGTTCGTTCATCTTCTATGTGAATATCTGGCCAGTAGCTTTTAAATATTCCCAAAATTTAGTATCACGACTGATTAGTTTCCTATCGTTTCATTTTTTTGAAAGCTAATACGTTATTATATGTTCATTTACAAACTTTTTGTTAAACATATATTGATCTCTTTCATATATCCTGAAGCTTTTTCCATACCCCTCTCTTCTCGTTCTCCTTGTTGACACAAACCCTCATGCGGCCTCCCCTTCATCTTCCTCTTCCTTTTTCCCTCGGCCCGAGCCCAGAGAACCATCTTCCCCTCACGTCAAATCTCTCCTCCGCCCAGTCTCTGCCGAGAACCACTTTCCCCTGACAGCATCAAGCTCCATTTTTCCACCACATCAACTCAGATCAACACATCACCTTGGCACCTGAACCGATGCTACCTCCATCCCCAACTCGAACTACGTGACAGCCGGCCACTGACAACCCACGCCACTATCCTCCGCCATTAGTCCACCTCCGTGCCTCCTCTTCATTCCATAGGTATATGTATGTGTGTGTATATATATATATATATTTGTTCGATATGTATAAAGTATATATGTATTTTGATTTTTGCTTTAAGAGGTATGTATATAGAATAATGTATAAGCTATATTAGTTTATATATGTGGTTCTGTTGTTTTATAAAAGAAGTAGTCTATATATATTATACTTTATCCATCTTATACTCGATTTACGTTATAGGATATATATAGTTAGGAATATATATATATATAGGAATTTGATCTATCGAATTTTGTATGTATGTTAGTTAGTATATAAGGCTGGGTAGATGCATATATTTTCATTTTAAAAGCTGCTGTTTTTATTTTATTTTATTTTATTTTTTATTTTATTTTATTTACATAACTTATAATAATATCTTTAGCAATTTACATTTTTATAAGTACACACATATAAGTCATATACTTTCTAATCGCATTTGTCTTGTATAGTTAACTTACAGTTTGTATACATGTCCATATAAATTAATTTTATATTAGTGTGTGTGTATATATATATATATATATTTGTATGAACATATATTTTGTTTTGCAAAACCTCTAGGCTCTTTTTATTTGTATATAAAATTATATACATATATATTATAAGGATGATAAAGGAATATTTGTTTATATATAAATTACACTTAGCTAGTTACTTGGTTTCTTTTATATGTTCCTGTTATTTGTCCATGTGATTTGTATAGATAGATAAAGTTATATAAGTATATATATGACTTGTTTGAGTTTATAGAGATATTCTAATAAAGTAAGTTAATTTGACTTTTATATGGAATATTGATTTTAAATATATATTATTTGCTCTAAATATGGGTTGAAATTTAATAACGATCTTTAAAAGATATATATAGATTTTGATCTGGATATATGTATATTTTGGTTAGTTTAGATCAAGCTAACTTAATTTATCTCCATCGATTCTATCTATCAGCTTTGTTTGTAACGACCCGATATTTTCAACCATTCGCATCCATTATAAGTGTATAGGTAGACACTCATGCCAGAGTTGAATTTCTCAAAATACCGCGTTGTAATTAAAATTTGGCAAATCTCAGAATATACAGTAAATAAATATAATCACAGATCACAGACACAGAGTAAAATAATGCAGCGGAAGTAAAAGAAATAGTAGTTCATGAAGCTACTATGTAAATATACCAGAGTTACATAAGATACAACAGAAGAAATAGAGTACAACAGAAGTATCAATAAGATAACCAAGTACAAGCTGAATAGAGCAACATAACTGAAGTAGATAGAACAAGACTAGCAGATAATCTCCAGCGATTCAAATCTCCAGAAGGTGGAAATCCAAATCTGTGAATAACTCAGGCTGACCCGAGCGTAAAGCAAAACACAAAACACTCGAGTCAGGACAATATATACTTATATAATGTAAACCAACTCAAGTGAACTGTAATAAAGGTACAAGTAACTTAGAAGATGCTTGGGACCGCCCATCCTCTAAGGATCCGTTAAAATATCTACTATGTAGTAATATTCGCTATTATAATAGTGTCTAAATAAGTAAAGTATAATCATATCGGAAAATAGCGTTAAGGGGATGGAGAACCTTAACGCGGTCGGATCTTAAAATCATAATCATAGTAAAGCTCGATATGGTAGGTGACACGGCACAACTAGGCAATGCCAGGGTAGATATACCAATTACGCACACGGACTGATGGATACGCATAGTAGCCACTACCATTCCACCTCGAACAACATTCCCAAATCGGAGGATGGCCATCTAGTCAAATCACAAGTAAGAGTATAATATCGAAGAAATGTGTCCGAGAAGAGGTGCTACCTCACTGGTCCGAGATCGCTCCTGTTTTAGCCACCTTATGCCAACTCACGGGAGTTGGGTCCACGTAACATACCTTAAGAACGTCGCCACCATCCTACTTCATTCTGGAATCTCCACCGCGTACATGGTTGTCAAAGTGGTTTTCGTTATCGACAGAGAGTATGTCCATATCCGATCCCGGTCTCTTTGCCAACCAATCGTTATTATAACCCGTGGTTATAACTTTTAAAAATAGTTTATGTTTCAAATCAAAATACATCCTTTAAACCATTTCAAAATCATATCATTTATTTCAAACTAATACATACTTTCAAACCCAAAACATATCTATTCAAAACCAATTCAAAAATATATCATTTCCATTTCAAAACCAATTCAATAATATATCATTTCAATAAAACCCAAATTTCAAAATCACTGAATATTTCCTTTAACTTATTAAACTTGAAATCTTCCTTTAAATTATCATAGCATTTTGGTAATGTAACCTTAAGTAATCATAGCATTTTTGGAATGTAATACTTTCCAATTTAACATTTTATATAATCAAAGTATTTATATACTTACAAATTTTTAACATGGTCATTTTATCATAGCCTTATAGTTAAATAAACTTTGTTACTGTAATATCCAATTTAATGCTGAAATTCTTATGTTAAGTTAAGAGTACCTTATTAACTTACATTATCATTACAATAAAGAAACTTTATTATTTTAGTCATTAAAATATGTCATTTACATTAAATAAAACTTACATATTAAATGTACTTTTTAACTTACATTTCTATTACAATAAAGAGCATTTATCATTTAATCAATATCACACTAATTAAACTTACATTATCGAATGTACGTTTTAATTTACGTTTTATTACAAAAAGGGCATTTATTATTTTAAATCAATATTACACAAATTAAGGCTTACATGTTTCTTTCATTAATTAAGACTTTACATGTTTCTTTCATTAATTAGAACTTTACACGTTTCTTTCATAAATTAAACTTTACATATTTCTTTCATTAATTAGAACTTTACACGTTTCTTTCACAATAAATTTCTTATAATTAAATCTAATTTTCAACAATTTACTTAATAAGTTGAAGTGTAAAAGTTCCAATTCTTCACATTTCAACAAATAGACTTAACACTTCAAATTTAAATTACCATTTCACAATTTAACAAAATTTCCAATTTTATTTAATTAACTTAAACCTTTAATTAAAACCAAATTTCACATTTCCTAGTCAAGTTATATTTTAAAAGATCACTTTTAAACATTCATTTATTTAACCACTTAAATTCATAGAAAAATCAATAATACTTAAATAAATCACTTAAATTCAAATTTAATCAAATTATCATATTTACCATTTCCAAATAAAATTTAATATCCATTTTATTTATATAACTTAAATATCATTTTTAACCACAATTCCAAATTTCCAACTTAAGTTATATTTCAAAATCCAGTTAAACCATTCATTAATTACATTTTTAACACATAGAAAAATCATAATTTCTTTAATTCAAAATATTTCAAAATCTGTTTAAATCAAATTTCATAAATTTATATTTTTAAAATACTTAAAAATATTCAAAACACTTTATAAAATAACCACGGGCCTGTATAAAATTTTCTAGCCTAGGTCAAGTGATACAGATATGTATCATTTCAATCCGCAGTTAAAAAAAGAAAAATCCGGGTTCTATCATTTCAAACCCGCAATCCCAAGTTAAAATAAATTAAATAAAAACCATTCAGGCCTATCATTTCAGCCCATAACGATTTTTCCCTATTCTAAAGTCCGTTCGGGTATGTATCATTTCAACCCATAGTGATTCTAGTCTACAGGGAACTTGCAATGGTGAGAACAGATATAAATAACAGAATAACATTAAATAACAGTAACATATGATATAACAGGTGTATAAACATCATATGATCATAACATAGTCAAGTATAACATGATAATATATTTCTACAGATTCGCAGGGTGTCAATTTACTAGTTATATAGGTACATATTGTCTGGTGAGAATAACTCACCTGTTTGTGCTGGAGATATCAAAACCAATGACACAATGGAACAAAAGCACGATGACAAGACTATGGACTTGAGTGGAGAGCAAGATCCAAAGCTACAACTCTTGTATTACAACCCAAAACATACATCAAAACAAACACAATTTGAACGCACTTGAAATGGAATAACTTTTAAACGAAAAGAGATTTGAATGTCAAATCTTTTGCCTTGCTTCCTACACTTGCTAGCATGGCTTAGGGAATGTTTGGTTCATGTTTGGAAATGGTTTGGGTCTGGTTTGGACCAAGGGATACACGGCTACAAGCTAGAGATGATGGGGAAGTTATAACATAGGTATGTGAAGAGGTTTAGGCACACTAGCATGGTTTTTGGTCAACAAAAGGGTTCGACCATAGGGGTTTGGGCTTGGCCATTCAAGTTCAGATCTGGACAGAGGTTGGAGTGGTGTGTAAGGGTCTGGTCAGAGATGGTGGTGGTGGCTATGGTGGTGGTTTGGGTGGTGGTTGAGGTGGGTGATCATGTAGAGGTCAATAAACATGGTTTTTAGGCATCTAGGTTGAAATTTGGGGGGTTTTACCATCAAAATGGTTCGGCTATGGTCAGATCTGGTGGAGTGGGGGCTGGTGCTGCTGTAGATGGTGGTGGGGCTGAAGGTGGAGAGGATGGTGGAGATGAAGGTGGTAGAGGCCAAGCAAAGCTAGAAGAGGAGGAAGGCAAAATCAATGGAAAAAGAAGAGAAAAAGAAGAAAAAGAAGGAGAGGCCATTACCTATTTTTGGATGAAGCCATGAGAAATGAGGAGCTGATTTTTTTTCACGTGAAAAGATGAGAAACAAAAAGAGGCGGCTACACTAGGGTTTTAGATGGCTAGGGCAAAATTTGAGGAGTTAAAGAAAATGAAGGGTTTGGACAAAAAAGGGCTTAAGTTTCAAAGTGTTTTACAACCTTTCATATTTCTTTTCTTTTTAATCTTTATATAAACAAAATATTCAGAAAAATACTTTACAAACCGAAATCAATTATAAATATGAGAAAACAAATAATAAATTTTGGAAAAATATAAAAAGAATGAAGAAAATTACTTAAAAATACCAAACAGTGTTCAAAAATTATAAATAAATCACTGTCAGTCTTGAAAAACTATACACTTCATTATAAAAATATTATGAAGTGAAAATTTGAATTAAAATAATTTATTTATCATTTTCAAAATAAAATATATAATTAAATTGGAGAAAATAGAAAAAGGGTTAAAGAAAAATGTTTAAAATTTACAAACAGGGCATGGAAATTTGCAAGAAAAATACTACTAACTCTGGAAAAATTCCTACCTTACTTTAAAAATATTTAAAAGCCAAAATATATTTTATATAACATAAATGTACAAATTAGAATAAAATATATCAAAAAAAAATGTCATTTATATAATTTTAAAATAAAGAATATTGCTGAATAACCCAATATACACACAAAATTGAAAACAGTATAACTTTTGCAATTTAAATCCGTTTTCAACGAAACGAAAAGCAGTATTCAAGTTATTAAATATATTTTTATAATAAAAGATAAAATTCATAAATTTCAAACTTTTAAATTTTCAAGTTAAAAGTCGAAGTTTGACTATTTGACCAAAATTCACATTTTCTGGAAATATTAAATTTAGTCATATTTGGAATTCAAATCCACATACAAAATCAAAGTTTTTATATTTACAATAAAAAAATTTATTCTTTTCATAAATAAAGCTTTTAAATCTGGAAAAATCAATTTAAAATTAATTGTAAAATACAGGGTTGTTACATTGTTCGTCGAATCCGCTTTGCTTTGGAAGTCGTGCTTGCATTTCGTGACTCAACTTCATTATCGATATCTCTAGCCTTGAAAGGTGAGCAATCACTCACAATTAACGTTCTTATATTTATTAATTTTGATTTCAATTGAAACGACAATTGAAATATGTTGTTGTTAGTTATTTACATTGCTATATATATGCTATCTGTTCACCTATGACATCTGACACCATTATCTGTTATTTATATTGATGATATATGCCTGTTATGTTATTGTCATATCTGCTATCACTCTGCAATTTCCCTGTTAGTATAGAATTCACTATGGGTTGAAATGATACATACCCGAACGATCTGTAGAATAGGAGAAAATCGTTATGGGTTGAAATGTTAAACTGAATTGAATTTGGGATTGCGGGTTGAAAAGATATATACCCATAGATATTTAAGTTGCAGATTGAAATGATAAATATCCGTATCACTTGACCGTAGGATAGAAAATTATGTACAGACACCGTTGGTCTATATATATATATATATTGAAAATGATTTCTATGGTTTTGAAAAGAAATACATGGTTTTAGATTTTAAAGATTTATTAAAGTTGATTTAATAAATATGATATATAATATGTTTAACTATTTATTTAATGTATATATATTTTCAAATATAGAGTTTATAATGATTCGGGTTGGAAAGATAAATTTGAAATTGATTTGAAATTATATTTATTTAAGAATTTTACTTAAATAAGTTTGATTTGAAATTTAACGATATGACTTTTAACTTGGATTTGATTAAAAGTGACTTAAATGAATATTTCAAATTTACATAATTCGAAATGGGGTATTTTGTTTATTTAAATTTGTAAATTGAAGTTTTATTTAAATGAGATAAAAATGATTAAGTAAATATTTCAAAACTAAATAATAGTAAAGTGAATTTGATATATATATATATATATGAAATTATCGAATTTAGTTTTGAAATGTTGAATATTTAAAGCTTTGAAATATATTGAAATTGAAATGGCTTATTTTATAGTTCAAATATGTATTTGAAATCGATAATTTGAAATGGTTTACTGAGAAACTGAATCGAATTGAAATTGATGGTTTGAGATTTGATTAAATTTGAATTTTGGAATTCGAGTTGGTTTTGAATCGATTTGTGAAATTTGAGGAAGCTATTTTATTATATAAAGTATTTTTAAACTATATCTAAAACTATTTATATTATAAATTATTTTAATATAAACTATTTTTATATAAATCATTTTCAATATAAATTATTTTATTATAGACTATTTTAACTTATAACTATTTTATATAAACTATTTTATTTTATAAACTATTTTATTATATATACTAATTTTAATATCTAATCTGTTTAGGAAGAAAGTGCTATGAATTTCAAGGTTTTGATTTCCAAAGTGTTTTGATTTTAAAAGACTTATGATTTCGAAAGCGTTATAACTTTGGAAAGTGATATGATTTTTGGAAATGGATATATTTGAAGTGAAAATGATATCGTATTGATTTGGTTTTTGAAATGGAAATTATATTTTGGTTTTGAAGTATAAGCTATTTTGAAATGACCGCGGTTTTATAATAACGATTGGTTGTTAAAGAGACCGGGATCGGATATGGGCATTCTCTCTGTCGATACCGAAAACTAATTTAACAACTATGTACGTGATGGAGATCCCAAAACGAAGTAGGATGGTGGCGACGATCCTATATGAGGTATATACATGGACCTGACTCCCTTGAGTTGGTATAAGGTGGCTAAAATAGGAGCAATTGACGGGCTAATGAGATAGCTCCTCTTATCGGCACACTCCATCGTATACCATTCTATTACTTTGTGATTGATTTGGTGCGCACCTTCGGATTTCGGGAGTGTGGCTCGAGGTGGGCGATTGCTGCGGCTCTGCGTTACCATCGGCCCGGAAGTGTAATTGGTATATCTACCCTGGTATTGCCTAGTTGTATCATGTCACCTACCCTAGCGCACCTTCTACGAGTTTTTTTTGTACCATACCTATGGAGTGCCCTTTGACGACGCCCAGTACGGGGGAGATTACGGTACTGTATAGACTATGGGAATATATAAAATGTGTTAAGGGGGATATGGGTAACGCCTTAACGCTATTTTGATAGTTTACTTTACTTTAGACATATTATAATAGCGTATATTACTACATAGTAGATAGTTTAACGGATCCTTAGAGGAAGGTTATCCCAAACATCCTTTGAGTTACTTGTATTTCAGTTGATATTTCACTTGAGTTGGATTTATTGATATAAGAATGTTAATCCTGACTCGAGTGTTTTGTGTTTTGCTTTACGCTCGGGTTAGACTGAGTGGCTCAATGTTCGAGACTCACTTTTGGAGTTGGAGCTTCGCTTGGAGATCCAACTATCTATCAAGCTTTCAGTTATTCAGTTGATTCCAGTGATGTATTCAGATCTTGTATTTGATTATTGTATTGAGACATCTATGTATTTGTGACTTCTGTTGTATCTTGTTTAACTCTGTTATATATATAGTAGCTTCATGAACTACTATTCTTTTGTTCCGCTGCATTATTGTTATATTACTCTGTGTTTGTGATTATGTGATTATTTATTTACTGTATATGCTGAGATTTGCCAAATTTAAATTAAAAATCTATTATTCCGAGCAATTTAAATCCGACATGTATGGATACGAATGGTTGAAAATTTCAGGATGTTACAGCAACCTAGGTGGTGATCATATTTGATACTATCCAGGCAGGGTAGACCGGTTTTGTGTTGATAGAGGCACAAGATGTGTTGCCTCGGTATTTTATCTAATGGTGTACTGTATGGAAGGTAGTTCCTTGCCTTGTCATTATTGGAATCCATTTTCTAATTCGTGGCTTACAGACTTAGTTGTATACCAAATATGTTGGAATTTGAGATGCAAGCACTTCAGCTATGTTATATATTTATTTTAAACGTAGACATTATTATAATATCATTTGATTTTCTAATAAAAATGGTTTGGTTATCATAAGGTAGAAACCCATCTATGTTTATATTCGACGTGGTCTTGCGAGATACGTTTATTTTTGAAAGATTTGTTTATTTTTGAAAGGTTTTATAAGAATAATAATCCATATGATTTGAGTTTCTCACGTTGGTTTACCAGACTTACCCTTGCATTATTTTCTTATAATGCCTAGGTTAGTACGAGCATATTTCCAGATTTAGTTATCGATGCTTTGGAGCTTCAGCGGACGAGCTGGATGCCTCAAGAATGTATTTATCTATCTTTATTTTCATTGCATTTCTTGTTTTTTATTTATTAGCGTTTGTGAGGATAGACTGTTATAATTGTCCAAGCTGATGTTAGATTAGTTTACTCTGATTGATGTATGTATATCACAATTTCTTTTGTAAAGATCATGTGTATATTATATATTATTCATCACAATATGAGACTCTGTTCTATCTTTTCTTTATTTTCATCCCAACAATCTGTCCTTCCAACAATTGGATGGTCTGTACATAAATACGGTGGATGTACTAGTGTCGACTTTTTTGAAGGTCGAAAAGGTGGGTCATCATAGATAAACAGTACTAATTTAAAATCAAAGACCAGTAATAAGTTTATGAACTAGGTTTTCAAATCGTTTTAAAAGACTTTTATTTACGTAAGGGATATCTTTGTCAATGCCATTTAGTAACATAAAAAAATATGATAAGTAGCGCTAAAATGTTGATATGTTTATGGAAAGTAAGCCATCATATATTTAGCACTAACACCCAATGAGCATACTTTCCTCTATCTGTGAGATCTAGAATTGAAATGTTTTAACTAAGGCAAGGCCAGGTGCTACCAATGCCCTGACTTAACTAGCTTCGATTCTAGGCGAGGGATGGAGTAGTCGAAATGTCGGAAACGTGATAAGTATAAGAAGGTTAATTTCTATAAATAGTTTATGGTTAACTAAGTATATGGACGATACTTAATCTTATACTCGACACCAAAGTCCAGGCTATGGAAGCCCATTTCTATCGGTGAGAGTTTAAGAATGTACGTCCAGACAAGGGTAGTTATCTAACTTGTCCGACTTTATTGTTAATTGAGGGATAGTATGGGGTTGAAATCGAAAAGTGGTGATAAGTATATAATGTTCGATTTTTCATATGAAAACTGTACACTTACAATAGATAATAATTTATCCACTATCGATAACTTGACCTATTTTGACATAGGATGTATATAAAGGGTGATTTCATATGGGTTGAGATTCCCTTAGTAGAACTCATTTCAATGAAATTTCTCTCTCTTTAAGGGTTAATATTCGAGATCCCTTTCAGACTATTATATCCTTCGCTTACTTCATAAAGTATTGGGATCGAGTCAACTGGAAACTATCGATTTTTGGCCCGGAGAGATCAGGATTGGATAAGCATGAGTTATCTGAAAACTACTTCAAATCAGTATAAGCATTCGAATTGAAGGCATCTTGAAGATGATGAAATCGAAGATGGAGTTCTTTGAAGTGCAAGGGCTACTTGCTACTAATCCTGAAGGTGATTCCAAAAAGGATGTAGTGGAAGTAGTGCCTTTGGTTGGTTCATATTTGGAACTACTTATATGGATGAATGTTGGTATTGGATTATTGCGTAGCGGGCAGTGTTAGCATTCCAAGTAGGACTTGCTAAAAAAGGTAAAATGTAGCCTCAAGTCTCACACCTGGTAATGACTAAAATAGGGGATATGCAGCAGGGCTATGGGGGCCGCACCCATTAGGGTATAATCATTCCTGATCTAGATCGATATTTATGGATTTTGTATGCTTATGGCCACGGAAAGGGTTGTTGGTCGCAACCGAGGGAAGATCATATTCGATACTATCCAGGAATATTATGTGTTGGTGGAGGTCCATGTGTTGGCCCTCGGTACATTTTTTTAGAGGTATATTGTGGCAGATGGTACACTAGTAGTCTTATTATTGTGTGGAATCCATTTTCCAATACATGCCTTTACGAACTTAGTTCTATACTAAATATGTTATTGAATGTAATTAATGTAACCATTCCGACTATGATTCTTTATTTATTTTAAATCTAAGACATTATTGTAATGTCACTGGATTTTCTAAAATGCCTTGGTTATCGTAAGGTAAAAATCCTTCAGTGTTTATGTATGATGTAACGACCCCACCGCTATGCCCAGTTAAGCAAAGAACATTACAAGTAATGTTGTCTGCTAATTCGGAGAATAAGGCTGGTTAAGGGCGATCAAATGTGAATATATATTTATACTAACACTAACATGTCTTATTTACCTTTCTGTGGATCTGAACTGAAAATTTGACATGTTCAGTATTAATACAGTAATAAATACATCGATTGTAAATATTCAGAACACTATATAATATAGATAAATCAGAATCAGAGTCAGATATCATAGCGGAATAATATACATCATCATATATACAATAGAATGTGAGTCTAAAAAATATGAGCACTAGACTCACATAAATATATATACATCATATCTGAAATCTTATATCAGGTACAATGTCACTACTATATAAAATATAAATGACATAAACTTCGAACTGTCAATATATACAAGTATGAAGTAAACTAAAACTATCAAAATAGTCTACTTCAATACCAGCCCAAAATCCACTGGTCAATGGGTTCTTGTACCTGTAAAGTCTCGGCCTAACCCGAGTATTAAAATAATAAATGGGTCAGACTATATCTAAATAAAAAAAGTTAGATATTAATATCATAAATATATGACTTAAAATAATAAGTGCCAAACAAATAATTATAACAAGGCATTTTAATTAAATTCACTATATAAATCCATAAATGACTTAAGTCTAAAATAAATCATCTCCAAATATGCCTAAAACCCAAGAATTCAAAATGGCATATCAAACCAATAAATACAGATCTTAGAATTTTGACTTAACAATAATCAAATAAGTCATAAATTAAATATGCCCAAAACAAATACTCAAATAAGGCATATCTAACAAATCACCATTTCATAATTACATATCAAGTCTCAATGACTATCATCTCAAAATATGGTGATAACCAATTCAAAATTCCTCGGAGCCATAAAGGATACAGAATATCCATACTAAAAATCTATGAAGAAATAATCATCAATAATGAAATAATAATGGTAGTCATCTATCAGTTTTATATTGTGACACAAAATCTACTGGAAGAGACCCGCTACATAGAATGGCAGCCTTCCAAAAGAGACTGCAGAATAGGGACACCGCTAAAAGAAAAGAGCAGCCTTTTACCTAATCTATTCTTTGCAAATTTACCTTCCAAAAGAGGTAAACATAGCCTAACTGTATAAAACAAAATAAATAGATAGGTTGTAGTATCTAGAGACTATGATGTACGTAAAAATCTATCTTTCGAAAGAGACAGCCATATTTACACCATAAAAGATCTTCCAAAAGAGATCTGCCAACCCAAGTCTAAAAATATATTGATTCTCAAATCGATGAAAAATGAGTTATCTTTTCTCGGGGATTTATTGGTCTGAAATCTGAACACCCTAAGATAATACAACTCTAAGTGTTAATTATTGTCACTCCAGTAATTTTAAGAATTTAGCTAATGGTCCCATGCCAGAAAGTAAATTCAAGTATTTACTAAAATCTAGTAATTTCCACTTTAAACACTATTTAACAAATTATAATAATAACCGAAAGAATTGTACAAAGTGTCCCATACCACCTAACAATTCAATCGTTTATTAAAATTCTTTGTTTAATAGAAAAGCACGAAATTCAATTGAAACTCAAGTCAAAGCATTAATTGTTCGAAATCAATGTTTCCAAGTCATCAAAGAAATACCAAAATGGTATGTAATTAGCCAAAGGTTAAACACAATTAAAGCCAAAAATAGGTTATAGTTTGAAAGAAAATAATGCATATTTTATCATATACGAATGATTTCTAAATTGCTTTATCTATAGTTTACTTTCACTTTTATCGCTTTTAAAATTCAATAACTCATACATATATATATATATACACATATAAAGAAAAGAGTTACAAAGTTTTAAGTCTTAAAATAAAATTCCTTTATTAGGTCTTTGGATCAAAACAATATTTAAGTAATTGATAATTCACTTTATTTCAAATCTATATAGATGTATATAATATTACTTCATAACCACTTTAAACATATAAACTATTTGTAAACTTAAAAATCTTAATTACATTTATTTTTAAAACAAAGGTTTACTTTTTATAATTGATAACTTACTTTATTTTGAAAATCTATTTAAATATATACACATACAAATATAGTTATAATTTTTCAAAGCTTTAAAACTCTTTCTAAAATCATTTAAATAGCTTTTATAGCTAAAATTATTTGAAATTGAATTTATTACTTTCATAGTCAGTTTTATAAAATAATACCATATCTTATCTTTTGCTACTAAAGCATTTCCTAAATTTATACTGATAAATAATAATTTGAAAAAGATTTTGTAAATAAATATTCCCTATCTTTGAAAGTTTTAAATTGGAAATTTCAAAATAAACAATAAGTTAAGAGGATAATATATTCTAACTATATATCTTATAAACTAAATCCCAATAAGGATCAAAAGGGATAAAATCTCATTTTTGAAATTCATTTAAAAACATTTATATAATTCAAATAATAAATCCAACGAAAATTCAACATCTTAAGCCAACATCGCTCAATAAAATATCATTTCATAATACGTAATTGTTTATCAATCCGAGTTGCTTTCTGGAAAACTCCGATTATATAATGTATGATCATCGTATAATTTAACTACAAAATCAAAGGTATTTTGATGGTTTTCAATATACATGTCATTCCATAATCAACCATCAATCCGAACTTACAATGACAATATAGATCTTAACGTTTAACCTTATTTTACCCATTTGATTTAAATTCAACTATCTATTCAAATTCTATATTTTAACCACATAATTCAATCAATTCAACCCCAAATTAATTAAAACTATGACATGTTATTTTGTTTCAATACTATCATTCCAGTTAAGGAATCAACATCCCAAACCAATCAAGTTTATCAAAACTATACACAAAACATAAAACAATTCATCGAATACATTTTACACTTTAACTAATTCAATAATTAATAATCAATGATTATCACCCAAACAATTTACCAAACAATGGTATGCAATGGTATTTCATTCAATACAATCATAATACCGAAGTACAATCACACAAATAACCATCTTAAGGCATGCAATAGAATTCCTAAAAGTAGATATAGAATTGTGAGTTAAGAATAACTCACTTTAATCCCAATAGCTTGCTTGAAAATTCCATTTGCAGCCATTCGTACCCCAAGCCCTAGCTGGAACTACTACTGCTGCCTTGGATTTGTATATATGAGTGGCTCCATTCCAATGTTGGTTACCTGAGCTCCTTCAACGTCATCGCCTTTGGCCAGCAAATCACCATCCCCTCTTTTTCCTTAGCTGGAAGAATGCACGCCACATCTTCCCTTAAATTGCACATGAATGCTGCCTCGCCAAGCTCTAGCACACACAAGCTAGGTCGCTGCTCTCACCTTTCCCTCCAGGTGCGATCGCTTCAGCACACACCTGCGACATCGTCAGCCTACCGAGCCTGTGTCATCCTCCCTTCTACCTACTTCGACATGATTTTGATTCGAGCTTTGTTTTTTTTCGATCGTGATTAGGGATTAGAGAAAATGAAGAGATCGGGGTTTTTGTTTGTATAGGTGACTAAACGAATTGGATTTTGGTTTTATTAGGGGAAAGTAAAGTTAACAAGTATATAAATGGGTTTGGGCTTATTTGAGTCTTGTTTTAACTAATAAATATTCTTTTATTTCATTTAAACTATATTTTAATTAACTCTGAGATTGATTTACACTTTTATCCAACGAAATATATGCCTCGATAGTGCTCAATCATTTAATCAAATTGTTTCACCACATTTAATAATCACTTTATTGGTATAAGATAAATTTATTCGTCATCCTTGATTGATTAATTTTGTTAAATATCGTATAAACTTCTTTCCATCTATTTCAATTATATATACAATTATTATTTGTAGTTAAAAATATTTTATATTTATTAACACCTTTTATTTGAATTTAAAATATTTTATCCAAAATAAAATTTATTAATTAATTCAATTTTTCTATAACAAAATCCTTTATTAAATAGATTTTATTTAATAATAATCTGGTTTCAAAAATAAAAATGATCAAATTTGAATTCAAACACTTCTATTCTAATTCAATTCATATGATATTACGAGTTCAAAAACAGGATTGTTTCAAACCTCCCTCCTTATGAAAATTGCATCCTCGCAATTTCTTATAGGAAGACATCAAAAACACATGCAAACATTAACTCTCTTCGAATTTGACTATTTAGTTGAAACTCTATCGAAACCTTAAGTAGTTAATATCAGAATCAAACTTGTCGTATGTTATAAATTTAAATAGATACATTTATTAATTTCCAAATCTTTATAAACGAAAATTTATTGAAAAATATTCTAAGTGTTGGAATTTTTGAAATTTTTTGACGGCGTCTCCTTTGTATGGAGAGCCGTTTACAATTTCACAATTATAATATAAACAATATGCATCGACCACACGACCGAAAAATAATATATATAATAATAGTTCTTAGACTTTTGTATTTAATCCGAAAGCATACCTTTATTTAGCGATTTTTAAAGCAACTTATTAAATTATGATGCAAGCGAGAGTGAGTTTGTGCCACATACCCATCCATGTAGTCTTCCTAAACCTATGCATAACTCAAGCTTGCATATTAGTCTCATATAATAAGATAAGATAAGTATGCTTTCATTTAACATATTTAACAAATTTAATGCTTTGGTTTAAGCCACTTGAAACAAACTTTTAAAGGTCTAAAACATAAAATTACAGGGAGACATCAAAGAGTGAATTATTACATAGTGTACTAACTTTTCAAAATAACTTACTTATAAGCATAACTCAAATTATGAGATTTTTTCTAAAAGTATCAAATTCTGAAAATGCAAGAAATATGCACAGGCCTAAGTAATAAATCTGTATTTTTCGCATAGAAAACATCAAAATCTCACATAAGACCTCAAATCAAAGTTATAGGTTAGATTTTAAGCTTTCTGGAATGGGTAAAATCATTAAAATTGGATTTACCATTCAAAAGTTATGACTAAAACAATTCAATATAATTTTGCATGTTCACGTTTTTGGGACAGCGGGTACTTCTTATTTTAACTCATGTTTAAACCATCATGGATCTTAAATTTTTACAGAATGATTAACGTGAAAATTGTTCTATATTAAAATACCTTCCAACTGAAAAAGAAATCGACAAAATCGAACAATCCATTTAATAAATATGCTCAAAACAGTTCGGCTAAATTGTAGAGGGATAGACAAGAAAACAATTCAGAAGTCAAGCAACTTAGCAAAGCATGGCAACACGTACAACACTCAGTTTCAAGCAAAAGCAAGTTCAACTGATAGCATAAGTACAAGTGTTTTGATGCAGCCAAGGTATCAAATTCGACGATGTAAATCGAATCCGTCTAGGATCTCACACGATTAGCGGAAATAATCAGTGAATCGATGATAAATCGGTGAATTTAAGAATACCCAAATGCCCAAATCCATTGATCACGAAGATACCGGATTCTAGCAATCTTCGACATGTTGAGCACGCACGATGTCGTGAGAGAAGATCTACAATTCTTCGAACGTTGATCAAGTGCACTTGATTCCGTGAATTGGCTTCAACAATCGTTGATTCGAGCGCACTCGAATGCCGAAGGTGGATAACACTCAACCACCAATTTTAATGGAGGCAAGAAGCACAAACCAAATTTTATTTAAAATTCAATAACCTTTTTACAAATGACCATACATTCCTATTTAAAGGGAAAGTTACAACACACACACGACTTAACAAGTTACAACATCCGACTTAACAAATACAAACAGCGACTCAAGAATCAATAGCAACGACCTACGACCTATCAACATACAACTTTACAAAACACGGGTTACAACATACGACTCAGCAAAACAAACGACTTAACAAAACAGCCATCCACTTGAGCGACTTAACACTGGAGCGACCTAAAAATCATCAGCGACTTAAAGAAATTCGCGACCCAAGGTTCTTCGCGACCTAAGCTTCTTCGCGACCTAAGCTTCTTCGCGACCTAAGCTTCTTCGTTCGCGACTTACTGGAGGCAACCTATTGCTTGCGACGTAAGGAATTGGAGACTCGCGACCTATGGAAGGTCGTTCGTGAGCTAGGAAATATTGGAGCTGCTTTGTCTTCCAATCTAGTTCAGCGACCTTAGAATTAGGTCGTACGCGAGTTGCTTCGTCGTCGCGAGCTAGGAGGAGCGGCGATCTAGGGTTTCGCCTATTTGAGGTATGCACTGCATCATCCTCCCCTTGTTGGAAAGAATTCGACCTCGAATTCACGCTCTTCTCTTCTTCGACAAGCATCTTCCTATAATACGAAATTAAGTGTTTGACATTGAAAACATCAGAAGTATGGATATGATCCGTCAATCTCAACTGATAAGCATTCTCATTAATATTCTTTATGATTTCCAAAGGACCAATCTTCCTAGCAGCTAGTTTGTTGTAAGTACCAACAAGAAATTGATCCTTGGTCAATACTTCATATACAAAATCTCCTTCTTTGAAGTCAACATGTCGTCGTTTAATATCTGCGGATTGCTTATATTTCTCATTCGCCTTCTCCAATCGTTCCTGAACGATTCTATGGCATTCTGTCAACCCATCAACAAAATTAGCGGCCCGCTTAACTGTCCCCTTCGGTTGTAGCACTATCGTTAAATCCAATGACCTCTTTGGCAAGCTTGAATATACAATCTGAAATGGACTGAAACTCGTACTACGGTTGATAGCATGATTATGAGCAAACTCCGCTTGACATAACTTCACCTCCCAGCTCTTCAGAATATCCTTCACAAGACACCGCAACAAATTTCCCAGCGATCTGTTCACAATCTTGGTTTGTCCATCCGACTGCGGATGATAAGCACTACTGAAATTCAGCTTTGTTCCCACCATCTTCCACAAACTCCGCCAAAAATGACTCAGAAATCCGGTATCCCTGTCCGAAACTTTAGATTTTGGTAAACCATGCAAGCGATAGATCTCTCTAAAGAACAACTGTGCCACATGGACTGCATCGCCATCTTTTTACAAGCAACAAAATGTACCATCTTTTAGAAATGGTCCACCACAACATATATAGAGTCATTTCCCTATTGATTCCTCGGCAAGCCCAACACAAAATCCATGCTTACATCAACCCATTGTTTTGTAGGAACAAGTAAAGGCATATACAAACCCACATTTGTAGCTGTCCCTTTCGAAACTTGACAAACATGACATCTTCGAACAAACTTTTCAACTTTCCGCTTCATCGAGGGCCAATAATAAGACTAAGAAATCAACTGCAATGTGCGATCCCGACCAACATGTCCTTCTTCATGCAACTCTTTTACAATTTTCATTCTCAAGCTGCAATCTGGTACGCACAATCGATTCCCCTTGAATAAGAATCCATCTACCAACACAAACTCATCAGTACTCCTATCCTTGACTTTCTCAACAATCTTCCCAAAGTAAGGTTCTTCCTCAAACAACTCTGGCAATAGTTCAAATCCTGTCACTTCAACCTTCATCGTCGTCAACAAATGATTCCTCCTGCTTAAGGCACCAGCTACACGATTCGTCACCCCTGATTTGTGCTTTACAACAAAAGTAAACTGCTGCAGATACGCGACCCATGAAGCATGTCTAGCTGAAATTTTGTCCTGCCCTTGCAAATGTTTCAAAGCTTCATGATCCGTATAAAGAACAAATTCCTTCTGAAACAGATAATGCCTTCAGTGCTGCACAACTTGAACAACTGCGTAAAACTCCACGTCATAAGTGCTATATCTCAACTTGGCTCCAGACATCTTCTCACTGAAATACGCAACTGGTCTTCCATTCTGACTCAATACTCCACCAATCCCAACCTTCGAAGCATCAGTGTGTAACTCGAACAATATCTGAAAATCCGGCGGTTTCAGAATGGGTGTTGTCGTCAAAAGTGTCTTGATCTTCTCAAAAGCTAACTCTGCTTCCTCTGTCCACACGAACTTCTTTCCTTTCATGCAATCGGTTATAGGTGCCATCACACTACTAAAATGTGGAATGAATCTTCGATAAAAAGATAACAACCCATGAAAACTCCTCACGTCAGTAATTGTCTTGGGTTGTGGCCAACTCCTGACAGCTTCCACTTCGCTTTCATCCACTTGAATACCCTCCTTCGACAGAACATATCCCATAAACAAAACACTGTGCATCATGAACACGCACTTCTTCGTTGCTGCATAGAATTGCTCTTGTCGTAGAATCAACAGCACTTCTCGCAAATGCTGGATATGATCTTCCATACTCCCACTATAGATCAAAATATCATCAAAGTAAACTACTACGAACTTCCCAATAAATGGTCTGAAAATCTGGTTCATCACTCTCATAAAAGTACTAGGAGCATTTGACAAGCCAAACAGCATAACCAGCCATTCGTATAGACCTTCCCTAGTTTTAAAAGCAGTCTTCCACTCATCACCCGGTCTAATACGAATCTGATGGTATCCACTCTTCAAGTCAATCTTTGAGAACACAACAGCCCCACTCAACTGATCAATCAAATCATCGAACCTTGGCATAGGAAACCTGTATCTCACAGTGATCTTGTTTAGAGCCCGATTGTCCGTACACATCCGTCAAGTCCCATCCTTCTTCGGTACCAATAAGGCTGGCACTGCATAAGGACTCAAGCTCTCCTGAACATGCCCTTGTTCTAACAACTCCTCCACCTGCCTTCTAAGTTCCTCATACTCCTTAGGAATCATCCTGTAATGTGGCCTGTGAGGTAATGCCGCCCCTGGCACAAGATCAATCTGATGTTGAATATCTCTCAACGGTGGTAACTCCTTTGGCAACTCTTTAGGAAACACATCTCTGAATTCCTCCAACACTGGCTTTACTTCCTATGGAACTTCAACAGATTCAGTAGCTTCATGTCCAATCAACAAGAACACCTCTGGACTCTCCTCTACTTCTTCAACAAACTCCTTCAAAGTCAACAAAGTCTTCAGCTCCTCAATCTCTTCTGACTTGTTCTCTCCTTGCTGTCTCTTCTTCGGAACTAAAATGATCTTAGTACCCTCAAACATAAAGTTGTAGCTATTGGTTCGACCATCATGCTGCACTGCTCGGTCATACTGCCATGGTCTTCCCAAAAGCAAGTGACAAACATCCATCTCCACCACACCACACCAGATCTCATCTTTATACTTCTTCCCAATAGAAAATGGAACATGAACTCGCCTGTCCACCTTCACCTCTCCTCCTTTCCTTAACCACGCTAACTTGTAAGGATTTGGATGCTTCTCCGTCTTCAACTTCAACTTTCTCACAGCTTCAGTAGAAATGATATTGTCACAACTTCCCGCGTCAATCACAAATTTACACACCTTTCCTAAGATAGTACATGTCAACTGAAAGATATTACTCCTCAACCAACTACCCTCCTCTTCCTGCTTCGGTGTCAAACATGATCTCCTCGACATTAGATTACATCCTTCAACTCCCGACGCGATATCCTGTTCATCCTCCTCAACTGGACTAGAATAACCTTCATCAACATCCTCACCTTCCACTTCAGCAATCATAGCTCGCCTCTTCGGTTTCGAGCATTCATTACTCTTGTGACCCACTTCTTGGCAATTATAACACTTGAAACTGTTGTTGACCTTCTCCTTCGCAATTTCATTCACAACTGGTTTACTGACAGCTTTAGAAACATTGGAACTCCCACTAGCACCCTTGCTCTGAGTATTGGAACTTGGAAACACACACCTCCTCGTCTACCCTGCTTCTCCCAAGCCAACGCCATCTGGTGCGCTTCAGCCACAAATCTAGGGTCAAACATATTTACCATATCCTGGATCTTGATCCTCAACCCCCCAACAAACCTAGCAGTCAATTGTTCCTCCGTCTCCATAATGTCATTTCAAGCAATCAGTCGATAAAATTCATCAGCATAATCATTAACAGTCATCGTCCTTTGCCTCAGATTCTGCAACCTTTGATACATGAGTGATTGATAATTGTA
This sequence comes from Allium fistulosum, assembly GCA_030737815.1. Classification (NCBI taxonomy): domain Eukaryota; kingdom Viridiplantae; phylum Streptophyta; class Magnoliopsida; order Asparagales; family Amaryllidaceae; genus Allium; species Allium fistulosum. The sequence continues at coordinate 972,523,769 of CM060904.1, forward strand.
AGGCAAGAATGTAGCCTTCATCATCTTCTTCATTTTCTCCCAAGCAACAATCTTCGACTTCCCCATCCGTTCTCGTGTAAGTTTGGTTTGCTGCCACCACGCCATAACTCTTCCTCTCAACCTAGTAGCAACCAACTTCACTCGACGATCTTCCGGAACCTCCTTGAAATCAAAGATCTCTTCAACATTAGATAACCAATCTAGAAATTCTTCAGCCTGCATACCACCCTTAAACTCTGGAATTTCAATCTTCATTCCGGACTCCCATTTGTGATCATACTCTGAATGATTTCTTCCTTGGTTTCGATTTCGACCATGAACACTACCACCATCAAACTCCTCATCAAAATCCGATGCATATCGATATCGATCATGACCACCAACATCTCTACCACCACCATTTCTACCACCAACATCCCTTCGATCTACATTCCTCCTATCACGATCATCCACATCTCTCCGATTTCGATCATCAACATTCCTATCACAATCGTCAACATTTCTACGATCATGATCTTCTCTTCTCTCCCGATCTGAATGTGGTGAAACTCTATTTCCCCTATGGCTCGATTCAGGTGAAACCCTTCTTCTACTTTGATTCATTTCAAGCATCATTCTCTCTAATCGACCAATTCCCTCATCAAACTTCTCATTGAATTTATCACTAATTCGTTGCTCCATTTGCTCAGCATCTTCTCTTCCATACAAAGCATCAACATTGCGATGACGTTGAGCTCATCTCGGTGGCATGATTGAACTTCAAACAAATCTTCAAAAATTCAAACTTCACTTCGGCGCACAGAAATCCCAACGAGCAAAATTCAAACACTTTCCGAACTTTGATCCAAAATGATATTGATCGAAACTCCCAACTTGTTGCAACTTCACGATGAACACGATGAACACCAAACTTCTCAACAATGCAAATCCGATCTCCAAACTTCAAATTCTCGCAAACTTGAAATCCAACGAACTTGGAAAAGTTCGTTTCCTTGCTCTGATACCAAATGATGCAGCCAAGGTATCGAATTCGACGATGTAAATCGAATCCGTCCAGGATCTCACACGATTAGCGGAAATAATCGGTGAATCGATGATAAATCAGTGAATTTAAGAATACCCAAATGCCCAAATCCGTTGATCACGAAGATACCGGATTCTAGCAATCTTCGACACGTTGATCGCGCACGATGCCGTGAGAGAAGATCTACAATTCTTCGAACGTTGATCAAGCGCACTTGATTCCGTGAATTGGCTTCAACAATCGTTGATTCGAGCGCACTCGAATGCCGAAGGTGGAGATAGGAGATAACACTCAACTACCAATTTTAATGGAGGCAAGAAGCACAAACCAAATTTTATTTAAAATTCAACAACCTTTTTACAAATGACCATACATCCCTATTTATAGGGGAAGTTACAACACACACACGACTTAACAAGTTACAACATCCGACTTAACAAATACAAACAACGACTCAAGAATCAACAGCAACGACCTACGACCTATCAACATACAACTTTACAAAACACGGGTTACAACATACGACTCGCAAAACAAATGACTTAACAAAACAGCCATCCACTTGAGCGACTTAACACTGGAGCGACCTAAAAATCATTAGCGACTTAAAGAAATTCGCGACCCAAGCTTCTTCGCGACCTAAGCTTCTTCGCGACCTAAGCTTTTTCGCGACCTAAGATTCTTCGTTCGCGACTTACTAGAGGCGACCTATTGCTTGCGACGTTAGGAATTGGAGACTCGCAACCTATGGAAGGTCGTTCGCGAGCTAGGAAATATTGGAGCTGCTTCGTCTTCGCAATCTAGTTCAGCGATCTTGGAATTAGGTCGTACGCGAGTTGCTTAGTCGTCGCAAGCTAGGAGGAGCGGCGATCTAGGGTTTCGCCTATTTGAGGTATGCGCTGCATCATGTTTACATTGGAATAGTCGAGCTAAAAGAAGCATGAACTAAATAATACAGGTCAGTCAAGACACCTTGGAAATACATGCATTAAGACACTAGAGTATAATAAGAACCAAGTACATAGTCACAAGTGGATAATTGCACTACTTAGTGCACAAACAACTCAGGTTTCAGTCCAGGCAAGCTTTAAACTGAAATGGAGTCGAACATCATATACCTCAAGTTCTAAATATATTCAGCAATCAAGACAGTAATCGGAGAAACAAAAAGGTCCATCTACTCAAGTCTTAGGCATCACAACAAAATTCGAACAAGCATGTAAGTGCTCAAAGGAAGGTAAACGGGGTACAGTCATGCACAAACAAAGTCAGAAACGCAATTGCTCATGCCAAATTTTTTTTCTTAGATAAGTCAAGGTAGCAATCAGAAAATCAACAATAGTCCAATTTTATTCAATTATATACCTCAGAAAAAAAATCGAATATATCTGAATTGAACAAGTCAAGCATCATAGAGTAGTTTGATCAGGAATTGAACGCAAAAAGAAAGAAATTCGAAATATTCAAAGCAAACTATTCAAATCGAAAATATAGAAAATCAAACCCTAAAATAATTGTTTAATATTCCCATTTTATATCATTTTAGTGGTAGATTTTTTTTTGGGTTTTATATATTGTGAATAAAATAGTTTTTCTATGATAAGTGAATTGTATGACTTGCAACATAGTCCATACAAGAATGGTAGTTATAATGAATGTACATAATCAAGAGATAGAAGTAGTAAATTTCAATAAAACTATAATTACTGCCATTTGTTTCTAAAATGTTCAAAAATCCCAAATCCTAAGTTTTCAGTTAAAATTAAGCCAATTTTTTCTTTGATTTTTTTTCGAAGACGAACTATGATTCTTATTTTTTTTCATTGCATAGTTTTAAACTATTTTGTATGTAATGAACAAACTAAGGCAACTTTCAAATTATAAAATGATAGGGATGAAATGAAATGATAAGAGCATGCAATAGGACACTTAAATGTGAACTGACATGGGCGATTGCAATCAAAGAAAATGTTTTGGATATAATTTTTCTTCAATGCAAAGGATACTTTAAAGATGTCAGGCTTCATTAAATTGAAAAGCAAACGTGTATAAATTAAATGGCAAACATGCCAGGAACAAATAAATTAAAGCAAGAATGCTTGCTTGGTGCCTTTTTTTTCAAGGCAACAAAATACAAAAATGAGAAGGGACAGGGATGTTTTGCTTTAGCTAGAAAGGAACCAAAACTAACAAGACATGCATATATGAATGAAACAAAATAAGGAAAGTAAAGAGAAATGTCAGGTTATGAATAAAGCATGCAAATTTCGAAACTCATGTAAACTTTTTATTACCAAAACCTAACCATGTAGAAGTATAAATATATTAGTTATCAAATTAGTGAAGACTTTATATTGAAACCAAGAGTGTAATATATTTTCCTTTACACTATAAAGCGGGATTAAAACTATATATATTCAGACAATCAATTGTAAAGAAGTATACTTGCATATAACACTAAATCCAAATGGGCTGTTGTTCTTGTTTCAAAACAGTTAACAATAATAGCTTGTGAGTTATACTACTAATATATATATACCCGTTCATATAACATAATTAACTTTTTTTAACTATAGATTATAAATATTTAAAACTAATAACAACACATAGAATCTCAACAAGTAGAAATTAGGATTTCAAGCAAACCACAATCCATTTAAAACATTCATAACTTGAATCACCATTTAAAATATTTACATCTATTTAAAGAGAGATAGTGTGAGATGAACTCACTTTATCTAACAATTTCACTTGTAATTAAGATGAATTTCAAATTTTAATACGATTAACATATTGTTTAAACTCACTATATAGATGTATAAGTTAATTCAAAATAGATATAATTAGTGCAGAGTTATAATAGTTGATATAAAGTAGAAATATTCACTTTCAGGTTCTAACAAAATTTAATGATTAATTAATATAAATTAACCCCAAATTCTCAATGCTTATATCCAATCATATTATTAACCTTGAGTTCTAAATGTTTATAAGCACAAGAAAACTTTAAACTCAATATACATTGATTGTATTATTTTTCACATCTTAAGTTATACATATCACTTATTCTATAGAGAATTTAATCTATAATAGAATATTTAAATTTTCGCTTAAAATTTATGTAACACCCCGTGTAAACTACAATTGAAATAATTAGAATATTTAATTATTGTTAGTACACTGAGTGACAACGGGGACTTCACTATTGCGACCGTGGTAATTTTCATATATAACTTGTCGAAATCCGAGTTAGAACGAAGAAGTTACAAGCGAAAAGGAAATTCAGAAAATATATTAAAAATATATTTCAAATAAAGAAAATAAATAAAAATAATACACATATATATATGGGCTGACCGCCTATAGCGGTCGACCCGAAGCCCACGGCAGTCGACCGGGGGGGTCGACCGTTATGGGAAGGTGGTCGACCCGCTATAACGCGGTCGGCCAGGAAAATGAAGTGGTTTCATTTGGAACGTTGGATTGAATGTTGGACGCTCTGAATTGAATCTTGGGTTTTCTACCTCTATAAAAACAACGTAATTAGGTTAAACCGATTATTTTTCTTAGTCGAATTTTCTCTGTAGCTATGTTAACAATGGCGTTTACAAAGAGCGTCTTCCTCCTTCTCTTTCTCTGTAAATCTAAGTTTCTCCAAATAAAAATCAAAATAAAGCAGATAAATTCATACAAATAAATCAAGCAAATTTTCACGAATAAATTAGAGAAATTTATACAATCAAATCAGAGATTGTGCAAACGAATCAGGGAATTTACAACGAATATAAAAGGCGGAAAGCGAGGAAAAGCATAACAAATTAAAAGGGAATGAAGATTGAAGCTTAGGGCTTCATGTGAGTAGGATTTTCATATGATTTTTTATATTGTTATTATGTGATTCCAAATACTGTAAATTAATAGTAAATCGTTAATTACATGTTAAAATTGTTGTATAAAACTTAATAATATGAAAATAAGTTGTTCGCAACAATTCCTTAAAAAGGTGATAAAATTATTGTGATTCACTGACATGGAAAATGAAAGTTAAAATAGACAAAGAAAAATAAAACTGTTATGTGTAGTTATTTTGTGATTAAAAATGTCAGTAATCTGGATTATTGGAAATTGGAAATTGAAAATACTGTAATTTTACAGTAGGAATGAAACGAAGAATTGGTTGTATAATAAAGTTACAAAACATGTAAGATTTACAGTGAAAGAAGAAAATATTTAATATGTGCAAAAAAAAGATGTTGGAATTAAAATATGGAATATTGCTTATGGAGAAAAATGCAGAATTGCATTAAATTTACTGTACTGAAATGAAAATGTAAAAATACGTTACATTTGTTACTTTGCGCCAAACTAAATTTGTCTGTCATGGAATAAAAGTGACAATAAATGTACACTAAATAAATAAATATCTTGGTTGCACTTTTGAGAGAGTTGTCGTTAGTTTTCGAAGCTGGAATAAGTACTGAAATAATTAATTTCCATGTTTTACTAAATAATTCCTCTAAACTATCGACAGATAGAATTTCAAGGAATGGAGATATATTTCCTTCGTATGACTAAGGTGGACAAAATGAGGCACGGCGCTGTATTTTGCAACTTATTAAATAAATAAATAAAAAGAAATTCCTTGAAATAATAGCGTCGTGAAAGTTAACCTCTCAGGAGAAATATGGAAATGGACAAAGCAATAATTCCAACTTTATCAAACTTATATTAAACGCCAAAAGTTATACCTTCATAATAATTAAATAAGAGGTGTTAATAAAAGAGAAATGGGCATAAAATAAATGGGAAAGTAAATTATAAGTAAGTATGGAAATTCAAGAATAAGGAGAAAAGGTAACATAATGGTTAACCAATGAAAATGGAATGTAAACTGGAAATTGGTTAAAATAAATTACCGCATAAATATATGATGTTAGAGGCAAAAAGTATGAACATTATAAAATGTGCATAAGTGAATGAAAATAAATAAATTGCCTTGTATATGCATTGATGGTTTTATTTCAATGGTCCGTGACGTAGGAGGTTTAGGTGATCCGTCACAGGCAGAAAAGTTGGCTCGATTTACTGCAATGTAGGCGTTAAGCGGGCCATTGGCAGTAATGGAGGTTTAACTCGCGTTTATACCTGTAGGCAACGACGGTCCAGGTATCGTTTATAACCTATTGGCAACGGCGGTCCAAGTTATCATATATATCTGTAGGCAATGACGGTCTAGATATTAAGCGTAAGGGATACCCCAAAAATAAATAATAGGTCTGCTTCCATAGTATAGGTGGGGTATTGCCTTGATTACAAGTAGACAATCAAAATAGACGTTGTGTCAGCAAAGAAAGTGGGGCAACCTAGCGCGCGGTCACAGACCAAAAGGGTAGATGGTTGCACGTCTCTTTGGCCAACATAGGTTTCAACAGTTACCTGAAGGGCAGGGTTACACTTTGGCTGAATGAGCCTTTCTACAGGGGCATTCAGCGGGGTAATGCAACGCCATAGTTGTTTGTTAGTTTGTTTGATTAGGGCAGGGCTAGTTAACCCATAAAATGAGCCCTCAAAATATTGGGGGTGGCAGCGGGGCCGAATCCATGTTATTAGGAAGCAGACAGTTTATTCCTATAGGCATTATTGGCCGTCCTGGATAGTTAGAAATCCCCACGAGTGTACGACCCAAATTGGGGTCGTAATATATATGTTGATGATTTCATGGTAGGACAAATTAGTTCACCATCTGCAGTACTGGAGAAGGGTGTAGTGCGGGTGATGAGTCACTTCCGCGAGCTTGCACTTATAGCCTTCTCTTATGGACGGTGAAAGACTTCCTAGTCGTATACATGATGACGATTTCGGTCATACCTATAGGCAATTGGGCGGTCCAGGTAGACCTATAGGCATTTTGGCGGTCTAGGTCATGTCTCGATATATTTCAACATTTGGTGGTTTCAGCGAGGCGAGTATGATACTAGGGGGATAATATCGGGATATATATATATATATTGTATTTGGTGAGTTCATTGTACGTGGGGTGTAGATGGGTACAGACGATACGCAGTGATAAGTCTAAGGACTTAAAACATAATATGAAACATATCAGTAAATTAAAAAATTAGCATATGATGATGTTATGTAAGAGTATGACTTTTCCACTCACCAGAACGGTTGTTCTGACCCACTCCTCATTACAACCCACAAGTATAGATCAGAAGGTTATCTCTGGTGTTTGGACAGTTTTAGTACAGATATGGACACTCGTCTCAGAGTGTTGACTATGGTCAGTATCTATTTTTGTATTATATTTAATCGTTCCGTTGTGAGTTATTATTGATAGAGCTCTGATATGCACTTCCATTTGTTTATTTACAGAATACTATTTCTATGATCTGTGTTCTGTTGGACTTGGGTTTTCGGGTTTTGCGAATATTCGAGCCCACCAGAATACGGGTTGTTACAGTTGGTATTGTAGCTTAAGTTAATGAATCCTAGTAATTAGGACGTATGAGTGAACGTATTTTTATTTTTACTATAAGAAAATAATTATAGTATATACTAAAATCCTAGAAAATTCCAATTTTTGGGAGATTAACATATGGAACATTTTTGGAAGTGAATTTGTGCATGTTCTGTCAATTGGGTTTAAAAAAACCCAAGGATGTAGATCCTCGTATTTTTTCCAATTTAAAATACAGAAATAAGTTTTATTATTGGAATATCCATATGTTATGGAATGTTAGAAATTCTGTAGGAATCTTAGAAACAATGCCTTACAGTTGTTAGTGATGGATTTTAGTAAAGGAAAAGTAATTGCCATGGTTGTTGGAAAGGGGATGTCCTAAGGGGTAATTATAGGTCCACTTTAAGCCCAACCCAATAAACTTTTGGTTTAAAAAGTTAGAAATTAAAAATGTAATTTATGTGTTTGAAATACAAATATTAGGTTTTGAAAGAAAAAGTGGAATTGAAATCTAAAATGACTTTTAGATGGTAAATGACTAAAATAAAATTCTTTTGAAAAATTATAGAGCACGTGTAGCTCGCTAACTTCTTTGTAAAGAAAGGAGAATTTGAAAATATAAAGTAGTATATTTTTAATAGTAAAGAAGTTTTATTAAATTTTCAGATATGATAAGAATTAAAATGTTTTGTTTGAAAAGGAAAGTGGATGAATGTGAAATATAAAAAAAATTGTTTGTAAAGAAAAGGGAGGTGTTTAAAATGCCATATAGAGCACATATATAGCTCAGTGATTTCTAAAGACTAAAATTTTCTGCGAAGAAAACTTTGTAAAAGAAGAACTCTATTCCTTTGAAAAAAAGGAGTAAAGAAGCAATGAAACTCATAAATATTTTAATGTGAATATATATTTATATTTTGTTGGGTGGACAAAATAAGTTGTAAGAATTTTGAATAGAATAACCGTTTTAGATAGTAGTGGTTTGCAGCATAGTAATTTAAATAATTGCACCATGTAGAGAAACAACAATAAATTAAATAGGAAAAATGTTTACAATAAGTATGTAAGAATTTAATGTGCTTTAATTCATTGGAAGGGAAAAAAGGGTATAAGTTCCTATGAATCAACCAAGTTACAAATTCAGGTGTTTTGTAGAAATTATAAGGAAAACAAACAGTGAAAGGGATGTACAAGATATAGAAAACTCCATATTTTGTATAGTCTATTTCAACAATAAAATAAAACAAAAACTCCTTGTAATTTCACACAAAATACAAATCCTCCATTAGAAGATTCATAAGAAATTTTGGCATTAATAGTTTCTCTTAAGGGAAAGACGTCCCAATACATTAAAGTGGAAAATTCTTTAGTGTAATTAATAGTGCAGTAGTTGGAAACAAGGTTGGTTTTTTATAATAGGGATACTTTGAGAAACCTAATTAGAAAGGCTAAACAATGGAGAATGCATGTTTTCCATTATTATGCGCACTTAGTTGCGTGCTTTAGTATGCCCCCATTTTGTGACAACTTGAGACTCTGCCAAGGTTAGATAATGGAAGAGTAGGAAAGCTAAGGGATTCTTGAGAGAATAGTGCTCTTATCTACTCCAATTTTGTAATTTGAAAATTTATGAAAATGGAATGTTTTGAAAACATGTGAGGACATTTTTGGAAGTTATGAAAAATGATTTAAGGACAAGCAAGGCATGTTTTAAAGAAAAATGGTTTGGTAAAAAGTAAATAAGTTTTTGGAAGAGGAAAACTTAGTAAATATTTAAATTTAAAAATCCCAAATTTTTATTTAAGGCTATAAAGATCTTTAAAAAGGGAAAGATGATTAAATTTTGAACTTAGAATCATAAGTTTCCCCCTCTATATTTAGGGGATAATTCAATTTCAAAGAACTGTAAAAATGTAAGTCATGAAAGATAAAATGGTAAGTAACCAAGTACCTTTGAATTTAATAGAAACTTCAAAGTAACACTTTTAAAGGCCAGAATTAGGGGGATTTGATATTCAAAAATTTAATAACTTTAATATTTGAGAGGGGATGACGAATGCCAAACTAGACTTTTAAATATGGAGTAGATAAGAATTTAATGCCTAGGTGTGATGGGAAATGGATATAGCTATGTAGGAGATAGGAGTGATTACTTTTGGAATAGTAATATAGAAGTTCCCGTAAAGTGTATAGGACACTAGTGAGAGCCTAGGGATGTTGCTTCATGTGTGTAGACCATAAGAAAAATAGTAAAGTGATATTAATGAGATTGTAAGACACACATGGTTGGGATAGGTAGACTTTAGTTGGGGGAAAATGAAAGGTAAAGGTAAAGAGAAAATTTCCCCAAGCTTAATTTCCATTTGAGATGGAAGATCCCATAGATTGAAGCCCTTATTCATTGCATTAAATGGGACTTGGTTATTCCATGATTGAGTATGGAATGGAAGAGAGGAATAGCTCTTATTCATCATGAGTAATGCAGCAAAGGATAAGGTATAAAGTTTGCTTAAGGATGACCGGTTGGAGAGGTCAGGATAGTAGTTAGTAGCAGTTGTCTGTTCTTCCAGTAGTAGCATTGTGAGTTTTAGATTGTATGTGGGGTTTGTATATATTTGTATTGGTTGTTACTTAAAATCTGCATATATTATTAGTAATGTTCTTTTTTATATGTTTTCCTTTGGTACCGTTGTTATTAAAAGGAAGCAATAAAGTAGGAAATTTCAAAAGGGGTCATTTAACCAATACAGAAAATAAAAATTTAAAAACTGGAAGATAATTAATAAATTTATAGAATTTATTAAACTAACTACTAAAATGAAAGAAAAGTTGAAAATGTAAGTTCTGAAAAGGTTAAAGTTTTCGGAGCAGGAAACTTCAGTAGCGAAGGATAGAAGGGAACATGCGCGAGCCACGATCAATGATTTCTATCCTTAAGACTGAATAAATAATGCAACATGTTTGTTGGTCGTTGTACATAAAATTGTTGAAAATTTTCTAAAACGGATAATGGTTGAAACCCAATGTTTAATTTGTAAGTGTGTGTTATAAATATGTAAATGGAAGCGTGCGCATATTTTGAAAAATATATATGTAACTTGAAAGATAATATTATTTTCGTAAGTTTTAGAAAGTAACAAAATTTAAGAGAAAAAAAATGTTAAAATGTGCATGCGTTTTCACAAACATTTTTAAATCAAAAATTTAATTTTTCGAAAAGTATTTCTAACGGTGCTGCATCTTTTTTTTTGAAATGGTACTTATATACAACATATCACTCGGACAACATATCCATGTCAATAAACGTTCGAATCACGCTACGCAAGTTTCGAACTTGTAACCTCTCGCACCAAAGTTGAATCACTTAACTACTAGTACAATGGTGCTGCACCTTTAGCATTGGAAAAAAGCCGGTTAATGTGTTAACACAAGTTTTTCTCCAAGATCGCAGTGGCGATGGAAAAGTTACGGTGAGGTCGACAAAGTAATAAGTATATGGAAGGGAAGATTTCTATGAATACTTTGTCGATGAGTGAAAATCTTAAAAGCAAAATTTTTAAGATGAAAAAGTTTTTGTATTTGAAATTAAAATTTTAGTTTTTATGCAACTGTACTTAGGAAAATTTGAAAATCAAACGGGGGAAAAGTGAAGGTTCCAAAGCACAAGGAAAAAGGGACATAAGAGAGAAATGGGAAAATTGAATTTTCAATTTAAGTCCTTTTTCCAGCATAAGAAAAATAATTTTGAAAAATATAACTTTTAGAAAATTTGGATGTTAGCAAAGGTGTGTTAGGTATTTGAATGAAAATTTGTGTAACAACCCAGGGTTTTATAGCAGTTGAATATCGTCAAATGACAATTTAATTCATTTAGCAATTGCAATTGAAGTTTTTAAAAATTGGAGTTGAAATTCTTTTATAAATTGTTAAAAGGAATTATGGGCTTTGAAATTGAATTGGCCCAAGTATTTTCTTTAGTTGCCGTGATAAGTGATAACCCGGTTTCCCTTTTATTTTGAATTGCATTCTCTCGACCCGTTCCCCATTTTCAATTTGTATAACCCTAAATCAAAACAACGAAAAAATGATGACAGCCGTTTCATCTTTAGCGAAAACTAGGGTTTCGTTTAGATTTTCTCTCGTCTTCGAGAGTGCCGACTTCAATTAGATCAGTCGAGAGATGATCCTTGTTGCTTGCTCCTCCGATCAAGCGTGCTCTTCACTTCGAACAAGGTGAGTGTTCATCACTCACATATAATTCATACGAAAGTCTGGATTTCGTTTATCTGAGTTCAATCCCCTCCATTGAGTTCGTATCTATAATTGTTTAAAATATAAACTGATTCGTGTGGGCTATTGATTTGTATAGATATTTGAGATTGTTATCTGTCTTTTTCAATTCATGTGGGTTTGAACTGCGACTTGGTTCGCATACTTGATTCTGTGACACCATAGTTTCGAATTTGAGTGTTCGATGCCTATCTTATGTTATTCGATTTTTGTTAGTATTGATGAATTTTGACTTGATAAAACGTGATTTCCACGTTGTTGAGACTTTCCTATTTTACTCTTTGTATTTTTGGGAATTACTTTTGAGTCACGGCTTTGATTCTTGAACGTTCGTTCTTTTTGATTCTCACGGCATTAAAACTTTCCTATTTCTAAATATTTTTTTCCTTTGACAAATTCAAATATACGAATTTGATTTTTTCTTTATTTGTGAATTCTACAACTTGCTTCTCTGATCATTGTTACTGCTGTGATAGGTTTAAACCAAGATCTTAATTGCAGTTACACTTTACTGCCTTGACTTGTCGTGATATTCACTGTTATACTTGTTCATTCTATAGTTGATGACATATTTGAATATACCTACTTATTTACTGTACATATCACCTGACTTTGATCATCTCTGCACTGTTGAATTTCGTTCATCCCTGACCTGTTTGGCTTCACTGCATAGCACATTCTCTTTTGTATAATTTTGTTCCTCCCTGTAGCAGCTTTGTGCGTTCCTCTGGTCATTTGTATTCATCTCTATGGTATACTCGAATTGACCTTAATATTGCATTTGGTTAGTGTACTTGGGTCAGTGGCATTGATATCTTTAGCTTGATCGACAGTTGCTGTTCATTGTTGTATACGTGCATGTACGTTGTCATTCTGTCTAGAGTAGGTTCTGCATTCTGTAATCTTGAATCTCTTGACTTTGTTTGTTACTATCTGTTTCATTGATTTGCTCCACACTTGATCACTTGAGTTTACCTGCCTGTTCATGGTGATGTTGTAGTATTTCACTTGAGTTCTTCATAAATGCTTTGTGGTTGTTGTTGAGTTACTGCTGTTCAATTTTGGTTTGTCTGATGCATGTCTAGTCTGCATACATAAGCTTTGATGCTATATGGATGATCTTCATGTATGCTCATTTGCATTCTTGAACTGTCATTGTTTCACTTGTTCATATGCATGAATCTGGTCTTTGATCCCTTGATGCTGTAACCTGTTCATTACATTTGTTCTCTTGTATAAATGTAGTTCATTGGTTCAGTTGCTTTCTTTCTGGAGCTTGTTGACATTTGATCATGTATTCAATATGCATTCATTCCAGTAGCCATTCTGGTCTGTGGTATTTGTTGAGTCTTCACTTTGCAGTTTTCATTGTGATCTTTGCTTGCACACTGTTTTTGTGATGCTTTGACTTTGAATTTCACTGTGTACATGCATAGTTCATTGTTGCAGTGATCATTGAATTTTTGTTCGAGGCTATTTGCACTTGTGTTGAATCTGATATTGATTTGACATTGTGCACTCGAGTTGGCGAGACAGTGTACACGTGCATACGTGTGTACTGCAGCCACTCGTACATACCTGTCCCTGATATGAATACTGATATACACAGAAATTTGATGTGTTAGATCATTTTGAGATTTCTGATTTGTTGATTTACACTGTGTAGTGTTATATTTGTCGTTATCCAATTCTCGTATCGAGAGTTGGATATACGAGATTTCTGTGACTGTCGTCTATTTGGCGTTTGATTATTATTGCTCCTATGCACTAATAACTGAGTTTGAATTAAACTGACCCGTGTATTATTTTCTTTTGAATGTAATACTAGGGTCAGACCCGAGTTATTTCAGGTAGTAGATTTCTTTCTTTGAGTTGCTGTTCGGGATATGAAGATTTTTCACATCTTCTGAAGTTGTCTTCGTCATTTTAGAAGTCGTGTCAAATTGTATAGGTTGATATGTATTCATGTATATTAGTCGATAATGTACGTGTATATATAACTTCCAGAGTCGACAGTTGTAGTTGTATCATATGTATCGTGTCAACTATGTTGTAACTGACATCAGTTATATAGATATGAGACCTTTGTTTTTATCTGTGTTCCGCATTTATATTATCTGTGTTATTGTTATATCTAATGTCCTAAACTATTATGAACCATCGTAGTTTGTTTTATTCTGATAATTGGGTATGTCGATGGGAGTGAATAAATAAGATGAAAAATGAAAAGTATATACCACTCTTATCGAGGTAACCAATATTAGCGCAAAGCCAACTACGGATGGCCGCTCTTATCCTGCCTTATTCTTCGTAATAATAGACAGTATTTCTTTTAATACTCTTTGTTATTATGAGCATAGAGGTGGGGCGTTACAGTTGGTATCAGAGCTTGGGGTTTATGGACATAATATAAAATATAACTTAGATGGAACATATGTTACAACTATTGGTCGATGTTTATCTGTGATTTGAGTCAAAATTAAAGTTTTGAAATTTTGATGAAATTTTTAAATATCTTTATTTAAAAATAAGAGTGGAATTGTGTTTTGTTGTTTTGATTAAATTGTGTTCTGTTTATCAGAGTGCGCAGCGGAAACAGTGACACTGTCTTCGTTGAGTACAACTGATAATCTTTTTGATTTAAAAATCAAAATACCAAATTGATATGAATTTCATTTGTTATTTACATAGCTGTAATTATTTTGTTTCTTTGAGAATTTCGAATCCGAATTGAGGATTCGAAGAAATTGCAGATATGTGATTTTTGTTGAAATTTCCGCTGGCTTTCTTTTGTACTAATCATCTATTGATTAGATTTTGCTGTTTTGAATTGTCTTCATTGAAGATACATTCGAATGATTTCTTTGTTTATATTGTAGTGTGCGTTGATCACGAAGATACCGGATTCTAGCAATCTTCGACAGGTTGATCGCGCACGATGCCGTGTGAGAAGATCTACAATTCTTCGAACGTTGATCAAGCGCACTTGATTCCATGAATTGGCTTCAACAATCGTTGATTCGAGCGCACTCGAATGCCGAAGGTGGAGATAGGAGATAACACTCAACTACCAATTTTAATGGAGGAAAGAAGCACAAACCAAATTTTATTTAAAATTCAACAACCTTTTTACAAATGACCATACATCCCTATTTATAGGGAAAGTTACAACACACACACACGACTTAACAAGTTACAACATCCGACTTAACAAATACAAACAACGACTCAAGAATCAACAGCAACGACCTACGACCTATCAACATACAACTTTACAAAACACGGGTTACAACATACGACTCGGCAAAACAAATGACTTAACAAAACAGCCATCCACTTGAGCGACTTAACACTGGAGCGACCTAAAAATCATTAGCGACTTAAAGAAATTCGCGACCCAAGCTTCTTCGCGACCCAAGCTTCTTCGCGACCTAAGCTTTTTCGCGACCTATGATTCTTCGTTCGCGACTTACTGGAGGCGACCTATTGCTTGCGACGTAAGGAATTGGAGACTCGCGACCTATGGAAGGTCGTTCGCGAGCTAGGAAATATTGGAGCTGCTTCGTCTTCGCAATCTAGTTCAGCGACCTTGGAATTAGGTCGTACGCGAGTTGCTTAGTCGTCGCAAGCTAGGAGGAGCGGCGATCTAGGGTTTCGCCTATTTGAGGTATGCGCTGCATCATGTTTACATTGGAATAGTCGAGCTAAAAGAAGCATGAACTAAATAATACAGGTCAGTCAAGACACCTTGGAAATACATGCATTAAGACACTAGAGTATAATAAGAACCAAGTACACAGTCACAAGTGGATAATTGCACTACTTAGTGCACAAACAACTCAGGTTTCAGTCCAGGCAAGCTTTAAACTGAAATGGAGTCGAACATCATATACCTCAAGTTCTAAATATATCCAGCAATCAAGGCAGTAATCGGAGAAACAAAAAGGTCCATCTACTCAAGTCTTAGGCATCACAACAAAATTCGAACAAGCATGTAAGTGCTCAAAGGAAGGTAAACGGGGTACAGTCATGCACAAACAAAGTCAGAAACGCAATTGCTCATGCCAAATTTTTTTTCTTAGATAAGTCAAGGTAGCAATCAGAAAATCAACAATAGTCCAATTTTATTCAATTATATACCTCAGAAAAAAAATCGAATATATCTGAATTGAACAAGTCAAGCATCATAGAGTAGTTTGATCAGGAATTGAACGCAAAAAGAAAGAAATTTGAAATATTCAAAGCAAACTATTCAAATCGAAAATATAGAAAATCAAACCATAAAATAATTGTTTAATATTCCCATTTTATATCATTTTAGTGGTAGATTTTTTTTTGGGTTTTATATATTGTGAATAAAATAGTTTTTCTATGATAAGTGAATTGTATGACTTGCAACATAGTCCATACAAGAATGGTAGTTATAATGAATGTACATAATCAAGAGATAGAAGTAGTAAATTTCAATAAAACTATAATTACTGCCATTTGTTTCTAAAATGTTCAAAAATCCCAAATCCTAAGTTTTCAGTTAAAATTAAGCCACTTTTTTCTTTGTTTTTTTGTAACGACCCGTAAATTTCAACTATTTTAATAACGTAATTAGTTGAAATTTTGTGAAATTTTAAACGATAAAATTTGGAAATATAAATTTGATATTTGGAATGCGTTTAGTTAAACATCGCAACTTGTAAATTTTCGTCCGAAAATATGAAAGTTTATTTCGCGCGTAAATTTACTTCAATTTAATCAGTTAAAAGCGATGAAAATAAAATGTTTCCAAAACCTAAATATTTTTACATAGAAAAATTCTAAACCATCTTCTGAGAAAAATGTCAGTTTGTCGTTTTTCCAAATTCGGACATCTTTGGCTCCGTCGATCTTATTTTTCAGCGTTTTTCTTGCATTTTCAACTAGTAGAAAATTCGAATTTTTATAATTCAATCATACGACTGATATCTGTATACCGTTTTGATCATCTCGTCGTGCTGATCTCTACGGTATATTCGATTGTAAATTTAGATGTTCATACACGACGAAAAATGCGAAACGGATAGCCGTATCGATACAAGAATTTGTGATTTTTGTTTTAGTGAACTTTCGAATTCTTTGACCATTCGTTTTCTGCTGGGTTAAACCAAACTGACAATAGCATTTAATTTCTCCCGGAATTCAACGTACTACTGCCCTTTTACTATTCCCAACATTTAAATTATTTTGATGGTTCGTTTCCTCTTTCATCTGTTGCGTTGAGAATACCAATAACCATATGCCAAAACTATTTTCAGAAATTTTGTGGTGACTTTCTATTTTCTATTCCCGTTCATTTTTTGTTCCTTCTTTTCCCCTTTGAATCTATTCTCTTCTATATTATTTTTTCTGAACCAAGTTTCACTTCTAGACTCATCCTCCCTAAATTTGCAACTCCGCCACATCACCACCTGCTTCCCTCTTTAAACCCACGTCCTTTACTTTTCCCCTCAATTTCCACTTCAGCCACGAGCACAAATGGTGCCTTCTTCCCACCGATCATCTCCTCCATGCCATGTTTCACCACATCACCGAGCCGACCATGCTTTCTTCCTTTTCTTCCACTTCAACTGATGCCGTGCTCCACCCTTCTCACGTCTGCCCTATACAGCCTCGCCGAGACCCGCATTCGTGCCGGCTCCAGCATGCCTCCCCTCCACCACTCTCAGCCTCAAACTCCGACTTCCTCTTGAGCCACGAATCCATCACCACCTCCTCCTTTCTTTCTCCTCCACCTTCTGCCCATTTCCACTTCTCACATCGGCCCCGCCAACCTCGGCCTCCGCGTTGGCCATCTCCGTCTGCCTTCCGTTCACCCAAAACAACCGTGAGTAGCATTTCCTGCAAGCAACTCGTAAGTTATATTTATAGTTTTTTTTTACTATTGGTTACGTGAGTTTACATGTATTCTAAAAAAAAAATTTAACCTGTCGCATATAGGGTCTGCCAGTCTTTTTGCTTTCATTTTTCTGTTCCTTTTGTTCTTGGGAAAATGTTCGCTTTGATTTAGTTATATTATAGATGATCTATCTGTGATTTATTAAGCTTACACATAAAGTACTTGTATATATCTTATTTTGATATTGTTGTAGTGCTTTTATATATATTATAAAAATAATAATATCATATACAATTCATTCTGTGGCATCAAATTGATTTTTTTAGTAGTTTGTTTTATATGGTGCTATTAAGGTCTACACATAAGTTATGTAAAAATTTGTTTACTTAACCATTGTTTTACTGTGTATTTGCTATACAAGTTATATTATTGCATATAAGATTTTGTTTATATGAACTGGAATCAGCGTATGTATATATAAGTATATTAGTCACGGTTTTCAGTATGTATTAGTCTATATAAATTATTAATATATCTATACTTTGTTTCCAGAGTTCTTGGGCGTGCTCTGTTTTGTTTTACTAGCATGCTTTCCTGTTTTTGGTTATTAGTATATATTATTATATGTAGTTTTATATAAGTTTTATATTATATATTTTCTAAGTTTTATATGATTTGCATAATGCGTGGTATTCAAATCTATTTACAGTCCTTAGTGTATATGTTATATACAATTGTTTGTCTATATAAACAGTTTGCTAGTATACGTATATCAAGTATCAGTTTAAATATAAGGTTATTACTACGCATGTAAACTACTTTATATATATATATATATTTTTTCTTTCTTCTTTTCTTTTTGAAAATGTATGCATATGATCTTAATGAGTTTCAAAATAAATATTGGCTAAGAAAGTATATATATTTTGTTTTGGACTACATCAAGTTGTTCCTGATCTATTTTCATCGATCTCTATTTTTCAGCCCTGTTCGTTCTATTCGTGCCGATCTTGTTCGTTTTGGAAATTTGTTCTCGGATTCGTAACCACTTCAAATCTCTCCAGCCTCGAAAGGTGAGCACTCACTCACGATTAACGTTCTTTTATTTATTAAATTTGATTTCAATTGAAACGACAATTGAAATATGCTGCTGTTAGTTAATTACACTGTTATATACGCTATTGCCTATATCAGTTCACCTGTGACATCTGACACCATTATCTGTTAATTATTTATGCGATGATAATACAGTTTGGCTGATAATTGATTTATTGTTAATGTTTATATTGGACGTTAAATTGTTAATGTGAAAATGATAAATAGTATGAAATTGAACTTGATATAGGATAATTAATTGTTAAATTGGATTAACTGACATTTGTATAATATGACCACTTAACTGTTGAATTTATGAAACGTAGGATTTGTTTAATTACATTTTGAACCACTGAATGTATGTTGTTAAATTGATGATGTATGAAATTGTAAATAGTTGACAAGTGAAGAACCGTGATGTGATAATCTTTAATCTACATGAAATGATAGTGTGATTCTAGAAATAATTATATTAATTCGAACAAATAACAATGCGAATTAATACGGTTATTTTGGGATTATCTAAATTGATTATAGAATTGATATTGATTATTGTTATTGCTTGTTTATTTACTTTGACACCATCCCTGTTATCACACTTCAAGTTCCCTTTGCTATGTCTTGATTTTGAATTGAATTGGAATCGGGTTGAAATGATAAATACCCAAATTGAACTTTGACCTAGGATAGAAGAATTAAATAAAACCCGATTGGTCAATAAATTTGATTTAAAAATAAAACGAAGATTTTATTTGAATAAATAATATGGTTTTGAAATGAAGTTGAAATTTGAATTTTAATGGAAGGAAAATGTTAATATTTAATAATCTGAAACAAAATATTTACAATGTGATCGATGAAAGAATGTTGTTTAATTTGAGAAATGATTGAATTAAGTTTTAAATTATTAAACTTTGAAATGATTTAATAATTAAGTTTGAAATTATAATTGAGTTTGAAATTATTAAACTTAGAAATTATTTAATAATTAAGTTTTGAATTATTTAATAATTAAATAAGGTTGAATTATTTAATGATTAAATTGAATTGAAATTCTTTAATAAGAAAAATTGAACTTTTGAATAAGTGGATTTTACTTAGTAAATAATTGAAATTGAGTTTTCTTTATTAAGTAAGTTTTGGAAAATTATTTAAGAAAGTAAATAAGTGAAATGGAATTTCTTTAACAAGAAATGAAAATGTGATATTTTTGGAATTAATGTAAGACTTGTAATTGAAAGAATTTGATTTGACGAATTTAATTTAATTCAAAATTGTAAATTTTGATTTAAGGAAGTTGAACTTAAGAATTGATTTAATGAATTGGAAATTTAATAGAAATTGTTTTGAATGATAAAGTAACTTAACGAATATTGAATGAAATCGTTAAATGAATTTGGAATTGATTTGAAGGTTAAATTAAATTAAATGTAAATGATTTCGAAACGAAACTTATATACGAACTTGAATCAATACTTGAATTGTTTTGAATAAAATTTGAAATTGAATTATAGGATTTTGAAATGAAAATTTGGAAGTTTTGAAACGTAAATTATTGGAAATTGGTTTTGAAAGACAAATGAAATGTTGATTTACGAATTCTATTTGAAATTGAAATTGATTTGGTTTTGAAATAAACAAACGACCAATCGGTGAATAATTTCAGAAGTTATTAAAGAGACCAGAGTCGGTTATGGATATACTCTCTATCTAAACCGAAAACCACTTTAATAACTATACGCGGAGTGATGATCCAGAATGAAGTGGTTGGAATGATGTTCGTGTTGACTGAAGAAAGAGAACGATAATGGATAGCCTTGACACTTGTGTCAAATTGGAAATGACTAAAACAGGAGCTGTGCCGGGCCAATGGAGGATTAGCTACCTCAAGTGGACACACTTCTTCGAACTACTTATACTTGTTGTCGATTGGTGCACCCTTGATTTTGGGAGTGTTGTTTCACGGTGTTGCGGGCGCTGCGGCGTTGCGTTCTCACCAGTCCGGATCAGGCGAACGGTAGTGTCACTACCTTGGGTATTGCCTCATGTGCCTTGTCATACTTGTATTCCATTTATGCGCGACCACTACGATTTTGATTTGTACCTTTAGTATATGGATTGCCCTCTGGTGACTTCCGGTTTTGGGGAAACTACGGTCTTGTATATGCTTTTGGGAATAAAAATGTGTTAAGGGTGGAATGGGCCATGACTTAACGCTATTTTGATATCTTTATTATTACTGATAGACATTATCTACTTATCGTACACTACTACATAGTAGATAGTTTAACGGATCCTTAAAGGATGGTTATTCCAAACATCCTTTGAGTTACTTGTATTTCAATTGCTATTTCACTTGAGTTGGATTTATTAATATAAGAATGTTAATCCTGACTCGAGTGTCTTGTGTTTTTGCTTTACGCTCGGGTCAGACTTAGTGATCCAGTATTCGAGACTCACCTTTGGAGTTGGAGCTTTGCTTGAAGATCCAGCCATCTATTCTGCTTTCAGTATTCGATGATTCCAGTGATGTATTCTGATTTGTATCTGATGTATCATATTACTTTTCCGTTGTATCTGGTTTAACTCTGATGTAACTTATACATTTATATAGTAGCTTCATGAACTACTATCTCTTTTATTTCCGCTGCACTTATTACTCTGTGTCTGTGATCTGTGATTATTTTATTTACTGTATATGTTCAGTTTTGCCAAATTTAAATTAACAACGCGGTATTTTAAGCAATTCAACTCCGGCATGAGTGTCTACCTATACACTTATAATGGATGCGAATGGTCCAAAATGTCGGGTCGTTACAGTTGGTATCAGAGCTTTGGTAGCTCTAGGCAAAACTTAACATATAGGGTAAGTGTATTTACAGAATCACTCTCATTCGAGTTTCAATCTCTTCCTTTCGACTCGATTTCTTTGAATTTTGGAACGTTCCCTACGGTTTCAAATTTCATTCGTGTCCCTCACTATTCGTCTTCTTTCAATTCTGGAGCACCCCATAACTCCATTTTGAATGATATCTATAATAGATCGGCGGTCTCGCCAATCTTCGAATGATTTGTAAAGGGGTGAAACTCCTTTATAATAGGCATTGATTTACTGGAGATTTCTGTATCCTCGGTTTACGATGCTATCTATTCCCCGCTATACCTGAATCCCATCTCTTGAGGTCGAGTGTCGATTTACCTCGGAATTCAGCATCGATCTTATTCTTGAAGTTACGGACGACCCGGTTAAGGTTGCCCGTGAATTAAATAAACTCATCCATCTCCCGATTATGGTAATTGAACCATCTTATCTTTGGTTCGAACCTATCTTCGAATCAAAATTCTCTTTGATTTGGGTCCATCAAAATTTGAATCCCTATCCTTATTTTGAAAATTCATTCCTGTATCGTCGAGCAAAGAAATGTATTTGTAAACTAATATATACTGTGTTGTTTGAGTTGTTGATGTTGATTTGGGTTTCCGATCGATTCGTCTGATCAACGCTATCGATAGGATTTCCAAAACACTTGAACATAGTAAACTGAGACAATATTATTTTCAAATTTGGAAAATGAAATAAATTTGTTTGATTATATTTTGAAAATATGAGTAAAATTTTCTGGAATTTAATAGGTTAATTAAATTATTTGTTTGAAATGATAATATTTGATTATCATTCTAGATAAATTTATAAATACGGTTTATAAATTGATTTGGAATTTGAAATGAATCTAATTCAGAAATTTGAGAATTTATTAGTTTCCGGTGATTTCGAACTTTGGTTTTTAAAATTTTAAAAATATATAGTATTGAAGGTATTTTCAAAAAGAAACCGTTTTCAAAGAATTTTAAAATGTTGAAACCAGTGCTCTTCTCTTTGTCGCTGGAAAATAATTTCGGTGATGGCGGCCGCATCATCGATATTCATTTTCGAGTTTCGAAGTGGAGAAACCATTCTGTAGCTTTGCTACGGTTTTGCTTTGGAAAAATATTTTATTTGAATTTCTTCAGTATAATTGGATTTATATATATATGTATCTTATTTTAAATTTAATTTGATTTGATATAAATATATTATATATATCTCTAAATTGTTTAAAGTTAATCGGAAATCAAATTCATAAATTTTGTTAAAGGATGATTTTAATTATAAATAAAACAAAAAAAAATTTGGAATGAATATTTAAACTTGAATAATTGAATTGGGAAAATTTTAGTTGTATATTGTTCAACTGCATTCTAATACAACTTACCTAAATCATTCAGAAGTTAAATATGTAATTGGATAATATATAAGATAAATTGAATTTATAAATAAAATTTGAGTGTTATAATAAATGTTATACACTAAATTTTGATTATAAAGATGTTAATAGAGTTAGATAGGATAATAAGTAAACTCAGTTAATAATGAAATAAATTTGTTTTGAAAGATTTAATAAATTTGTTTTGAAAGAATTAATAAATTGAAATTTGATCAACTTATGAAAATACCTTGAATTTAAAAGCAATTAGTAAATATAAATTAATTTAAATCGAAACTTTTATGGTTTAAATTAATTTATATGGGTTAAATATATGAGATTAGATATATTAAGTAGAATAAATTTAACAATAATTTGGAATAAAGAAGAATTTAAATTGCTGAAAAATATGATTATAATAAAAGACTATTCAAATTTATGGTTTTAGAAATTGTAAATCGAAGATAACTGGATAATAAGATAATGAATTTAGAAATAGTTGAGATTGATTTTAGTGAAATCAAATGGATTAAATCAATTATTGAATATCAATTAATGTAAATTTGAAA
The DNA here is from genome assembly GCA_030737815.1 of Allium fistulosum. Lineage (NCBI taxonomy): Eukaryota > Viridiplantae > Streptophyta > Magnoliopsida > Asparagales > Amaryllidaceae > Allium > Allium fistulosum. The sequence goes on from CM060904.1 coordinate 972,547,323, forward strand.
TTTATATGGTTTAAATTAATTGTTATTTTGTATTTCAAATCTGTTTTTCTTTCTGGTTGTTTCTATTCTCCTACCTCGTTCCTTTTCGGGGATGAAAAGTTTTGAGTGGGGGAGAGTATAACGACCCGTAAATTTCAACTGTTTTAATAACGTAATTAGTTGAAATTTTGTGAAATTTTAAACGATAAAATTTGGAAATATAAATTTGATATTTGGAATGCGTTTAGTTAAACATAGCAACTTGTAAATTTTCGTCCGAAAATATGAAAGTTTATTTCGCGCGTAAATTTACTTCAATTTAATCAGTTAAAAGCGATGAAAATAAAATGTTTCCGAAACCTAAATATTTTTACATAGAAAAATTCTAAACCATCTTCTGAGAAAAATGTCAGTTTGTTGTTTTTCCAAATTCGGACATCTTTGGCTCCGTCGATCTTATTTTTCAGCGTTTTTCTTGCATTTTCAGCTAGTAGAAAATTCGAATTTTTATAATTCAATCATACCACTGATATCTGTATACCGTTTTGATCATCTCGTCGTGCTGATCTCTACGGTATATTCGATTGTAAATTCAGATGTTCATACACGACGAAAAATGCGAAACGGATAGCCGTATCGATACAAGAATTTGTGTTTTTTGTTTTAGTGAACTTTCGAATTCTTTGACCATTCGTTTTCTGCTGGGTTAAACCAAACTAACATTAGCATTTAATTTCTCTCGGAATTAAACGTACTACTGCCCTTTTACTATTCCCAACATTTAAATTATTTTGATGGTTCGTTTCCTCTTTCATCTGTTGCGTTGAGAATACCAATAACCATCTGCCAAAACTATTTTCAGAAATTTTGTGGTGACTTTCTATTTTCTATTCCCGTTCATTTTTGGTTCCTTCTTTTCCCCTTTGAATCTATTCTCTTCTATATTATTTTTTCTGAACCAAGTTTCACTTCTAGACTCATCCTCCCCAAATTTGCAACTCCGCCACATCACCACCTGCTTCCCTCTTTAAACCCACGTCCTTTACTTTTCCCCTCAATTTCCACTCCAGCCACGAGCACAAATGGTGCCTTCTTCCCACCGATCATCTCCTCCATGCCATGTTTCACCACATCACCGAGCCGACCATGCTTTCTTCCTTTTCTTCCACTTCAACTGATGCCGTGCTCCACCCTTCTCACGTCCGCCCTATACAGCCTCGCCGAGACCCGCATTCGTGCCGGCTCCAGCATGCCTCCCCTCCACCACTCTCAGCCTCAAACTCCGACTTCCTCTTGAGCCACGAATCCATCACCGCCTCCTCCTTTCTTTCTCCTCCACCTTCTGCCCATTTCCACTTCTCACATCGGCCCCGCCAACCTCGGCCTCCGCGTTGGCCATCTCCGTCTGCCTTCCGTTCACCCAAAACAACCGTGAGTAGCATTTCCTGCAAGCAACTCGTAAGTTATATATATAGTTTTTTTTTACTATTGGTTACGTGAGTTTACATGTATTCTAAAAAAAAAAAATTAACCTGTCGCATATAGGGTCTGTCAGTCTTTTTGCTTTCATTTTTCTGTTCCTTTTGTTCTTGGGAAAATGTTCACTTTGATTTAGTTATATTATAGATGATCTATCTGTGATTTATTAAGCTTACACATAAAGTACTTGTATATATCTTATTTTGATATTGTTGTAGTGCTTTTATATATATTATAAAAATAATAATATCATATACAATTCATTCTGTGGCATCAAATTGATTTTTTTAGTAGTTTGTTTTATATGGTGCTATTAAGGTCTACACATAAGTTATGTAAAAATTTGTTTACTTAACCATTGTTTTACTGTGTATTTGCTATACAAGTTATATTATTGCATATAAGATTTTGTTTATATGAACTGGAATCAGCGAATGTATATATAAGTATATTAGTCACGGTTTTCGGTATGTATTAGTCTATATAAATTATTAATATATCTATACTTTGTTTCCAGAGTTCTTGGGCTTGCTCTGTTTTTTTTACTAGCATGCTTTCCTGTTTTTGGTTATTAGTATATATTATTATATGTAGTTTTATATAAGTTTTATATTATATATTTTCTAAGTTTTATATGATTTGCATAATGCGTGGTATTCAAATCTGTTTACAGTCCTTAGTGTATATGTTATATATAGTTGTTTGTCTATATAAACAGTTTGCTAGTATACGTATATCAAGTATCAGTTTAAATATAAGGTTATTACTACGCATGTAAACTACTTTATATATATATATATTTTTTTTTCTTTCTTCTTTTCTTTTTGAAAACGTATGCATATGATCTTAATGAGTTTCAAAATAAATATTGGCTAAGAAAGTATATATATTTTGTTTTGGTCTACATCAAGTTGTTCCTGATCTATTTTCATCGATCTCAATTTTTCAGCCCTGTTCGTTCTATTCGTGCCGATTGTTTGCACCAAAATTGGTCACAAACCCCAAGTGTTGTGAAAGCACCAGTGTATGAACACAAATAAGCAATATTCAATCACAAATATCAGATCTAAGCAAGCAACAAACAACAATCCAGAAATAATGAATAGTGACACACAATTTATAGTGGTTCGGCTATCTCCGGCCTACGTCCACTTCAAGGATTTTATCTTTTATTGATGTTCTTCGATGATTACAGATGATTACAGCAAATACAATGAATGAATCTGAGTATGACAGCAATGGAAAGGAGTAGAGTTGAATCCGGTAGAGTCTGGACGTTGAATGGCCAAAAAAGAAAGATCCCTTTTCTGTAGGCTTCAGGGGGCTATTTATAGGCGTAGGGGGCTGAGATCGCGCCCAAACTTCGGGAGATTCTTTCAAACACGTGAGTGGGTCCACGCGCCCGGTCCCACCAAGTTTCAACTCCATTTGGGATCGATTAGAAACAACTTCGTATCGATCAAAAAATGCTCCAATCGAGCTGAAACTTGGCAGGATTGCTCTTTACCTTGCGTGGAAGCTACTGTGAAAATTTCATTGCATTTGGACCAGCGGTTCGTGAGATATGATCGATTCAATATTGTGTTTTCGTGTGCACTGTGGCGTTCGAATCCATGTTTTGCATTCGTCCCTTCGTATCGATCAGAAACACGTGCGCAAGGGATAACGTGGCTCGAGTTTCCCGTATCGATCCACTTCCAGTGGCGCATTGACCGATTCGTATCCATGAATTTCGCCTTGTTTGTATCGAGTACTATTATCTATTTTGAATCAGTCCTTCGTGTATCTCGTTTCAGTTTTCAACGTCTAGTTCGATTTGTTCATCAATTCGAACTAGGCATCGATCAATCGATACGAAATTCACGGATACGAAGGCTTGACCAGTCTGATCGATACGAAGTCAATGGATACGAACCAAGGTGCGGTGATGGATACGAGTAGATGGACTCGAGCTTCATGCCTGCGAATTGACCCGTGCCTGATCGATCCGAAGATGATCGATTCGAAGTTGTCAAGCTCCAGTGGATTCGAACTTGACGATGCCTCTCTGATGGATACGAATCTGATCGATTCGAACAGGTCGTCACCTTGGTTTTCTGATGGATTCGAACAACACCTTGTATCTAATTTGGATCGATCATATCTCATTCATACGAACTCCGATTAACCTGAAATTTGAACCGCTGGCTTTTATGGTTTTGCTTGCCGTGTCCTATCAATTGTAGCTTGATTCGGGCTTGGACAAAATTCATCGATATCCATGGTGAAACAGTGTATAACGAACTTTTACGATGAGCTATCTTTAGTTTCCCGGTCAACTTTTTGGTGTCACGGCCTTGCCAAAAGGCGGGATAACATTTGCCCCCCAAAACATGCCTTGCGATAGAAAGGTGTGTTTTGTAGTTCCATAAGCTGGATGTTCATATCCTATCATCGACCTGCAAAGAACTTGATAGTCTTTCCTGACCACCAATGACGATCGTTCGCGACCGTATGTTATTTGAGGTAAAATGGGACCATTCGAGGTCGGATGCTGTTCGCGGCAAATAATAAAATGGGACCGTTCGCGGTCGGGTGGCGTGGAAAGAAGAATGTGATCGTTCGCGATCGAGTGTCGTACGAGGCAGAAACGTGATCGTTCGCGATCGGGTGTCGTTCTAGACGAATTATGCTGGATTGTGACCGTTCGTGGTCGCATGGTGCACGAGATAAAATGTGATCGTTCGCGATCGGATGCCGCACGAGGCAGAATGTGATCGTTCGCGATCGAATGCCATATTTGGTGAATTGTGACCGTTCGTGGTCGAGTGCCACACGAGGCAGAGTGTGATCGTTCGCGATCGACTGTTATACTAGATGAAGTGTGACCGTTCGCGGTCGGATGCCGTTCGAGGCAAACGGTGACCGTTCGAGGTCGGGTGCCATTCAAGGAGAATGAGAGTGCCCGGGAGGGGACTTAGTATTATCGATGTCAGATTCACGTTCGGGTGAATTTCTGATTCAGCGATCGCGGCGGTTCGTCGCCATACAAGGCGCGCTTGTGGACCATTCGCGATCCAAAGCATACGCGAGTGACTTCTTCTACAGAATTGCAAATATCAAATTAACGTTCACATGAATTCCATAACAGAAATATCCAAACAAACAAGTCTAAATGTCCAAATCAACATGAAACAAGAAGCAAAGCAAGGATGTCAAAGTGTAAATTCTCACTACGAGACAGTCAATAATCATTCAGAGCATGCCTATGGATCGTTCGCGATCTCATACATGTGTAAATGGTTTGATATTGTTAGTGAGAAGTTTACGACTTGTTCATCATTATTTAAATCAATTGATAATCATACGGTGCCCCGGCTCGGGGTCACCCCTGGCTGATGTAGATGGTGGCCGCTCTGGTTCCACCGTTGGAGCTCGCCTTCGCACATACCGAAGTAGCCTACCGTTCCTGGTATGCCCTTCTACCTCATCCTTCAGGTGTCTACAGTCATTTGTGCTATGTCCATTCAGCTCGTGGAATAAACAATATTTGACTGATTTTCTCTCGTCGGTAGTTGGATCCCGTCGCATTGGTCTGCGATAGGCAACTTGCTCTCGGGTGTCTTGGTAGATTCGCTCCAAACCCTCATTCAATTCTGAATAGGTGGTAAATCACGGCTCCCTCCGTTGCCGCTTTGACCTGTCATCATTTTCTTCAGCCTTTCGCTTCCCTTTACCAGTCTCTGCACCTTTTTCAGGTGAATTACCGCCTCTAACTGCATAAACATCGATTTCTTCTTCTCTCTCCGTACGAGCATCCTCTAATTGCAAAAACTTTTCGGCTTCATGATAAAACTCTCCCAGGTCCGTAGGTGGATCCTTAGTTAGCGAATTCTTGAACTCCATGCCATCATATATTCCAAATACAGCTGCCATCATGACCATAGATGGATCTGGTCGATCCACTGACGCTGCTGCCGCATTAAATCGCGTCAGAAAATTCCTCAAAGACTCCCCAGCTTTCTGCTTTAGAGTCGCCAAACTCATCACGTTCTTGGGTCTCGAAATATGAACCCTGAATTGTCTCATACACCTTTCTGTTAAATCTGTCCAAGTCCCAATGGAGCCACTCTCCAGTTGTCTAAACCATAGCGCTGCGATGTCCGACAAATACAATGGAAAGCACCGAGCCATGACTTCCTGTGATGCCCCCAGCACTTCCATGTGCCTCATATACTTCGTTAGATGGACCGCTGGATCTGTCCGCCCATCATACATTTCCACCGATGGTAGCTTGAAGTTTGGTGGATTCCTGGCCTGCCTGATCGTAGGAGTAAAGGGACTCCTATGTACATCCTCCATATCTCTATTGACTAGTCCGCCTCTCATGGCCCGTCTGACCATCTTCGCCAACCTATCGTTGTTTCCAGGCTGTGATCTTTGAGTATCACCTTCGTTCTGCCACACTGGCTGAGCGTTCATCCCTTCATTGCCACCAGGTTGCTCGGATGTCCCTGAATCTCTTCCCGGGATTGGATCAACATGCTCTAAGTGTGTGCCCCCCAGCTCCGGTGCTGTGCCAGATGGTCCTGCTCCGTTCTGGATTCTGGTTGTTCCTTGATTTTGCGCTCCAAGTTGTCCAATCTGTTGAACCAAATTCTGGATCATTTCCTCCTGTCTCTTCATCATTGTCTCCATCTCATCCCTGGTGATGAAGATCGATGCTTGGTTTGCCCCCGAGGAAGCCTCTTGACTCCCTTCATGCTGACTTTGCTCTGGCCTTTGTCTTCTACTAGTCTGCCGCATCATATCTTCTCAGATCTGAGCTCTTAAGTCTTCGAATTCAACTTCTAAATGACAGAACTCCTGAATTAGCCTTCTCGGTGAAAGCACCAAAGTGTTTGCACCAAAATTGGTCACAAACCCCAAGTGTTGTGAAAGCACTAGTGTATGAACACAAATAAGCAATATTCAATCACAAATATCAGATCTAAGCAAGCAACAAACAACAATCCAGAAATAATGAATAGTGACATACAATTTATAGTGGTTCGGCTATCTCCGGCCTACGTCCACTTCAAGGATTTTATCTTTTATTGATGTTCTTTGATGATTACAGATGATTACAACAAATACAATGAATGAATCTGAGTATGACAGCAATGGAAAGGAGTAGAGTTGAATCCGGCAGAGTCTGGACGTTGAATGGCCAAAAAAGAAAGATCCCTTTTCTGTAGGCTTCAGGGGGCTATTTATAGGTGTAGGGGGCTGAGATTGCGCCCAAACTTCGAGAGATTCTTTCAGACACGTGAGTGGGTCCACGCGCCCGGTCCCACCAAGTTTCAACTCCATCTGGGATCGATTCGAAACAACTTCGTATCGATCAGAAAATGCTCCAATCGAGCTGAAACTTGGTAGGATTGCTCTTTACCTTGCGTGGAAGCTACTGTGAAAATTTCATTGCATTTGGACCAGCGGTTCGTGAGATATGATCGATTCAATATTGTGTTTTCGTGTGCACTGTGGCGTTCGAATCCATGTTTTGCATTCGTCCCTTCGTATCGATCAGAAACACGTGCGCAAGGGATAACGTGGCACGAGTTTCCCGTATCGATCCACTTCCAGTGGCGCATTGACCGATTCGTATCCATGAATTTCGCCTTGTTTGTATCGAGTACTGTTATCTATTTTGAATCAGTCCTTCATGTATCTCGTTTTAGTTTTCAACGTCTAGTTCGATTTGTTCATCGATTCGAACTAGGCATCGATCAATCGATACGAAATTCACGGATACGAAGGCTTGACCATTCTAATCGATACGAAGTCAATGGATACGAACCAAGGTGCGGTGATGGATACGAGTAGATGGACTCGAGCTTCATGCCTGCGAATTGACCCGTGCCTGATCGATCTGAAGATGATCGATTCGAAGTTGTCAAGCTCCAATGGATTCGAACTTGACGATGCCTCTCTGATGGATACGAATCTGATCGATTCGAACAGGTCATCACCTTGGTTTTCTGATGGATTCGAACAACACCTTGTATCTAATTTGGATCGATCATATCTCATTCATACGAACTCCGATTAACCTGAAATTTGAACCGCTGGCTTTTATGGTTTTGCTTGTCGTGTCCTATCAATTGTAGCTTGATTCGGGCTTGGACAAAATTCATCGATATCCATGGTGAAACAGTGTATAACGAACTTTTACGATGAGCTATCTTTAGTTTCCCGGTCAACTTTTTAGTGTCACGGCCTTGCCAAAAGGCGGGATAACACCGATCTTGTTCGTTTTGGAAATTTGTTCTTGGATTCGTAACCACTTCAAATCTCTCCAGCCTCGAAAGGTGAGCACTCACTCACGATTAACGTTTTTTTATTTATTAAATTTGATTTCAATTGAAACGACAATTGAAATATGCTGCTGTTAGTTAATTACACTGTTATATACGCTATTGCCTGTATCAGTTCACCTGTGACATCTGACACCATTATCTGTTAATTATTTATGCGATGATAATACAGTTTGGCTGATAATTGATTTATTGTTAATGTTTATATTGGACGTTAAATTGTTAATGTGAAAATGATAAATAGTATGAAATTGAACTTGATATAGGATAATTAATTGTTAAATTGGATTAACTGACATTTGTATAATATGACCACTTAACTGTTGAATTTATTGAAACGTAGGATTTGTTTAATTACATTTTGAACCACTGAATGTATGTTGTTAAATTGATGATGTATGAAATTGTAAATAGTTGACAAGTGAAGAACCGTAATGTGATAATCTTTAATCTACATGAAATGATAGTGTGGATTCTAGAAATAATTATATTAATTCGTACAAATAACAATGCGAATTAATACGGTTATTTTGGGATTATCTAAATTGATTATTGAATTGATATTGATTATTGTTATTGCTTGTTTATTTACTTTGACACCATCCCTGTTATCACACTGCAAGTTCCCTTTGCTATGTCTTGATTTTGAATTGAATTGGAATTGGGTTGAAATGATAAATACCCAAATTGAACTTTGACCTAGGATAGAAAAATTAAATAAAACCCGATTGGTCAATAAATTTGATTTAAAATAAAATGAAGATTTTATTTGAATAAATAATATGGTTTTGAAATGAAGTTGAAATTTGAATTTTAATGGAAGGAAAATGTTAATATTTAATAATCTGAAACAAAATATTTACAATGTGATCGATGAAAGAATGCTGTTTAATTTGAGAAATGATTGAATTAAGTTTTAAATTATTAAACTTCGAAATGATTTAATAATTAAGTTTGAAATTATAATTGAGTTTGAAATTATTAAACTTAGAAATTATTTAATAATTAAGTTTTGAATTATTTAATAATTAAATAAGATTGAATTATTTAATGATTAAATTGAATTGAAATTCTTTAATAAGAAAAATTGAACTTTTGAATAAGTGGATTTTACTTAGTAAATAATTGAAATTGAGTTTTCTTTATTAAGTAAGTTTTGGAAAATTATTTAAGAAAGTAAATAAGTGAAATGGAATTTCTTTAACAAGAAATGAAAATGTGATATTTTTGGAATTAATGTAAGACTTGTAATTGAAAGAATTTGATTTGACGAATTTAATTTAATTCAAAATTGTAAATTTTGATTTAATGAAGTTGAACTTATGAATTGATTTAATGAATTGGAAATTTAATAGAAATTTTTTTGAATGATAAAGTAACTTAACGAATATTGAATGAAATCGATAAATGAATTTGGAATTGATTTGAAGGTTAAATTAAATTAAATGTAAATGATTTCGAAACGAAACTTATATACAAACTTGAATCAATACTTGAATTGTTTTGAATAAAATTTGAAATTGAATTATAGGATTTTGAAATGAAAATTTAGAAGTTTTGAAACGTAAATTATTGGAAATTGGTTTTGAAAGACAAATGAAATGTTGATTTACGAATTCTATTTGAAATTGAAATTGATTTGGTTTTGAAATAAACAAACGACCAATCGGTGAATAATTTCGGAAGTTATTAAAGAGACCGGAGTCGGTTATGGATATACTCTCTATCTAAACCGAAAACCACTTTAATAACTATACGCGGAGTGATGATCCAGAATGAAGTGGTTGGAATGATGTTCGTGTTGACTGAAGAAAGAGAACGATAATGGATAGCCTTGACACTTGTGTCAAATTGGAAATGACTAAAATAGGAGCTGTGCCGGGCCAATGGAGGATTAGCTACCTCAAGTGGACACACTTCTTCGAACTACTTATACTTGATGTCGATTGGTGCACCCTTGATTTTGGGAGTGTTGTTTCACGGTGTTGCGGGCGCTGCGGCGTTGCGTTCTCACCAGTCCGGATCAGGCGAACGGTAGTGTCACTACCTTGGGTATTGCCTCATGTGCCTTGTCATACTTGTATTCCATTTATGCGTGACCACTACGATTTTGATTTGTACCTTTAGTATATGGATTGCCCTCTGGTGACTTCCGGTTTTGGGGAAACTACGGTCTTGTATATGCTTTTGGGAATAAAAATGTGTTAAGGGTGGAATGGGCCATGACTTAACGCTATTTTGATATCTTTATTATTACTGATAGACATTATCTACTTATCATACACTACTACATAGTAGATAGTTTAACGGATCCTTAAAGGATGGTTATTCCAAACATCCTTTGAGTTACTTGTATTTCAATTGCTATTTCACTTGAGTTGGATTTATTAATATAAGAATGTTAATCCTGACTCGAGTGTCTTGTGTTTTTGCTTTACGCTCGGGTCAGACTGAGTGATCCAGTATTCGAGACTCACCTTTGGAGTTGGAGCTTTGCTTGAAGATCCAGCCATCTATTCTGCTTTCAGTATTCGATGATTCAGTGATGTATTCTGATTTGTATCTGATGTATCATATTACTTTTCCGTTGTATCTGGTTTAACTCTGATGTAACTTATACATTTATATAGTAGCTTCATGAACTACTATCTCTTTTATTTCCGCTGCACTTATTACTCTGTGTCTGTGATCTGTGATTATTTTATTTACTGTATATGTTCAGTTTTGCCAAATTTAAATTAACAACGCGGTATTTTGAGTAATTCAACTCCGGCATGAGTGTCTACCTATACACTTATAATGGATGCGAATGGTCCAAAATGTCGGGTCGTTACATTTTTTTTCGAAGTCGAACTATGATTCTTATTTTTTTTCATTGCATAGTTTTAAACTATTTTGTATGTAATGAACAAACTAAGGCAACTTTCAAATTATAAAATGATAGGGATGAAATGAAATGATAAGAGCATGCAATAGGACACTTAAATGTGAACTGACATGGGCGATTGCAATCAAAGAAAATGTTTTGGATATAATTTTTCTTCAATGCAAAGGATACTTTAAAGATGTCAGGCTTCATTAAATTGAAAAGCAAACGTGTATAAATTAAATGGCAAACATGCCAGGAACAAATAAATTAAAGCAAGAATGCTTGCTTGGTGCCTTTTTTTTTCAAGGCAACAAAATACAAAAATGAGAAGGGACAGGGATGTTTTGCTTTAGCTAGCAAGGAACCAAAACTAACAAGACATGCATATATGAATGAAACAAAATAAGGAAAGTAAAGAGAAATGTCAGGTTATGAATAAAGCATGCAAATTTTGAAACTCATGTAAACTTTTTATTACCAAAACCTGACCATGTAGAAATATAAATATATTAGTTATCAAATTAGTGAAGACTTTATATTGAAACTAAGAGTGTAATATATTTTCCTTTACACTATAAAAGCGGGATTAAAACTATATATATTCAGACAATTAATTGTAAAGAAGTATACTTGCATATAGCACTAAATCCAAATGGGCTGTTGTTCTTGTTTCAAAACAGTTAACAATAATAGCTTGTGAGTTATACTACTAATATATATATATATATATACCCGTTCATATAACATAATTAACTTTTTTTAACTATAGATTATAAATATTTAAAACTAATAACAACACATAGAATCTCAACAAGTATAAATTAGGATTTCAAGCAAACCACAATCCATTTAAAACATTCATAACTTGAATCACCATTTAAAATATTTACATCTATTTAAAGAGAGATAGTGTGAGATGAACTCACTTTATCTAACAATTTCACTTGTAATTAAGATGAATTTCAAATTTTAATACGATTAACATATTGTTTAAACTCACTATATAGATGTATAAGTTAATTCAAAATAGATATAATTAGTGCAGAGTTATAATAGTTGATATAAAGTAGAAATATTCACTTTCAGGTTCTAACAAAATTTAATGATTAATTAATATAAATTAACCCCAAATTCTCAATGCTTATATCCAATCATATTATTAACCTTGAGTTCTAAATGTTTATAAGCACAAGAAAACTTTAAACTCAATATACATTGATTGTATTATTTTTCACATCTTGAGTTATACATATCACTTATTCTATAGAGAATTTAATCTATAATAGAATATTTAAATTTTCGCTTAAAATTTATGTAACACCCCGTGTAAACTACAATTGAAATAATTAGAATATTTAATTATTGTTAGTACACTGAGTGACAACGGGGACTTCACTATTGCGACCGTGGTAATTTTCATATATAACTTGTCGAAATCCGAGTTAGAATGAAGAAGTTACAAGCGAAAAGGAAATTCAGAAAATATATTAAAAATATATTTCAAATAAAGAAAATAAATAAAAATAATACATATATATATATGGGCTGACCGCCTATAGCGGTCGACCCGAAGCCCACGGCAGTCGACCGTGGCGGTCGACCGTTATGGGAAGGTGGTCGACCCGCTATAACGCGGTCGGCCAGGAAAATGAAGTGGTTTCATTTGGAACGTTGGATTGAATGTTGGACGCTCTGAATTGAATCTTGGGTTTCCTACCTCTATAAAAACAACGTAATTAGGTTAAACCGATTATTTTTCTTAGTCGAATTTTCTCTGTAGCTATGTTAACAATGGCGTTTACAAAGAGCGTCTTCCTCCTTCTCTTTCTCTGTAAATCTAAGTTTCTTCAAATAAAAATTAAAATAAAGCGGATAAATTCATACAAATAAATCAAGCAAATTTGCACGAATAAATTAGAGAAATTTATACAATCAAATCAGAGATTGTGCAAAAGAATAAGGGAATTTACAACGAATATAAAAGGCGAAAAGCGAGGAAAAGCATAACAAATTAAAAGGGAATGAAGATTGAAGCTTAGGGCTTCATGTGAGTAGGATTTTCATATGATTTTTTATATTGTTATTATGTGATTCCAAATACTGTAAATTAATAGTAAATCGTTAATTGCATGTTAAAATTGTTGTATAAAACTTAATAATATGAAAATAAGTTGTTCGCAACAATTCCTTAAAAAGGTGATAAAATTATTGTGATTCACTGACATGGAAAATGAAAGTGAAAATAGACAAAGAAAATAAAACTGTTATGTGTAGTTATTTTGTGATTAAAAATGTCAGTAATCTGGATTATTGGAAATTGAAAATACTGTAATTTTACAGTAGGAATGAAACGAAGAATTGGTTGTATAATAAAGTTACAAAACATGTAAGATTTACAGTGAAAGAAGAAAATATTTAATATGTGCAAAAAAAAGATGTTGGAATTAAAATATGGAATATAGCTTATGGAGAAAAATGCAGAATTGCATTAAATTTACTATATTGAAATGAAAATGTAAAAATACGTTACATTTGTTACCTTGCGCCAAATTAAAATTGTCTGTCATGGAATAAAAGTGACAATAAATGTACACTAAATAAATAAATATCTTGGTTGCACTTTTGAGAGAGTTGTCGTTAGTTTTCGAAGCTGGAATAAGTACTGAAATAATTAATTTCCATGTTTTACTAAATAATTCCTCTAAACTATCGACAGATAAAATTTCAAGGAATGGAGATATATTTCCTTCTTTTGACTAAGGTGGACAAAATGAGGCACGGCGCTGTATTTTGCAACTTATTAAATAAATAAATAAAAAGAAATTCCTTGAAATAATAGCGTCGTGAAAGTTAACCTCTCAGGAGAAATATGGAAATGGACAAAGCAATAATTCCAACTTTATCAAACTTATATTAAACGCCAAAAGTTATACCTTCATAATAATTAAATAAGAGGTGTTAATAAAAGAGAAATGGGCATAAAATAAATGGGAAAGTAAATTATAAGTAAGTATGGAAATTGAAGAATAAGGAGAAAAGATAACATAATGGTTAACCAATGAAAATGGAATGTAAACTGGAAATTGGTTAAAATAAATTACCGCATAAATATATGATGTTAGAGGCGAAAAGTATGAACATTATAAAATGTGCATAAGTGAATGAAAATAAATAAATTGCCTTGTATATGCGTTGATGGTTTTATTTCTATGGTCCGTGACGTAGGAGGTTTAGGTGATCCGTCACAGGCAGAAAAGTAGGCTCGATTTACTGCAATGTAGGCGTTAAGCGGGCCATTGGCAGTAATGGAGGTTTAACTCGCGTTTATACCTGTAGGCAACGACGGTCCAGGTATCGTTTATAACCTATTGGCAACGGCGGTCCAAGTTATCATATATATATCTGTAGGCAATGACGGTGCAAATATTAAGCGTAAGGGATACCCCAAAAATTAATAATAGGTCTGCTTCCATAGTATAGGTGGGTTATTGCCTTGATTACAAGTAGACAATCAAAATAGACGTTGTGTCAGCAAAGAAAGTGGGGCAACCTGGCGCGCGGTCACAGACCAAAACGGTAGATGGTTGCACGTCTCTTTGGCCAACATAGGTTTCAACAGTTACGTGAAGGGCACGGTTACACTTTGGCTGAATGAGCCTTTCTACAGGGGCATTCAGCGGGGTAATGCAACGCCATAGTTGTTTGTTAGTTTGTTTGATTAGGGCAGGGCTAGTTAACCCATAAAATGCGCACTCAAAATATTGGGGGTGGCAGCGGGGCCGAATCCATGTTATTAGGAAGCAGACAGTTTATTCCTATAGGCATTATTGGCCGTCCTGGATAGTTAGAAATCCCCACGAGTGTACGACCCAAATTGGGGTCGTAATATATATGTTGATGATTTCATGGTAGGACAAATTAGTTCACCATCTGCAGTACTGGAGAAGGGTGTAGTGCGGGTGATGAGTCACTTCCACGAGCTTGCACTTATAGCCTTCTCTTATGGACGGTGAAAGACTTCCTAGTCGTATACATCATGACGATTTCGGTCATACCTGTAGGCAATTGGGCGGTCCAGGTAGACCTATAGGCATTTTGGCGGTCTAGGTCATGTCTCGATATATTTCGGCATTTGGTGGTTTCAGCGAGGCGAGTATGATACTAGGGGGATAATATCGGGATATATATATTGTATTTGGTGAGTTCATTGTACGTGGGGTGTAGATGGGTACAGACGTTACGCAGTGATAAGTCTAAGGACTTAAAACATAATATGAAACATATCAGTAAATTAAAAAATTAGCATATGATGATGTTATGTAAGAGTATGACTTTTCCACTCACCAGAACGGTTGTTTTGACCCACTCCTCATTACAACCCACAAGTATAGATCAGAAGGTTATCTCTGGTGTTTGGACAGTTTTAGTACAGATATGGACACTCGTCTCAGAGTGTTGACTATGGTCAGTATCTATTTTTGTATTATATTTAATCGTTCCGTTGTGAGTTATTATTGATAGAGCTCTGATATGCACTTCCATTTGTTTATTTACAGAATACTATTTCTATGATCTGTGTTCTGTTGGACTTGGGTTTTCGGGTTTTGCGAATATTTGAGCCCACCAGAATACGGGTTGTTACAGTTGGTATTGTAGCTTAAGTTAATGAATCCTAGTAATTAGGACGTATGAGTGAACGTATTTTTATTTTTACTATAAGAAAATAATTATAGTATATACTAAAATCCTAGAAAATTCCAATTTTTGGGAGATTAACATATGGAACATTTTTGGAAGTGAATTTGTGCATGTTCTGTCAATTGGGTTTTGTTGGCCAAGTTTTCAAACACTTAATCAACCCACTCCCTGTCTACCACCGGACCAGATCCACCGAGTCTCACCACCGAATGAAGCTCTACCGAATCAACTCCTCTCCACCGATCCAAACTACCACCGAACCAAATACAACCGGACCAAATCCCCTCCACCGATCCAAACTACCACCGAACCAAATACAACCGGACCAAATCCCCTCCACCTATCACCGAACCACCTCATGACCGAACCAAGAGGATGCCGAACCAGACTGCCAGGCCATATCACTTCAGCCCAGGCCCACCAGCAGCTGTATATATCCAAGACCCCTGCCCCCAACCTCACTCTATAAATAGAGAGGCAGGGGTACAACAATGGCAGACAAGTTTGAGAGCTCGAGCACGGAAGGAACTTTCAAACAACTTTCTTTTACTTGTATCAAAGCTTTGTACTTGTAATCAAAAGAAGAGAAGAGAAATAATATATAAAGTGGACGTAGGCACATTCTGGCTGAACCACTATAAATTTGCGTGTCTTTTTACAGTTTAGCCCCTGCTTTTCATATATTTGCGCAAATCACTCAAATCGCTAAGAACAACATAAGATCTACTAAATCATACAACTTTGAGGTGTTTGTCCATTTTTTGTGCAAACATTTTTGGTGCTTTCATTGAGAGCTAGAAGCTCGGAGCTTCAGCTTCATCTACTTAACAAGTTTTCCTAACAGCATCATCCGCCACTTGGAAAACATGCCTCCCAAACAGAGAAAAGATGTTAACAAAGGAAAAAACATCGCATCCAGCAGTCTTCCAGATCCAGCTATCACGAATCAAGTAAATCGTCCTCCTCCGGCAACGGTAACAAATGGAGAACAGGCTAACCCAACTGCTCCCGCCGCAGAACAGCCTGCAGCAATTACTAGAGCAGATCTGGACAGAGTTGTGGTTGAAGTAACTAACCGCTTCACGTCCCAGCAGGAAGCCTTGGTGGACCATCTCATGTCACGCTTGAGGGACGCTGAAGAATCCAACCGCAACACTGAATCATGGGGCGAGTCCCAGTCTGGAGGATCTCAGAGACAGCAAAGATCTTCCTTCTTCGAAGGAGCTAACGGCAGAAGTAGCCGTGGTAGGAGCCGAGACCGAGCACAGCCCGAAGTTAGGCCTGAGGAAACGTTTGGTACCGAACCCAACGGGGAAGGTACCGGGCGAAGGTCAACTGTAGTTGAGCCTGTCGTGCTGCCTAACAACAGAAACACCGGTGAACGGGGCCGAGCTAGAGTTCAGCCCGAAGTTGGACCCGAGGAAGTGCTTAGATCAGAACCCAACAGGGGGAGATCAAGGCAAGGGCCAACTGTAGCTGACCCAAGCATGCTCCCAGAAGACCAAAGGCAGCCACGGGAAAATATGAGGAATGATAGACGATACCATCCCTACAGGTCGTCTGGACGGAATCAATCCCACAGAACAGAACCAAACTCATTTCTATCTGCTCCAAGTTCTGATGAAAGGATGGCACGCTTATTCAGAGAGTGTGTCCAACGGGAGCAAAGAGATTGAGGGATAGGCGCTAGGGTAACCAGCCCTTTCGCCCGCAATATCAAAATTGCTATCACCCCCCGAGAATGGAAGATGCCAACAATGGAACCCTACAAAGGAACCTCCGATCCCGTTGTACACCTACAGAGGTACACGCAGCATATGCTCATGAGTGGAGCAACAGAGGGAGTACTATGCAAATGCTTTCCGCTCTTCTTAGCAGATCTTGCTACCTCCTGGTTCTGTCATCTACCCCAAGGATCCATCAGCTCATGGGAGATGTTGAAAGAAAAATTTATCAGTCAGTTCCGCATCCATGTGGAGCAACCTAAGGACGCTTATTCCTTATCCAGCGTCAAACAGAAACCTGGAGAAAAGCTGCAGCAATACCTAACCAGATTCAACGCCGCAGCAGCCGCAGTTCAAGATGCCAATGAGAAGCTTATCCTGATGGCCCTCTGCAGTGGGGTGCATCCAGACACTAAATTTGCTAGAAGGTTGACAAAAGAAAAACCAGCTACTTTACCCGATTTCTTCCATGAAGCCGGGAAATACATAAGGCTTGAGGATGCTGCCATTGAGGGGTAGTCAGGACAGCAAAGTAAGACGACCCATGGCAACGCCCCTGCTGTGGCGAGGGACGTTCGAAGAAATGATTCCAGAGACAATGCTGGGGGCAAGAAGGTAGAAAAGCGCCTATATCGGCCAGGACCAAGATTCGACACTTACACCCCTTTGAACGAGACCGTCGAAAATATCTTCCTTGCCACCCAAGGCGAAGTTAGATATAAACGCCCACCATACAAGAAGGAATCAGATAACGCACAGAAGTCTGGAAAATTCTGCCGCTTCCACGAATCTCACGGACATGATACCAACGAATGCCATCATCTCCGAGATCTGATTGAGGAACACATCAGAAGGAAGAAACTGGAGCGTTATGTAAAAAGTCAAGACAGAACTCCAGCTCCTGCCAATGAAAACCCAAGGCTACCCTCACCAGGGACCGACAGAGGAAACCGCAATGCTAGCAGCTCTAGTCAAGAGAAGATAGTGGTCCATACCATCTCAAGAGGTCCGCACATCGCAGACAGAAGTTGGAGAGAGATGGAAAGATATGGGAAGTCGCTTAGAGACAATAGAGACTGTGTCAATACGGTTATAGAAGAGCGCCACCCAAAGCGGAAAGAAAGTGATGACATCACATTCAGTAAACGCGACCTAGAAGGAAGACTGTACCCTCACATGGATCCCATGGTTATCTCTGCTCGACTCGGTCCCGCCGAAGTTTACCGAATCCTGGTAGACACTGGAAGCTCTGTAAATATCCTGTTCAAACACGCATTCGACAAAATGAAGCTATCAATGAAGGATGTATCTCCCTGCGATAAACCACTACACGGTTTCACTGGAGATGCGAAGATGCCCCTCGGGCAGCTGAACCTCTTTGTTGAGATTGGAAGCCATCCCCGCTCCGTTGTAAGGAAACAGACGTTTGTGCTGATAGAAAACCATTCGGCCTACAACGCCTTCTTAGGAAGACCAGCCTTGTCTGACTTCCAGATTGTCCTAGCCCCATGGTGCCTGAAAATGAAGTTTCCAACAGACAATGGGGTAGGGGAAGTGGAAGGAGACCAGGATATTGCACGAGACTGCTATGTAACCGAACTTCGCAACAACCACAGGAAAGATAAAGGGAAAGGTGTAGAGATTGCCCTCTGCACAAAAAGCCTTGAAGCATAGCAACTAAAGAAAGCCCCTCCTCTTCGATACACCAGCGACCCTTTCAATGAATTAGACCCTAGGGACAAAGAGGAGGAGGCCACCGCCGAGCCTGCAGAGGCTATGGAGTTTATATCTGTAGACAAGCACGACTCAAGTAGGCTACTGAAAATTGGGTCGCAGCTGAAAGCTGAATTGAAGGAACAACTCATTGATTTTCTCCGCCACAACTTGGATGTGTTCGCTTGGTCACACGCTGACATGACCGGAATCTCCCCCGACATAGCATGCCACGTATTAAACATTGATCCTACCAAGGCGCCTGTAAAACAAAAAAAGAGAAGTATGGGGGCAGAGCGATCAGCAGCCCTCGATGAAGAAGTAAAGAATCTACTCGCCAATGACTTCATACGAGAAGCTGTTTACCCAGAATGGGTCGCCAACCCGGTACTAGTAAAGAAGGCTAATGGGAAGTGGCGGACCTGCATTGACTTCTCCAACCTAAACGACGCCTGCCCAAAGGATTGCTTCCCGCTTCCCAGAATTGACCAACTTATAGACAGCACAGCCGGGCATGAACTCCTATCTTTTATGGATGCATACTCAGGATATAACCAAATTCCTATGCATGCTCCCGACCAAGACCACACTAGTTTCATCACCGACCGGGGTTTATACTGCTACAAAGTGATGCCCTTCGGACTCAAAAATGCAGGAGCCACCTACCAGCGCCTCGTCAACAAGATGTTTGCAGGGCTAATAGGACAAACTATGGAAGTATATGTAGACGACATGCTGGTGAAATCACGGAAAGCCAAGGATCACGTAAGCCACCTAGGCGAAATGTTCCAGGTACTTCGACAGTATGGAATGAAGTTGAATCCACTAAAGTGCTCCTTCGGCGTGTCATCGGGAAAATTCTTAGGGTTCATCGTCCATGCCCGAGGGATTGAAGCCAACCCTGAACAAGTCCGAGCATTAAGGGACATCAAGATACCTTCCACCCGAAAGGAGATGCAAAGCCTAAATGGAAAAGTGGCCGCCCTAAGCCGATTCATCTCCAAAGCAACGGACAAGTGCGTCCCCTTTTTCGAAGCTCTAAAGAAAGATAAAGGAAAGTTCGAATGGACGGACGAATGCTTAACCGCTTTCCTTAACCTAATCGAACACCTCCAGAAACCACCGGTACTCTCGACCCCAAGCGAAGGCGAAGAATTATACCTATACCTTGCTGTATCATCTCACGCTTTAAGCGCTGCCTTGGTAAGGGAAGACAACCGCACGCAACGACCAGTTTACTTCGTCAGTAAAAGGTTTACTGGGGCAGAAGTCAGATACCCTAAACTTGAAAAGTTAGCATACTGTTTACTAATCACCTCACGAAAACTACGTCACTACTTCCAATCCCATTCCATCAAAGTTCTGACCGATCAACCACTGAGGCAGGTACTCCATCGTCCCGACACTTCCGGGCGACTACTTAAATGGTGTATTGAGCTGAGTCAATATGATATCACCTATCACCCTCGCACCGCCATCAAGGGACAAGCCATGGCTGATTTCATTGCAGAGTTCACTACCAACAAGGATAAGGAGCAACTGGAAATAACAGAAGATATCAAATGGAATCTCTTTGTGGACGGTGCATCTAACGAACAAGGCTCGGGGGCAGGTGTGGTAATAATCACTCCCAGGGGAAATAAACTGCACTATGCTATAAGGTTGGATTTCGCTGCCACCAACAACGATGCAGAATATGAAGCAGTGATAGCTGGACTAGAAATTGCCATAGAAATCGGAGCCAATTCTTTGTGTCTTCACAGCGATTCTCAACTTATTGTTAATCAAATACTAGAAGAATTCCAAGCTCGAGAGGAACGACTCATAGCATATCTAAAGAAGACCAAGTTGCTTCTCAGCCGATTGGATCAGTACTTAGTCAAACACATCTCTCGGGAAGAGAACCAAGAGGCCGACGAATTGGCAAAGCAAGCGAGTATGAGAGACATCGCCATCTTCGGGACAGTAACCATCTCAAAGCAAACGGTCCCAAGTTTTGAGCAAGTGAATCTGATAGCCGCAGCCGAAGAAGCAACTTGGATGACTCCCATCCGAGACTACCTACAAAGTGGCACACTACCCAACGGGCGTAATGAAGTCAAGAAAATCTTGAGGAAAGCGTCCCGCTATACAATACAAGAAGACATCCTCTATCGGCGCGGTTTCTCTAACCCATTATTAAGGTGTGTCGCCGGAAGGGAAGCCAAGGAAATCTTATCCAACATCCATCAGGGGAGCTGTGGAGATCACACCGGGGGGCAAACATTAGCAAAAAAGATACTCCGATACGGATATTTCTGGCCCACCTTAGGCAAGGACGCCTTAGATTTCGTCAAGAAGTGTGACAGATGCCAAAAATTTGCTAAGATCCCTCGGCTACCAACAACCGAGATTACTCAGATGACCAGCCCTTGGCCCTTCGCGATATGGGGAATTAACTTAATCGGCGAGTTACCAATGGGCCGAGGCGGGGCCAAATATGCTATAGTGGCAGTTGATTATTTCACCAAATGGGTGGAGGCGGAACCTCTAAACAAAGTATCTTCAGCAAAAGTTATTAACTTCTTGATCAAAAATGTTCTATGCAGGTACGGAGTCCCACTCAAAATCATATCAGACAATGGGCTTCAATTTGACAGCGAGAAATTCGCCAACTGGTGCCAAGAACACAGAATTCATAAAAGCTTCTCATCCGTAGCATATCCCCAGGCAAACGGACAAGTCGAAGCAGTCAACAAAATCCTGAAAACTCTAATAAAAAAGAAGCTCGAAAAGTCAAAGGGCGCTTGGGTGGATGAACTTCCTACGGCACTATGGGCCTATCGCACATCTTTCAGAACATGGACAGGGCACACTCCTTTCTCTTTGGCATACGGATCGGAGGCTATGCTCCCAGTTGAAACTATTGTGCCTTCCCATCGTCGGATCCACTATAACCCAGAAGAGAACGAAGAACTCCTTCACATGTCCTTGGATCTAATCGAGGAGAGAAGAAACGATGCAATCCTCAAAACAGCAGCCCACAAGCAAAAAGTGGCAGCATAATACAACTCCAAAGTCAAGCATCGTACCTTGCAGGAAGGGGATCTTGTCCTCAAGCGAATCTTCCCTCGCCCCGGAGCACTAGACCCAGTCTGGGATGGACCATATGTAATTCATAAAGATCTCCACAACGGAGCCTATATTTTGTCAACAGTGGACGGAGAGGTGTTCCAGAGGGCATGGAACATCCAGCACCTCCGTCGATACTTTTCTTAACTTGTATTGCCCATATGAAGTGAATTAACAAAGAGAATCAGTGGACGTAGGCATTTTCGTGCTGAACCACTTTAAAAAACCTTGTCTCTCTTTTAACTTGTTCCTTTGTATCTTGGCTGCTTGTTAACTTTATCCTTTTCTGTTGAACAAAATCCTGAGTATATAGCATTTCTATTCACAGCACTCCACAATGCAACCTCACGTGGACAATACCCAACAGGTACTATGCGAATCTATGCCCTCGCCAATGAGACACTTTCGCTCCAGCATCCCTCTGCTGCGGGTTAACTCATTGCTCGCGACGGCCCTTAAAGCCAACTGTAATGAGCCGATTATAAGCCACCGAGAAGGCCGACTATAGCCGAGGCAGCTCATTACGGCGTTAGGCTCGCCGGCAACTGTGGACCGACTATAAGCCCCAACATAAGGTGTGGCCAGCCAGGGGCAGTTCACAGTTGACGATCGGCACCCACGCTAGTCGGCCACAGTAAATCGAATAATACCCACGATTACGGGCCATAATGGCCCGGGTAGTTACTGTGCGCGATCTCGGCTCCGATGTGTCTTAAGTGCGGCTGTGGTAAAAAAGAATTAACTCCCCGCGGAGGCGTAAGATGGGTGACAAATGTCTCCAAGACCCACAGCTAGGGAAAGTGACTACAAAACCCGTTTGCCACGAACTTAAGCACATCGAAGGCCTTCCGTGATTGGAAGTTTTACCTTTTTTGCGTATTTCAATTTTACTTAAAAAGCTTTTTTCCTATCCCCTATAACAACCCCTAAAGTACATGATACAGAGTAGGAGATACTCGCCAATGGGTGTGGGGACTCACAGTGGCAGGACATTCAACTACATTCCATGCTCGGTCCTACAAGATGTTCAAGACTGCCATCTACGATTAAAACATGAAAGGCGGTATCTTCTTCTTTTATGTACAAATACATGATTATAATTTGTTCACACCACACGCTAATATTGCAAGTCATGAAATTATGGTTTAGAGCCAGAGTCTAACATCAAACACAATTTAATTACAAGAATATACATAGCTACCTTTCTCATACGATATGTCGAAATAGCAACAAATATTCAAGAAACGACGAAATCAGCTTAAGTTAAAAAATTACACGTCAAGGATAATGTTGATTATTACAAGTAGCAAGAATTACAACTTAGAAGTTACTCTACTGTCTTAAGACTAACAGATACAACAATGCCAAACCTACAAAAAGAATTTTCCAGGTCCAATCAGGGAGCCGGTTGCGTCGAAGTCTTGTCCTTGCTCTTTTGCCCGCCTGTCCGGTCATAAAAAGGATTCATTAGTGATGAGTAACCAAGTTAACGGAAAGACTAGAAAGGAAGACTTACCAGCACCTGCTTCTTGACCGTCCTGGTCGTCATCCTCTACCTGCACACCTGCCTCTTCAGCAGCAAGCAGCCGCATACCCTTCTTTACCGCCACTTTCTCCTCCTTGGTGAACTGGGCAGTGACCACATCCATACTGAAGACCGTTCCACCCTCTTTATCTACATCAGCCTTAGCCTCCTCCAAAGCCCGAAGATAGATCTTGGCCATGACCCTGGGATAATCATCCATCCAAGAGAGATTGCTCTGCTTCCAAGTCCGGAAATACATGTCCTGGAGCATGTCATCCATCATTCCCTCATTCTCCTCAAACTCCCTCATCCGGGCATCGGAAGCCGACAACCTTTCGACGGCAGCATCTCTCTCCAGTCTGTATCTCGAGCAATCAGCCTGAAGGGACCTCCGCATCACCTCCATCTCTTCCCTCAACTTAGCTTGAGCAAGCTCTGCAGCCTCAAGTTTCTCGGACAATTCCTCCACCTGCTCGAGATCCGCTCTCCGAACCTCATCCACCGTGGCAATAGCCATGTCAATCCGCTCTTTGCAGGTAGCTTCCATTTTCCGCAATTCGGTCCGACTGGCCTCTTCCATGGTTTTCCTTAGTCGCCCAGTAGCAGCCTCATGCTGAGAAATCTGAATAGCCTGATCCGCAAGCTGTTTGGCCTGATCCGAAACCACCAATCGAAGTCGGATATTGGCGCTCCCAATCTCCTCTCCGGCCTTAACCAGCCGAGCATGATGCCCCATCAGCTTCTTGGTCTCCTCTGCCACCCGATCAATATTAGCCTTGGCCTCGTCTCCCATAGTGACTATACGAGTAGTGAGTAGATCGAGATCTAAGGACTTGGCTTCATCAAGTACTCGTACCATGGGGTTACGGGGGAGAAGGTGTTCACCAGTGACTTCGTCAAAAGTAATATCATGAGAACTTGGATCCAGATCAGGATGACCCGCAAATGGATTACGGGCCAAGTCGGGACGGTCGATATGAATAACAGAAGGGTTTCCGGACGGGTGCGGAGAAGGTGCAAACTCGCTACCCTCCTCAGTAATGTCATGAATAGGCTGAGCCGGAGGCTGAGGACCGGGCGAAGTTTCGGATAAAGGATGACTCCTCTTCCTCTGCTGAATACCCTCTTCGATGACCCCAAGAAGAGGACGGTAGCCGACTACATCCCCGGAGCGTTGGGTTGAGGGCTTCGGCTTAGCAGAAATTTTGGAAAGTTTATATTGCTCAAGCCTGTGTCGGCGGTCTGAAGCTTTGGACGTCTTGCCTGCTCCTGATATAAAGAACAAGTGTCACAATCTTACATTACTATACGATTCGAGAAACGCGGTAAATTACAAGTTAAAAAGAAAAGGAAAAGAAACACAGCTGTGGTTGTACAAACCCTGGGGAGGAGTGGGATACTGCAATAAGTCCTGGATTTCATTCCAGGACGGAAGCGGGTCATAAAATATTCCTAAGTCCCTATCATTAATGAAGCATGCAGGAGTCAAGAGTTCACCTTGAGTCGTCGGAGCCACCTTGGTTGGAATGGTCGGAGAAGACTCACTTGCACCAGTCCCGGCTTTGTCCGACTTCCCGGTCTTCTCTGCCAAAGCCGGATCCTCATCCAACCCCTCAAAAGCCTGGTGGAACGCATCATCCGTCCACTCCTGAATCTCGCCCGCTTGCCCAGGAAGTAGGGCCCCGACGCCATCGCCACCTTTGTCACCATCCCGACCATCTCCACCCTCGCCTCGTTCCTCCTCTATGTCTTCCTCCTCCCGGGTAAGTGGACAATTACTGGGGGAAGGACCGTCCGATTTCTTGAGTTTCTTACCTCCGACAGCTGGAGGTTTTGTGAAAGGTTTCCTCTTGCTACCCTCTGCCGTAACACCCTCCTTGGTCTGAGCAGCCGCCCTCTCCTCCGCCATTTCCCTCAACTTAACTACAGACTGCTGCGGAAGGATTAGGTTATATTCCAGAAGAATCGCATTTCTAATCAAGAAGGCAGATGATCTATATTTCCCAAGAATGGCTTCTATCTCAGCCGCCGTCTGAACCAGGCGGTCAGTCTCCACAACCGGAAAGCCACCTGTCGCTAGCAAAAATGAGAAAGTATGAGAAGAAGCATCGCAATCGGAATAGAAATTATAAGTAAAAGCATCAACTTACATCCAGAGGTAAAGCGCCGGATTGAAACGGATTCGTCCCTAACAAAGAACCACTCTTTCTTGAACATGCTGAATTTAGAGTACAGATCCAAGACCGGTTTGAAGGTCACGGCTGACTCCAAGCTAATGTACGGGGATCCTTTCTTGTAGCCTCTCAAATTATATAAGTACCGGATCTCCCGGTTTGAAGGAGAGCGCCCGTACTTCCTCTGAAAGATAACGAAGAGGCTCGCCAGTATGGCATAGGAGTTGGGCTGAAGCTGGAATGGGGCCACCTTCCGATACGTGAGGAAGCTGACTACCCAAGCATTGAGAGGCGGGATAGCACCACACATACAATGGTACCTACTATAAGCAAAGTACCCTTCAGGAGGATTGTATGGCATGACTCCTGGGCCCGGCAACAGCATGAGGGCTCTATCGATCCCAAAGGAACGAGATATAACATCGAGCTGCTCCTCTTTGAGAGAGCTAGGAAAGCAGTCAGGCGGGGAATCCAGCAGCTCCTAGGGACCATGTCCATCCACTAATGACCTTGGGGCGGGCCCATGACGCTCCGATCCTGATTGAGCTGGGGGCACGGCCGAGGACTCTCCTTCGCCATGGGACTTCTTCTTATCCGAACGAGTTTCCCTTTGCGAGACATTTATCTGCAAACACGGGAAAGTATATCGTTAGAATATACGAACAATGTAATTTGGAATTTCACTTAAAAGTTCGAAGTATGAAACACATGTTCACTCAGTACAACAATTCATTCGGCAATAATCTCATTCGGTATTAAACGTTCATGTGTCATTCGGTATCAGAGGATCAAGTTCATTCGGCATGCAAACGTACAAACGCAAGTTCATTCGGCAAAAAGGATTAGACTTGGTCCGGCTAAAGATCTCACCTGATTCGGTTAAGGGTTTGGTTCGGCTAACGCTGACTGATTCGGTTAAGGGTTTGGTTCGGCTAACGCTGACTGATTCGGTTAAGGGTTTGGTTCGGCTAACGCTGAGGTTCGTGGGAATGGTTCGGCAGGTGGGAAGATAGAAGCCCTAGTCCCCTATTTTATAGGCGAAGGCAGTGTACCGGACCACTTGGATCGGCAACGTGAAACACACGCAGACGTCGAGAATGGATGGACAAAAAACAAAGCACGATATATGGTAAACATATACCCTACTTTGGGGGGCAAATGTTGGCCAAGTTTTCAAACACTTAATCAACCCACTCCCTGTCTACCACCGGACCAGATCCACCGAGTCTCACCACCGAATGAAGCTCTACCGAATCAACTCCTCTCCACCGATCCAAACTACCACCGAACCAAATACAACCGGACCAAATCCCCTCCACCGATCCAAACTACCACCGAACCAAATACAACCGGACCAAATCCCCTCCACCTATCACCGAACCACCTCATGACCGAACCAAGAGGATGCCGAACCAGACTGCCAGGCCAGATCACTTCAGCCCAGGCCCACCAGCAGCTGTATATATCCAAGACCCCTGCCCCCAACCTCACTCTATAAATAGAGAGGCAGGGGTACAACAATGGCAGACAAGTTTGAGAGCTCGAGCACGGAAGGAACTTTCAAACAACTTTCTTTTACTTGTATCAAAGCTTTGTACTTGTAATCAAAAGAAGAGAAGAGAAATAATATATAAAGTGGACGTAGGCACATTCTGGCTGAACCACTATAAATTTGCGTGTCTTTTTACAGTTTAGCCCCTGCTTTTCATATATTTGCGCAAATCACTCAAATCGCTAAGAACAACATAAGATCTACTAAATCATACAACTTTGAGGTGTTTGTCCATTTTTTGTGCAAACAGGTTTAAAAAAACCCAAGGATGTAGATCCTCGTATTTTTTCCAATTTAAAATGCAGAAATAAGTTTTATTATTGGAATATCCATATGTTATGGAATGTTAGAAATTCTGTAGGAATCTTAGAAACAATGCCTTACAGTTGTTAGTGATGGATTTTAGTAAAGGAAAAGTAATTTCCATGGTTGTTGGAAAGGGGATGTCCTAAGGGGTAATTATAGGTCCACTTTAAGCCCAACCCAATAAACTTTTGGTTTAAAAAGTTAGAAATTAAAAATGTAATTTATGTGTTTGAAATACAAATATTAGGTTTTGAAAGAAAAAGTGGAATTGAAATCTAAAATGACTTTTAGATGGTAAATGACTAAAATAAAATTCTTTTGAAAAATTATAGAGCACGTGTAGCTCGCTAACTTCTTTGTAAAGAAAGGAGAATTTGAAAATATAAAGTAGTATATTTTTAATAGTAAAGAAGTTTTATTAAATTTTCAGATATGATAAGAATTAAAATGATTTGTTTGAAAAGGAAAGTGGATGAATGTGAAATATAAAAAAAATTTGTTTGTAAAGAAAAGGGAGGTGTTTAAAATGCCATATAGAGCACATATATAGCTCAGTGATTTCTGAAGACTAAAATTTTCTGCGAAGAAAACTTTGTAAAAGAAGAACTCTATTCCTTTGAAAAAAGGAGTAAAGAAGCAATGAAACTCATAAATATTTTAATGTGAATATATATTTATATTTTGTTGGGTGGACAAAATAAGTTGTAAGAATTTGGAATAGAATAACTGTTTTAGATAGTAGTGGTTTGCAGCATAGTAATTTAAATAATTGCACCATGTAGAGAAACAGCAATAAATTAAATAGGAAAAATGTTTACAATAAGTATGTAAGAATTTAATGTGCTTTAATTCATTGGAATGGAAAAAAGGGTATAAGTTCCTATGAATCAACCAAGTTACAAATTCAGGTGTTTTGTAGAAATTATAAGGAAAACAAACAGTGAAAGGGAGGTACAAGATATAGAAAACTCCATATTTTGTATAGTCTATTTCAACAATAAAATAAAACAAAAACTCCTTGTAATTTCACACAAAATACAAATCCTCCATTAGAAGATTCATAAGAAATTTTGGCATTAATAGTTTCTCTTAAGGGAAAGACGTCCCAATACATTAAAGTGGAAAATTCTTTAGTGTAATTAATAGTGCAGTAGTTGGAAACAAGGTTGGTTTGTTATAATAGGGATACTTTGAGAAACCTAATTAGAAAGGCTAAACAATGGAGAATGCATGTTTTCCATTATTATGTGCACTTAGTTGCGTGCTTTAGTATGCCCCCATTTTGTGACAACTTGAGACTCTGCCAAGGTTAGATAATGGAAGTGTAGGAAAGCTAAGGGATTCTTGAGAGAATAGTGCTCTTATCTACTCCAATTTTGTAATTTGAAAATTTATGAAAATGGAATGTTTTGAAAACATGTGAGGACATTTTTGGAAGTTATGAAAAATGATTTAAGGACAAGCAAGGCATGTTTTAAAGAAAAATGGTTTGGTAAAAAGTAAATAAGTTTTTGGAAGAGGAAAACTTAGTAAATATTTAAATTTAAAAATCCCAAATTTTTATTTAAGGCTATAAAGATCTTTAAAAAGGGAAAGATGATTAAATTTTGAACTTAGAATCATAAGTTTCCCCCTCTATATTTAGGGGATAATTCAATTTCAAAGAACTGTAAAAATGTAAGTCATGAAAGATAAAATGGTAAGTAACCAAGTACCTTTGAATTTAATAGAAACTTCAAAGTAACACTTTTAAAGGCCAGAATTAGGGGGATTTGATATTCAAAAATTTAATAACTTTAATTTTTGAGAGGGGATGACGAATGCCAAACTAGACTTTTAAATATGGAGTAGATAAGAATTTAATGCCTAGGTGTGATGGGAAATGGATATAGCTATGTAGGAGATAGCAGTGATTACTTTTGGAATAGTAATATAGAAGTTCCCGTAAAGTGTATAGGACACTAGTGAGAGCCTAGGGATGTTGCTTCATGTGTGTAGACCATAAGAAAAATAGTAAAGTGATATTAATGAGATTGTAAGACACACATGGTTAGGATAGGTAGACTTTAGTTGGGGGAAAATGAAAGGTAAAGGTAAAGAGAAAATTTCCCCAAGCTTAATTTCCATTTGAGATGGAAGATCCCATAGATTGAAGCCCTTATTCATTGCATTAAATGGGACTTGGTTATTCCATGATTGAGTATGGAATGGAAGAGAGGAATAGCTCTTATTCATCATGAGTAATGCAGCAAAGGATAAGGTATAAAGTTTGCTTAAGGATGACCGGTTGGAGAGGTCAGGATAGTAGTTAGTAGCAGTTGTCTGTTCTTCCAGTAGTAGCATTGTGAGTTTTAGATTGTATGTGGGGTTTGTATATATTTGTATTGGTTGTAAATTAAAATCTGCATATATTATTAGTAATGTTCTTTTTTATATGTTTTCCTTTGGTACCGTTGTTATTAAAAGGAAGCAATAAAGTAGGAAATTTCAAAAAGGGGTCATTTAACCAATACAGAAAATAAAAATTTAAAAACTGGAAGATAATTAATAAATTTATAGAATTTATTAAACTAACTACTAAAATGAAAGAAAAGTTGAAAATGTAAGTTCTGAAAAGGTTAAAGTTTTCGGAGCAGGAAACTTCAGTAGCGAAGGATAGAAGGGAACATGCGCGAGCCACGATCAATGATTTCTATCCTTAAGACTGAATAAATAATGCAACATGTTTGTTGGTCGTTGTACATAAAATGTTGAAAATTTTCTAAAACGGATAATGGTTGAAACCCAATGTTTAATTTGTAAGTGTGTGTTATAAATATGTAAATGGAAGCATGCGCATATTTTGAAAAATATATATGTAACTTGAAAGATAATATTATTTTCGTAAGTTTTAGAAAGTAACAAAATTTAAGAGAAAAAAAATGTTAAAATGTGCATGCATTTTCACAAACATTTTTAAATCAAAAATTTAATTTTTCGAAAAGTATTTCTAACGGTGCTGCATCTTTTTTTTGAAATGGTACTTATATACAACATATCACTCGGACAACGTATCCATGTCAATAAACATTCGAATCACGCTACGCAAGTTTCAAACTTGTAACCTCTCGCACCAAAGTTGAATCACTTAACTACTAGGACAATGATGCTGCACCTTTAGCATTGGAAAAAAGCCGGTTAATGTGTTAACACAAGTTTTTCTGCAAGATCGCAGTGGCGATGGAAAAGTTACGGTGAGGTCGACAAAGTAATAAGTATATGGAAGGGAAGATTTCTACGAATACTTTGTCGATGAGTGAAAATCTTAAAAGCAAAATTTTTAAGATGAAAAAGTTTTTGTATTTGAAATTAAAATTTTAGTTTTTATGCAACTGTACTTAGGAAAATTTGAAAATCAAACGGGGGAAAAGTGAAGGTTCCAAAGCACAAGGAAAAAGGGACATAAGAGAGAAATGGGAAAATTGAATTTTCAATTTAAGTCCTTTTTCCAGCATAAGAAAAATAATTTTGAAAAATATAATTTTTAGAAAATTTGGATGTTAGCAAAGGTGTGTTAGGTATTTGAATGAAAATTTGTGTAACAACCCAGGGTTTTATAGCAGTTGAATATCGTCAAATGACAATTTAATTCATTTAGCAATTGCAATTGAAGTTTTTAAAAATTGGAGTTGAAATTCTTTTATAAATTGTTAAAAGGAATTATGGGCTTTGAAATTGAATTGGCCCAAGTATTTTCTTTAGTTGCCGTGATAAGTGATAACCCGGTTTCCCTTTTATTTTGAATTGCATTCTCTCGACCCGTTCCCCATTTTCAATTTGTATAACCCTAAATCAAAACAACGAAAAAATGATGATAGCCGTTTCCTCTTTAGCGAAAACTAGGGTTTCGTTTAGATTTTCGCTCGTCTTCGAGAGTGTCGACTTCAATTAGATCAGTCGAGAGATGATCCTTGTTGCTTGCTCCTCCGATCAAGCGTGCTCTTCACTTCGAACAAGGTGAGTGTTCATCACTCACATCTAATTCATACGAAAGTCTAGATTTCGTTTATCTGAGTTCAATCCCCTCCATTGAGTTCGTATCTATAATTGTTTAAAATATAAACTGATTCGTGTGGGCTATTGATTTGTATAGATATTTGAGATTGTTATCTGTCTTTGTCAATTCATGTGGGTTTGAACTGCGACTTGGTTCGCGTACTTGATTCTGTGACACCATGGTTTCGAATTTGAGTGTTCGATGCCTATCTTATGTTATTCGATTTTTGTTAGTATTGATGAATTTTGACTTGATAAAACGTGATTTCCACGTTGTTGAGACTTTCCTATTTTACTCTTTGTATTTTTGGGAATTACTTTTGAGTCACGGCTTTGATTCTTGAACGTTCGTTCTTTTTGATTCTCACGGCATTAAAACTTTCCTATTTCTAAATATTTTTTTCCTTTGACAAATTCAAATATACGAATTTGATTTTTTCTTTATTTGTGAATTCTACAACTTGCTTCTCTGATCATTGTTACTGCTGTGATAGGTTTAAACCAAGATCTTAATTGCAGTTACACTTTACTACCTTGACTTGTCGTTGTATTCACTGTTATACTTGTTCATTCTGTAGTTGATGACATATTTGAATATACCTACTTATTTACTGTACATATCACCTGACTTTGATCATCTCTGCACTGTTGAATTTCGTTTATCCCTGACCTGTTTGGCTTTACTGCATAGCACATTCTCTTTTGTATAATTTTGTTCCTCCCTGTAGCAGCTTTGTGCATTCCTCTGGTCATTTGTATTCATCTCTATGGTATACTCGAATTGACCTTAATATTGCATTTGGTTAGTGTACTTGGGTCAGTGGCATTGATATCTTTAGCTTGATCGACAGTTGCTGTTCATTGTTGTATACGTGCATGTACGTTGTCATTCTGTCTAGAGTAGGTTCTGCATTCTGTAATCTTGAATCTCTTGACTTTGTTTGTTACTATCTGTTTCATTGATTTGCTCCACACTTGATCACTTGAGTTTACCTGCCTGTTCATGGTGATGTTGTAGTATTTCACTTGAGTTCTTCATAAATGCTTTGTGGTTGTTGTTGAGTTACTGCTGTTCAATTTTGGTTTGTCTGATGCATGTCTAGTCTGCATACATAAGCTTTGATGCTATATGGATGATCTTCATGTATGCTCATCTGCATTCTTGAACTGTCATTGTTTCACTTGTTCATATGCATGAATCTGGTCTTTGATCCCTTGATGCTGTAACCTGTTCATTACATTTGTTCTCTTGTATAAATGTAGTTCACTGGTTCAGTTGCTTTCTTTCTGGAGCTTGTTGACATTTGATCATGTATTCAATATGCATTCATTCCAGTAGCCATTCTGGTCTGTGGTATTTGTTGAGTCTTCACTTTGCAGTTTTCATTGTGATCTTTGCTTGCACACTGTTTTTGTGATGCTTTGACTTTGAATTTCACTGTGTACATGCACAGTTCATTGCTGCAGTGATCATTGAATTTTTGTTCGAGGCTATTTGCACTTGTGTTGAATCTGATATTGATTTGACCTTGTGCACTCGAGTTGGCGAGACAGTGTACACGTGCATACGTGTGTACTGCAGCCACTCGTACATACCTGTCCCTGATATGAATACTGATATACACAGAAATTTGATGTGTTTGATCATTTTGAGATTTCTGATTTGTTGATTTACACTGCGTAGTGTTATATTTGTCGTTATCCAATTCTCGTATCGAGAGTTGGATATACGAGATTTCTGTGACTGTCGTCTATTTGACGTTTGATTATTATTGCTCCTATGCACTAATAACTGAGTTTGAATTAAACTGACCCGTGTATTATTTTCTTTTGAATGTAATACTCGGGTCAGACCCGAGTTATTTCAGGTAGTAGATTTCCTTCTTTGAGTTGCTGTTCGGGATATGATGATTTTTCACATCTTCTGAAGTTGTCTTCGTCATTTTAGAAGTCGTGTCAAATTGTATAGGTTGATATGTATTCATGTATATTAGTCGATAATGTACGTGTATATATAACTTCCAGAGTCGACAGTTGTAGTTGTATCATATGTATTGTGTCAACTATGTTGTAACTGACATCAGTTATATAGATATGAGACCTTTGTTTTTATCTGTGTTCCGCATTTATATTATCTGTGTTATTGTTATATCTAATGTCCTAAACTATTATGAACCATCGTAGTTTGTTTTATTCTGATAATTGGGTATGTCGATGGGAGTGAATAAATAAGATGAAAAATGAAAAGTATATACCACTCTTATCGAGGTAACCAATATTAGCGCAAAGCCAACTACGGATGGCCGCTCCTATCCAGCCTTATTCTTCGTAATAATAGACAGTATTTCTTTTAATACTCTTTGTTATTATGAGCATAGAGGTGGGGCGTTACAGTTGGTATCAGAGCTTGGGGTTTATGGACATAATATAAAACATAACTTAGATGGAACATATGTTACAACTATTGGTCGATGTTTATCTGTGATTTGAGTCAAAATTAAAGTTTTGAAATTTTGATGAAATTTTTAAATATCTTTATTTAAAAATAAGAGTGGAATTGTGTTTTGTTGTTTTGATTAAATTGTGTTCTGTTTATCAGAGTGCGCAGCGGAAACGGTGACACTGTCTTCGCTGAGTACAACTGATAATCTTTTTTATTTAAAAATCAAAATACGAAATTGATATGAATTTCATTTGTTATTTACATAGCTGTAATTATTTTGTTTCTTTGAGAATTTCGAATCCGAATTGAGGATTCGAAGAAATTGCAGATATGTGATTTTTGTTGAAATTTCCGCTGGCTTTCTTTTGTACTAATCATCTATTGATTAGATTTTGCTGTTTTGAATTGTCTTCATTGAAGATACATTCGAATGATTTCTTTGTTTATATTGTAGTGTGCATGCAAATATGAATTGCATGTTACTGCATTTATTTTACGTTGAACCGATGCTTGGTTATGAAACGTATTTTGTTGCCGTTGTTTCTATAACGGAATTTTTACACCAATGCTATATTTTGAAGCACGGTGTTTTGTGGCATTTTGATGAATGAAAATTCACTGATATTACATTTTGATGTAAATTGTTTTGATGTGATTTTGACGTTTTAAAATTTCTATTTCTTTGGCTTCAGTAACCATCAAATTTTAAAAAGTGGATTTTCAAGCGGTTATTCCGCAATGCTGAGTTTGAGATATGCTTTTTACGGTATTATGAGAAGTACAATTTCTTTATCGAAATTGTTACTGATTTGCTGCTTTAATCACGTGATTGGAAAATTGTTTTAAAATGAAAATTGTTTTATAAAATTTTAGCAGTTTGTGTTTTCAAAAGAATGAGAAAGCGACTTAAACGATTCAGCAAAATCGAGGATTATGACCCCTTTCTTTTACTGTTTCGCTTAACTCCGAACTTGTCCAGTTGAGAATGTGAATTGTTATTTTTACAAAATAAATAAAATTGTTTTCAGAAATTTTAACAGTTTGCGCTTTCAAAAGAATGAGGAAGCGATTTAAACGTTTCAGCAAAATCGAGGACTATGACCCCTTTCTTTTACTGATTCGCTTAATTCCGGACTTGTCCGTTTGAGAATGTAAAGTGTATTTTTACAAAATACACAATTTTGCACTTTCAAGGAAACGATGAAGAGATTTAAACGATTTAGCAAAAGTGCGGAGTATGGAACCACACTTTTACTATTTCGGTTAATTTCGGACTCGTTAATTAAAATATCTGCTGTTTGATGATTTTGATGAATTTGCACTTTCAAGGAAACGATGAAGAGAATCAAACGATTTAGTAAAACACGTGGTATGGGACATGTGCGTTTGCTATTTCGGTTAATTCCGGACTCGTTAATTGAAATATTTGATGATTTCGTGTGCTTTCGAGCCACTATGATGGACCTTCGGGTCATATGATGGACCTTCGGGTCAAATACCAGTACTAGACCTTCGGGTCACTCTGCGGACCTTCGGGTCATTTGTTGGGCGCCAAAATTATGTTGAGTACTTGGTAGGCTTCGGCCATTTGTTGATGCACGTGCGGCGAATTAAAAACTCGCCATTTGATGGGATCGATCCAAGCTTTTATGTTGATTTTCTAGTCTTCTTAATTGATTTCTAGATATTTGTTGTTTCCAATTATCTGCAGGTAATCGGATATTTGTTGTTTCTAATTATCGCTTGTGATAATTAGATATTTGTTGATATGAGTTCTGATTATCGTTTTTGATAATCGGATATTTGTTGTTTCTAATTATCGCTTGTGATAATTAGATATTTGTTGATATGAGTTCTGATTATCGTTTTTGATAATCGGATATTTGTTGTTTCTAATTATCGCTTGTGATAATTAGATATTTGTTGATATGAGTTCTGATTATCGTTTTTGATAATCGGATATTTGTTGTTTCTAATTATCGCTTGTGATAATTAGATATTTTGTTGATATGGGTTCTGATTATCGTTTTCGATAATCGGATATTTGTCGCTTTTAGTTATCGCTTGAGATAATTAAATATTTGTTGATTTTAGATTTAATTATCGCTTGAGATAATTAAATATTTGCTGATTTTAGATTTAATTATCGCTTGAGATAATTAAATATTTGTTGATTTGAGATTTAATTATCGCTTTAGATAATTAAATATTTGTTGATTTGAGATTTAATTATCGCTTTAGATAATTAAATATTTGCTGAATTGAGATTTAATTATCGCTCTAGATAATTAAATATTTGCTGATTTAAGATTTAATTATCGCTTTTGATAATTAAATATTTGCTGATTTGAGATTTAATTATTGCTTTTGATAATTAAATATTTGTTGATTTGAGATTTAATTATCGCTTTAGATAATTAAATATTTGTTGATTTGAAATTTAATTATCGCTATAGATAATTAAATATTTGCTGAATTGAGATTTAATTATCCCTTTAGATAATTAAATATTTGTTGATTTAGAAATTTGATTATCGTTTTGTGATAATCAAATATTTGTTGATTTTAAATTTGATTATCGCTTTTGATAATCGAATATTTGTTGATTTTAAATTTGATTATCACTTCTGATAATCAAATATTTGTTGATTTTAAATTTGATTATCGTTTTGTGATAATTAAATATTTGTTGATTTTAAATTTGATTATCGCTTTTGATAATCGAATATTTGTTGATTTTAAATTTGATTATCGCTTCTGATAATCGAATATTTGTTGATTTAGAAATTTGATTATCGTTTTGTGATAATCAAATATTTGTTGATTTTAAATTTGATTATCGCTTTTGATAATCAAATATTTATTGATTTTAAATTTGATTATCGCTTGTGATAATCGACTATTTGTTGATTTGAGAAATTTGATTATCGTTTTTGATAATCGAATATTTGTTGAGTTTGAAATTTGATTATCGCTTGTGATAATCGAATATTTGTTGATTTGAGAAATTTGATTATCGTTTTTGATAATCGAATATTTGTTGAATTTGAAATTTGATTATCGCTTGTGATAATCGAATATTTGTTGATTTGAGAAATTTGATTATCGTTTTTGATAATCGAATATTTGTTGAATTTGAAATTTGATTATCGCTTGTGATAATCAAATATTTGTTGATTTGGAAATTTGATTATCGTTTTTGATAAACGAATATTTGTTGATTTGGAAATTTGATTATCGTTTTGTGATAATCGAATATTTGTTGAATTTGAATTTGATTATCGCTTTTGATAATTGAATATTGGTTGATTTGAAATTGATTACCGTTTGAGATAACTAGATATTTGCAGTTTTGCGAATGGTGATTTGTGCTTTCTAATCATCTCTGTTGATAATTAGCTTTTGTTGTTTTTCTAATTATCGTATCGATGATTAGACATTGTTGCTTTGTGATTCTCTGTATTTTAATTATCTTGTTGATAAATGAATATCGCTGATGATTGCATTTATTCAGTTTTGTTGTTTTCTGATTATCTATCTTGATAGTTAGATTTTGTTGAGAATTTGTGAATCTCTTGTATGCATTTGAAAGTTTTCTTTGGTATTGGGTTCTCGATCTTTATTTTTCTAACGTAACCAGTTTATGTTAGAAGAATAATAATTGTTGACGACCTTAATTATGAAAATTGCGGGGACGCAATTTCTATAAGGAGGGGAGTCTGTAACAACCCAGGGTTTTATAGCAGTTGAATATCGTCAAATGACAATTTAATTCATTTAGCAATTGCAATTGAAGTTTTTAAAAATTGGAGTTGAAATTCTTTTATAAATTGTTAAAAGGAATTATGGGCTTTGAAATTGAATTGGCCCAAATATTTTCTTTAGTTGCCGTGATAAGTGATAACCCGGTTTCCATTTTATTTTGAATTGCATTCTCTCGACCCGTTCCCCATTTTCAATTTGTATAACCCTAAATCAAAACAACGAAAAAATGATGACAGCCGTTTCCTCTTTAGCGAAAACTAGTGTTTCGTTTAGATTTTCGCTCGTCTTCGAGAGTGCCGACTTCAATTAGATCAGTCGAGAGATGATCCTTGTTGCTTGCTCCTCCGATCAAGCGTGCTCTTCACTTCGAACAAGGTGAGTGTTCATCACTCACATCTAATTCATATGAAAGTCTGGATTTCGTTTATCTGAGTTCAATCCCCTCCATTGAGTTCGTATCTATAATTGTTTAAAATATAAACTGATTCGTGTGGGCTATTGATTTGTATAGATATTTGAGATTGTTATCTGTCTTTTTCAATTCATGTAGGTTTGAACTGCGACTTGGTTCGCGTACTTGATTCTGTGACACCATGGTTTCGAATTTGAGTGTTCGATGCCTATCTTATGTTATTCGATTTTTGTTAGTATTGATGAATTTTGACTTGATAAAACGTGATTTCCACGTTGTTGAGACTTTCCTATTTTACTCTTTGTATTTTTGGGAATTACTTTTGAGTCACGGCTTTGATTCTTGAACGTTCGTTCTTTTTGATTCTCACGGCATTAAAAATTTCCTATTTCTAAATATTTTTTTCCTTTGACAAATTCAAATATACGAATTTGATTTTTTCTTTATTTGTGAATCCTACAACTTGCTTCTCTGATCATTGTTACTGCTGTGATAGGTTTAAACCATGATCTTGATTGCAGTTACACTTTACTGCCTTGACTTGTCGTGATATTCACTGTTATACTTGTTCATTCTGTAGTTGATGACATATTTGAATATACATACTTATTTACTGTACATATCACCTGACTTTGATCATCTCTGCACTGTTGAATTTCGTTCATCCCTGACCTGTTTGGCTTCACTGCATAGCACATTCTCTTTTGTATAATTTTGTTCCTCCCTGTAGCAGCTTTGTGCATTCCTCTGGTCATTTGTATTCATCTCTATGGTATACTCGAATTGACCTTAATATTGCATTTGGTTAGTGTACTTGGGTCAGTGGCATTGATATCTTTAGCTTGATCGACAGTTGCTGTTCATTGTTGTATACGTGCATGTACGTTGTCATTCTGTCTAGAGTAGGTTCTGCATTCTGTAATCTTGAATCTCTTGACTTTGTTTGTTACTATCTGTTTCATTGATTTGCTCCACACTTGATCACTTGAGTTTACCTACCTGTTCATGGTGATGTTGTAGTATTTCACTTGAGTTCTTCATAAATGCTTTGTGGTTGTTGTTGAGTTACTGCTGTTCAATTTTGGTTTGTCTGATGCATGTCTAGTCTGCATACATAAGCTTTGATGCTATATGGATGATCTTCATGTATGCTCATCTGCATTCTTGAACTGTCATTGTTTCACTTGTTCATATGCATGAATCTGGTCTTTGATCCCTTGATGCTGTAACCTGTTCATTACATTTGTTCTCTTGTATAAATGTAGTTCACTGGTTCAGTTGCTTTCTTTCTGGAGCTTGTTGACATTTGATCATGTATTCAATATGCATTCATTCCAGTAGCCATTCTGGTCTGTGGTATTTGTTGAGTCTTCACTTTGCAGTTTTCATTGTGATCTTTGCTTGCACACTGTTTTTGTGATGCTTTGACTTTGAATTTCACTGTGTACATGCATAGTTCATTTTTGCAGTGATCGCTGAATTTTTGTTCGAGGCTATTTGCACTTGTATTGAATCTGATATTGATTTGACCTTGTGCACTCGAGTTGGCGAGACAGTGTACACGTGCATACGTGTGTACTGCAGCCACTCGTACATACCTGTCCTTGATATGAATACTGATATATACAGAAATTTGATGTGTTTGATCATTTTGAGATTTCTGATTTGTTGATTTACACTGCGTAGTGTTATATTTGTCGTTATCCAATTCTCGTATCGAGAGTTGGATATACGATATTTCTGTGACTGTCGTCTATTTGACGTTTGATTATTATTGCTCCTATGCACTAATAACTGAGTTTGAATTAGACTGACCCGTGTATTATTTTCTTTTGAATGTAATACTCGGGTCAGACCCGAGTTATTTCAGGTAGTAGATTTCCTTCTTTGAGTTGCTGTTCGGGATATGAAGATTTTTCACATCTTCTGAAGTTGTCTTCGTCATTTTAGAAGTCGTGTCAAATTGTATAGGTTGATATGTATTCATGTATATT
This sequence comes from Allium fistulosum, assembly GCA_030737815.1. Classification (NCBI taxonomy): domain Eukaryota; kingdom Viridiplantae; phylum Streptophyta; class Magnoliopsida; order Asparagales; family Amaryllidaceae; genus Allium; species Allium fistulosum. Next base: position 972,587,437 of record CM060904.1, read on the forward strand.
AGTCGATAATGTACGTGTATATATAACTTCCAGAGTCGACAGTTGTAGTTGTATCATATGTATTGTGTCAACTATGTTGTAACTGACATCAGTTATATAGATATGAGACCTTTGTTTTTATCTGTTTTCTGCATTTATATTATCTGTGTTATTGTTATATCTAATGTCCTAAACTATTATGAACTATCGTAGTTTGTTTTATTCTGATAATTGGGTATGTCGATGGGAGTGAATAAATAAGATGAAAAATGAAAAGTATATACCACTCTTATCGAGGTAACCAATATTAGCGCAAAGCCAACTATGGATGGCCGCTCCTATCCAGCCTTATTCTTCGTAATAATAGTCAGTATTTCTTTTAATACTCTTTGTTATTATGAGCATAGAGGTGGGGCGTTACAATTTGGATGCAAAATTGGTTGAACTATACTTCTATTTTATAGAAACGTGGGAAAAATTGTGTGAAACATCATTTTGGATTTTTCAAAAGTTGTATTTATTTAGAACTGCCAGTATATTTGGGATGCTTACATCATGTTTTTGAAAAGTTTTAAAGGCAAATCATTCATATAGGAGGTACCGATTAGAAATTTCATGTTCATGCATATTACATGTATTGTATTGCACGATGCACTGTGCACGAATTGTTGCAAAATTGGTTTTGCACTAAATGGTTGTTAGTGTAGAATGGATGTACGAAGGTCTATATGATCAAACCCTTACCAAATTTCGAGGTCGAAATTTCCTAAGGGGAGATAATATAATACCCCGTGTAAATTACAATTGAAATAATTAGAATATTTAATTATTGTTAAGGCAAAGACTAATTTTTTTTCGCAATTGTCAGAGTTTGACCACGAGGACTTCACAATAGCGATCGTGGCAATTTTCTGGACAATCATATATAACTTGTCGAAATACGGATCAGATTGAAGAATTTACAAGCGAAAAGGAAATTCAGAAAATATATTAAAATATATTTCAAATAAAGAAAAATAAATAAAAATAATATATATATATACGAGCCGACCGCCTATAGCGGTGGACCCGAAGCCCACGGCGGTCGACCATGGCGGTCGACCGCTATGGGAAGGTGGTCGACCCACTATAACGCGGTCGGCCAGGAAAATGAAGCGTGGTTTCGTTTGGAATGTTGGATTGAATGTTGGACGCTCTGGATTGAATCTAGGGTTTCCTACCTTTATAAAAACAATGTAATTAGGTTAAGCCAATTATTTTTCTTAGTCGAATTTTCTCTGTAGCTCTGTAAACAATGGTGTTTAAATAGAGCATCTTCCTCCTTTTCTTACTTTGTAAATCCAAGTTTCTCCAAATAAAAATCAAAATAAAGCATATAAATTCATAAAAATAAATCAAGAAAATTTGCACGAATAAATCAGAGGAATTTATACAATCAAATTGGAGAATTGCGCAAACGAATAAGGGAATTTACAGCGAAATCAAAAAGTGGAAAAAGCGGAGAAAATTGTAACAAATTAAAAGGGAATAGAAATGGAAGCTTAGGACTTCAAGTGAGTGGGATTTTCATATGATTTTTCATACTGTTATTATGTGATTCCAAACACTGTAAATTAATAGTAAATCATTAATTACATGTTAAAATTGTTGTATTAAACTTAATAATATGAAAATAAGTTATTCGCAACAATTCTTTAAAAAGGTGATAAAAATATTATGATTCACTAACATGGAAAATGAAAGTGAAAAATAGACAAAGAAAAATAAAACTGTTATGTGTAGTCAATTTGTGATTAAAAATGTCAGTAATCTGGATTATTGGAAATTGAAAATACTGTAATTTTACAATAGGAATGAAGCGAAGAATTGGTTGTATAATAAAGTTACAAAACATGTAAGATATACAGTGAAAGAAGGAAATATTTAATATGTGCAAAACAAAAAGAAAAGATGTTGGAATTAAAATTTGGAATATTTCTTATGGAGAAAAATCTAGATTGCATTAAATTTACTGTATTGAAATGAAAACGTAAGAATATGTTACATTTGTTATTTTACGCCAAATTGAAATTATCTGTCGTGGAATAAAAGTGACAGTAAATGTACACTAAATAAATAAATATTTTGGTTGCACTTTTGAGAGAATTGTTGTTTGTTTTAGAAGGTGGAGTAAGTACTGAAGTAATTAATTTTCATGTTTTACTAAAAAATTCCTCTAAACTAGCGACGGATAGAATTTCAAGGAATGGAGACATATTTCCTCTGTATGACTAAGGTGTACAAAATGAAGCACGACGCCATATTTTGTACAACTTATTAAGCAAATAAATAAAAAGAAGTTCCATGAAATAACAGCGTCATGAAAGTTAACCTCTCCGGAGAAATATGGAAATGGACTTAGCAGTAATTCCAACTTTACCAAACTTACAATAAACGCCAAAAGTCGTACCTTTATAATAATTAAATAAGAGGTGTTAACAAAAGAGAAATAGGCGTAAAATAAATGGGAAAGTAAATTATAATAAAGTATGGAAATTCTAGAATATGGAGAACAGATAACAAAATGATTAACCAATGGAAATGGAATGTAAACAGGAAATTGGTTAAAATAAATTAACGCACAAATATGTGATGTTAGAGGCGGAAAGTATGTACATTAGAAAATGTTCATAAGTGAATGAAAATAAATAAATTGGCCCGTATATGCGTTGATGTTTTTATTTATGTGGTCCGTGACGTAGGCGGTTTAGGCGGTCTGTCACGGGTAGGAAAGTAGGCTCAGTGTACTGCAATGTAGGCGTTAGGCGGTCCATTGGTAGTAATGGTGGTTTGGTTCGTGTTTAAACCTGTAGGCAATGGCGGTCCAGGTATCGTTTATAACATGTAGGCAACGGTGGTTCAGGTTATCGTATATATCTGTAAGCAACGGCGGTCCAGATATTAAGCGTAAGGGATCCTCCATTAATTAATAATAGGTCTGCTTCCATAGTATAGGTGGGGTATTGCCTTGATTGCAAGTGGGCAATCTAAATAGACGTTGTGTGGGCAAAGAAAGTGAGGCAACCTGGCGCGCGGTCACAGACTAAAAGGGTAGATGGTTGCACGCCTCTTTGGCCAACATCGATCTCAGCGGTTGCGTGAAGGGTAGGGTTACACCTTGGCTGAATGAGCCTTTCTACCGGGGCATTTAGCAGGGTAATGCAATGCCACCGTTATTTGTTAGTTTGTTTGATTAGGGCAGGGCTAGTTAACCCATAAAATGCGCCTTCAAAATATTAGTGGGGTGGCAGCGGGGCCGAACCCGTGTTATTAGGAAGTAGACAGTTTATTCATGTAGGCATTATTGGCGGTCCAGGATAGTTAGAAATCCACATGAGTGTATGACCCAAGTTGGGGTCGTAATATATACGTTGACGATTTCATGGTAGGACAAGTTAGTTCACCATCTACAGTACTGGAGAAGGGTGTAGTGCGGGTGACGAGTCACTTCCATGAGCTTGCACTTATATCCTTCTCTTATGGGGTGGTGAGAGACATCCGCGTCGTATACATGATGACGATTTCGGTCATACCTATAGGCAATTGGGAAGTCCAGGTAACGTATCCGGCCTGTAGGCATTTTGGCGGTCCAGATCACGTCTCGATATATTTTGGCATTTGGCGGTTTCAGCGTGGAGAATATGATACTAGGGGACAATATCGGGATATATGTATACATACATACATACATACATATATATATATATTGTATTTGGTGAGTTCATTCTACACAGCGTGTAGATGGGTACGGACAATACACAATGATAAGTCTAAGGGACTTAAATCATAATTTGAAACATTAGTAAAATTAAATAATTGGCATACGATGATGTTATGTAAAAAGAGTATGATTTCTCCATTCACCAGAACGATTATTCTGACCCCCTCCTCATTACAACCCACATGTATAGATCAGAAGATTATCTCTGGTGTTTGGACAGTTTCAGTATAGATATGGACACTCGTCTCAGAGTGTTGACTATGGTTAGTATCTATTTTTATATTATATTGAATCATTCTGCTCTAAGTTATTATTAATAGAGCTCTGATATGCACTTCCATTTTTTTATTTACAGGATACCATTTCTACGATCTGTGTTCTATTGGACTTGGGTTTTCGGGTTTCGCAAAAATTTGGGCCCACCAGAATGTGGGTTGTTACAATTTATCATTTCAAAATGACTTGATCAATATTTAGGAATTCCTATCGATAACACTGATCGGACGCATCGACCATAATACTTAAAACATCTTTCGAACAAGCTAACATAAATAAATCATTACCTAATTAATAAAATTATGTTCCTAACCCTTTTATAAAAATTAATTACTTGCTTGTTAGGAATTATTTATCTTTAAAATTTTCAATTACAATTTGTTTATTAAATAATATCGTCCATACATACAATAATAATAATTCACATAATTAAGTAAATGCACAACAAGTATTCTAATCGTACTTTATCATACATCCAATTATACTTAATATTATAATATGATTCTAATATTCGCAATTCAGAAATAAAATCAACCAAATATCATTCTATTAATGTTTATATATATATATAATAAAATAAAACAAAATACGATAGAAATGATTGTCCTATAATCATTTTATATTCCTATCCCTAATAAGTAATTAAATTACTAACTATTACACACCCAAAGGACGAGACTCTAGGTCATCTAAGTTTAGATCTTGACTCTGTGCAAATTATATTCTATAATGTTCTGAATCCAGCTCTGATACCAAGCTGTAAGACCCCACCGCTATGCCCAGTTTAGCAAAGAATTACAAGTAATGTCTTCTGCTAATCTGGAGAATACGGCTGGTTAAGGGCGATCGAATGTGAAAATATTTTTATACTAACACTGACACGTCTTATTTACCTTTTTGAGGATCTGAACTGAAAATTTGACGTGTGCAGTATCAATACAAAGTAATAAACACACCGATTGTAAATATTCAGAATAGTATATAATATAGATAAATTGGAATTAGAGTCACAGATCACAGCTGAATAATATACATCATCATATACATAATAGAATGTGAGTCTACAAAATATGAGTACTAGACCGACATAAATATATATACATCATATCCAAAATATTATATCAAGTACAAAGTCATTACTTGAAACACCTCCCACACCTTAATATATCCAAAATGGGCACAGTAAAGAATATGGTGCGTTTTAGGTATAGCTAAAAACTTATAGAGACCAAGATTCACAAGACAAAATAAATAAAACATCGAAAACATTTTAAAACAATAACTTATTAAAAATCAAACTTCATAAAATAAGTCATAACCAAAATAAGTCTCAAAATACCAAATACATATGTTTTATGGAAAACATCATCTCAGTCACAATATCAGAGTACATACATAAAACCATCCCTCTCAACAAGTGCCGGTACATGAAAATAAAACTAAAAAGAAGAAGAAGAAGAATACATGAAGAAAAAATTCACAGCCGAATCTTCAAGAAAATCCGAAATCTACTGTACCTGCCTCTGCTGACCTATGGGGGAAAAGGGGAAATAGAGGAGTGGGTCAGACTAAAAGTCTGGTGAATATAAGTAATTACTAGTATTTTTAAGCAAGGTAAATATAATAGGCTTTGCAATGATTCTAGTAAAAAGGAAATAAAGGAAAATATAAAGCTGGAATAAAATACGATTTAACTATTTGCTTTGCTTAGATAGTTCGATTGGATTGCTTGCACTTTTCTAAAACTACTTTGATTAGGCTGAAATCCCAATCCTAGTTTAATTAGGCTGAAGTCCTAATTCTACCATTTGATCGGACTTCTATCTCTGTTGTGTCTACTACGGGCTAGTCCCATCCTGTGGGTCTTACAGTAAAAGGCACATGTTTAGTGCTTAGAACTCAATAGCGATTTATCTCCCTGCACCGAGGCCGCACACTCGACCACCGTTAGGCTTGCGCTATCTGTTGCTCCATCTTTGGACCTCTTATTTACCCTAAACAACATAAGCGTGCCCAGCCTCACCTCCGTGTGTTGCCAGACCACCAGTTCCTGACTGAACGGGAATGCTGTCGATACGGGTCCTAACAAACAAAATCTAGTTGCGCCCCTTATCCAAATCCCCTGATTTGAACTTCTAATTATTGACCACTTATCTACCCTAAACAGCATAAGCGTGTCACAAGGGAAATGCTGTCGGTACAGGTCCTACTTCTATCTTTGCTTATTAACTTAGTATAAGTCTTTAAAATAAGCCTTTTTCTGTTTTATCTCTAATTATACCTTATGTGTTATAACTTTGCTTATTTACTTAACCCAAGGCCTAAGTTTAAAAATAAGCTACTTTCGCTATTTCTTCTATTTTCTCTTTTTAGTTGTAATTACATGTTATAACTATGCTTGCAAATGTCCTAAATTTTCCTATTTCAGTCTAAGTCCAATTTATTACAGTTCTTCTTATTTTACATCCCATTTTCTGTAAATTCAGTGTTCTTATATTTTAGTCCATATTAACGAATTATTTTCTTCTATTTATTCCATTCGCGTAAAAAGGGAAATAAAAAGAGAATGACATTTACAGAATAAATCCCAACGTGGAATAGATGTAAATAAAACATAAATAACTGTAAATACCGTAAATAACTGTAAATAATTAGGAAGACTATAATTAAAAGTAAATAATTGAAAATAACTGAAATAGAATAGCGAAAAGAAAATAGACTGGAAAACAAGTTTAAAATTTACTTAAAAATAAACTATAAATAAACTTGCATAAAGTTATCCCAAAATTGTAGAAAAACTACAACTATTGGAAACCTTATTATTTTAAATTACTTAAAAATATAAAATAATTACTTAAACACTCACATGTGGTCCTTAGCTTTTTCCTTTGGCCTTCCCGGATCCACTTGAGGGGTACAAAATATTTTAACTAAAAAGATGTTCTCCTCGGAAAAATATTCCTTGTAGGGTCCAGCTGAGGCAACCCTACCCTTAGTTGTCATTTGTTTTGAATGACTCAATTTTGTTTAAAACTAAATCCAGGGCTACACTCTTTCAAAAACCAACTATATTTTTTTATATATATTTTCCTATGTGTTTCCCAAGATCCACTTGATCAATATAGAAATATTGATATATTACTTTATAAAACTATTTTTGTGCTCATTTTAATTCTAATATCAGAGTATTTCTATAAAGGGGTATCTCAGTCTATATAAAAAAAGTAATAGTAGTAAGACTGAGGTTAAATCTCTGTTTAATTATTTTTAACCAATTCCCATTTATTTTCCTATATTTAGCATTTGTATATTTGATATAACATGTGGACTAACTTTAAATTTGCAAGGTTTGCCTTTTTAAATAGATGAGCTATGAGTTGTGCATGCTTCTGGGCATCTATGTGCACACAGCCATGTACATCTGTTCTCTACCTACCTTAGACTTCAGTTAGACTAATTTGTTTTAGTGAGTTCCCTAAACTAATTGATCATAATATACTAGTTTCATTCATTCATAAAATCATCAAACACATTTTAATTTGGGTTATTCCTTGTCTCATAAAATTTTGCTTCAATTCATATGTAAGTGGATTTTAATTTTTAAAACAGTCTGATGTGCATATTCTCACTATTGGTTTAAATGGGTATAAGCTTCAGGTCTATGATTACTTTACTGTTAAATTCCTGGAAATTTGCATGCTCATAAATTATAATGTAAAGCTAAACATATCTATCTTTTCCACTGAATATAGTTTCAACTCATGATACTTTTCTTTTACTAGTAATGGTTCCATCACATAATAATCCCTAAAATCATTCATTACATAATAATCAAGCTCAACATAATGCAAACATTAATTACATATAAGTCTTTAAAATAAAACTTAAGGGACATTCTTCAACAAAAGCCATATTTCAGTTGTTAGAAATTTCTTCCTAGCATCACATTTCTGCTCTTTTACTTAGCTTCTTCATTACCTGCAGGCACCCCATGATCTGCCCCACCATGTAAGTGAAGCACCCATTTGATGCAAGCAACAAACAGGTCAGACTAAAGTCTGGTATGAGTAAATTCAATTGACAATACATAAGATTTATGGAGCTAATTCCATATCACCTTTGTTTCAGAAGTTAAATGTTTTACTCAGATTATTAAACCACTTTATCATGTTCACATTTTTAAGTATCCTTATAGTGGAATGAGGGAACTGCTAAATACAAGTATATGTGCTCAGATTAAATTCTTAACAGAAATCTTTATTCTAAAAATTCATAGTAGCCATCATGCAAAACACACAGGCATTCCCAAACATGAACAAGCAACATCCATATCATTAAGCTAAAGTGCCAATATGAGACTGCATATCAAGACTCCCATATACTTTCAGCATTTATACATTTTTCATGTATATTCACTTCATGTTATTCAGTTCAAAAGGATCCAGTATCACATTTTATGGTTGCATTGGTGCACACTGCCTGGAACTACTTCTTACTTTCCAGTACACTATAAGCTTTTGGACATGATCATGCCATGTGCAAACTCACACCTCAACCTTGGTGCAAGCCAACCACTATGCCATACCCACTTCCCTCTTACCCAACCTGATAGAGGTGACCCATGTCCTTAGTTTAATTACTAAGTTCTCTCACACATCCCCATATTTTCTATGCAGATTTATGCCCAACACTGTTTTATCCCCAATCACTACATACTAATAATTTCTATACATCCATCAAAACTCATTCACTTATATATATATTTATTCAACAATCACTTATACTTTAAAAACCAGTTCAAGTTAGTTTTATTTTAGAGATATACCTTGGTTAAAGCATAGCCTAAAGCCTTTACCAAGTGAAGTGCTACTCTGGTTCTCCTTATAGTCCACCCACATATTAAAGTGTATTTTCTTATTACTTCAACCTTATTTCCAGAGAACATCAAATGATAAATCAGGATTCAGCACATGGAAATTCCATTGCATCCTAACCATCTTTTCAGTTGCAAGACATAAGCCAGAGGACTACTTCCTCTTACTGCCTTGCACCTTACTTTTTTTTATAAATTTATGCTTGATCCTACAACATTTCCTAGGTACACAAACATCTAAATTATCATCAATTTATCCTTAAATATATCATGTACGAACAATCAATCATAAGTTAAATGACAACCAAGGAAAACAAGACACATATCTTCAGAAACAATAGAAGAGGATTAGACTAAAAAAAATGCAAACAAAACTTTTAAACAGAATTAAAATAAATTAAAAATCAAATGGCTGCCTTCCATAGGTCTTAATGCCTTGCCAAGTGAGGGTTTACTCACCATGGTTCTTCTTCCTAAGCCTTGATTTAAGTCTGCCATTGACCTCCTAATTGCTGCCTGCCTTCTCTTTCTTTTCTATGTTTTGTTTTCTGGTTTTTCTCATGTGCACCCGTAGGAGGTGATGAGCTATATAGTGGAGTTATTAGGGTTTTAAGGTTAGTTAGGTATTTTCATCAGAAATCCCATCACTATTTCTGATCTCACCCAACATCTCACCCTCTCCACTTTCCTTCCCTACCATTTTTCCCTTTTTTCTTGTCTTAACTATTTTTGGCAATTTTCTTTACACACTTTATGCATGATTCTGGCTTGGCATTTTCTGGTTTTAATTATGCATAAAACTTATGTGTCTAACCAAATGTGTGTGTTAATTAGTTATTATATTTTCCACCCATGCATGCTGCCATGTTTATTATACATACATATATATATATATATTTAGCTTATTTAAATTAGGACTAAGACTGCCTAGGCCATTTACACATTATAATTGGGTTAATGTAGCTATACTAATAGGTCATGCAATTTTTCCTTGCTCAGGTAGTATACTAGAATAGTGTGCACGTGCACAAAGACATGCATACCTATCTACACACCATTGTTTTTCAGAAAAAAGAAAAATTTTGTTTTTCAACCAACTAACTTTCTTTTGTAAAGTATGTAACCTATATATATATAAATATACTTAAATTATGGGCTGTCACATACACCCCTCCTTTAAGAAATTGTGTCCCACAATTTAACATTTCTTAATTCAACTAAAGCATATATCAAGCAAGCACATTCAACATTGAATACTATGTTTAATTAACTGAATGCAAGCATGAATGATAAATTACCTTTAATTTAATTGTCAGTTGCTAATAGCTGAGGGTACTGGACTTTTATCTTGTCCTCAACCTCCCATGTGCAATCATTAGGGTCTAGACTCCACTGCACCTTTACCAGTTTAATAGTTTTATTTCTTAATTTTTTATCTTCTTTAGCTACAATGCCCACTGGCTTCTTCTCATATACTAAATCTGGTCTAATTTCTACTGGGTTTTGTGGCTGAATCACTGAAGCTTCATCATGTACACATTTTCTCAATTGTGATACATGAAATACATTATGTATTCCATTCATTTCTTCTGGCAACCTCAACTTGTAAGCCATCTTTCCTATTCTTGCTATGATCTCATATGGCCCTATGTACCTCGGGGTTAGCTTCCTTGCCTTACCAAATCTCAACACCTTCCCCATAGGTGAAACTTTCAAGTACACATAATCTCCTACCTCAAATTCAAGTGGTTTCCTTCTTTTATCTGCATATGATTTCATTCTGTCTTGTGCTGCCTTCATTCTCTGTTTGATCAGTGTGATTTTATCATTCGTTTCTTTCACATGATCTGGTCCTAACATCACCCTATCACCTACCTCTAACCAACAAGCATGTGACAAACAAGGCCTCCCATATAGAACTTTATAGGGAGCCATCCCTATACTACTCTGATAGCTGTTGTTGTAAGCAAATTTTGCTAAATGAAGGTAGTCTTCCCAATTACCACCATGGTCAAGTACACAGGCTCTAAGTAGATCCTCCAAAAATTTATTAACTACTTCTGTCTGGCCATCAGTTTGGGGATGGTAGGCTGTGCTCAAGCACAACTCAACCCCCATCGCCTGTTGAAAACTACTCCAAAACTTTGATGTGAATATGGTGTCTCTGTCACTAATGATAGTGGTAGGAACTCCATGTAGTTTTACGATTTCTTTCATGAAAATTTGTGCCAATTTTGGTGCATTTCTATCACTCTTTACTGGTATGAAGTGTGATGATTTAGTCAACCTATCTACCACCACCCAAATACTGTCATTACCTCTCTTTGATCTTGGCAAACCATCAATGAAATCCATTGATATGCTTTCCCATTTCCACCATGGAATTTCCAGAGGTTGCAACAGTCCACTGGGTCTTTGGTACTCAGCCTTGACTTGTTGGCAAGTCATGCATCTTGCCACATATTCACCCACACTCCTTTTCATTCCTTTCCACCAATAACTCCTCTTTAGATCATGATACATTTTAGTACCACCTGGATGTATGGTGTACTTAGACTTGTGATGAACATCCATGATTTTTCTTTGCAGTGCTTCTGTGCCAGGCACACATAGTCTTCCCTTGTATCTCAAAAATCCTTTTTCATCCAATTCAAACTTATCAATATTTGAACCATTCCTTAACAGTTCCTTCTTCTCTCTTAGGAATGCATCCATGTCTTGAGACTGATTCACTTCTTCCACTAAGTCTGATTTTATTGTGATGAGGCTGAGCTTGCCATAGTGCTTCATGTCCTCATCTATCACCATAATTTGCTCTTCCACACTTTGCACTTCCACATCAGATAGTGCCAATAACATTTTAAACTCCTCTATCATCAATGTAGCCAACTTGGCATGCTGCCTACTCAATGCATCTGCCACTCTATTTGCTTTTCCTGGTGTGTACATAATGTCCAAATCATAGGCAGCAAGGAATTCCACCCACCTATGTTGTCTCATGTTCAAATCTTTTTGAGAAAATAAGTACTTCAAAGCTTTGTGATCAGTATAAAGCTCAAATTTTACTCCTAATAGGTAGTGCCTCCAAAGCTTTAATGCATACACCACAGCTGCCAATTCCAAGTCATGTGTTGCATACTTGGTCTCACTTCGTTTCAATTGACTTGATGCATAGGCTATTACTCTACCATCTTGCATAAGAACAGCCCCTATACCTGACCCACATGCATCAGTGTACACTACCAGATTATCATTGCCTTCTGGGATTTTCAGCATTGGAGCTTCCATCGGTGCTTTCTTCAATTGGTTGTATGCCCCTTCACACTTCTCAATCCATAAGAAAGGTTGGTCTTTCCTTGTTAGCTTAGTTAATGGGGTTGCTATTTTAGCAAAGTCTTTTATAAATCTTCTGTAGTATCCAGCCATGCCCATGAATGATCTTATCCCAGTAACATTGCTTGGTCTCTTCCATGCTTGCACTGTCATGACCTTACTAGGATCTACTGAAATTCCTTCTTGAGAAATTATATGGCCTAAGAATTTTATTTCATTCTTCCAGAAGGAACATTTTGCAAACTTGGCTTTAAGGCCTTGTTGCCTTGGTCTACTTAGTACCATGTGCAAATGTTTCTCATGTTCACTGGCTGACTTAGAATATATTAATATATCATCAATGAAAATCAGTACAAATTTATCTAAATAGTCTCTAAAAATCCTATTCATTAAATCCACAAAATAGGATGGTGCATTGGTCAAACCAAATGGCATTACTAAGTATTCATACAAGCCATACCTGGTGTTGAAAGCTGTATACTTAATACTTTCTTCTTCCACTTTCATCTGATGGAAGCCAGATGCTAAGTCAAGTCTGGAAAATACCTTAGCACCATTTAATTGATCAAAAAGATCATCTATTCTAGGTAGAGGGTATTTGTTTTTGATGGTGACTGAATTTAGTTCCCTATAGTCTATGCACATTCTAAAGGAACCATCATGCTTTTTAACAAATACTACTGGTGATCCCCAGTTTGAACTACTAGGCCTAATGAAGCCTTTTTGCTCTAATTCTTCAATTTGCTTCTTCAACTCAATTAGTACTTTAGGACCAATCCTATTTGGCTTCTTAATGACAGGGCTTGTCCCTGGTTTAAGTCTTATTTGAAATTCTACTGGTCTATTATGGGGGATGCCATTCACTTTACCAAACACATCAGTGTATTGGTTAACTATGGGTATCTTTTCTAGGCTTGGTTCAACTTCACCATTTTTCAAGTTGAACATCCTGCCCAGACCCCTAGCTTTTGCTACCTCAAACATGACCAAAATTCTTTTGCCATCAGGAAGTTGTAGTGAGATTGTAGAATTTTCTAAATTAATAATAGCATGAAATCTTTTTAACCAATCCATCCCTAGTATGATATCCAACTTAGGGTAATTTAGCACATATAATTCTGAAATAAAGATGTGACCACCCATACATATTTCTACTTGCATGCATTTCATGTTAGTAATACAGGAACTTCCTATGGGACTATCAATATGCAATGGTTTATCAACCAGAATACATATCAATCCCAGTTTCTGAACTATGTCATAAGAAATAAAAGAGTGGGTAGCTCCTGTGTCATAAACAACTAATATGGGTATGCTTTTAATAAATAATATACCTTCCACTTGGCTAGGTGCCTCCATTGCCCTGCCTTTCCCCTCAAGTACAGCCACCCTTGCCATTTCTGGACACTGCCTTTTCATATGTCCCTCTTTACCGCAGTTGTAGCACCTAAGAATAGTTGACTTGGGTGCTTGGCATTTGGTCTTTATATGACCTTCCTTTCCATAGTTGTAACAGATAACTTTAGGTTTCTTACTGTCAGAGTTTGCCACCTTACTTCCTTCTTTTTTCATTGCCTCTCCCTTCTTCTTCTCATATGGTTGTGCTCTATTCTTCCCTTTCTTGTTATTTCTGAAATTCTTAAATTTTTCCCTGGCATTATCATGCTGCTCAAATGATAATGTCAAGTCCATAACTTGACTAAAGGTTCTGTCTTTGTAGGGTAACATGGCTCTACTCAATCCAGCATTCAACCCCTGAATGTATCTTGCATTCCTTGAAACTTCATCTGGGATTAATACTGCTCCATACTTGGATAACCCTTCAAATTTTTGAGTGTATTCAGTGACACTCATAGATCCTTGTCTAAGTTTTATAAACTCCTCAAGTAATGAGGCTTTTGCTGATGCCGGGACAAATCTGGCTTCTAACATTTCTTTGAACTGATTCCATGTGATCTCTTGCTCTTGCCTACCTGCAATGATCACTTCCCACCAATCCAAAGCAAGGCCTTTCAGTTGTCTTGAAGCTATTTGCCTTCTTCTCTGGTCATTAACCTGCATATCTGCAAAGATCCTCTCCACTGTTCTTAGCCATGTCTGGACACCCATGACATTTTCTGTTCCATCAAAGCTACTGCCTCCTAAATGTGTATATGTTTTAAGCAATTTGGACAGCTCCTCATGAGGATTATCTACTCTAGGTGCCATCCCATCCCTTAATACTCTAACAAAATCTTGAATGTTAATCATTGGGGGATCAGTGGCCATTCCAGTTGCTTGTTCAACATGATTGTCCTCCCTTTCTCCAGCAGCCTGGGAATTGCTCCTAACTGTTCTGGGCCTCTATTGAACATTTCTAGTATGGTTAGTTCTAATTCCTATTCACTACTTCACTTTTAAACTAGTAGTGAACTCATTCATACATAATAAATAAAACAACCAATGCAAACAGTACAAACAATACACACAGATTCAACCAAGTATTTGTATTGGCTATATATTTAATAACACAGCTCTGATACCAACTGAGGCAACCCTACCCTTAGTTGTCATTTCTTTTGAATGACTCAATTTTGTTTAAAACTAAATCTAGGGCTGCACTCTTTCACAAACCAACTATTTTTTTTATATATATTTTCCTATGTGTTTCCCAAGATCCACTTGATCAATATAGAAATATTGATATATTACTTTATAAAACTATTTTTGTGCTCATTTTAATTCTAATATCAGAGTATTTCTGTAAAGGGGTATCTCAGTCTATATAAAAAAAGTAATAGTAGTAAGACTGAGGTTAAATCTCTGTTTAATTATTTTTAACCAATTCCCATTTATTTTCCTATATTTAGCATTTGTGTATTTGATATAACATGTGGACTAACTTTAAATTTGCAAGGTTTGCCTTTTTAAACAGATGAGCTATGAGTTGTGCATGCTTCTGTGCATCTGTGTGCACACAGCTATGTACATCTGTTCTCTGCCTACCTTAGACTTCAGTTAGACTAATTTGTTTTAGTGAGTTCCCTAAACTAATTGGTCATAATATACTAGTTTCATTCATTCATAAAATCATCAAACACATTTTAATTTGGGTTATTCCTTGTCTCATAAAATTTTGCTTTAATTCATATGTAAGTGGATTCTAATTTTTAAAATAGTCTGATGTGCATATTCTCACTATTGGTTTAAATGGGTATAAGCTTCAGGTCTATGATTACTTTACTGTTAAATTCCTGGAAATTTGCATGCTCATAAATTATAATGTAAAGCTAAACATATCTATCTTTTCCACTGAATATAGTTTCAACTCATGATACTTTTCTTTTACTAGTAATGGTTCCATCACATAATAATCCCTAAAATCATTCATTACATAATAATCAAGCTCAACATACTGCAAACATTAATTACATATAAGTCTTTAAAATAAAACTTAAGGGACATTCTTCAACAAAATCCATATTTCAGTTGTTAGAAATTTCTTCCTAGCATCAAATTTCTTCTCTTTTACTTAGCTTCTTCATTACCTGCAGGCACCCCATGATCTGCCCCACCATGTAAGTGAAGCACCCATTTGATGCAATCAACAAACAGGTCAGACTAAAGTCTGGTATGAGTAAATTCAATTGACAATACATAAGATTTATGGAGCTAATTCCATATCACCTTTGTTTCAGAAGTTAAATGTTTTACTCAGATTATTAAACCACTTTATCATGTTCACATTTTTAAGTATCCTTACAGTGGAAGGAGGGAACTGCTAAATACAAGTATATGTGCTCAGATTAAATTCTTAACAAAAATCTTTATTCTAAAAATTCATAGTAGCCATCATGCAAAACACACAGGCATTCCCAAACATGAACAAGCAACATCCATATCATTAAGCTAAAGTGCCAATATGAGACTGCATATCAAGACTCCCATATACTTTCAGCATTTATACATTTTGCATGTATATTCACTTCATGTTATTCAGTTCAAAAGGATCCAGTATCACATTTTATGGTTGCATTGGTGCACACTGCCTGGAACTACTTCTTACTTTCCAGTACACTATAAGCTTTTGGACATGATCATGCCATGTGCAAACTCACACCTCAACCTTGGTGCAAGCCAACCACTATGCCATACCCACTTCCCTCTTACCCAACCTGATAGAGGTGACCCATGTCCTTAGTTTAATTACTAAGTTCTCTCACACATCCCCATATTTTCTATGCAGATTTATGCCCAACACTGTTTTATCCCCAATCACTACATACTAATAATTTCTATACATCCATCAAAATTCATTCACTTATATATATATTTATTCAACAATCACTTATACTTTAAAAACCAGTTCAAGTTAGTTTTATTTTAGAGATATACCTTGGTTAAAGCATGGCCTAAAGCCTTTACCAAGTGAAGTGCTACTCTGGTTCTCCTTATAGTCCACCCACATATTAAAGTGTATTTTCTTATTACTTCAACCTTATTTCCAGAGAACATCAAATGATAAATCAGGATTCAGCACACGGAAATTCCATTGCATCCTAACCATCTTTTCAGTTGCAAGACATAAGCCAGAGGACCACTTCCTCTTACTGCCTTGCACCTTACTTTTTTTTTGTAAATTTATGCTTGATCCTACAACATTTCCTAGGTACACAAACATCTAAATTATCATCAATTTATCCTTAAATATATCATGTACGAACAATCAATCATAGGTTAAATGACAACCAAGGAAAACAAGACACATATCTTCAGAAACAACAGAAGAGGATTAGACTAAAAAAAATGCAAACAAAACTTTTAAACATAATTAAAATAAATTAAAGATCAAATGGTTGCCTTCCATAGGTCTTAATGCCTTGCCAAGTGAGGGTTTACTCACCATGGTTCTTCTTCCTAAGCCTTGATTTAAGTCTGCCATTGACCTCCTAATTGCTGCCTGCCTTCTCTTTCTTTTCTATGTTTTGTTTTCTGGTTTTTCTCATGTGCACCCGTAGGAGGTGATGAGCCATATAGTGGAGTTATTAGGGTTTTAAGGTTAGTTAGGTATTTTCATCAGAAATCCCATCATTATTTCTGATCTCACCCAACATCTCACCCTCTCCACTTTCCTTCCCTACCATTTTTCCCTTTTTCCTTGTCTTAACTATTTTTGGCAATTTTCTTTACACACTTTATGCATGATTCTGGCTTGGCATTTTCTGGTTTTAATTATGCATAAAATTTATTTGTCTAACCAAATGTGTGTGTTAATTAGTTATTATATTTTCCACCCATGCATGCTTCCATGTTTATTATACATATATATAAATATATATTTAGTTTATTTAAATTAGGACTAAGACTTCCTAGGCCATTTACACATTATAATTGGGTTAATGTAGCTATACTAATAGGTCATGCAATTTTTCCTTGCTCAGGTAGTATACTAGAATAGTGTGCACGTGCACAAAGACATGCATACCTATCTACACACCATTGTTTTTCAGAAAAAAGAAAAATTTTGTTTTTCAACCAACTAACTTTCTTTTGCAAAGTATGTAACCTATATATATATAAATATACTTAAATTATGGGATGTCACACCAGCCTTAGGCAATGAACCCAGATGGAGAAAATCTGAATAAGAAAAATAGCTAGGCATATGGTCTTATTTATAGTGTCACTTGTGGATCTCAAACTGTTGGATTTGGAGATTAAATATGGTGCAACCACGTCATAGGCTCGATGAGAACCGTCGGATGGTAGCACGGACGCATGAGATGGAGTAAAAATAGCAAAATGACGTGTTGAAATCGAACTGGACGAAGCCAGCTAAAGAATGCACGTGGGTCGACCTGGGTGTCAACCTACCAATTGCTAGGGTCGACCTATAGGTTGAACTAGCCATGGAGAGGGTCGACCCTAAGGTCGACCTTGCCAATATATATTTTTTGTTTTCTCGTTTCTTGTTTATTCCATAATTTCTTCGTTCTAGCTTCGATTTTGGCAATCTATATATGGAAATTGACCAGAAAATTACCACGGACACAATGGTGCAACTCCCGTGGTCCAATTCTATAAATTTCACAAAGTTATATTGTTATTTAATTAATTTATTAATTAATTACTATAGCTTAAATTTCAGGTTGTTAGATTCTCCCCTCCTTAAGGAATTTAGTCCCCGAAATCTCTAAGGATAGAAGAATGAAATAAATGTTTTTATCCAAGTTCTACAACCAACTACTCAACCATCATCCATTACATCCATTGTCCTTAAGTTTTTCTAATGCGATTTATGATACATATGCAATTAGTGTAGTGTCAATGTCCCTAATTAATGCAAAAGATTAGGCGGTCTACTGATTCAGTTGACCTCCTTTTATGCAATCATGTCCGGGTCCTGTATCAAAATGAATGCAAATTCCTTAATGATAATTGGTATTTCTATATGCGTGTTATAATCATCATCCAAATGCAACAATCATGTGATAATCATCCATTTATAGCAACCATGGAATAAAATATAAATATAAATATAAATGCGCACACATCCATATGCATATGTCCTAGTGTCCTAGATAAGCCGATCCCTAATAGATAATAGTGCCTAGTGTAAGTATATGTGTCCATTAGCATCCACGAGCAACCATTTGCAACAACTAGCATCCATCATACATAACATGTTCTAATAACATGTTTACATCAAATCCTACCATCCATAGGTTAAATCCTAAGTTCTACCCTCCCAAAGGATAATAGAGGAAAGAACCTATTCAAAACTAAAGATGAAAATAGGAAATTCTATAACTTACTATCAAAGAGATGCGGATAAGAGGTACGAATCTTCTCTTCAGCTTCCCACGTAGCATCCTCAACATCATCTCCCCACTGCACCTTCACTAATGGGACTTCTTTATTCCTAAGCTTCTTGATGTCACGTCCAATGATCTTGGTAGGAATACGACAAACCGATGCTTCTCTCTCCACTTCAACCTTCTCCAGTTGACTAGGCTCCACAATCTCCACTGAGTCATGTAAGCACTTTCTCAAGTGCGAAACATGAAAAACATCGTGTACTCCCACGACCCTCTCCGGTAGCTTTACTCGATACGCCATCTTCCCTACTCTCTCTACAATGGGGAACGGTCCTACGAATCTGGGAGCTAGTTTTCCACTCAATCCAAACCTCACCATCTTCCTTAGCGGGGATACTTTAATGAAAACTAAGTCTCCTACCTCAAACTCAATGTCCCTTCTCCGCTTGTCTGCATAAGATTTCTTTCTATCTTGAGCTGTTTTCATCCTCCTTCTAATCAAATCAACCTTCTCTGAAGTCTCCCTAACCATGTCAGGACCAAGTAGCAATCTCTCCGTAGACTCCACCCAACATGAAGGTGACTTGCAAGGTCTCCTATAAAGAGCTTCGAAAGGTGCCATCCCAGTGCTAGCTTGAGAACTGTTATTATATGCGAACTCCACCAACGGAAGATGCTCCTCCCAAGTTCCACCAAAATAAAGAATGCACATCCTCAACAAATCCTCAAGCACTCTATTAACTCTCTCCATTTGGCCATCCATCTGAGGGTGATAGGCCGCACTCAATCTAAGCTGCGTCCCTAAAGCCACTTGCAAGCTTCTCCAAAACTCGCTAGTAAAAATAGGGTCTCTATCGCTCAATATGCTAGAGGGAACACCATGAAGTCGGACTATCTCACGAACATATAAGAATGCCAAATAAGATGTCGTCCTCTTACTCTTGACTAGAATGAAGTGGACACTTTTAGTCAATCGATCTACAATCACCCAAATACTAGTATTCCCCTTCCTAGACCGGGGTAAACCATCTATGAAGTTCATCGAAACACTATCCCACTTCTATTCGGGTACATCCAATGGCTGAAGTAATCCACCGGGCTTCTGCTGCTCTGCCTTAACTCTTTGGCACACAAGACACTTAGCTACAAACTTCACCTTATCCTTTTTCATGCCACTCCAATAAAACACTCTCTTCATGTCCCTATACATCTTATCACCACCCGGATGAATAGTCATTCGAGAATGGTGTGCTTCCTCTAGAACTGCTCTCAACAAATCACTAGTGCGGGGGACACAAAGTCTTCCATCTCTCCTTAGCCACCCTTTTCTATCTATGGAATAGCGTTGGAGATGTCTAGAGACCTCTCCTCTGCTAATCCTCACTAAAATATCCATAAGCTCTGAATCTCTCGCTGCCTCGAGCCAATCTGATCTATGAGGGTAGGCTTAACCTCAAGTGCTGCCAACAATCCCAGGGTAATGTCCGTAGAGGGCTTAAAATCAAAGGTGGAAATAAACTCTAGGCTCTTACACTCCACGAACATAGGACTAAGGGTTGCTTTCTTCCTACTCAACGCATCCACAACCACGTTTCCCTTGCCAGGGATATAAGCTATCTCAAAGTCGTACGATGTCAAAAACTCCATCCATCACTGCTGCCTCAAGTTCAAATCCTTCTGTGAGAATAGGTACTTCAATGACTTATGGTTAGTGAAAAGCTCGAACCTCTCTCCTAGCAAGTAATGCCTCCAAGACTTGAGTGCAAAAACTATAGCAGCTAACTCCAAATCGTGGGTAGGGTAGTTCTTCTCATGCGCCCTCAACTGTCTACTCCCATAACATACCACCCTCCCTTCTTACATCAACACTGCTCCTAGACCCATCCCACATGCATCAGTGTATACTGTAAAAGGCTTAGCTCCATCAGGTAAAACTAACACTAGTGCACTAGTAAGGGCTCTCTTTAGCATCGTGAAAGAATACTCACAGTCCACATCCCATACGAATGCTTTATTCTTCTTAGTGAGGCGAGTAAGCAGTGCTGAAATCTTGGCAAAATCTCTCATGAACTTCTTATAATATCCTACCAATCACTACAACAAAAGTGACTTTTTATTGCAATTAGTCTCAGCGTTCAAACAGTGAAAGCTGTAGAAAACATATTTGGCGGTATTATTTTCAAGGTTTAACGCTGACAAAAGTATTTTTGGTTTGCCGCCTCTTAGCACAATATTCATCCCCGTGTAAGTTGGAAAAAAACCCCATTTTCCCATCTCTTGACACAATATTCATTTCCCTCTCCCTCAGTTTCCACTTTCCCTTAGGTGGATTTTAATTTCAATCCTTAATCCTCCATGTCGATTTCTCTATCGCTAGCTAAACTTGGCAGTTTCTTTTTCCACTTCGGTTTCCCTACCTACGGTTGCCCTAAACTTGGCGGCTTCACTTTCCCCTTCGGTTTCCCTATTCGCGGTTGCCCTAAACTCGGCTTAGAACATAGACTATAACTCCAGTCCCTTATTCGTTGCCGAAGAGAAATCTACCGTTGCTTAATGCTTCATTGTTGTCGTATCAAAGATGAAATATTGTTTAGACCCAGAATGTCATCGCTCGAGCAGAAGGAGGAGTCTCGCGACAAAGAGGACAACGTGGCGGCAATCAGAAACTACAGATCGAATTGGAGTTTACTTCCATTTGTGATGGGATTTTGAAGTTGCTTGATAACAGCTTGACAACGCTTTACCTAGGCGATGAAGACCGGAAGCTTATATAAAATCGATTCAATGACATCACTTGTAAACCTTCGGGTCTTCATCCCATAGGTAAAGCATAACTTATAAACTTGAATATTCTTACTTGTCAAACCTCAACTGATCAAGATCCTCTGCAGCAAGGAGAAGAAGGCTAAGCATAGGCAGAGATGAAACTAGCCAAAAAGTTATATTAAAAGATCACGGACAATCTGAAGAAAATGGACCAGACTGTAGCAGAAGGGCGGAGACAAATGGCAGAAGGAGCCCAGTAACTAATGGAAGGAGCAACAACCTTGGTCACAGTCCTAGAAATTACAGTAATGATGGTAATAATTATAAACTTGCTTTCTAATTAATTATGTATTCTTATTTTATATCAAATAAAACTATTAATGTGTGTCCAGATTTTATTAACCTTTTTAATTAATAACACACCAGAAAGCGATGCTAGAATGAAACATACAATCATTGACGTTGCATGTACATTATTGCTACTCATTAGCTAAGTAAAGGTACCTAACCTGTGAGTACAAAATTTTCCAATATCACTTCATCTTTGGAAATGGAATGAATTAATCCAATTCCCCCAAACCAGTGCTAGAAACTATACAATTGTGTGTGGCTCTCCTTCTCCACTGCCAAGGGTGGTTATTTGACCACCCTACATGGGGTGATAGGGCGATCGTTATCAAGGATTACTCTTGATTGTAAAAATTCCATTTCAGGCTTTAATATTTTGATTCGCTCGCCCTAAACAAAATCTATGGATCCGCAACTCCCCACAGCTATATTTCTGATGTTCATTACATGTAAAGTTGTTGCCTCTTTACTAGATACATGGATTTGAATAAAAAGGGGAAAAAAATTCGAAATCAGAATGCAATAAATAGAAATATATAGAAAAATTAAAAATGTAAACTGGAAAGGTAATGAAGGTAAATAAGTGTGAGTTTTATTAGTGGGGAAATCTCTCGAAACACAAAAAGAAACTTAATATGCTACACAACTAATCTCAGTTGTTAGATATCCCTTATTTCCAACCTCGAATGTAAATATAATGAGAAGTCTAATCACCATGATGTATTGTGTCAAATTTTATGTTACATTTTGTGTCTAAATATCCCCTCCCTTAATTAAATAGAAATTTTGGTAAATGGCTATTACTGCTAAATTCATAGTAGTTCAAACTTATGGTTTGTCTTTTACTGGGTAAGGTTGTAACCTAGTGTGCATTATATGAGACTCACTGTTACGCCCTTTTTCACCATTGTAACTGTTTTCGTTGTTGCAAAGTACACGCAGTATCTTTGGTTTGATTAGTATAGCATATTTCAACACCAAGTATTCATGAAGTGACGTTCTAACCATTTGGGTGAGGATGTTAGGCATTGCTTACAGCTTCCCTGTAATTTAAATAACTATATCGAAAATAAACATGTAAACAAATGGTAGTGTGACATTGACATCCGATTTCAACATAAATACCTTTTTGGTGCTACGCGTGGTGTTGTATACCCCTTAAATGCATTGATAATGGATGTATTAAATATTTAAATTTCTTCCTTAAAAACAAGGACCCATCAACAACTTTTATTGTTCATAACTAGATACTTTTCTTTCATAACTATTTATTTAGTTGCCATTATATTTTTGGGTCAAGTTCTTCATAATATGAATCCTCCTTAATGGGTTTCTCAAAATATTTCAACCAAGGACATTAAATTATAAAGGACGTAGAAGTTGGTGTAAGAAGTTAGGGTACTTAGAATATTAGGTATGAGTATGTAATTGGTCTGGCAATCAAAATATAGATTATTTGATAAAACTTCGATATTTTCTTGTTTTTTTAAGATTTTTTGACTAGTTTATACGTAATATAGACGAATAACATGATATTCATCTTAACTATTATGTGTTTTCTTGTAAAAATAATTATTAAAAAAAGTCCTTTTTTCCTCTTTTTAGATTTTATATCAGTAAGTTAATAAAAAATATATAAAAAAATGAAAAAGAGTAGGCAAATGCTTTGTTACAGGTACACATCAAGTACAGACACGTACTCAGTGCTTGTATAAATCTGCGTTTATGATATTTGACATATGTCCTTGAAACTTGAGAGTACTTGTGCAGCTCGAAGTATCAACTATCACATTTCTTTTTCCTACATATATTAACACTATATTCATACTAATTTAATATGGTCAACCATTTATTTTGTATTTCCACATGCAGTTTACAGTTTATAGTTACTTTAGGCTTTACTGGATACCAATTTTGTTGAATTCATAGTCATGATTTATTATTACCTTTATAATGACTTTTATATGTCTACAATTCTATGTTCATAGCTTTGTGATGATAATTAAGCGAAATGGTCAAAAAATCATTGTTAAATATCTTTTAGTAAAATAGTTTTATATTTGATTAGATATCACTTGTGAGACAGTGGTATTATCTGTAGATTATCAATTTAGGGGCCTTGGGGATCGAATCCCATCCTCTAGAAAAGAAAGGAGAGCTTTCTATATACGTTGATGGTTAAAAAAAGAGATAAATAACAACTTGGGCTTTAATACTCCAAGCTCCATAAATAACCACGGTTGGACCTAAGCACCTATAACATCAGGGAATTACTTTACTTCAGAATGGTTTGTAGATTAATGTGATAACTGTCAAGCCTTCTTGTTTGAATAGGCTGAGATGGTGAGGGTCAGAAATGTATATGTGGAAATTGAGGTGTTTATGTTTATGTTCTAAAAATTGAAATGTTCATGTGGAAATTTAGGCTCAGCACTACAGGTTCCTACCTATATCCTTTCTTTTCTCTACTACTAGAATTTTTCAAACTAAAAATTACATTATCTGACGCCTGTAACCACTGCACACATACGACATCGATTACTTGAAAGCCTTTAGATCCAATAGTGCACGTTCAACGAGAGTCAATTAGTAAATGATTTATAGTGCCTTTAATTTGACCCTTATCCCTCGGTCTATTTGTATGTAGGTACCCCACGTCGTGCTTGTGAAGTTGAAGCAGGGGCTTCAGGTCCTTTAGAGTCTACATTCTAATCGCCTAATGGATCTTCCTCTGGTGAGTCGTCTTCAGATGATTCTGATCCATCTTCACATGATTTGGATCGCTCTTCCAATGATTCTGATTCATCTTCAGATAATTCGAGTTCATCTTAGGTGTGGCACCCTCCATTAGGTATATATACTTTAATAATATGTCATAGACTTGAAGTTTTTAGTCCGACTACGAACGCTTCAATATGTGCAAATGATAATCTCAGATGTTTGATTACAAGATTTATTTGTCAAGTTTGCTTTATTTCTAGAGTTGACAAAATGATAATGCTATATAGATGCTAGGTTCAATTTGTCAAAGTCCAGAAGGAACCATAGATATAATATAGTTTCCTGCTAAGCAAGGTAAATTTGGCAAAGCTTCTATCCTTATTTTCTCACCTGCAGGTCATTGTATTTTCGTTTCCTGCTAAGTAGTTTTATTGAATTTCGAGTTTGAAAAATCCAAAAAAATTGCTTACAGTGCATTGAGCTATACTTTAATATGTCTTTAACTTAAATATGCAATACATTGTATTGGTTTATGGAGTTTATTTTTAATTAATGAAACATATGCATTTATAAGGACTTATTGCATGTTATTAGCAGATTATTGGTTCTGAAAAAAATAGCAATGTACATGAGATGTGCATTAAGTCTACAAAGACAATTATCATCTTTTGAAGAAGGGTGTCTCATGACTTCCAGTGTAAGTGATTCCTACTCCCGGTTTAGTTTTTTTCTTCTAATTTTTATATATTAGATGTACTGAAATTACAATATCGATGTTATTGATGATGCTAGATGGAGTTTCTAAATAGGTGCTTAACCTAAGGAATATAAAATTTGGTCCTTCCCTCTTTTTGATCATGGGACTTGAATTTTGATCTCCTAAGGCATATAAATTTGGTCCTTCCCTCTTTTCATAATTGGTCTTTCAACAGTAGGCCCCTTAAAAGTCTCGCTTCAAACTCAAAATCAACAAGGAAAATTTCATGCATTGTATTGGCAGTACAAAGTTTTATAACTTTCTATCTAATATGAGTTTTTAGTTGGTTTTATTTGTATTATTACATGAGAGTTGTGTAGAATGTTTGCATGATTTTTAGTTGGTTTCTTCCGACTATATTGAATGAACCACAGATTACTACTCTTAGAGCATCACAAACATTTAGTATGATAAATATTGTCAGCTCTTAGAATTTTTATTGCTCTTATAATTTATCAAAACAATAAATATGAAATGATTTTCTTTATGCAACTCCTTTTCCATCGTACCTTTAAATGGAAAAAAAGTGACTAAACAGTAAACTGATAATGTTTGATGCATCTATTGTAACTTAGTACAATTTGTTATGTATACTAGTATTAGTAATGAATATTTTTTACATTTGCTAGGCATGGCTACAAAATCAGTTTGGAGTTCTTCATGATGGGAAAAATCGAATCTTGGTTCCATCTCAACTTGTAAGTTCAAATTGGAGTAACCAGTGGCCTTTCTTTATGATAGTATACTGGCGCTCTGATTGCCTTTTCTAATAGTATAAAACAAATAATACAAAATAATTGATCAGTGGTTAATACAGTAAATCAATCCTAAGTGATGTTTGGTGTACTATTAAAATCTCTTCTGTTTGTTTCCATAAAAATACATACATCTTAAAATTTTCATTTTAGGATATGTTTCAAATTATACGCTATCTGCTACGTAAGAAAGTTCTAATGTCATAGTCTGACTTGACTTCATAATATTTATATGTACTTCCAAAATTAATAATAGTTAATATATCACAACGGTCAATTATAAGCCACTTCATCCTAGCATTTATATATACTAAATAATTTTGTTCTTCTGCTTTCAACTATTTCGAATACAAATTTTATAGTTGCTTTTTTGGCTATTGCAAGGTAAATAAGCATTATATGTATCCGAAGTATGTAAGTACTTCGTATGGAATAAAGAAACTTATAGTATTCTTAGTATTCTTATATGTAAATATTTCATGTGCAAATAAAGCAAGAAACCTATTATTTATGCCATTTTCATATCTATATACATATTTCCTGAAGTATATAAAAATTCTCACCTGCACTCTAATCTATTCTATTATATTAAAAGAAAATTAAATTTGTGACTGTTTGTATCCTTTTCTCTCATTCAATCTAAGATCATATACTTATTTCTTCTTTATTTGAATAAACATTTGCATTTATCCCCTCTATCTATTCTTTTTCCATTTTTATCCTCTATTAAAATTGTATATGGATTAATTTGATGAATGACATACCTCTTGCTCAAAAACACTTAAAAACTGAGCAGTCAGTACCAATATGGTTTTCCTGATTATACCAATGAAGACAAATGCTAATTTGCAGTTGGTTCCTGTTAAATGTCTTTGTTGTGCAGACATATTCTTTCAGATGGTACTAATGTCCTTCCTTTTGTTTTCTTAATTGTAAAATATTTTAATAACAGGTCAAACAGTTATCTATTTAATTGACTTTCTACACATTAGTTATGCTAAATATCTAATTTTGTAGTGTTACTGACATAATTGAATATTTTCATTATCTCTAATGCAGTTGATCGAATGAGCAAGGACAAAACGTGTTTGTTCTAGAGTACTCAAAGGTAATGTTGTACTTCAAAATTTTATATAGAAACATAGCACAACAATGCTTAAATGAGTTCCACTTGATTATCTACAGATGAACTAATATTGTTTCTATGTAATTAAAAGAGAGCGTGCACTATGATGACACTTAACATATCTACACCCCTTAATTATGTATCTCCTTTTGTGCATGTTAGTTGTAGACAATATTAATGATATGTGTGAATATTGCAATGGCACAACATTGCTGTCAATTCTTTGGAAAAAAATGCATATCTCTACGACAGCGTTTATACATTGCTGTCAATTCATTGGAAAAAAATGCATATCCCTACGACATCGTTTATACATTGTTGTCAATTCATTGGGAAAAAAATGCATATCCCTACGACAGCGTTTATACCTTGCAGTAGAAAACTATTAACAGCGTTTATACCTTGCAGTATAAAAATTATTAACAGCGTTTAAAAAACGCTGTAGAAAGTGGGTTTTTGACGGCGTTTATATTTTGCAGTTAAAAATTTAGGGTCAACGACCGCATGTCGTTATACAGCGTTTTTAAAAATGCTGTGAAAACTTTTAACAGCGTTTTTCAAACGCTGTGAAAAGTCTTTTTTGTTGTAGTGAATCCTAGGAAGCTTCTAACTTGGGTAACATTCTTGGGGGCGTTCCAATCTTGCACTGCAATTGCTTTAGCGGGATCAACAACTAAACTCTCTCGAGACTATGTGCCCCAAGAAACATACCTTCCCTCGCCAAAAGTGACACTTCTAGAACTTTTCCCTCAACTGATGAACACGAAGTGTACGAAGAACCTCCTCTAGATGAATAGCATGCTCCTCCATACTCTTGGAAAACAACAAAATGTCATCCACAAACACTACTATGAACTTATTTAGGACATCTCTAAAAATACGGCTCATCAAATCCATAAAATAGGTCGAGGCATTGGTTAGCTCAAAAGGCATAACCAACCACTCAAAGAATCCATCGGGTGTCCTAAATGTCGTCTTATCAATGCTATCGTCAACGACCTTAAGTTGATGAAATCCAGTGGCTAAATCAAGCAGAAAAAATACTGAAGAGCCAACTAACTGGTTGAAAAGATCAATATCTATCCTAGGAAGTGGATAACGGTTCTTCTTCGTGAGCTTATTCAACTCTCTATAGTCTACGCAAAGTCCAAGGGAACCATCCGCTTTAGAAGCGAAGACGACTGGTGCTCCCCACTCAAATATGCTCCTTCTCATGAAGCCTTTCTCCAATAGCTCACGAATTCCCTTGCTCAACTCCTTCCTCTCCCTAGGTGCCATGTGTCTCACGGGCAATGCCACTGGCTTAGCATTGTCATTCAAATAAATTCCGAAGTCGATTTCTCTCTTAGGAGGTAATCCCCTAACCTCCTCAAAGACGTCCGGGAAATCTCTGATGATCGGAACTGAATCTAACTCTACTGATGATGAATCGAGGGAATAAAGGAAGCTCAACATGACTGACCCCTGTGGGTCACAAGAAACCTCGAGAGTCCTACCACTACATGTCTCTAGTCTAACGACTCTCCTCTCGCAGTCCAATATCGCTCCATATGTGGATAGCCAATCCATCCCCAAAATCATTCCATACCCCAAAAATCCCAATACATAGGCGTCACAATCAAACTCTACGCCTAGGATAAAAATTTTCAAACCCTTACAAATCAAAGGTAAATGTGTCGATCCTCCTATGGGGTTTGAAACAACTATGGGGTCTACTACTAAGGAGATATCTAAGTGCAAACAATCAACCAAAGAACTAGAGATGAAAGAGTGCGATGCTCCAGAATCAAAAAGGGTCCGAATGGGAAAATCAGAAATAGAAATCAAACCTTCCACGGTGACTTTCCTACCTCTATCTGGTCCGCTGCTGGAAGGTGCTACATCCAATGCCTGAATCTGTGTTGCCGGTTCACCCGCTCCCTGCCCCGTCTTCTGAGGACAAAATCTACTAATGTGACCGGGATGTCCACAATTATAACACTTTTCCTTCATCCTGCCTTCTTAAAGTCTTTTGCGTAATGACCAGCCATCCCACAACTATTGCACTTCCCTTATTTCTTAATCTTCTTCTGAGGGCCTTCTCCTTTCTTCTTATCCTTATTGTTCTTCCACCATTTCTTTTTAGAACCTTCCATCTTAGGGACCTCCTTAGACTCTCCTTCCTTGGCTACATCAGACATAAGTGCCATATCCACCAGTGACTCATAGGTAGCTCCCATCAGTATGTGAGTCAATAACAACCCTTGAAGGGGCTGATTCAATCCCTTCGCGAACTTCATGGCCTTCTTGTGCGGTGTATTCACTAACTCCATCCCAAACCGCGAGAGCTCATTAAATTGGTTGACATACTCCTTTATTGAAAGACTTCCTTACTTCAAGCTAATAAACCTTTCCAACTGCATACTCTCTTCTACTTGTGACAAAAACATCCTCTCAAACCTCTCTTGGAATCCAAACCATCCAACGTCTCTTCCTTCCAAATCAACAACCTCCCACCACTAAGAAGCCTCTCCTTTCAACTGCCAAGATGCAAGCTGAACTCTCTACTGATCCTCCAGTCCCAATAGCCCAAATATCCTCTGTACTCCTTAACCAAGCTCTCTCCTCCACAAAATCCTCTGTACCGGAAAATGTCTTGCCTCCTAAATTGGCGAAGTCCTTGCATAACTTAGAAAAATTGGCTGCTGTGGGTGGATTGATGGGATTTCCATCCGCTGGTGCTGGATTGGGCGCTTGCCCTTGCACCTCTGAAGTTGTAGCTTGAAGGTATCTACGAAACCAGCCTAGGACTTGAACACCATCAGAAAGATTAGGGGCATCCGACAGCAAATAAAAAGAGAATTTAGGCTCGAAAGAATCAAAGGAAGATTGAACCTGACTTTAAGGGGATTTTTATAAAAATTCTCTTTTATACTTGAAATTTTTTTCTAAGAGTTTCTTTTTGAAAAATACTTTTGAAACAAGTTATTTTTGAAAAATACTTTACTTTTTATAACAAATTTTTAGGAATCCTGTAACCTTAGGCTCTGATACCAAGTGAAATGTAACGACCCGTAAGATTTCAACCGTTTTAATAATGTAATTAGTTGAAATTTTGTGAAATTTTAAAACGATAAAATTTTGAAATAAAAATTTTATATTTGAAATACGTCTAGTTAAACATAGCGACTGGTAAATTTTCGTCCGAAAATATGAAAATTTATTTCGTGCGTAAATTCACTTCAATTTAATCAGTTAAAAAGAAATGAAAATAAAATGTTTTCGAAATCTAAATATTTTTACATAGAAAAATTCTAAATCATCTTCTGAGCAAGATTTCAGTTTGTCGTTTTTCCAAATTCGGACATCTTTGGCTCCGTCGTTCTTATTTTCTGCAAAATAGCAGTATTCTGGTACCGATATCGATTTTTATCGGATGATCGTACCACTGATTTCTATATACCGTTTTGATCGTCTCGTCGTACCGATCTCTACGGTATATTCGATTGTCAAATTCGGAGTACCGTTTTACGTTGCACTTTACGTAACGCTTACCGTATCGGTACCGGTTTGTGACGTTTGGTTTTGTGCCTTTTGATTTTCTTTTCTATGACCATTCGTTATTCATCATGAGAAACAAATGGGCAGTAGTAATCTTTTCTATTCCCAAAATTTATCATCTAACTTTTGGTATCCCAACTGTCTATTGAATATAATTGTTATACCCTTTTGTTCGTCCTCTCTCTTTTTCCCATCTCCTCCTTTTGTTTGCATGAAGCTCGTCATCCATGCTAGCCTTCATATTTTTCCAAAGCATGCTCCTATTGATTTCTTCCAAACCCGAACGTCTCTTTCCATTCCCCGACCTCCTCTGGTTTCCATCCCCGGCCTTCCATCGCTGCCTCCATGGTCGAGACGAGTCAAACCGCCGATCCCATCATCTCCTCCCACCGCCTTCACCACAGCCCGACCGCCATCAACCACCGACCCTCCATCTCCACCTCCCCTTCCTCCTGCCTCGCCATGGCTGTAGCCCAGTCATTTTTTTAAGGTAAACGCTATGTTTGTTTATATGTGGTGATATGTAAATATATATATATATATATAGTTTATATAGAGATATTTTTTTTAAGTATTAGATGAGTTATGTATGTATAGTTACAGTTTTATTTTGTTAAGTTTATGTATAAGTTTAAATATATATGTCCTTAAATATTGTATTTTATATGAACAGTAGTGTATTATTGTTTGCATGAAAGTATAAAAGGTATATAATGTGTTAGTTATATGGTGTTGTTAGCCTATATTTTTACAATGTTACTGTTAGCTCATATGTTAGTCTATAAGGATTTTTCACGTATGAGTCATTTTTCCTATATATGTTAAAGTACATCTTAGTATAATATGATGTAGCCTGTGTTTATGCTAGTACTCTTAATGTTTATATTCATATATAAAAAATACTAGTTTACAATATATATATGTGTAACTGTGATAGTTTGGTTTAGCATGCAAGTTAAAAGCATTATAAGTTAAAAGCAGTGGTTAATGGATAGTTGGAATAACACAGCAGTACAGGTTGTTTAAAAATGATGCACGGGCTGTTTAGAAAATGAAGCAGATGCAAGAAGTCCATGCATTAACACAAGTCCAACAATTTAGAAATAAAATATGAGAAGAATATGGTAAATAGAGCGGTTGTCGTTAGGAAACAAATGCCTATTTCAAACCTGAAGCTGCTTATGAAGGTAGAAACGTAATCAACGATATGTATTTGGATTTCACAATCAAAAACACTTAATGTAAATTTATCATTATAAGATCATTTTGTCAGTGTTCAAGATAAAAAAAAAAAGATTATAAAGAAGTTATTGTATGCGTTTAAACAGATATGTATGAATAAGTTTTAAGTTATGGACATATATACGTGTTACAGTAATATGATGGGATGGGTTTTTGTTCTGTTATTTTGAAAGGTTGTATATATAAAAATATGTAGAGTTTTATATGATAAGTGTGTTGTGTGCAATAATATATGTGCGTGTGTAGTGTATTTTATAACTTGTGTTCGTATGTATATAATAGTATACGTGAGCTATGTATGGGTTTAATATAATATACATATGTTTGTTAAGCTTATTTATATGATTGACGTGAATTATATATACACATCTTTTTAATAAAGTAAGTTTATATTAATTTTATTATGAACATTGATCTTTGATTAATTTTTAAATCTAAAGATTTTGCTTGTGTATTTAGTTTAAATATATATGTGTAGATACAAATTTTATTTTGATTGGTATTTAGGATTGAATGTTGATTTTAGAAAATTTAGACATATGTAATATATCCGGTGCTCATCGATTCCTATTTACCAGCTTGTCCGGCAAACTCGTGTCCATCGTGCTTTGCTTCGAATTCGTACCAATCTAGCTTTGTTTTGGAATTCGTGCTTGGATTTGTAACCCAGCTCATCTTTGTTCTTCTATAGCCTCGAAAGGTGAGCACTCACTCACGATTAACGTTCTTTTATTTATTAAATTTGATTTCAATTGAAACGACAATTGAAATATGCTGCTGTTTGATATTTACACTGTTATTGCCTGTATCAGTTCACCTATGACATCTGACACCATTATCTGTTAATTATTTATGCAATGATAATACTGTTTGGCTGATTATTGATTGATTGTTGATGTTTATATTGGACGTTAATCTGTTAATGTAAATTGATAAATAGTATGCAATTGAACTCGATATAGAATAGTTAAATGTTTAAAATTGATTAGTTAAATTTGTATAATATGACCCCTTTCACTGTTAAATCTATTGACACGTAGGATTTGTTTAATTACATCTTGAACCACTGAATGTATGTTGTTAAATTGATGATGGATGAAATTGTAAATATATGACAAGTGAAAAACCGTAATGTAATAATCTTTAATCTACATGAAATGATAGTGTAGATTCTAAAAATAATTATATTAATTCGTACAAATAACAATGCGAATTAATACGGTTATTTCGGGATTATTTGAATTGATTATTGGATTGATATTGATTATTGTTATTGCTTGTTTATTTACTTTGACACCATCTCTGTTATCACACTGCAAGTTCCCTTTGTTATGTTTTGATTTTGAATTGAATTGGAATCGGGTTGAAATGATAAATACCCAAATTTAACTTTGACCTAGGACAGAAAATTAAATAAAACCCGATTGGTCAATAATTTGATTTAAAAATAAAACGAAGATTTTATTTGAATAAATAATATGGTTTTGAAATGAAGTTGAAATTTGAATTTTTAATGAAAAGAAAATGTTAATATATAATAATCTGAAACGAAATATTAACAATGTAATTGACGAAAGAATGTTGTTTATTTGAGAAATGATTGAAATTTAATTAAGTTTGAAATGGTTAAACTTTGAAACAATTTGATAATTAAGTTTGAAATTATAATTGAGTTTGAAATTATTAAACTTTGAAATTAATTAATAATTGAGTTTTGAACTATTTAATAATTAAATAAGATTGAATTATTTAATGATTAAATTGAATTGAAATTCTTTAATAAGAAAAATTGGACTTTTGAATAAGTGAATTTACTTCGTAAATAATTGAAATTGAATTTCTTTATTAATTAAGTTTTGGAAAATTATTTAAGTAAGTAAATAAGTGAAATTGCATTTCTTTAACAAGAAATGAAAATGTGTTATTTTGGAATTAATGTAAGACTTGTAATTGAAAGAATTGATTTGACGAATTTAATTTAATTTAAAATTGTAAGTTTTGATTTAATGAAGTTGAACTTAAGAAATTGATTTAATGAATTGGAAATTTAATAGAAATTGTTTTGAATGATAAGGTAACTTAACGAATATTGAATGAAATCGATAAATGAGTTATATTGATTTGAATGTTAAATTAAATTAATTTAAATGATTTCGGAATGAAACTTATATACGAACTTGAATCAATATTTAAATTGTTTAAAATTGAAATTGAAATTGAATTATAAGATTTTGAAATTATGAATTTGGATGTTTTGAAACGTAAATTATTGGAAATTGGTTTTGAAAGTCAAATGAAATGTTGATTTACAAATGTTTAATTGAAATTGAAATTGATTTGGTTTTGAAATATATAAACGACCAATCGGTGTAATAATTACGGAAGTTATTAAAGAGACCGGAATTCGGTTATGGATATACTCTCTATCTAAACCGAAAACCACTTTAATAACTATACGCGGAGTGATGATCCAGAATGAAGTGGTTGGAATGATGTACGTGATGACTGAAGAAAGTGAACGATAATGGATAGCCTTGACACTTGTGTCAAATTGGAAATGACTAAAACAGGAGCTGTGCCGGGCCAATGGAGGATTGATACCTCAAGTGGACACACTTCTTCGAACTACTTATACTTGTTGTCGATTGGTGCACCCTTGATTTTGGGAGTGTTGTCTCACGGTGTTGCGGGCGCTGCGGCGTTGCGTTCTCACCAGTCCGGATCAGGCGAACGGTAGTATCACTACCTTGGGTATAGCCTCATGTGCCTTGTCATACTTGTATTCCATTTATGCGCGACCACTACGAATTTGTTTTGTACCTTGAGTATATGGATTGCCCTCTGGTGACTTCCGGTTTTGGGGAAACTACGGTCTTGTATATGCTTGTGGGAATAAAAATGTGTTAAGGGTGGAATGGGCCATGACTTAACGCTATTTTGATATCTTTATATTACTGATAGACATTATCTACTTATCGTACACTACTACATAGTAGATAGTTTGACGGATCCTTAAAGGGTGGTTATTCCAAACATCCTTTGAGTTACTTGTATTTCAATTGCTATTTCACTTGAGTTGGATTTATTAATATAAGAATGTTAATCCTGACTCGAGTGTTTTGTATTTTGCTTTACGCTCGGGTCAGACTGAGTAGTTCAGCTTCCGAGACTCACCTTTGGAGTTGGAGCTTCGCTTGGAGATCCAGCTATCTATCCAGCTTTCAGATATTCGATGATTCCAGTGATGTATTCTGATTTGTATCGGTTACTCTTCCGTTGTATCTGGTTCAACTCTGATGTATCGTATTACTCTTCTGTGTAAACTCTGATGTATTTTATATATTTATATAGTAGCTTCATGAACTACTATCTCTTTTATTTCCGCTGCAAATTATTACTCTGTGTCTGTGATCTGTGATTTTTTATTTACTGTATATGTTCAGTTTTGCCAAATTTAAATTAACAACGCGGTATTTTGAGCAATTCAACTCCGGCATGAGTGTCTACCTATACACTTATAATGGACGCGAATGGTCCAAAATGGCGGGTCATTACAGTTGGTATCAGAGCTTTGGTAGCTCTAGGCAAAACTCAACACATAGGGTAAATGTATTTACGGAATCACTCTCATTCGAGTTTCAATCTCTTCCTTTTGACTCGATTCCTTTGAATTTTGGAACGTTCCCCTCGGTTCCGAAATTTATTCGCGTCCTTCACAATTCGTCTTCTTTCAATTCTGGAGCACCCCACAACTCCATTTTGAATGATATCTATAATAGATCGGCGGTCTCGCCAATCTTCGAATAATTCGTAAAGGAGTAAACTCCTTTATAATAGGCATCGATTTACCGGAGATTTCTGTATCCTCGGTTTACGATGCTATCTATCTCCTGCTATACCTGAATTTTATTTCTTGAGATCGAATGTCGATTTGCCTCAAATTTCTACATCGATCTTATTCTTGAAGTTACGGACGATCCGGTTAAGATTGCCCGTAAATTAAATAAGCTTATCCAACCCGATTCTGTCAATTGAATCATCTTATCTTTTCTTTCGAACTTGTATTTAAATCAGAATTCTCTTTAACTTGAGTCCATAAAATTTGAAACCCTATCCTTATTTTGAAAATTCATCCCTGTATCGTCGAGCAAAGAAGTGTATTTGTAAATTTATATTAAAATGTTTTATATATTGTGTTGTTTGAGTTGTTGATGTTGATTTGGGTTTCCGATCGATTCGTCTGATCAATGCTATCGATAGGATTTCCAAAACACTTGAACAGAGCAAACTGACACAATATTATTTTCAAATTTGGTAAATGATATAAAATTGTTGATTATATTGTAAAAATATAAGTTAAAATTTTCTGGAATTTTATAAGTTAAAATTTTCTGGAATTTAATAAGTTAATTAAATTGTTGTTGAAATGATAATATTTGATTATCATTTATTGTTCTAAATAAATTTATAAATACGGTTTATAAATTGATTTGAAATTTGAAATGAATTTAATTCAGAGATTTGAGAATTTAGTTTCCGGTGATTTCGAACTTTGGTTTTTAAAATTTTAAAGTATATATTATTGAAGTATTTTCGAATAGAAACCGTTTTCAAAGAGTTTTAAAATGTTGAAATCAGTGCTCTTCTCTTTGTCGCTGGAAAATAATTTCGGTGATGGCGGCCGCATCATCGATGTTCATTTTCGAGTTTCGAAGTGGAGATACTATTCTGTATCTTTGCTACGGTTTTGTTTTGAAAAATATTTTGATTTGAATTTCTTTAGTATATTTTGATTTATATATATAAGTATCTTATTTAAATTTAATTTGATTTGATATAAATATATTATATATATCTCTAAATTGTTTAAAGTTAATCGGAAATCTAATTCTTAAATTTTGTTAAGGGATGATTTTAATTTTAAATAAAACCAAAATTTGGAATAAATATTTAAACTTGAATAATTGAATTGGGAAAATTTTATTTGTATATTGTTCAACTGCATTCTAATACAACTTACCTAAATCATTCAGAAGTTGAGTATGTAATTGGATAATATATAATATAAATTAAATTTATAAATAAAATTTGAGTGTTTATAATAAATGTTATACACTAAAATTTGATTATAAAGATGTTAATAGAATTAGATAAGACAATAAGTAAATTCAGTTAATAATGAAATAAATTCTATTTTAAAGAATTAATATATTGAAATTTGATCAACATATGAAATTATCTTGAATTTAAAAGAAATTAATAGATGTAAATTAATTTAAATCGAAACTTTTATGTTTTAAATTAATTTATATGGGTTAAATATATGTGATTAGATATATCAAGAAGAATAAATTTAACAATAATTTGGAATAAAGAAGAATTTAAAATTGTTGAAAAAATATGATTTTAGTAAAAGCTATTCAAATTTATGGTTTTAGAAATTGAAAATTTGAGGATAATTGGATAATAAGATAATGAATTTAGAAATAGTTGAGATTGATTTTGGTGAAATCAAATGGATTAAATCAATTATTAAATACCAATTAATTTAAATTTGAATTTATATGGTTTAAATTAATTGTTATTTTGTATTTCAAATCTGTTTTCTTTCTGGTTGTTTCTATTCTCCTACCTCGTTCCTTTTCGGGGACGAAAAGTTTTGAGTGGGGGAGAGTGTAACGACCCGTAAGATTTCAACCGTTTTAATAATGTAATTAGTTGAAATTTTGTGAAATTTTAAAACGATAAAATTTTGAAATAAAAATTTTATATTTGAAATACGTCTAGTTAAACATAGCGACTGGTAAATTTTCGTCCGAAAATATGAAAATTTATTTCGTGCGTAAATTCACTTCAATTTAATCAGTTAAAAAGAAATGAAAATAAAATGTTTTCGAAATCTAAATATTTTTACATAGAAAAATTCTAAATCATCTTCTGAGCAAGATTTCAGTTTGTCGTTTTTCCAAATTCGGACATCTTTGGCTCCGTCGTTCTTATTTTCTGCAAAATAGCAGTATTCTGGTACCAATATCGATTTTTATCGGATGATCGTACCACTGATTTCTATATACCGTTTTGATCGTCTCGTCGTACCGATCTCTACGGTATATTCGATTGTCAAATTCGGAGTACCGTTTTACGTTGCACTTTACGTAACGCTTACCGTATCGGTACCGGTTTGTGACGTTTGGTTTTGTGCCTTTTGATTTTCTTTTCTGTGACCATTCGTTATTCATCATGAGAAACAAATGGGCAGTAGTAATCTTTTCTATTCCCAAAATTTATCATCTAACTTTTGGTATCCCAACTGTCTATTGAATATAATTGTTATACCCTTTTGTTCGTCCTCTCTCTTTTTCCCATCTCCTCCTTTTGTTTGCCTGAAGCTCGTCATCCATGCTAGCCTTCATATTTTTCCAAAGCATGCTCCTATTGATTTCTTCCAAACCCGAACGTCTCTTTCCATTCCCCGACCTCCTCTGGTTTCCATCCCCGGCCTTCCATCGCTGCCTCCATGGTCGAGACGAGTCAAACCGCCGATCCCATCATCTCCTCCCACCGCCTTCACCACAGCCCGACCGCCATCAACCACCGACCCTCCATCTCCACCTCCCCTTCCTCCTGCCTCGCCATGGCTGTAGCCCAGTCATTTTTTTAAGGTAAACGCTATGTTTGTTTATATGTGGTGATATGTAAATATATATATATATAGTTTATATAGAGATATTTTTTTTAAGTATTAGATGAGTTATGTATGTATAGTTACAGTTTTATTTTGTTAAGTTTATGTATAAGTTTAAATATATATGTCCTTAAATATTGTATTTTATATGAACAGTAGTGTATTATTGTTTGCATGAAAGTATAAAAGGTATATAATGTGTTAGTTATATGGTGTTGTTAGCCTATATTTTTACAATGTTACTGTTAGCTCATATGTTAGTCTATAAGGATTTTTCACGTATGAGTCATTTTTCCTATATATGTTAAAGTACATCTTAGTATAATATGATGTAGCCTGTGTTTATGCTAGTACTCTTAATGTTTATATTCATATATAAAAAATACTAGTTTACAATATATATATGTGTAACTGTGATAGTTTGGTTTAGCATGCAAGTTAAAAGCATTATAAGTTAAAAGCAGTGGTTAATGGATAGTTGGAATAACACAGCAGTACAGGTTGTTTAAAAATGATGCACGGGCTGTTTAGAAAATGAAGCAGATGCAAGAAGTCCATGCATTAACACAAGTCCAACAATTTAGAAATAAAATATGAGAAGAATATGGTAAATAGAGCGGTTGTCGTTAGGAAACAAATGCCTATTTCAAACCTGAAGCTGCTTATGAAGGTAGAAACGTAATCAACGATATGTATTTGGATTTCACAATCAAAAACACTTAATGTAAATTTATCATTATAAGATCATTTTGTCAGTGTTCAAGATAAAAAAAAAAGATTATAAAGAAGTTATTGTATGCGTTTAAACAGATATGTATGAATAAGTTTTAAGTTATGGACATATATACGTGTTACAGTAATATGATGGGATGGGTTTTTGTTCTGTTCTTTTGAAAGGTTGTATATATAAAAATATGTAGAGTTTTATATGATAAGTGTGTTGTGTGCAATAATATATGTGCGTGTGTAGTGTATTTTATAACTTGTGTTCGTATGTATATAATAGTATACGTGAGCTATGTATGGGTTTAATATAATATACATATGTTTGTTAAGCTTATTTATATGATTGACGTGAATTATATATACACATCTTTTTAATAAAGTAAGTTTATATTAATTTTATTATGAACATTGATCTTTGATTAATTTTTAAATCTAAAGATTTTGCTTGTGTATTTAGTTTAAATATATATGTGTAGATACAAATTTTATTTTGATTGGTATTTAGGATTGAATGTTGATTTTAGAAAATTTAGACATATGTAATATATCCGGTGCTCATCGATTCCTATTTACCAGCTTGTCCGGCAAACTCGTGTCCATCGTGCTTTGCTTCGAATTCGTACCAATCTAGCTTTGTTTTGGAATTCGTGCTTGGATTTGTAACCCAGCTCATCTTTGTTCTTCTATAGCCTCGAAAGGTGAGCACTCACTCACGATTAACGTTCTTTTATTTATTAAATTTGATTTCAATTGAAACGACAATTGAAATATGCTGCTGTTTGATATTTACGCTGTTATTGCCTGTATCAGTTCACCTATGACATCTGACACCATTATCTGTTAATTATTTATGCAATGATAATACTGTTTGGCTGATTATTGATTGATTGTTGATGTTTATATTGGACGTTAATCTGTTAATGTAAATTGATAAATAGTATGCAATTGAACTCAATATAGAATAGTTAAATGTTTAAAATTGATTAGTTAAATTTGTATAATATGACCCCTTTCACTGTTAAATCTATTGACACGTAGGATTTGTTTAATTACATCTTGAACCACTGAATGTATGTTGTTAAATTGATGATGGATGAAATTGTAAATATATGACAAGTGAAAAACCGTAATGTAATAATCTTTAATCTACATGAAATGATAGTGTAGATTCTAAAAATAATTATATTAATTCGTACAAATAACAATGCGAATTAATACGGTTATTTCGGGATTATTTGAATTGATTATTGGATTGATATTGATTATTGTTATTGCTTGTTTATTTACTTTGACACCATCTCTGTTATCACACTGCAAGTTCCCTTTGTTATGTTTTGATTTTGAATTGAATTGGAATCGGGTTGAAATGATAAATACCCAAATTTAACTTTGACCTAGGACAGAAAATTAAATAAAACCCGATTGGTCAATAATTTGATTTAAAAATAAAACGAAGATTTTATTTGAATAAATAATATGGTTTTGAAATGAAGTTGAAATTTGAATTTTTAATGAAAAGAAAATGTTAATATATAATAATCTGAGACGAAATATTAACAATGTAATTGACGAAAGAATGTTGTTTATTTGAGAAATGATTGAAATTTAATTAAGTTTGAAATGGTTAAACTTTGAAACAATTTGATAATTAAGTTTGAAATTATAATTGAGTTTGAAATTATTAAACTTTGAAATTAATTAATAATTGAGTTTTGAACTATTTAATAATTAAATAAGATTGAATTATTTAATGATTAAATTGAATTGAAATTCTTTAATAAGAAAAATTGGACTTTTGAATAAGTGAATTTACTTCGTAAATAATTGAAATTGAATTTCTTTATTAATTAAGTTTTGGAAAATTATTTAAGTAAGTAAATAAGTGAAATTGCATTTCTTTAACAAGAAATGAAAATGTGTTATTTTGGAATTAATGTAAGACTTGTAATTGAAAGAATTGATTTGACGAATTTAATTTAATT
This sequence comes from Allium fistulosum, assembly GCA_030737815.1. Lineage (NCBI taxonomy): Eukaryota > Viridiplantae > Streptophyta > Magnoliopsida > Asparagales > Amaryllidaceae > Allium > Allium fistulosum. The sequence continues at coordinate 972,629,103 of CM060904.1, forward strand.
TAAAATTGTAAGTTTTGATTTAATGAAGTTGAACTTAAGAAATTGATTTAATGAATTGGAAATTTAATAGAAATTGTTTTGAATGATAAGGTAACTTAACGAATATTGAATGAAATCGATAAATGAGTTATATTGATTTGAATGTTAAATTAAATTAATTTAAATGATTTCGGAATGAAACTTATATACGAACTTGAATCAATATTTAAATTGTTTAAAATTGAAATTGAAATTGAATTATAAGATTTTGAAATTATGAATTTGGATGTTTTGAAACGTAAATTATTGGAAATTGGTTTTGAAAGTCAAATGAAATGTTGATTTACAAATGTTTAATTGAAATTGAAATTGATTTGGTTTTGAAATATATAAACGACCAATCGGTGTAATAATTACGGAAGTTATTAAAGAGACCGGAATTCGGTTATGGATATACTCTCTATCTAAACCGAAAACCACTTTAATAACTATACGCGGAGTGATGATCCAGAATGAAGTGGTTGGAATGATGTACGTGATGACTGAAGAAAGTGAACGATAATGGATAGCCTTGACACTTGTGTCAAATTGGAAATGACTAAAACAGGAGCTGTGCCGGGCCAATGGAGGATTGATACCTCAAGTGGACACACTTCTTCGAACTACTTATACTTGTTGTCGATTGGTGCACCCTTGATTTTGGGAGTGTTGTCTCACGGTGTTGCGGGCGCTGCGGCGTTGCGTTCTCACCAGTCCGGATCAGGCGAACGGTAGTATCACTACCTTGGGTATAGCCTCATGTGCCTTGTCATACTTGTATTCCATTTATGCGCGACCACTACGAATTTGTTTTGTACCTTGAGTATATGGATTGCCCTCTGGTGACTTCCGGTTTTGGGGAAACTACGGTCTTGTATATGCTTGTGGGAATAAAAATGTGTTAAGGGTGGAATGGGCCATGACTTAACGCTATTTTGATATCTTTATATTACTGATAGACATTATCTACTTATCGTACACTACTACATAGTAGATAGTTTGACGGATCCTTAAAGGGTGGTTATTCCAAATATCCTTTGAGTTACTTGTATTTCAATTGCTATTTCACTTGAGTTGGATTTATTAATATAAGAATGTTAATCCTGACTCGAGTGTTTTGTATTTTGCTTTACGCTCGGGTCAGACTGAGTAGTTCAGCTTCCGAGACTCACCTTTGGAGTTGGAGCTTCGCTTGGAGATCCAGCTATCTATCCAGCTTTCAGATATTCGATGATTCCAGTGATGTATTCTGATTTGTATCGGTTACTCTTCCGTTGTATCTGGTTCAACTCTGATGTATCGTATTACTCTTCTGTGTAAACTCTGATGTATTTTATATATTTATATAGTAGCTTCATGAACTACTATCTCTTTTATTTCCGCTGCAAATTATTACTCTGTGTCTGTGATCTGTGATTTTTTATTTACTGTATATGTTCAGTTTTGCCAAATTTAAATTAACAACGCGGTATTTTGAGCAATTCAACTCCGGCATGAGTGTCTACCTATACACTTATAATGGACGCGAATGGTCCAAAATGGCGGGTCATTACATGAAACACCCCACACCCCTTAATACACCCATAAAGGGAACACTAAAGAATATGGTGTGTTTTAGGTATAGCTAAAAACTAACAAAGACTAAGATTCACTAGACAAAATAAATAAAACAGCGGAAATATTTGAAAATAATAACTTATTAAAAATCAAACTTCATAAAATAAGTCATAACCAAGATAAGTCTCAAAATACCAAAAACATATGTCTTATGGAAAACATCATCTCAGTCACAATATCAGAGTACATACATAAAACCATCACTCTCAACAAGTGCTAGTACATGAAAATAAAACTAAAAAGAAGAAGAATACACGAAGAAAAACTCTACAGCCGAATCTCCAAGAAAATCCGAAATCTACTGTACTTGCCTTTGCTGGCCTATGGGGGAAAGGGGAAATAGAGGAGTGGGTTAGACTAAAAGTCTGGTGAATGAAAGTAATAACTAGTATTCTTAAGCAAGGTAAAGATAATAGGCTTTGTTCTAGTAAAAAGGAAATAAAGGAAAAGATAAAGTTGGAATAAAATACGGTTTAACTGTTTTCTTTGCTTAGATAGTTCGATTGGATTATTTGCACTTTTCTAAAACTGCTTTGATTAGGCTGAAATCCCAATCCTAGTTTAATTAGGATGAAGTCCTAATTCTACCCTTTGATTGGCCTTCTATCTCTGTTGTGCCTACTACGGGCTATGTAATAACCCGCTTTTCCGTACCCCTTGAATAGACACTAATCTCCATCTATTTACTCAAGGTGAACGAAAAACCGAACCATTAGGGTTTTAAAAGAAGAGGTAGAAGAAAAGATAGAAGAAAAGAGAAAGAAGAAACAAAAGAACAGAACAACATTAGAACACAAAAAACAATATCAGAATCTCACATATCGCAGCGGAACAATATACAATAGATAATTACTAGTCTTTTAAAACAAAGAACTATATCAGTTTATACATACATCAATCATCAGAGTCAATATACAACAATGGACAGTTATATAACTTGTCCTCATACAGAATACACAGTGGAATAAATATATCATATACAAATACTACGTCTCGCCATCCAGCTTATCTCCAAAGCTCCAGAATATCCAGAATATCCTGATAATATAACTCTAGGCTGCCCGTGTGGAAATTGGTGGGCACCCAGAGTTTAGAAGGGAACAATAAACTCCGAGTCAGTCATGGTGACTGGTGTGAGATCGTAAAACAGTTATTTTTCACAAAGAAAATAAAACAAATTCGCAATGCTTTTGGAAAATGAAACTACCATAAGACCTCCCACCACACACACAATGCAAACGCAGGATTGGAGGAGATTTCTTCTTATGATAGTCAAAGATGCTTACTACGCAAAATCAAATCATTTTTGATATTATTATTAGTGCATAGTGTAGAAAACATTTCGAAAGTATAATATTAATCTTAGCCAACATACGACCAGTATCGTATGCCTACTATAGCTACTATGTTCAATAGCAGGTTACCGCCACATTCCATAGCAGGTAATACAACTAAAACCGTACAGGGTTCGTATTGTTTCTTTGGATTTTCCAACAAATGGTCAGGCTAAGGAACTTCCTTTCCTCCTGCCGAATAGGATCGCCTCTGGCTGGACGTCCCGAGAGACAAACTGCTCTCTGCCAAACAAGGCCGGGTTACCCCTGTAACAGGTAACTCACGAATATGTCATCACCCGGTCCTTTGGGACCTTTATCCGAGCGCTCGATATCCAACATCACACATCATAAAGAAAGTGTATCCACATGAGTAAGTATCTGGGCTCCATACCATGATACCACCCCTTTCCAGAAGGAAATGACATACCCTAAAGGGCGCGACCCTCATAACCTTGCCGCAACATTCCTGTTTCGACCATTTCCGGGTTGTTGAGGCTCGATGAAGTCTCGTCCACAAAGCTACGCTTTCTCAAAAAGCCCTGCTTCGGGTCCAACAAAATGATCAACCTATGATCACAAAGATATAAGATCAAACAAATGATCATATCGCAAATGATCAAACACTGATCATTTCACAGCAACACTCAGTATGCCACGTTACCAAATTGGGATATATTGCTGATAAATTTCAACTACATAACCTCTGAGCTCGTACGTCTCAGAGAAGGGTGTTAAGCTAAGAGAATAAATTCTCCGCCACCAACAGAAATGTATTTGAAAGAAATCAGCTTTATATCTCAAAGTGTAATGTCAGACACACAATCCATACAAGTCTGTTCCGGGATCGAACAGAACCGAAGGCACTTCTCACGAAGCCCTTGCACATCCGGATAATTTTCAATCACGTCGGGACTTCCCGTCACTAAGGATGATAAAACCTCTAAACCGGAGATCAGCCGATGTAGAGTAACTCGACGGTAATCCTTCCGTTTTCAAAAATATCCGGTCTTCAACACCGGTCTTCGAATGCAATTCATAACGACGTATCACATATTCGGAATGGGTTATACGACCCCATGGTCCTTTCCCGGTTAACCCGAATAGTGAGCGATTATTCAAAAATAAGTGTGGCATTCAAATTCATCCAATTCACAACAAATACCTATCTAAAGGTAATTATTGATAGTCGGTTATTTAACTATCAATAAAGATGCGCAACATCATCAGATTCCAAATAATTTTCCCAAATTATTTTATCTTCCAAAATATCTTTTACTAGATATAAAATTTCCACACTTAACCATTTGAAAACAATTTCAAATCAATTTCCACATTTCAATTTATCTTTAAAAGATAAAATCTCAAAACAGTTCATTTCATATTGGAAAAGCAATCCCATACTTATTTAAAAATAAGTATTTCACAAATCATTTATTTTCAACATTTGAAAATATTCGATATACTTAAATCAATATTAAGTATATATTCATTCTTTAAGGAAATCATAAATTTCAACATCTATTTGAGTCAAAACGAATGTTGCGTAAAACATCGTTACGACGACTCGAAATCACTAGTATAGGGATTCGGATTTAGATAGATATATAAATCCCAATACTACATCAAAACATTTCCTTTCGGAAATCATTTACTATAACAACAGTGTTATAGTCCATCATTTCCTTATTTCTCGAAAACGTCTATTTCAACAATAAAGGGTTGAAATCTATGATTTCGATATTTAACACGTTTAAAACATCTTTTAAACAATTAACTTCATTTTACAATATCGCTTTTCCAAAACAAGTTCATTTTACTTAACAATATATTCACTATCCAAAATCGTGAATATACTTTACTATTTACATCTCACTATTTTCTACACGTTTTATTTCGATAATAATTCGCTATCCAAAATCGCGAATATATCTCCTTTGATAACCTTCTATATTTAATTTATCAAATTCAATCGATTGGTTTCCGAATTTATAAAACAACGTTTTATAAATTCCATTTTCTATTTTCTATAACAACTCCGGTTTATAATCTCATTTTATTAACAAATTCGATCAATATTTCATTTGTAGGCAAAAATCCAATTTATAAGTTAATTCCTTATAAATCTTCTATTCTACAATTTCATTCATTTTAACTTCACAATTTATACATCTATAAATTTCATATCTTCACAATTTTAAAATTCTATAAGATTCATATCTTCACTTATAAAAACTCGTTTTAAAATTCCAAAAATTTTAATTGATAAATATATCGATTTTTCTGTACATCTTTTATAATACTTTAAAAATCTCAATTTAACCCATTTTACAATTAAATCAACTTTCATTTCAAAAATCACACTTTGGTTATATTTCACCAAAAATCTTAACTTTTATAACTTTAAAATTCTAGACGTTTATTTTTCTGAAATAAATCAATTCAAAAATTCGATAAACGTCTACTTTTCAAAAATCACTTTAAAAGATCTTTTTAAAATAAAAGTCGTTATTTTTAAACTTCAAAACTGAATCCGATGATGCAACAGCATCAATCAGTCCATCACAACAGTCAATATCATATATCAATATGATAACAGAATATATCACAATATCTGTAAATAAATAACTACTGGTGAGGAATCCAGTTGGATCCCTCCAACCTGTTTTCCTGCATCCACAGATGTTAGCACAATACCAATTCCGTTCCAGTACGGAATTATCGCGGTATATAGGTTTTTATAAATCCGCTTACTAACGGCGCAATAGGGTCTCATCCGCTATACGAGGCGGGAAATCATCAATCCAATATATACATATGCCAATATGTATATACTGCTATATATATAGATATATATCCTACTATATCTAATAGCACATTCAAACAGTCAATCAATAAATAATTGCAAAAAATTCCACATTCAATTTGAGTGAGAAGATCTCACCTTTGCTTTTCAATAACAGTCGTAGCGGTTTATTTCGGATAAAACTAAACAGACGTTTAATTTTTACCCAAAAATTTTCTTGACTCCAATCGACTCCAAATCAGTTGCACTGCGTAGTATTCGCGAATACGATTCCAACGCTGCTTGTTTCGTAATTTTTCGATCTCGTATGAAAGAGATATCGCAATTTAAAGTTTATACAAATTTAAATTATAATTATATTTACAATTTCCTTTTAATTTCTTTACCCTATTCAATCCTGGCCATCCATTTTGCAACTGCAGATCGTGGCTGTTCGACGTCTTTCTTCCCAGTTCAATCACGTGAAAACGAACCCATACAACCTCCCAAACCCTAGTTGGCCGCCACCCCTACGACGACTTCGACGATGATCAAGAACCACCACCAGCTCCCCCTTCACGTGTGCCACCACCGGCCTAAGACCGGTCAGACTCGGTGCCAACTCCTCCCTCGAAAAACGTGACGAACGGCAGCACTTTGGCTTTGATTTGCCGTTGATCCCCTACGCTATTTACGATCTCCACCGGTCGAACTATAGAGCTCGCCTAGCTCTTCGAATTTGTAGAAGGAAGTTTTCGAAATCATTGAGTGGATTGGAAGTAATCGAGGGGAGAAATCTGAACATTTCTAGCCGTGTATTTCTTTGGTGGCGGCTGGCCTGAACAAAACCCTAGGGTTTGTTTGCAAATGTGAATTATGGAGGTCTTTTATAGAAAATTCAACGAATTACTATTCATCCGGAATTTCCAAACTCCGATTCGAGCGTGCCGGCTGACGTTCGTAAGGTTTACCCCGCGTTCCGAACGCAATGGAACAGGTTTCGGAAGCTAATTCGATCGTCTGTGTGAGTTACGGAATTAAACGATCAATTTAAATTAAACCGATTTAAATCGATTTCGAGGCGTTTTAATTTGTACCGGACAAACGGTAATTCCAAAAATTACGAAATTTGAAATCTTACAATAATATCACATTACGGATCCGATGAAACTGGTTTCGTCGAAATCCGAGCCTTTTTGAAAAATGACTATTTTAACTCGACGATTTAAAATTAAAATGATATCGATGCGTTTCGAGCTGCCACGGTCAAACGACAACTCCGATTGATACGAAAATTGAAATCCGATAATAACTAACTATTACGGATCCAATGGAACTGGTCTCGTTCAATTCTGAGACTGTTCGAAAATTGGCTATTTTTACAGTCGATAATTAAATATTAAAATATTCGATTTTCACAATTTAATTCCAAATTCAATTCTGAAAGTTCTAAAATATTTCTATAACTCCAGTATGATTAAATAAAATTTTCCAAATTAATTTCAATCATATTAAACTCGATTTTCAATTATTTCTGGAATTTCAATCATTAAATTATCGATTTAATTACCCAGGTAAATCCAATATTCGATAAAAAAATTTATCCGACTTATTAATTCCACTTATTAATATTTAAAATTAACTAAATATTCGAATTTTAATTATCAAAAATTCTGGGTCGTTACAGACTTTCCCCCTTAAAAGAATTTCGTCCTCGAAATTACAAGTTAGGAAAAAGGTCCTTAACTCGTCTACTCTTTTTCTCAAATTCAATAACTTTATCAATTTTTTCAAAACAAATCTTTCTACTAAAGATTCGTTATTATCTCAACTAACTTCCCAACTTCAATTATAAGTTCCAAACAACATTGTTTACTTCCAAATTCAAATTCGAGTTTAAATTCAAATTTTTAAACTTTCAAAATTTCTCAAAAAATTTTCTAACGCCCTAAATTTCCGAAAAATTTCGCCAGCGTCTCCTTTGCGCGGCTAATACGGCACGACTACAAAACGTCCCTACGGACTCTCAGATTTCAAAAAGAAAAAGAAAAAGCCAAGCGGCTAGAGAAATAAGTCATCAAATCTCATATTCGAATTTAAATACATACCTTTTTCGAGCAATTCAAATTTATCTTCGAAATTACATTCCAATTCCTTTATACCTGTATATCCTACTAGCCATAATATCTAGTTGCATATATTCAAACCATTTCGTACATTCAATTACAATTCCAGTTTCATTCACTTTTGTTCATTTCCAAAATTTGATTTCAATTTACCCTTTGGTTAAATCTACTGTCATTTAAACTGGATTTCCAATTCGAATTCATTTTACTTTTCTTCAAATTTTATCGATTCAACTTCATTAACACTTAATGAATTTATATACAATCAACTAACAATCATCAAACAATCAATGCATATTCAACATGACCATTATTATTTGATTTCCATTCAATTTAGTTCAACACCTTTAATTTCAATTGACTTACATTCAATTTATTCAGTTTCTTCAATGAATTAACATTTACATTCAATTGATTCATTAGTTCAATAGCTAATCCATTTCACATTTCATGTTGAAGTTCATTTATATAACTCAAGTTCATATTCATTTAATTCATTTTGATTATTTACTTCGACACCAAAATCAATTCCAATCAACACTTAAGTTATATCCCATTAAACATCGTTTGTTTAACTTAACTTACATTTCCACTTATAAATCCAAAATTCAAATTTCAATCCTATTTAACTTTTACCAAGGTCAAATTTCTTCACTTATTCAAAATTCATATTAAATCCAGATTTCATATTCCACAATCTCAACTTAGATTTAATTGATTCACTTATACTTACTTTAATTCAACTTAAAATTTCTTAAGTTAAATTTATTCAATCTAAATTCACAACAAATTGTATAAGTTATCAACTTAATAATATTTCATAAATATGGTATCCCAGAGTCTTACCAACATTTCAAAAACCATTTTTGAAAACAATTCAAATCATCCTTTGAATTTCCAAAACAAAAAACCCAAATTTTCCAAACACTTTCCATTTAAAACAATTTGGCAGCAATTCCTCTTTTGGAAACCCGAAAATGAACACCAGTGATGTCGCGATCATCATCGGAATTATTTTCCAGCGACCGAAAAGAGTTTAGAGCTTTTCATCTCTTCAAAAGACTTTTCAAAACCTTTGAAATTCATTTTCAAATCAAAAGATTTAAACTTTCCAAATCTACCAAAATTTTCAAATTCTTTTCAAAACATTTCTAAATACTTCTCTGGAGTTCCGTTTCAAATTACAAATCACATTTATAATTTATATTCTTAAATTTTACTTGTATATGGATTTATTTCTTAACTTTGGAGTTACGATTTCAATTTCTTATTCAATTTCAATGATAATGATTTACTATTATTACTTCCTAACATCCATGCAACCATATACTATAGTACTTCATAGAAAAACATTTATTTTCTATACAAAAATAGTTTTGGGTAAAATTATCTCATTTACCCTATTTAAAACAATATTGTGCCGAATTGTTCTATATAAGTGTTTAGAGATCCCTATCGATAGAGTTGTACGGACAATACCGACCAGAATCCATATACCACTCAACAAACCAATCATCACAATATAAAACAATTTTATATTCACTAACAAATACGCACTCGTATCTATTATTACACTCAACTCATTCTAGAGTACTACTGACTCTATCTCTAATGAGTAACACCCAACAGAGCAGGGTTGTCGCTTAACCATATGCTCTGATACCAAATGTAATAACCCGCTTTTCCGTACCCCTTGAATAGACACTAATCTCCATCTATTTACTCAAGGTGAACGAAAAACCGAACCATTAGGGTTTTAAAAGAAGAGGTAGAAGAAAAGATAGAAGAAAAGAGAAAGAAGAAACAAAAGAACAGAACAACATTAGAACACAAAAAACAATATCAGAATCTCACATATCGCAGCGGAACAATATACAATAGATAATTACTAGTCTTTTAAAACAAAGAACTATATCAGTTTATACATACATCAATCATCAGAGTCAATATACAACAATGGACAGTTATATAACTTGTCCTCATACAGAATACACAGTGGAATAAATATATCATATACAAATACTACGTCTCGCCATCCAGCTTATCTCCAAAGCTCCAGAATATCCAGAATATCCTGATAATATAACTCTAGGCTGCCCGTGTGGAAATTGGTGGGCACCCAGAGTTTAGAAGGGAACAATAAACTCCGAGTCAGTCATGGTGACTGGTGTGAGATCGTAAAACAGTTATTTTTCACAAAGAAAATAAAACAAATTCGCAATGCTTTTGGAAAATGAAACTACCATAAGACCTCCCACCACACACACAATGCAAACGCAGGATTGGAGGAGATTTCTTCTTATGATAGTCAAAGATGCTTACTACGCAAAATCAAATCATTTTTGATATTATTATTAGTGCATAGTGTAGAAAACATTTCGAAAGTATAATATTAATCTTAGCCAACATACGACCAGTATCGTATGCCTACTATAGCTACTATGTTCAATAGCAGGTTACCGCCACATTCCATAGCAGGTAATACAACTAAAACCGTACAGGGTTCGTATTGTTTCTTTGGATTTTCCAACAAATGGTCAGGCTAAGGAACTTCCTTTCCTCCTGCCGAATAGGATCGCCTCTGGCTGGACGTCCCGAGAGACAAACTGCTCTCTGCCAAACAAGGCCGGGTTACCCCTGTAACAGGTAACTCACGAATATGTCATCACCCGGTCCTTTGGGACCTTTATCCGAGCGCTCGATATCCAACATCACACATCATAAAGAAAGTGTATCCACATGAGTAAGTATCTGGGCTCCATACCATGATACCACCCCTTTCCAGAAGGAAATGACATACCCTAAAGGGCGCGACCCTCATAACCTTGCCGCAACATTCCTGTTTCGACCATTTCCGGGTTGTTGAGGCTCGATGAAGTCTCGTCCACAAAGCTACGCTTTCTCAAAAAGCCCTGCTTCGGGTCCAACAAAATGATCAACCTATGATCACAAAGATATAAGATCAAACAAATGATCATATCGCAAATGATCAAACACTGATCATTTCACAGCAACACTCAGTATGCCACGTTACCAAATTGGGATATATTGCTGATAAATTTCAACTACATAACCTCTGAGCTCGTACGTCTCAGAGAAGGGTGTTAAGCTAAGAGAATAAATTCTCCGCCACCAACAGAAATGTATTTGAAAGAAATCAGCTTTATATCTCAAAGTGTAATGTCAGACACACAATCCATACAAGTCTGTTCCGGGATCGAACAGAACCGAAGGCACTTCTCACGAAGCCCTTGCACATCCGGATAATTTTCAATCACGTCGGGACTTCCCGTCACTAAGGATGATAAAACCTCTAAACCGGAGATCAGCCGATGTAGAGTAACTCGACGGTAATCCTTCCGTTTTCAAAAATATCCGGTCTTCAACACCGGTCTTCGAATGCAATTCATAACGACGTATCACATATTCGGAATGGGTTATACGACCCCATGGTCCTTTCCCGGTTAACCCGAATAGTGAGCGATTATTCAAAAATAAGTGTGGCATTCAAATTCATCCAATTCACAACAAATACCTATCTAAAGGTAATTATTGATAGTCGGTTATTTAACTATCAATAAAGATGCGCAACATCATCAGATTCCAAATAATTTTCCCAAATTATTTTATCTTCCAAAATATCTTTTACTAGATATAAAATTTCCACACTTAACCATTTGAAAACAATTTCAAATCAATTTCCACATTTCAATTTATCTTTAAAAGATAAAATCTCAAAACAGTTCATTTCATATTGGAAAAGCAATCCCATACTTATTTAAAAATAAGTATTTCACAAATCATTTATTTTCAACATTTGAAAATATTCGATATACTTAAATCAATATTAAGTATATATTCATTCTTTAAGGAAATCATAAATTTCAACATCTATTTGAGTCAAAACGAATGTTGCGTAAAACATCGTTACGACGACTCGAAATCACTAGTATAGGGATTCGGATTTAGATAGATATATAAATCCCAATACTACATCAAAACATTTCCTTTCGGAAATCATTTACTATAACAACAGTGTTATAGTCCATCATTTCCTTATTTCTCGAAAACGTCTATTTCAACAATAAAGGGTTGAAATCTATGATTTCGATATTTAACACGTTTAAAACATCTTTTAAACAATTAACTTCATTTTACAATATCGCTTTTCCAAAACAAGTTCATTTTACTTAACAATATATTCACTATCCAAAATCGTGAATATACTTTACTATTTACATCTCACTATTTTCTACACGTTTTATTTCGATAATAATTCGCTATCCAAAATCGCGAATATATCTCCTTTGATAACCTTCTATATTTAATTTATCAAATTCAATCGATTGGTTTCCGAATTTATAAAACAACGTTTTATAAATTCCATTTTCTATTTTCTATAACAACTCCGGTTTATAATCTCATTTTATTAACAAATTCGATCAATATTTCATTTGTAGGCAAAAATCCAATTTATAAGTTAATTCCTTATAAATCTTCTATTCTACAATTTCATTCATTTTAACTTCACAATTTATACATCTATAAATTTCATATCTTCACAATTTTAAAATTCTATAAGATTCATATCTTCACTTATAAAAACTCGTTTTAAAATTCCAAAAATTTTAATTGATAAATATATCGATTTTTCTGTACATCTTTTATAATACTTTAAAAATCTCAATTTAACCCATTTTACAATTAAATCAACTTTCATTTCAAAAATCACACTTTGGTTATATTTCACCAAAAATCTTAACTTTTATAACTTTAAAATTCTAGACGTTTATTTTTCTGAAATAAATCAATTCAAAAATTCGATAAACGTCTACTTTTCAAAAATCACTTTAAAAGATCTTTTTAAAATAAAAGTCGTTATTTTTAAACTTCAAAACTGAATCCGATGATGCAACAGCATCAATCAGTCCATCACAACAGTCAATATCATATATCAATATGATAACAGAATATATCACAATATCTGTAAATAAATAACTACTGGTGAGGAATCCAGTTGGATCCCTCCAACCTGTTTTCCTGCATCCACAGATGTTAGCACAATACCAATTCCGTTCCAGTACGGAATTATCGCGGTATATAGGTTTTTATAAATCCGCTTACTAACGGCGCAATAGGGTCTCATCCGCTATACGAGGCGGGAAATCATCAATCCAATATATACATATGCCAATATGTATATACTGCTATATATATAGATATATATCCTACTATATCTAATAGCACATTCAAACAGTCAATCAATAAATAACTGCAAAAAATTCCACATTCAATTTGAGTGAGAAGATCTCACCTTTGCTTTTCAATAACAGTCGTAGCGGTTTATTTCGGATAAAACTAAACAGACGTTTAATTTTTATCCAAAAATTTTCTTGACTCCAATCGACTCCAAATCAGTTGCACTGCGTAGTATTCGCGAATACGATTCCAACGCTGCTTGTTTCGTAATTTTTCGATCTCGTATGAAAGAGATATCGAAGTTTAAAGTTTATACAAATTTAAATTATAATTATATTTACAATTTCCTTTTAATTTCTTTACCCTATTCAATCCTGGCCATCCATTTTGCAACTGCAGATCGTGGCTGTTCGACGTCTTTCTTCCCAGTTCAATCACGTGAAAACGAACCCATACAACCTCCCAAACCCTAGTTGGCCGCCACCCCTACGACGACTTCGACGATGATCAAGAACCACCACCAGCTCCCCCTTCACGTGTGCCACCACCGGCCTAAGACCGGTCAGACTCGGTGCCGCCTCCTCCCTCGAAAAACGTGACGAACGGCAGCACTTTGGCTTTGATTTGCCGTTGATCCCCTACGCTATTTACGATCTCCACCGGTCGAACTATAGAGCTCGCCTAGCTCTTCGAATTTGTAGAAGGAAGTTTTCGAAATCATTGAGTGGATTGGAAGTAATCGAGGGGAGAAATCTGAACATTTCTAGCCGTGTATTTCTTTGGTGGCGGCTGGCCTGAACAAAACCCTAGGGTTTGTTTGCAAATGTGAATTATGGAGGTCTTTTATAGAAAATTCAACGAATTACTATTCATCCGGAATTTCCAAACTCCGATTCGAGCGTGCCGGCTGACGTTCGTAAGGTTTACCCCGCGTTCCGAACGCAATGGAACAGGTTTCGGAAGCTAATTCGATCGTCTGTGTGAGTTACGGAATTAAACGATCAATTTAAATTAAACCGATTTAAATCGATTTCGAGGCGTTTTAATTTGTACCGGACAAACGGTAATTCCAAAAATTACGAAATTTGAAATCTTACAATAATATCACATTACGGATCCGATGAAACTGGTTTCGTCGAAATCCGAGCCTTTTTGAAAAATGACTATTTTAACTCGACGATTTAAAATTAAAATGATATCGATGCGTTTCGAGCTGCCACGGTCAAACGACAACTCCGATTGATACGAAAATTGAAATCCGATAATAACTAACTATTACGGATCCAATGGAACTGGTCTCGTTCAATTCTGAGACTGTTCGAAAATTGGCTATTTTTACAGTCGATAATTAAATATTAAAATATTCGATTTTCACAATTTAATTCCAAATTCAATTCTGAAAGTTCTAAAATATTTCTATAACTCCAGTATGATTAAATAAAATTTTCCAAATTAATTTCAATCATATTAAACTCGATTTTCAATTATTTCTGGAATTTCAATCATTAAATTATCGATTTAATTACCCAGGTAAATCCAATATTCGATAAAAAAATTTATCCGACTTATTAATTCCACTTATTAATATTTAAAATTAACTAAATATTCGAATTTTAATTATCAAAAATTCTGGGTCGTTACAGGCTAGTCCCATCCTATGGGTCCAACAGCAAAAGACACCTGTTTAGCGCTTGGAACTCAATAGTGACTTATCTCCCTGCACCTAGGCTGCATGCTCGATCACCGTTAGGCTCGCGCTACCTGTTGCTCCCTCTTTGGACCTCTTATTTACCCTAAACAACATAAGCATGCCCAGCGGCACCTCCGTGTATTGTGATACCACCAGTTCTTGACTGAAGGGGAATGTTGTCAATACGGGTCCTAACAAAAAAAATCTAGTTGCGCCCCTTGTCCAAATCCCCTGATTTGAAATTCTAATTATTGACCACTTACTACCCTAAACAGCATAAGTGTGTCCCAAGGGAAATGCTGCCGGTATGGGTCCTACTTCTATCTTTGCTTATTAACTTAGTATAAGTCTTTAAAATAAGCCCTTTTCTATTTTGTTTCTAATTATAACATATGTGTTATAACTTTGCTTATTTACTTAACCCAAGGCCTAAGTTTAAAAATAACCTACTTCTACTATTTCTTCTATTTTCTCTTTTTAGTTATAATTGCATCTTATAACTATGCTTGCAAATGTCTTAAATTTGCCTATTTCAGTCTAAGTCCAATTTATTACAGTTCTTCTTATTTTACATCCCATTTTCTGTAAATTCAATGTTCTTATATTTTAGTCCATATTAACGAATTAGTTTCTTCTATTTATTCCATTCGCGTAAAAAGGGAATTAAAAAGAAACTCACATTACAGAATAAATGCCAACGTAGAATAGGTGTAAATAAAACGTAAATAACAGTTAATAACTGTAAATAATTGGGAAGGCTATATTTGATAGTAAATAATTGCAAATAACTGAAATAGAATATCTAAAAGAAAATAGACAGGAAAACAAGTCTAAAATTTACTTAAAAATAAACTGTAAATAAACTTGCATAAAGGTTATCCAAAAATTGTAGAAAAACTACAACTATTGGAAACCCTATTATTTTAAATTACTTAAAAATCTAAAATAATTACTTAAACACTTACATGTGGTCCTTAGCTCTTTCCTTTGGCCTTCCTGGATCCACTTGAGGGGTATAAAATATTTTAACCAAAAAGATCTTCTCCTCGGAAAAATATTCCTTTTAGGGTCCAGCCTCAGGCGATGAACCCAGATGGAGAAAATATGAATGAGAAAAATAACTAGGCCTAGGGTCTTATTTATAGTTTCACTTGTGGATCTCAGATAGTTGGATTTGGAGATTAAATCTGGTGCAACCACGTAATAGGCTTGATGGGAACCGTCGGATGGAAGCACGGACGCACGGACGCACGAGATGGAGTAAAAATAGCAAAATGACGTGTTGAAATCGAACTGGACGAAGCCAGCAAAAGAATGCATGCGGGTTGACCTATAGGTCGACCTAGCCATGGTGAGGCTTGACCCTAGGGTCGACCTTGCTTATTGTGATATCCCGGAATTTCAAGGAATTTAAAATGTGATAATCTCCTTAATTAATTAATTAAAATTGGTAAGTTTATTATTTTCAAACAATTTGATAATGAGTTGTTTTAAAATATAGTTATAAATAGATTTTTAAATGGAATAATTAGTTACAAATTTAATTTGTGTTATTTTCTAAATAGATTTTAAATAGACCTATTATTTCAAATTTAATAAGTATTATTTAAAAACGAGTATGTATATGTGTATTTTGGAAGAAAATTATGATTTGAAAATTTAAAATAAAGTTTTTCAAAAATATTTAAAAGAAAATCTATCTTATTCACATTAAATTAAAGTAAAGCTCTACTTTATTAGTTTTTGATATATATATATATAGAGATGTAATCTAGATAATAATGCTTGAAATAAAATCTTATCAATACTAAATATAAGTATAACAAAATAGATGAATATAAATTAAATGTTTAATAGTTAAGCTTAAAATAAAAATAAAAATAGGTAGTTATGTTAAAAATAGAAATAAATACACAAGTTAACATAATAACAATAACTATAACAACTTTAAAATGAACACATAAAGATATGTCTAGAATTATATAACCTATAGAAATACATATATTTGCAAGGCAAGAAAATCAGATAAGTACATACGAAAATAAGAATGGGATAAGTATGACAATATAAAGCAAGATATATAATTTCATCCTCCAAAGAGAAAAAAATCTCTGACTAATTTTGTACCAGCAAGAAACAAAGCCTGTATACTTGCTCTATTTATCAATCTTCTTTTTCTTTTCGTTCATTAAAAACTTAGCAAACCAGAAAATCAAAACCTAAAACCCATTTGCAAGATGAAAACCAAAGCCTGCATTTTTCTTCAACCTGAGATTTAATCAAAGCAGGAACCTCTCTGTTTTAAAAAAAAAACTGAGTCATCTCTACAATGCAAGTTCCAGTTTCAATAACAAGCAAGATTCAAGATTTAAGCAACTTCATTTAAAATCAAGAAGCATATTACTTCAACAACTCAATTTTTAAAAGCAAAAGCACCTTACAGTTCTTAAGTTCTCAAAAGCCTGTACAACTGCTCCTCTGTTCCTTTGCTTCCTGTTTTCTAGTGAGTAACATTTTTTTTTAAAAAAAATCTTAGGTATATGAATCGGGTTGCATGGTTAATATCTGGAATAAGTATGTTGTGTGAATATTTATTAGTGCATTTTTCTGTGTAAATATATGGATGTAGAGTTGTACATGTTGTTGTCTCTGTGCTTTATTGTTTTAGTTTTCCAGGTTCAAGATTTGTTCAAAATCCATTATCACTTGATCTGATCCTTATTAGGATTTAAGTTTCAAACAAAAACTGTTTGTTTTATCATATGTTAAAGTTTAAAAATTTAATTAAGTTAAAACAAATTCGAATTGCTCTGGAAAACCAAAATGAATAGAAAAGTTTGGGTTTTGTTTAAAATCCAAACATCCTAATTTCTTGTTAAAGGCATATGGTCTGAAACATTATCCAAAATCATGATTTTTGGAAGCGAAATCATAATTTTTAATTAAGTTTTGAGTATGCATTTCTGGGTTGAACAGAAATTGGGATTTAGGTGGTACTGATGATCCAAGTGATCGGAGAGGATGGGGTTTCCACTGGAGGTAGTGGAGTGATGTGTGAGCTCGGCAAAATTGTCAGGAAGATGTTCAAATCATTGTGGAGGTGGCGGTGGTCAGATTTATTTCTTAACCCTAGTTTTGATAAGGTCGGGTATTTCGATCGTCACGGTGCCTCTAGTGGATCGAGTTCCACTAGATTTTGGGAATTGGAAGCATGCGTGTTGGCGAAGTTGTGGCTGGAAGCGATGGAGCTCAGATGATCGGCGTTGCGAGTTCGAGGGTGATTCAGGTCGGTCTGTGGTTCCAGGTTTTGGTTCTGAGATACTCGAATTCAACTTCGAGTGAGAATCGAAGGTGTTGGTGTTTGGATGGTCAGAGGGTGTCATCGCCGACCTTGGGAAGGTTGCGACGTTGATCAGGAGTGGTCGGAGCCACCGTGCATGTGCACGGTGTATTTTTGTTCCTGGGGAAGTTTGATTTTGAGGAAGATGGGTACTCGAGTTTTCTCGAGTAGTTTGTGTGAGTTGCCCGAAGTTTTGGGGAGTTCGACTCGAAGCATTTGGGGATGGTCTCGGGTATAATTTGTTATGTTACAGGTTTTGAAAACCTGTCAGGTTTTCAAATTTAAAGTGTGTTTAAATTTGAAAGCAGGATTTAAACAAAGTTTAAATCAATTTTAGTGTATGGATTCAAATTAAATTTGAATCCTAGTTTTGAAATAAATAAAGTTTTATAAAAATTAAATTATTTATCAACTTTAAAATGTTTAAAGCGTATTTTAAAGTGATTTGAATTTAAATTGAATTTGGTTTTAAAACTCTTGTAAATTCCTTTTATAAAATAAGTGTGTCTTTAACATGCGATTTAAAGGGTTTTTAAATTGTTTTAAATTTTGCTAGAATTAAATTTATATTTGATTTGAACCTTAATTTGAAATGGAATTTAAAGTAAATTTAAAAGTAAATTGTTTTTAAATGCTTTGTTAATGATTATTTAATCATTAATAAGAATAAGTTTTATCTTAAAGTTAATTAAAATTTAATGATTTGCGATTCATTAAATTATTAAGTTAATTAAAATGGATTAATAAATTTAATTAATAATTTGGATTAATTATGTAATTAAGGGTTTTAAATCAATTAATTAAGGTTTAAGATTAATTATTTAAGGAATAATTAATTTGTAATTAAGGATCATTAATTGGATATAGATTAGATTTTACTTAATGATTAGGAATTAATTTATCAAGTAATTAAAGATTAATTAAGTTATAGCTAAAACTTAAATTAAGTAAATAATTAGAGGTTAATTAATTGGTTATTAAAGATTAATTAATTTGTCATTAATAATGATTAATCTAAGTTTAATTACTTAAGAGAAGTAATTAAAGAAATTGTTAATAGTTAATGAAGATCAGTAACTAAAGATTAATAAATAAATAATTAATGTGATTAATTTTAATAATTAATTAGATTAATTAATTAAAGATAATCATTTATGAAATTGTTTAAGTGTAATTACTTAAGGGAAATAATTAAGGAATTAATTACTCATTGTAAGTAATTGAGTTTAATGTGATTAATGTAAGTTAATTAATTAAGTTTAATTAATTTAAGATAATCATTGGATGATTTGTTAGTATAATTACTTAATGTAATTAATATAGTATAATTACTTAGTGAAGTAATTAATGGTAATTATTGGATGTAATTAATTGAAGATGATTTAAATATGGGAGTAATTTGGATTAAATTACTTTGTGTAATTAATCAAGGGATTAATTAAGATAATTAATTAAGGAATAATTAATTTATTTAATGAAGTAATTAAGGGTAGTTAATTACTGAATGGGATTAATCAAGGGTGATTAATAATTATGGTTTAATTAAAGATTACTTACTTAATGTAAATAATTTAAATAGAATAATTAATTAAAAATGTAATTAGGGATCATTAATTTATATAATTAATGATGTAATTAAGGGTTGATTAATTAAAACTAATTAATCCATAATGAGTGATTAAAGAGTAATTAATTTATGTAATTAATTAAGGATTAATGTTATTAATTATAGTTAATTAATTAATGAAGTAATTAAAGGTTAATTACTAAAAATGGTTAAGGATAAATTGGAGTAATTAATTAAAGGATAAATTACTTGAATGCAATTAAAGGATAAATAAATCAAGGATGATTAATTAAGATAGATAATTAGAGGATAATTAATTGATTTGTAATTAATTAATGGGTTATAAGCAGGATTTATAGAATTAAGTAATTAATTTAATTCATTTTAAACTAATTATAGATGGTGATTAATAAATCATTGCTTATGGATGTTATTTGATATTTGATGCTTTGAATGGTTTGCGATCTCAGATATGAGATAATCGATGCTGTGTGATATGGATGCTTTGGTTGAAGTATGATGATAATGTGAATTATCTGTTTGTGATGATAATATGAATTATCTATTGTGATATTATGAATTATCTATCTGTGTGTATATAGATAATTGAATTGAATTGTTTTAATTTTAAAACAACTTGGCCTTAAAAGATACGTTTTGGATTTCGATGAGACCGGGATCGGGTTTCCATATTTGGATATCCGAAAACCACATCGATCCATATTAACGATAGGTCGTGAATATCAAGTGAAGATGAAGATTTATAGTGCAAGGGTTATTGTCGTTAACTCTGAGGGTGATTCCAAAATGAGTGTAACGAGATAATGCCTTCGGTTTCGTTCGAACCCAGAACGAACTTGTATGGACTGAATGCTTTCAGAACATCGTCAGGTGGACGATGAGCATTCTAAATGATGTGTTATGATAAGGTAATCATAGCCTCAAGCCTCATCAACCGGGAATGGCTAAAACAGGGGAGGTGCAGCAAGGCTAAGTGGGTAGCACCCAAGTAGGACGAGATTTACCCTTGTCTAGAAGTCCCTTCTTATTATTTCGGCTGTGTGGGCAGTTGATTGCAACAACTGTCGGGGTTATCTTGTTCGGGACTGTCCAGTAAGGGATGGTTCCGGCCTTGTGTTGCAGGGGATATAAGGTGGATCCTCGGTACGTTGATCTAGGTCACGTACTATGACAGGCGATACCCCAGTAGCCCTGCCATTGTATGGAATCCAAACTCCAATAAGTGATCGCGAACTTGATTGTATAACCCACTTTGTGGCTAGTATGCTGGAATATAATCATGTAACAATTTCAACTATTTCTTATTTATTTGAAAACCCTAGACCTATTATAATATCACTGGATTTCCTATCAAATGTTTTGGTTAGCGTAAGGTAAAAACTTACCCATTTTTATGTGTGGGAAGTCTTAGGTGATACTTTTTGTTTCAAAGGTTTTAAAAGTTAAGCAACTTTAACCTGTTACTCACACCAGACCCATGCCTGACTTGGAGTTTATTTCTGTTTTTCTTAAACTCTTGGGTACTCAAATTTTTACGAGTAGCCAAGGGATTCAGGTTAGCTTTGACGAATTCTGGAGGAGAAATGGAGCAGGAGGCTTCAGCGTTGTTAGATATATATAGTGTTCCGATGTGTGATCTCTGAGTTGTTTGTTTGAGTTGTATCTTATGTTGTAATAACTAGACATGTGTTTATAACTGTCTAGTATGTGTTGTATAAGCTGTGTAACTCTGATTGATGTTGTATATTATGTAAATACTTATGGTATTAATATAATTTATTCGTTCCACTGTGAGATTCTGATGTTGTTTAGTTCTTTCTTCTCTATCTTTTCTCTTTTCTATCCTTTTCTTTCTTAAACATGATGCGACTTTCTGGTGATAGGAAGTCGGGTCGTGGCACCTATATATACATTTTTTTTCTTTTCTTTTCTCGTTTCTTGTTTATTCCGTAACTTCTTCATTCTAGCTCTGATTTTGACAATCAATATATGGAAATTTACCAGAAAATTACCACTGACAAAATGCTGCAACTCCCATGGTCCAATTCTGAAAATTTAATAAAGTTATTTTATTATTTAATTAATTCGTTAATTAATTACTTTAGCTTAAATTTTGGTTTGTTACACTACTATATAAAATATAGATGACATAAACTTCTAACTGTCAATATATACAAGTATGAAGTAAACTAAAACTATCAAAATAGTGTACTTCAATACCACCCCAAAATCCAAAGGTCAATGGGTCCCTATACCTATAAAGTCTCGGCCTGACCCGAGTATTAAAATAATAAACAGGTCAGAATATATCTAAATAAAAAAGTGATATATTAATATCATAACTATATGACTTAAAATAATAAGTCATATAAAATATGCCAAACAAACAATTATAACAAGGCATTTTAATTAAATTCACTATATAAATGCATAAATGAATTAAGTCTGTAATAAATCATCTCAAAATATGCCTAAAACCCAAGAATTCAAAAGGGAATATCAAATCAATAAATACAGATCTCAAAATTTTGACTTAACAATAATCAAACAAGTCATATATAAAATATGCCCAAAACAAATACTTAAATAAGGCATATCTAACAAATCACCATTTCATAATTACATATCAAGTCTCAATAGACTATCATCTCAAAATATGGTGATAACCAATTAAAAATTCCTCAGAGCGATAATGTAACGACCTGATATTTTCAACCATTCGCATCCACACATGTCGGACTTGAATTGCTCAAAATACCGCGTTGTAAATAAAATTTGGCAAACCTCAGAATATACAGTAAATAAATAATCACAGATCGCAAACACAGAGTAAAATAATGCAGCGGAAGTAAAAGAAATAGTAGTTCATGAAGCTACTATATAAATATATCAGAGTTAAATAAGATATAACAGAAGAAATAGAGTACAACAGAAGTCTCAATAAAATAACCAAGTACAAGCTGAGTAGAACAACGGAACTGAGATAGATAAAACTAGATAAGCAGATAATCTCCAGCGATTCCAATCTCCAGAAAGTGGAATCCAAATCTGTGAATACTCAGGCTGACCCGAGCGTAAGGCAAAACACAAAACACTCGAGTCAGGACAATATATACTTATATAATGTAAACCAACTCAAGTGAACTGTAATAAAGATACAAGTAACTTAAAGAATGCTTGGGATAGCCCAATCTTTAAGGATCCGTTAAACTATCTACTATGTAGTAATATTCGCTATTATAATAATGTCTAATATAAAATAAACATACTTTTTAATAGCGTCAAGGGGTTACCCATATAGCCCTTAACACGTAATAGTCCCAGTAGTCTATCCAGTATTAGCGTACTCCCAAAATGGGGGCTACCCTCGATACTCCACAGGCTATGGGAGAAATCACAACTCGTAGTAAAGCTCGATATGGTAGGTGACACGGCACAACTAGGCAATGCCAGGGTAGATATACCAATTACGCATCCGGACTAGTGGTTACGCATAGCAGCCACTACCGCCCACCTCGAACAACACTCCCAATTCAAGGGTGCGCACCAGATCAACCACAAGTAATAGAATGGTATCGAAGAAGTGTGTCCGATCAGAGGTGCTACCTCACTGGTTCGTCAATTGCTCCTGTTTTTAGCCACCTTATGCCAACTCACGGTAGTTGGGTCCACGTATATACCTTAGGATCGTCGTCACCATCCTACTTCATTCTAGAAACTCCACCACGTACACAGTTGCTAAAGTGGTTTTCGGTATCGACAGAGAGTATGTCCATATCCGATCCCGGTCTCTTTAACAACCAATCGTTATTATAACCCGTAGTTTTAATATTAAAATAATATTTTATACTTAAAAATAGTATATCATTTCAAATTCAAATCTTTATCAAAATGAAGATTAAATCAATTCCAAACCATTTCAATATATTTAAAATAACATATCATTTCAAAACTTCATTTCAAATCATTTTAATATATCAAAATATCATATCTTTTCAAACTTCATTTCAAATCATTTTAAGATACCAAAATATCATTTGAGTTCAAATCTAAATATTCAACTTTAAATACTTTTTAAATTTAAAGATATCATTCATTTATTATCATTTCAAGTCACCTTTTAAATAGTTTATATTTCAATCAAAATAATTCATCTAAACCATTTAAAAGTGTAACTATTATACTTTCAAATCAAGTATTAAAATTTCCAAAGTTTCAATTCAATTCAATCATTTATTTCAATTAAATTTCCATAGACCATTTCAAATCTTATAAATTTCAAATATAGATTTAATCCACAAAATAACTATTCAAATTATAAAATAAATTCCAAAGCTTTATTATCCTATATTTCATAACTCTAATATCTTTTAAATAGATTCAAATTACAAGTAAACAAAATATTATCATACTAATATAAACTTCAATTATTAATTCCAAGATTTAATATCATTTAAAATTCATTTCAAAATATCAAAATATCATTTCAAAACATCATTTATTTCATTTAAATTTAAATACCATTTAATCACATTTCAAAATAAGTGTATTTCCCAAATCAACTATTCCATTTAAATCATTTAAAGTCAATTCATTATATTTAATAATTAAATATTTAATTTCCAAAATTTAATCTTTTTCAAAGATCATTTATTCATTTGAATTTATTAAACAAAGAAAATTCAACTTTCGCAGCACTTAGAAAATGCTACGAAATGTTATGTTTTAAAATAATTCATTAACAAAAGACAGCATTAAAATGCTGTAATATCTTAATTTAGTTTCAATTAAAATTTTAGTTAAATTTAACAACTATAGCACTAACAAAGTGCTATAATAACCCTTAGTTCAAATTTGCTATTTGGTTCAATTAAAACAACTACAGCATTTTCCAATGTTGTAATATCTTTACATTACATTTCAAAAATGTTGTCAAATCAAATTCAGAGTTTTATTTACAATTTCACACATAATTAACTTTTAATATAAATCATTTTAACTTATAAAATCGTATATTTTCACATTTTAAAAACAATCATTTAAATACCTTTATTTCTATGATTTTGTAAAGTCAAATTTCCATACAAAAATCAAATTAAATAACAATTAAGTTTTCATTTCTTTAATTAAATTCTTAACTTACCAACTAAGTTTAAATTCCCAAAATATAACTTATTTCCATTTATTTTACTTAATTAAAATTTCACTTTTAACAAAATTCACAATTTCTCAATTTAAGTTATATTTCAAAAAAATTCAACTTAAACATTCATTTATTTCATATTTTAATTTATACAAAATCATTAACACTTTTAAAAATTATTTTTACTTAATAAAAATCATTAAATTCATCTTTTAAATCAAATTTTTCATATATTCATACTTTACATAAATTCCATTTATAAACAAAATCACAAATTCCAAAATTAACTTATATTTCAAATTCTACTTCACCATTTACTTAATTCACTTATTTAATTTGTAGATAATCACTAATATTTTATAGAAATCATTTTAATAAAATTTAAATCAAAATATCATAATATTTACATTTTTGAAATATTTTAAAATTTTCAGAAAAATATATAAACCACGGGTCTGTATAAAATTTTCTAGCCCAGGTCAAGTGATACGGATATATATCATTTCAGTCCGTAATTTACAAAGAAAAATCGGGTTCTATCATTTCAAACCCGCAATCCCAAGTTATATAAAAATAAATAAAAACCGTTCAGGCCTATCATTTCAGCCCATAACGATTTTTCCCTATTCTAAAGTCCGTTCGGGTATGTATCATTTCAACCCATAGTGATTTCTATACTAACAGGGAACTTGCAGTGTGATAAACAGATATAAATGAACATAATAGCATCATATAAAAGTAACTAATGATATAACAGGTGTAATAACAGGGGTGAGCATTATATGATCATAATTTAACAGTCATAACAGGATGATATAATTTTACAGATTCAAATGGTGTCAGTTTACTAGTTATATAAGTACACATCGTCTGGTGAGAATTATTCACCTGTATTGAGTTGGAGATTACAACAAAACACCCACAATGAAGATCCACACAAACACGAGAGCACGATTATGATTTGAGTGTGAGAGAGGCAAGGTTAAATTCCTTGAATACATGAAAAAACCAATCCAAATATATATTAATAAACACTACACAACAATTTAAATAACTTGCACGTGCATGCACAAAACGCTTTCAAACCAATTGCACTTGCTTCCATCTAGCATAGGCTCAGCCATGGCTGGAAAATACATGTCTAAAGCTTGCTTTTGGGTCTGGTTGTGGACCTATAGTGTAACAACCCGATATTTTGGACCATTCGCATCCATTATAAGTGTATAGGTAGACACTCATGCCGGAATTGAATTGCTCAAAATACTGCGTTGTTAATTTAAATTTGGCAAAACTGAACATATACAGTAAATAAATAATCAGAGATCACAGACACAGAGTAATAAGTGCAGCGGAAATAAAAGAGATAGTAGTTCATGAAGCTACTATATAAATGTATAAGTTACATCAGAGTTAAACCAGATACAACGGAAGAGTAATACGATACATCAGATACAAATCAGAATACATCACTGGAATCATCGAATACTGGAAGCAGAATAGATGGCTGGATCTTCAAGCAAAGCTCCAACTCCAAAGGTGAGTCTCGAATACTGGTACACTCAGTCTGACCCGAGCGTAAAGCAAAAACACAAGACACTCGAGTCAGGATTAACATTCTTATATCAATAAATCCAACTCAAGTGAAATAGCAATTGAAATACAAGTAACTCAAAGGATGTTGGGAATAACCATCCTTTAAGGATCCGTTAAACTATCTACTACGTAGTAGTGTACGATAAGTAGATAATGTCTATCATTAATATAAAGATATCAAAATAGTGTTAAGGCGTTACCATTATCCCCCTTAACACATTTTATACAAGCGTTATAGTCTATACAGCACTGTAAACTCCACCGTAAACTAGTGGGCTATCAGGGAGTACTCCATAGGTATAACACAAAACAGATTCGTAGTGGTCGCGAATAGGGATACAAGTATGACAAGGCACATGAGGCAATACCCAAGGTAGTGATACTACCGTTTGCCTGATCCGGACTGGTGAGAACGCATCGCCGCAGCGACCGCAACACCGTGAAACAACACTCCCAAATCAAGGGTGCACCAATCGACAACAAATAATGAGTAGTTCGAAGAAGTGTGTTCACTTGAGGTAGCTAATCCTCCATTGGCCCGGCACGGCTCCTGTTTTAGTCATTTCCAATTTGACACAAGTGTCAAAGCTATCCATTATCGTTCTCTTTCTTCAGTCATCACGTACATCATTCCAACCACTTCATTCTGGATCATCACTCCGCGTATAGTTATTAAAGTGGTTTTCGGTTTAGATAGAGAGTATATCCATAACCGATTCCGGTCTCTTCAATAACTTCCGTAAATATTACACCGATTGGTCGTTTAATAAATTTCAAAACCAAATCAATTTCAATTTCAAATAGAATTCGTAAATCAACATTTCATTTGTCTTTCAAAACCAATTTCCATACTTTACGTTTCAAAACTTCCAAATTACCATTTCAAAATCTTATAATACAATTTCAATTTCTATTTAAACAATTCAAATATTGATTCAAGTTCGTATATAAGTTTCATTCCGAAATCATTTAAATTAATTTAATTTAACATTTCAATCAATTTAAATTCATTAATCGATTTCATTCAATATTCGTTAAGTTAATTTATCATTCAAACAATTTTTATTTAATTTCCAATTCATTAAATCCATTATTTAAATTCAACTTCCTTATTTCAAAACTTACAAATTGAATTAAATTAAATTCATCAAATCAAATTCTTTAAATTTCAAGTCTTACGTTAATTTCAATAAATCACATTTTATTTCTTGTTAAAGAAATTCAATTCCACTTATTTACTTACTTAAATAATTTTCCAAAACTTAATTAATAACGAAACTCAATTTCAATTATTTACGAAGTAAAATTCACTTATTCAGAAGTTCAATTTCACTTATTAAAGAATCCAATTCAATTTAATCATTAAATAATTCAATCTTATTTAATTATTAAATAATTCAAAACTTAATTATTAAATTATTTCAAAGTTTAATGATTTCAAACTTAATTATAATTTCAAACTTAATTATCAAATCATTTCAAACTTAATTCAATCGTTTCTCAAATTTAACAACATTCTTTTATCAATTACATTGTTAATATTTTGTTTCAGATTATTACATATTAACATTTTCCTTTCATTAAAATTCAAATTTCAACTTCATTTCAAAACCATATTATTTATTCAAATAAAATCTTCGTTTATTTTTAAATCAAATTATTGACCAATCGGGTTTTATTTAATTCTCTATCCTAGGTCAAGTTAATTTGGGTATTTATCATTTCAACCCGATTCCAATTCAATTCAAAAATCAAAGCATAACAAAGGGAACTTGCAGTGTGATAGCTGGGATGGTTTCAAAGTAAATAAACAAGCAATAACATCAATCAATATCAATCCAAAAATCAATTCAAATAATCCCGAAATAATCGTATTAATTCGCATTGTTGTTTGTGCGAATTAATATAATTATTTCTAGAATCTACACTATCATTTCATGTAGATTAAAGATTATTACATTACGGTTCTTCACTTTTCATCTATTTACAATTTCATACATCATCAATTTAACGACATACATTTAGTGATTCAAA
Source organism: Allium fistulosum (assembly GCA_030737815.1). Classification (NCBI taxonomy): domain Eukaryota; kingdom Viridiplantae; phylum Streptophyta; class Magnoliopsida; order Asparagales; family Amaryllidaceae; genus Allium; species Allium fistulosum. Next base: position 972,657,570 of record CM060904.1, read on the forward strand.
GTGTAATTAAACAAATCCTACGTGTCAATAAATTTAACAATTAAAGGGGTCATATTATACAAATGTCATTTAATCAAATTTAACACATGTATCAAATCTAACTATCCTACGTCAATTTCAATTTCAAATTATTTATCACTTACATCATTAACAATTTAACGTCCAATATAAACATCAACAATCAATCATTTAACAACCAAACTGGATTATCACTGCATATATAACAGATAATGGTGTCAGATGTCACAGGTGAACTGATACAGGTAATAACAGTGTAAATATCAAACAGCAGCATATTTCAATTGTCGTTTCAATAGAAATCAAATTTAATAAATAAAAGAACGTTAATCGTGAGTGATTTCTCACCTTTCGAGGTTAGAGACGAATGAGAAAGAGATGAGTTACGAATCCTGGTACGAATTCCAAAACAAGCTAGATTGGCCCGAATTGTCGAATAAGGCTGATAAATCAAAATTTGACGAAACAAATCAGCATTGGAAATATGATGATAAGTGGTAAGTAAGCTTATATATAACTATATATATTCGAACAGAGTATATAATATATATCTATATATATAAATTTATCTACCTATACAACAAAACGGCAAATAAGGAGTTTATATACAACAACTTGTACCTTCGAAGTATAACTTATATAATATAATACAACTTTATAAATAAAATAATACTAATAAACTAATTTACTTACAAAACCAGTTAAACAACAAAAATTTATATATCTCTTTATAAACTGATATAATAACAATGTATAACTTATATACCATATGAACAATAGCTTATTCATATACAATACAGTCATATAAGTATACTGTAAACCGCTTAAGAGTAAATGCAACTTATACAATATGACTTACTATTATCACTATAAGTACCGTAAACACTTTATATATGTGCTTTGGAAACAACAGCCTACTAAAGAACCTAACAAAACGCACATCTACAGGCTATATACAATACCATATATATATAATTCACGTTATTCCCAAATCTGAAAAATATAGATTTTATATATACAAACAATATATAGTATAACGAATAATTTTTTTTTTATATATACAATCAAACGCTTTTATAAAATACATTTATATATGTCTTATATAACTAAAACTCATATCAGAACTATAAGATAAAGTGTGTTGTTAACATCAATATTGCAAATGTACAAAATGAACTGGTAACAAAACTTATATATACTTAGAGAGAAAAAAAATTGCAAGTTGAAAGGAGGAAATCATGCTACAGGCGACGCAACTTTAATCTAATATAAAATACACTAAATTTATACAAGACTTGCGAAATACTTATATAGCTAACATACATATATAGCTTCTGATCTGATGTATAACACATATACACATATATTTAAAACGTATAACTGATATAAACTATATATAAACGGTATAAACAGATAAATATAAAATACTATTATAACTTTGAAATAAAAACATATATACTTATACCTTATATATAAAGTATACGACAAGAGTGGATGGGCAAAGGAGGTGGCTTCTCACGTGAAGGGAGGAGGTCGGTGGCGAGACGAGGAGGTAAAAGACGCGGCAAAATGGCGATGAACGAATCCGGATGAAGCAACATATATGCCTTTCATGTATACATATTTTTTTTATAAAGGAGGAGGCCATAGGCTCTCTGGAGTGGATATCAGGGTAAGGTATCACGGTTGTGAGCACTAGGTGACGTTCAACAATAGGGGAGTGGCGGGCTGACCGAGTTAGAGGGTGGAGATCAGTGCTCTGCAGTGGTGGGGTTGGCTGTGGACGTTAAGTGTTATCGGGTATGTGGTGATAGGCTTCGGTGGTGGGGTGGGCACGGATGACGAGGAGGGAAGTGCTGGGTCTTTCAGGAACGGTAGAGAGGCTTTCGGTGGGGTTCGAGGTTAGTACAAGCCGGACGGAGGTGTAGTAGGAAGCATGGGAGTCGAGGGAAAGGTGCAAGCGCTGGAAGGAGAAGGGGTGTGAATTCAAAACAAAGAAAGGAGATGAGAGAAATAGCTTTTCAACAAACAAATATAAAGCTTTCATTATAATACATAAATACTCTAGTGAATGGGCACATTCAAGCTTCAAGGAAAATTAAATGGGCACGTGAACCATCAAATGCAACGTTATATTACCAACGTTGGACCCATAGAAGCAAACGAAATAATTATACCGAAATATAGGGAATAGAAAAAGTTAGATATTGAATTTTTTTTTAAAAAAATAAAAAAATCAGTGGCTATTTGGTTTCACATAGTGGATAGATAAATGGTCGCAAGGAAACAAATAAATTCAAACGGACACCGATACGGCTAGCCGTTTCGTGGGTTTCACCACGTACCGGGTTTCCGAAATACACCAATGAACATACTATTGAGATCTACATGACGTGATGATCAAAATAGTATACAGATCTCAGTGGTACGATCGAGTTATCAAAAGTCCATATCGGTACAAAAATGCTGCAAATCTGTCGAAAATAAGATAAACGAAGCGAAAGTGATTCAAATTTGAAGAAACGAAATATGGCATCTCACTCAGAAGATGATTTACAAATTTATTATATAAAAATATTTGGATTTCGAAAACTTTTTATTTTCATCGCTTTTTAACTGATTAAATTGAAGTAAATTTACGCGCGAAATAAACTTTCGTATTTTCGGACGAAAATTTACCAGTTGCTATGTTTAACTAAACGCATTCCAAATATCAAATTTATATTTCAAAATTTTATCGTTTAAAATTTCACAAAATTTCAACTAATTACGTTATTAAAACAGTTGAAATTTACGGGTTGTTACACTCTCCCCCACTCAAAACTTTTCGTCCCCGAAAAGGAACGAGGTAGGAGAATAGAAACAACCAGAAGAAAATAGATTTGAAATACAAAATAACAGTTAATTTAAACCCTATAAATTCAAATTAATTGATATTTAATAATTGATTTAATCCATTTGATTTCACTAAAATCAATCTCAATTATTTCTAAATTCATCATCTTATTATCCCATTTTCTTCAATTTACAATTTCTAAAACCATAAATTTTGAATAGTCTTTTATTAAAATCATATTTTCTTCAACAATTTTAAATTCTTCTTTATTCTAAATTACTATTAAATTCATTCTACTTAATATATCTACTCACATATATTTAACCTATATAAATTAATTTAAACCATAAAAGTTTCCATTTAAATTAATTTATTATTTACTAATTTCTTTTAAATTCAAGGTATTTTCATATGTTGATCAAATTTCAATTTATTAATTCTTTCAAAACAAATTTATTTCATTATTTAACTGAGTTTACTTATTATCCTATCTAACTTTATTAACATCTTTATAATCAAAATTTTAGTGTATAACATTTATTATAAACACTCAAATTTTATTTATAAAATTATTTATTATCCAATTACATATTCAACTTCTGAATGATTTAGGTAAGTTGTATTAGAATGCAGTTGAACAATATACAAATAAAATTTTCCCAATTCAATTATTCAAGTTTAAATATTTATTCCAAATTTTGGTTTTATTTATAATTAAAATCATCCTTTAACAAAATTTAAGAATTAGATTTCCGATTAACTTTAACAATTTAGAGATATATATAATATATATATCAAATCAAATTAAAATTTTAAAATAAGATACTTATATATATATAAATCAAATTATACTGAAGAAATTCAAATCAAAATATTTTTCAAACAAAACCGTAGCAAAGCTACAGAATAGTATCCCCACTTCGAAACTCGAAAATGAATGTCGATGATGCGGCCGCCATCACCGAAATTATTTTCCAACGACAAAGAGAAGAGCACTGATTTCAACATTTAAAATTCTTTTGAAAACGGTTCCTATTTGAAAATACGTTCAATAATATACATTTTTTTTAAAAATTTAAAAACAAAGCTTGAAATTTTAGGAATTTAAATTCTCAAATTCTTACTTTAATTTCATTTAAATTTCTAAATAAATCTATAAACCAACTTTTATAATTCCATTTATTTTTATGTTGGAATAATCAATGATTTACAAAACAAATAGTGAAAATCAAATATTACCTTTTTGATAACCAATTCAGTTAACAATTCGATTTCAGAAAATTTATACTTATATATAATATAATCATACAAAACTTTTATTTTATCTACCAAATTTGAAAATAATATTGTGTCAGTTTGCTCTGCTACAGTATTTTGGAAATCCTATCGATAGCGTTGATCAGACGAATCGATCGAAAACCCAAATCACATCAACTACTCAAACAACACAATATGTGACGACCCGGAATTTTTGTATATTTGAAATTGGAATATTTAATTAATTTTAATTATTCAGAGGTTAAATTTTTAACTTGAATTTCAAATATCAATATTTATGGGATAATTAAATATTGAATTTAATTATCGGAATTGGGTAAATTATTGAATCTGGAATTGTAAGCTCGTTAAAAATAATTTGATGACTTGTAAAATCTATATTGATAATACTGAGGGCAGTAGAACTTTTAAAATCGAATTTAAAACTGAATCGTTCAGTTTTCAAATTTCAACGTTTAAATTGAATTTAAAAATAGTCGTCCGGGGGCACTGTCTCGGAATTTGACGAAACCAGTCCCATTTGATCCGTAATGTTGTATTATTATCGGATTTCAATTTTCGTGGCGTTTGGAGTTGTTGTGTGAGCGTACGATATATAAATGCGTTGAAATTTATATTAGATTCAACAAAATAAATACTTTATTGGCTGGTTAATTAATCTTCACACCCAAAATATCTCACCACTTTTCAAAACACTGTAGTCAACCTTATCCTACACGCCATCTTATTTTCACATCACGTCCCTTCTTTTATTTCACAGCCGAAAATCTAAATGTTAAAAACAAAGAAAAATATCAGAGCTTCAAATACAATAAGGAAGTCGCCATCCATTTCTTTTCAAATCTCGTTCCTTTCTACTCAGTTTAAAATCAAAATGGAAATGAAAATAATGGCCGAAGCCTCATTTCAAATTCAGCGAGAAAATTTCCCTTCGTTAAATAGAGATCTTGGCCGCGTAAATCGTTTTCCAAGGAATTAAAATGGGCAGACAATCGAATCAAGGATTGGTGGCAACGAGAGAGGCTCCTCGCGAGCACGTAGGGTAGTCGGTGGCTTCGTTTTCGTCTCAAGGGTGAGAGGGGTGTCGCGCGAAACGGCAGCAGTTCGCGAGGGAAGAAGAGGATCTTGCGAGAGGAGGGCAGAGGTGATGCCGCGATTGCTTGGAAGGGGCGGGTCGCTAGGTTGTCGTGAGCTCGAGATGATGGGGAAGAGCGCGTCTGCTCGATAGTTCTTGGCTTGCTGCGGCAGTTTAGTGGCGAAGTCGAATGTTTTGGGGATAGGACGTGGACGGTGTTGTTCTAGATGGAGGCAGTGGGATGCTTTGGTGGTCTCAGGCCTGGGTGTCTCGAGTGGAGTGAGGGGTGGTGGTGGCTGTGAGTCTCCCTGGAACCGATTGCTAGGTATAAAATTTTATTTTTATTATTTTGTTATAAAAAGTAAGGGAACCACTCTTCTGATTGGAAAGAAATTTTGGGCAGATAGTAAATTATACTTAGTATAGAAATTTGCTTAGCATAAGTTACTGTAAGTTGATTAAATGTTAAAATGGAAAATATACTGGTATGAAATATATATATAAGATTTTAAAACGTTTAAAGAATTTATGAAAGTTAGATTTTTGAAGTATAATTTATTTAATTAACTTATTCAATTCTTCTGGTTGCTAGAATGTTCTTGTTAAAAAAAAGGGGGGGGAAATAAAATACGTATAAACGGGAGTTTGGATATTGGAAGTTATAGGGATTATCTGGTTTAAATAAATTATTTAATTAGTTCTTGAAATAATCTATTAGAATAATTAATTGAAATTAGGATTTAACCGGGTAAAACCAAATTGTTAATTTAAACTTTAAGTATTAAATGGTAATTAAGTGTTCGGTTTATATCTTAAATACTAATAAATCATATAAACCATTATTCAAGGTCTGGAATTGTGGAGAGACAAGTCAGTTTGGATCGAATTCGCAAAACAAAAATCAAAGGTGAGTTAATCTCACTCAGTTAAATTTTAATTTAAATTTAATTGGTTAAATCTAAATAATTGATTTAATAATTGCATTGATTGGATTGATATTGTTATGGATAATATGGTATATAGTAGTATATACCAATATATATATATATTGGCATATGTATATATTGGATTTGATATTCCCGCATTTTATAGCGGATGAGACCCTATGCGCCGCATAATAGCGGATGATTTATTTTAAAACCCATATACCGCGATATTCCACCTCGAAGTGGAATTGGTATTGTGCTAACATCTGTGGATGCAGGGAAACAGGTTGGAGGGATCCAACTGGATTCCTCAAAAATTTATTTTATTATGCTGTGATCTGAATTTTGATATCCTGTGATGATTTGATATTGGATGTTGTAGTTGATTGAATTCCCAGTATAATAAATTTTGAAAATCTATGGAATTGAATTTTTGAAGAAAATAAAGAATAATAATTTAAGTAAATTGGAATAAATTTAAAAGTGAATTGTAAATAAGATAAAATAAAGAGAATTGGAATTTTAGTAAATACAGGAAAAAGAAATTTAAATTTATGAAGGAGAAATAAAGATTAGAAAACTCAAGTAATATTGGTTTAGAGAAATAAAATTTAAAAGGGTATGGTATTTGAAATAAATAAAGTAAACAAGGAAATTTTATCCCAAAGTAAAGCAAATTTGAAATCAATTGCAGAATTGATGTAAATGTTTGGAATTTGAAATTTAAGAGAAATGAGAATTTGGAAATTTATAAACTGGGTTTATAAAGTGAAATAAATGTCGATGGGCATTTTAAATATAAATTCAGGATGGGAATTTATAAGGGAAGTAGAATTGGTTTAAGAATAAATAATGATTTATTTTTTTAAAAGAAGTGGAAGAGAAGTATTTTCTGGATAGCCAAGTACAATTCGTTTTAAAGAAATTTTAAATATTTGTTAAAGATTTATTGTTATTTTAAAAATCATACTTCAGAAAATCTATCATTTCAAATGTAAATTTCAAAAGTAAGTATTTTTCAAAACTATTATTGTAGTAGATATAAAAGTGAATTGATAATATGTTTTAAAGGAAATTTGTTGATATTTTTAAAAAAAAGTGGTTTTATTTTAAATGTTTTTAAATATATATTTTAACTTAAGTATTCAAGTAGTTTAAAAAGGTGTTTTATAAAGTATATTTAAAATAAAGAGTTTTAAAATTTATTTTTAAAAATCTAAAATGGTTTGTACTTGGTATTCCAGTGAAAATAAATATTTGGAAAATTATTCCGTGAAAGGAATCTAGTTTGAGATTGTTTCCAATGGGGATTGGAAAGGGAAATAATATTTGTGAAGATATTTTGAGGGATATAAATAATTTGGAGAAATTATTGATTGTTGATGGTTGTTATGGATGTTAATTGATAGTTAAACAACCGACTATCAATATTGGCCAAATGCGCTGATCGTTTCGAAGAGACCGGGATCGGGTTTCCGTATACCGGGATTCTAGGTCTGGAGACTCGAAAACCACTTCGATCCGGTTTGTACGTTTCGTGGGGAAACGAGGGTAATATTGATAAGGGGATAGTGTTATCAGTTCTGTTCGGACCCGGAACGGACTTGTATGGATGAATGCTTTCGGACATCGTCAGGGGACGATGGGCATTCTAAGTAAAACGTTCTGAAGGTAACGTTTAGCCTCAAGCCTCATCAACCGGGAATGACTGAAAATCAGGGGTTATGCAGCAAGGCTTCGTGGGTAGCGCCCACTGGAGAGTATGATCATTCCTGTCTAGATGTCCCTTTTATTTCGGCTTAGTGGTGCGGTTGCTGATCCCAACCGTGGGGTGATCATATTCGGAATTGCCCATAGGTGATTCCGGCCTTGTGTTGCAGGGGAGCGGGCGTACTCCTCGGTACTGTGATCTAGGCCACGTACTGTGACAGGTGGTACCCCAGTGCCTAGTCATTCGTTGGAAATCCATTCTCCCTACGTGCCTTGTACGTGTTTTGTTTGTATACCTAGTATGCTGGAATTTAATCATGTAACAATTTCAGCTATTTGAATAAGTATTTGTAAATAGACACTATTATAATATCAGAGGATTTTATAAAAAGGTGTTTTAGCTATCGTAAGGTAAAAACCCGACATGTTTATTTGTGGCGTGGTCTTACGAGATGCTTTTGTTTTTCAAAGGGTTTTGAAACTTTAATAATCAAATTGAGTGTGATTTTCTCACGCTGGTATTCCAGACTGACTCGGGTGTTGTTTTATATAATGCTCGGGTCAGACCGAGATAAACAGGTTCAGATTGTAGCTGTGAAGCTCAGGAGACGAGCTGGATGGCGATACGTACTTCCGTATTTGTTTATTTTTCCGCTGTGTATTTGGATGTATATCATTGATGTGATGAACTCTGATGATGTATTCTGTAAATGTATTGTATAAACAGATATATTTTTCTGTTTGAGTAAAGATCTGTTTTGTATATATTATATTTTATTTCGCTGCGATGTGAGATTCTGTTGTTGATTTTCTATTTCTTCTTCGTCTACCTCTTCTTCTTTAACACAAATGGTTCGATTTTCCGGGACTGGAAAGTCGGGTCGTTACAGTGGTATCAGAGCAAAGGTTGGCGATAACCTTGGCTCTGGTGGAAATTTTGAGTGTATTAATAGATATGAGCGCGTATTTGTTAGTGAATATAAAATGGTTTTATATTGTGTTGGTTGATTTATTGAGTGGCATATGAACCTTCGTCGGCACAGTCTGCGCAACTGTATCGAAGGGGTTTCTAAACACTTAAATAGAACAATTCGACACAATATTGTTTTGAAACGGGTAGATGAAATAATTTTACCCGAAAAATGTATTTTGATATAAAAGAAATATTTCTTTAAATTATTATATATTTGGATGCTTGGATTAAAATATTCTAACAAATAAAATTGAAAGAAAAAAAAATATGGTAAGATTGTAAAATCAGAATGATTTACATAACCAACGGAAATTTGTATAAATATAAAATTTGTACAAATGAATTATAGTTAAAATTTGATTTAATCAAAATGGTAAATTTAAACCCTGGATATTTGGAAGTGTTTTCAAAGTGTTTTGAAGATAAACACTAGCATTATTATTTTGGAAAGTATTTCTGGAAGGGAAATTGTTTCAAATAAATTTTTGAAAGGGATATAGCAATAAATTCATTTCAGTTGCTGGAAATAATTCGGAGGATGACGGCCGCATCTTCAGAATTTATTTTCGAACTCCTGAGTGACGAATTGCTGCCAAATTGATTATTCAGAAAAGCTAGTTGTTTTTGAAATTTCCAAAGGAATTTTGTTGGAATTAAAAGCCAGGATTGGTTTAAAAATCAGAGAAATGTGATTTGGAGATGTTGGAGATTCCAAAATGGTTTGAAATTAAAAGCCGGGGGTTTAAAAAGGGGAAAGGTCAAAAATGAAATTGACTTGGTGTGATATCCCGGGATTCCAAGGGATTTAAAATATGATAATCCTTTAAATTTATTATTAAATTTGGTAAAATTGTTGTTTTCAAACAATTTAATAATGAGTTGTTTTTAAATATAGTTATAAACAGATTTTAAATAGGTATATTTCAAAATTAATAAGTATTGATTGAATGTATATATATATATATATATATATATGTATATATTAAAATTGTTTTTAAATAAAATAATTAGTTACAAATCTAATAATGTGTATTTAATTTTATATATATGATTTTATTAGAATATAATTGGTTTATATTCTATTTCCTTTTAAAGATTTTATTTACTTAAGGTTTAGAAAAGTATTTATAAATTAAGAAATGTATTAATCAATTAGGAAATTAATAATAAAAGCTTTTAAAATCTTTTAGAAATAAATAAAAATGATATGTTTACAAGTGTTAGGATAATAAAGCTTGTAAATACATGTGTAAGTAGATTAAAGTGTGAATTTGACAAATGTAATCAAATTGAACAAGTGTACTTTTATTTTCTTTGTCTTTAATTTTTAATAAATCATAATTTAACTCTATATAAACATACATCTTCCCTCTTCCAATTCTCTTTTCTATTCTCATTCCTAAAGCAAGAAAACTCCACCTGAAATATTTTATCAAAATCAGAAAAGTTTCATAAACTAAAACCAGTGACAATTCTCAAACTCAAAGCCAAACTCAGTAAAACATTCTTCACAAACCTATAATCTTTTCCTCAAACAACCTGAAAGCATTTTACAAAAGCTCTAGCTCAAAATCAAAATCTGTAATCAATTTTCAAAACTCAGAGCAAAACCTGTAAGCAGTTTTAAAAGCCTGTAATCATCTTCAACTTGTATCATCGAAACTTCAAGTTTTTAAAGAAATCATCTCATCAACAAAGCATTTTTAAGAAGATCACAGCAATTTAAAGTTTCCAGTTCAAAGCATTTCAGAGATCAAAAGCAAAATTCTTTCCAGTTCAACCGAGCATTTCAGTCCATTTGACAAAGCATTTCAGTTTTAAAAGAAATCAAATATCAAGATGCAGTTTTCAAATTTTCAAAGTTTCCTGTTTCAAATCTCAAGCCTCTGTCTTTTTAAATCAGGTGAGTAAACATCCTTTTTCAAAAGTTAAGATGAATTTAAATTTGCTTTCGAATGATTTCTGAATGAAGTATATTTGCATGTCTGTAATTATGAAAGCCCTTATATATTTAAAGATGTGCATATCTGTTATTTTTAAACATCTTATTGATAGACAAAATCCTCTGCCTATAAACTGTGAACATAAATCCCTTTAGATTTGATGCAGATAATATATGTTAGGGATAAAATTTGAATGTATGTTTGAAATATATATGCATGTTTGTTTTAGAATGTATATATGAATGTTGAAACCATGTGTGTATGTGTGTATTGAACTGTGAATGTTGTTATGTCTCTGTTCCAGATTTCAGTGTTTACCCATCAATCAAAGATTCACATCTTTTTATTTGATAAATGTTAGCACTTGGATTAAAAACAAATTAGTTTAGTTTTAGCATAATCTAAGCACTAAAAATAGAAACAAGTATGAAAGATCTAAAATATACTTGTATTTGGAAATACCAGCAGGAATCTTTTAAAACTTGTAAAAATCAAATGTTGTATTCCACTGATTTAAGTGTATATCTGGAATAAACACTGAAAAGTAAGATTTTTAAAACTACAATTTCAATTTTTAGAATTGAAATGAGGGTGCAGTCTTTAGTTAACCAGAGTTTGGACTTTGGGTCTTTTCTGTCGATCTGTGGAGTTTGGGTGATCGCGGTTGTTTCTGGAGCTAGATGGTTGATCAGGGAAGTAAGGAAAAATGGTAGAAGTTGTGGGTGTTCACGGTGGTGGCGGTGGCAAATCGAATTTAGTTTTTGACCTAGTTTTGGTTGAAGTCTGATTTGGGGATCGTATCTCCACCTATGGTTGATCGAGTGGGTCGAGGTGGAAGGGATTTGTTGCGTAGGAGCTTGGCAAGGTATGGACGAAGTGGTTATTTTTCCGGTGGCCAGAATCGATGGAGCGAGGCTTTTCTGGCAATGGGTTAAGTTCCAGTTCAACTGGAAAGTTCGATCGAGGTAGCTCGATCTCGTTTCTGGGTTTGATGTGAATATCTGGAAGGTCAGATGGCTGGAGGAGGTCGAAGTGCACTTGTCGACGATTGAAGTGGAAGCCGGAGCTCAGGCGATCGATGGTGCATGTGCACGACTTGTCTGGTGTCAGTGGTTTTGGGAATAAGGAGGTCTCGAGTTTTATTGCGTGTGAGGATCGAAGTTTTTAGGCATACGACTCGAAGTGATTTAGAAGTGGGCTCGAGTAGTTTTAGTGTTGTCAGGTTTTATACCTGTCAGTTTGAAATTTAAATCTAATTTAAATTTTGAAGCAATAGTTAATCAGTAAATCAAAGTTTGAGATATGAAGACAAGTTTAGTTTTAAACTTTAATATTAGATAAATAGTTTTATGAATTTAAATGTTTAAATAGGTTTTAAAATGGTAGTTAGATTTAATTAAATGTTTCAAATATGAATGATAAATGATAACTTGTTTATCAATAAGAATAATGTTTTATCTTAAAGTAATTAAAGATTTATGTTCATTAAATTAATTAGGAAATTTAATGGATAATTAAATTGTTTGATTAATTAATCATTTGGATTAATTAAATAAATAATTAAAGGTTTAAACTAATTTAGTTAGGATTAAGATAAATAAATTAGGAATGATTAATTTATAATTGAGGATTATAAATTAGAGTATTAATTAATGGTTAAGAATTAATTAATAGAGTAATTAAATATTAATTAAGTTATGGTTAACACTTAATTAATTAAATAATTAAAGATTAATTAATTGGTTATAAAGATTTATTAATTTGAAATTAATAATACTTAATCTAAGATAATTACTTAAGAAAAGTAATTAAAGAGTTGTTAATAGTTAATGAAGGTCATTAACTATGGATTATTAAATAATTAATTAATGTAATTAATTTTTAATTAGATTAATTAATTTAAAGATAATCAATTATAGAATTTGTTTTAAATGAATTACTTAATGGAAGTAATTAAGAGAATTTATTACTCATTGGAATTAAGAAAGTTAATGTGATTAGTTAAGTTAATTAAGTTTAATTAATTTAGAATAATCAATGGATGATTTGATTAATAATTACTTAATGTAATTAATAAGGTATTATTATTTAGGGAAGTAAATAATAGATAATTACTGAAAGTAATTAATTGAAGGAAAGTAATTTGAGTTAATTACTTTGAATAATTAATCAAGGGATTAATTAAGGAATTAATTAAGGACTAATTAATTTAGTTAATAAAAGTAATTAAGGGTAGTTAATTACTGATTGAAGATTAATCAAGGTGATTAATAAATGTTGTTTAAATTAAAGGTTAATTACTTAATGTAATTAATTTAATTAAGTAATTAATAATTAATTTGTAATTAAGGATCATTAATTAATATAATTAATGATGTAATTAAGAATTTATTTATTTAAGAAATAATTAATAAATGAAGTAATTAATCAATGTAATTAATTAAGGATTAATGTAATTAATTATAGTTGATTAACTTAATTAATTTTAGTTAATTAATTAATGATGTAATTAAAGGTTAATTACTATAAGTGGTTAAGGATAATTAATTTAAGTAATTAATTGAGAATAAATTACTTGAATATAATTAAAAGATAATTAATCAAAGATGATTAATTGAAATGAAATATTAGAAGATAATTAATTAATTAAATTGTAATTAATTAATGGTTAAGTAAGAAGGATTTATAAAATGAAGTAATTAATTTAATTCACTTTAAATTAATTAGAGATGATATAAATCATTACTTATGAATGGGTGTTAGTATTGGATACTTGACTTTGATTGATATCTCTGATAAGATATATGCTGTGTGATATGGATGTTAGTTGAATTATATGGACTATCTGATAATGTTGATTATCTGTTGTAAATTATCTTTCTTTGTGTATAAAGATAATGAATTAAATTGTTTTAACCTTTAAAACAACTTGGCCTTAAAAGATACGCTTTGGATTTCGATGAGACCGGGATCGGGTTTGCTACATTACAGCGTGATAGGGGGTTCTCGCTTTGCGTTAGGTGGCGAACGGGAGACTCTTACCCCTACATGTCCCCGGGGGTAGTATAAGGCCTTTTGGGGTTGGTTGCGACTCGAGAGGGTGGCCGTAAAAGCAAACCTGAGGTATCACTGTGAGCCACAGCGGGGCTGGGATGGTTGAAAAGCCTACCGGTCGTGAACCGTTGCTGAAGGTTGAAAAGCCTAGGACGTTAAAAATTTGTTTCTTGCAAATTCCTGAAGATGTTTTCTTTGGAACAAGATTAAGGAAGTGTGTATGCTTTGGTACTGTGGCTGAGTTCAGCATGGTGTTTCTGTTTGGTTTGGAGATCGAGTTTCTCGAAGATCTTTGGAATAGGAAGTCCTTGGCATCAGTGTCAGCAGTGCAGCTCGGAGTATTCTGGATGAGCAGTTTTTCTGGATGAGCAGTTTTTCTGGAGGTGAAGTTCAGAAGCAGTAAGAGGATCCATTTCTTCGATGGATTGGATAGTTAAGTTGAGCTGTTCTGTTTGGTAAAGAAGAACAGTTTTTCTTTGGAATTAGGATGGGTTGATCGCAAAAGTGACTTGCGATTGTCTGAGTGTTCTCTTGGGTTATCAGAATTTTTCTGGATGTCTTCAGAGAAGTCAGAAGTTTGTCCGCATCTGAAGGTTGAGTTTACTTATCGACTGGATTCCATGAGTGATACCGGTGGTTTAGTCTAGTGGAAGGATGTTTCCTAGAGAGGGAGTTGGTGAAGCAGCTCAAGTTTTGCTGAAGTATCCGAGTTTCTTTATGGATCAGTGAACCTTATTTCTAGAAGTGAGTTGTCCAGTCTGTGCTCGAGTTCATCAACGGCATTTTTATTTTCTCCAGATCAGAGTGGTGCAGCGGAAGCAAGATGGCAGCTGTTCTAGAGTGGAAGCAACCGGAAGTTGGAATGATTTGGGATTAGAGAATTTCTACAGGAAATATTTTTAGATTTGAGTCCAGATTGGTGAGTGTATCTGTTTGTCTTTTCCGGATAGGAGAAGAAGTGGTAGCCTACTGATGGTGGAGTAGATTTTCGGTAAATCTTGAGAGGATCAATATGTTGAGTTATTTTTGATCCAATTTGTCTCTGGAAGCATCAGTAAAGGTTGAGCTGATCGGTAAGGATGTAGGCAGCCAGGATCGTCAGAAGAGTCCTGAAGATTAGAGACGGAGGAATTTGGAATTCGAAGTTGGAGACTTCATTATTATAGAAGTTTTCTCTGGTAAAAGGGAGCTATAAGATTGGGTAAGTCTGGGAAGTCAGCTCCGAGTTGTTTTGAATCTCTTCTGTATTCTGATTTGGATAAGTGTTTGATCTACCAGTTTGGATAACTGGGATTCGGAGTATATCGCGTATCTTTGAGGAAGTACGTGTTTGATCTATCTTTGGTTTTGGAACTGGTAGTTCGGGAAGATTTGGTTGTTGAGTCAGACTCGTCTGTAGTCTGATATCTTGTTTAGTTTTATAGATCTAGATGAGTAGGAGCTCTATAGCTTCGTAGTTTAGATTGTCTGAAGAACGAGTATCCCGATATATATATATATACTTGGGGAAACTCGTGGAAATTTAGGAAGCTTATCCGGATCTGTGTCCGGATAACTAATATTGATTGTTTGATTTGAATTGTTGTTTGGATAAAATTGGTTGTTTATTTGTGTTGGCTGATAGGTATGCTTAGATTGGTTGAAATAAAATAAAAACTTTGGATTATCTTTTGTTTTAAATTTCGAGGACGAAATTATTTTAAGGGGGGAGGAATGTGATATCCCGGGATTCCAAGGGATTTAAAATATGATAATCCTTTAAATTTATTATTAAATTTGGTAAAATTGTTGTTTTCAAACAATTTAATAATGAGTTGTTTTTAAATATAGTTATAAACAGATTTTAAATAGGTATATTTCAAAATTAATAAGTATTGATTGAATGTATATATATATATATATATATGTATATATTAAAATTGTTTTTAAATAAAATAATTAGTTACAAATCTAATAATGTGTATTTAATTTTATATATATGATTTTATTAGAATATAATTGGTTTATATTCTATTTACTTTTAAAGATTTTATTTACTTAAGGTTTAGAAAAGTATTTATAAATTAAGAAATGTATTAATCAATTAGGAAATTAATAATAAAAGCTTTTAAAATCTTTTAGAAATAAATAAAAATGATATGTTTACAAGTGTTAGGATAATAAAGCTTGTAAATACATGTGTAAGTAGATTAAAGTGTGAATTTGACAAATGTAATCAAATTGAACAAGTGTACTTTTATTTTCTTTGTCTTTAATTTTTAATAAATCATAATTTAACTCTATATAAACATACATCTTCCCTCTTCCAATTCTCTTTTCTATTCTCATTCCTAAAGCAAGAAAACTCCACCTGAAATATTTTATCAAAATCAGAAAAGTTTCATAAACTAAAACCAGTGACAATTCTCAAACTCAAAGCCAAACTCAGTAAAACATTCTTCACAAACCTATAATCTTTTCCTCAAACAACCTGAAAGCATTTTACAAAAGCTCTAGCTCAAAATCAAAATCTGTAATCAATTTTCAAAACTCAGAGCAAAACCTGTAAGCAGTTTTAAAAGCCTGTAATCATCTTCAACTTGTATCATCGAAACTTCAAGTTTTTAAAGAAATCATCTCATCAACAAAGCATTTTTAAGAAGATCACAGCAATTTAAAGTTTCCAGTTCAAAGCATTTCAGAGATCAAAAGCAAAATTCTTTCCAGTTCAACCGAGCATTTCAGTCCATTTGACAAAGCATTTCAGTTTTAAAAGAAATCAAATATCAAGATGCAGATTTCAAATTTTCAAAGTTTCCTGTTTCAAATCTCAAGCCTCTGTCTTTTTAAATCAGGTGAGTAAACATCCTTTTTCAAAAGTTAAGATGAATTTAAATTTGCTTTCGAATGATTTCTGAATGAAGTATATTTGCATGTCTGTAATTATGAAAGCCCTTATATATTTAAAGATGTGCATATCTGTTATTTTTAAACATCTTATTGATAGACAAAATCCTCTGCCTATAAACTGTGAACATAAATCCCTTTAGATTTGATGCAGATAATATATGTTAGGGATAAAATTTGAATGTATGTTTGAAATATATATGCATGTTTGTTTTAGAATGTATATATGAATGTTGAAACCATTTGTGTATGTGTGTATTGAACTGTGAATGTTGTTATGTCTCTGTTCCAGATTTCAGTGTTTACCCATCAATCAAAGATTCACATCTTTTTATTTGATAAATGTTAGCACTTGGATTAAAAACAAATTAGTTTAGTTTTAGCATAATCTAAGCACTAAAAATAGAAACAAGTATGAAAGATCTAAAATATACTTGTATTTGGAAATACCAGCAGGAATCTTTTAAAACTTGTAAAAATCAAATGTTGTATTCCACTGATTTAAGTGTATATCTGGAATAAACACTGAAAAGTAAGATTTTTAAAACTACAATTTCAATTTTTAGAATTGAAATGAGGGTGCAGTCTTTAGTTAACCAGAGTTTGGACTTTGGGTCTTTTCTGTCGATCTGTGGAGTTTGGGTGATCGTGGTTGTTTCTGGAGCTAGATGGTTGATCATGGAAGTAAGGAAAAATTGTAGAAGTTGTGGGTGTTCACGGTGGTGGCGGTGGCAAATCGAATTTAGTTTTTGACCTAGTTTTGGTTGAAGTCTGATTTGGGGATCGTATCTCCACCTATGGTTGATCGAGTGGGTCGAGGTGGAAGGGATTTGTTGCGTAGGAGCTTGGCAAGGTATGGACGAAGTGGTTATTTTTCCGGTGGCCAGAATCGATGGAGCGAGGCTTTTCTGGCAATGGGTTAAGTTCCAGTTCAACTGGAAAGTTCGATCGAGGTAGCTCGATCTCGTTTCTGGGTTTGATGTGAATATCTGGAAGGTCAGATGGCTGGAGGAGGTCGAAGTGCACTTGTCGACGATTGAAGTGGAAGCCGGAGCTCAGGCGATCGATGGTGCATGTGCACGACTTGTCTGGTGTCAGTGGTTTTGGGAATAAGGAGGTCTCGAGTTTTATTGCGTGTGAGGATCGAAGTTTTTAGGCATACGACTCGAAGTGATTTAGAAGTGGGCTCGAGTAGTTTTAGTGTTGTCAGGTTTTATACCTGTCAGTTTGAAATTTAAATCTAATTTAAATTTTGAAGCAATAGTTAATCAGTAAATCAAAGTTTGAGATATGAAGACAAGTTTAGTTTTAAACTTTAATATTAGATAAATAGTTTTATGAATTTAAATGTTTAAATAGGTTTTAAAATGGTAGTTAGATTTAATTAAATGTTTCAAATATGAATGATAAATGATAACTTGTTTATCAATAAGAATAATGTTTTATCTTAAAGTAATTAAAGATTTATGTTCATTAAATTAATTAGGAAATTTAATGGATAATTAAATTGTTTGATTAATTAATCATTTGGATTAATTAAATAAATAATTAAAGGTTTAAACTAATTTAGTTAGGATTAAGATAAATAAATTAGGAATGATTAATTTATAATTGAGGATTATAAATTAGAGTATTAATTAATGGTTAAGAATTAATTAATAGAGTAATTAAATATTAATTAAGTTATGGTTAACACTTAATTAATTAAATAATTAAAGATTAATTAATTGGTTATAAAGATTTATTAATTTGAAATTAATAATACTTAATCTAAGATAATTACTTAAGAAAAGTAATTAAAGAGTTGTTAATAGTTAATGAAGGTCATTAACTATGGATTATTAAATAATTAATTAATGTAATTAATTTTTAATTAGATTAATTAATTTAAAGATAATCAATTATAGAATTTGTTTTAAATGAATTACTTAATGGAAGTAATTAAGAGAATTTATTACTCATTGGAATTAAGAAAGTTAATGTGATTAGTTAAGTTAATTAAGTTTAATTAATTTAGAATAATCAATGGATGATTTGATTAATAATTACTTAATGTAATTAATAAGGTATTATTATTTAGGGAAGTAAATAATAGATAATTACTGAAAGTAATTAATTGAAGGAAAGTAATTTGAGTTAATTACTTTGAATAATTAATCAAGGGATTAATTAAGGAATTAATTAAGGACTAATTAATTTAGTTAATAAAAGTAATTAAGGGTAGTTAATTACTGATTGAAGATTAATCAAGGTGATTAATAAATGTTGTTTAAATTAAAGGTTAATTACTTAATGTAATTAATTTAATTAAGTAATTAATAATTAATTTGTAATTAAGGATCATTAATTAATATAATTAATGATGTAATTAAGAATTTATTTATTTAAGAAATAATTAATAAATGAAGTAATTAATCAATGTAATTAATTAAGGATTAATGTAATTAATTATAGTTGATTAACTTAATTAATTTTAGTTAATTAATTAATGATGTAATTAAAGGTTAATTACTATAAGTGGTTAAGGATAATTAATTTAAGTAATTAATTGAGAATAAATTACTTGAATATAATTAAAAGATAATTAATCAAAGATGATTAATTGAAATGAAATATTAGAAGATAATTAATTAATTAAATTGTAATTAATTAATGGTTAAGTAAGAAGGATTTATAAAATGAAGTAATTAATTTAATTCACTTTAAATTAATTAGAGATGATATAAATCATTACTTATGAATGGGTGTTAGTATTGGATACTTGACTTTGATTGATATCTCTGATAAGATATATGCTGTGTGATATGGATGTTAGTTGAATTATATGGACTATCTGATAATGTTGATTATCTGTTGTAAATTATCTTTCTTTGTGTATAAAGATAATGAATTAAATTGTTTTAACCTTTAAAACAACTTGGCCTTAAAAGATACGCTTTGGATTTCGATGAGACCGGGATCGGGTTTGCTACATTACAGCGTGATAGGGGGTTCTCGCTTTGCGTTAGGTGGCGAACGGGAGACTCTTACCCCTACATGTCCCCGGGGGTAGTATAAGGCCTTTTGGGGTTGGTTGCGACTCGAGAGGGTGGCCGTAAAAGCAAACCTGAGGTATCACTGTGAGCCACAGCGGGGCTGGGATGGTTGAAAAGCCTACCGGTCGTGAACCGTTGCTGAAGGTTGAAAAGCCTAGGACGTTAAAAATTTGTTTCTTGCAAATTCCTGAAGATGTTTTCTTTGGAACAAGATTAAGGAAGTGTGTATGCTTTGGTACTGTGGCTGAGTTCAGCATGGTGTTTCTGTTTGGTTTGGAGATCGAGTTTCTCGAAGATCTTTGGAATAGGAAGTCCTTGGCATCAGTGTCAGCAGTGCAGCTCGGAGTATTCTGGATGAGCAGTTTTTCTGGATGAGCAGTTTTTCTGGAGGTGAAGTTCAGAAGCAGTAAGAGGATCCATTTCTTCGATGGATTGGATAGTTAAGTTGAGCTGTTCTGTTTGGTAAAGAAGAACAGTTTTTCTTTGGAATTAGGATGGGTTGATCGCAAAAGTGACTTGCGATTGTCTGAGTGTTCTCTTGGGTTATCAGAATTTTTCTGGATGTCTTCAGAGAAGTCAGAAGTTTGTCCGCATTTGAAGGTTGAGTTTACTTATCGACTGGATTCCATGAGTGATACCGGTGGTTTAGTCTAGTGGAAGGATGTTTCCTAGAGAGGGAGTTGGTGAAGCAGCTCAAGTTTTGCTGAAGTATCCGAGTTTCTTTATGGATCAGTGAACCTTATTTCTAGAAGTGAGTTGTCCAGTCTATGCTCGAGTTCATCAACGGCATTTTTATTTTCTCCAGATCAGAGTGGTGCAGCGGAAGCAAGATGGCAGCTGTTCTAGAGTGGAAGCAACCGGAAGTTGGAATGATTTGGGATTAGAGAATTTCTACAGGAAATATTTTTAGATTTGAGTCCAGATTGGTGAGTGTATCTGTTTGTCTTTTCCGGATAGGAGAAGAAGTGGTAGCCTACTGATGGTGGAGTAGATTTTCGGTAAATCTTGAGAGGATCACTATGTTGAGTTATTTTTGATCCAATTTGTCTCCGGAAGCATCAGTAAAGGTTGAGCTGATCGGTAAGTATGTAGGCAGCCAGGATCGTCAGAAGAGTCCTGAAGATTAGAGACGGAGGAATTTGGAATTCGAAGTTGGATACTTCATTATTATAGAAGTTTTCTCTGGTAAAAGGGAGCTATAAGATTGGGTAAGTCTGGGAAGTCAGCTCCGAGTTGTTTTGAATCTCTTCTGTATTCTGATTTGGATAAGTGTTTGATCTACCAGTTTGGATAACTGGGATTCGGAGTATATCGCGTATCTTTGAGGAAGTACGTGTTTGATCTATCTTTGGTTTTGGAACTAGTAGTTCGGGAAGATTTGGTTGTTGAGTCAGACTCGTCTGTAGTCTGATATCTTGTTTAGTTTTATAGATCTAGATGAGTAAGAGCTCTATAGCTTCGTAGTTTAGATTGTCTGAAGAACGAGTATCCCGATATATATATATATACTTGGGGAAACTCGTGGAAATTTAGGAAGCTTATCCGGATCTGTGTCCGGATAACTAATATTGATTGTTTGATTTGAATTGTTGTTTGGATAAAATTGGTTGTTTATTTGTGTTGGCTGATAGGTATGCTTAGATTGGTTGAAATAAAATAAAAACTTTGGATTATCTTTTGTTTTAAATTTCGAGGACGAAATTATTTTAAGGGGGGAGGAATGTGATATCCCGGGATTCCAAGGGATTTAAAATATGATAATCCTTTAAATTTATTATTAAATTTGGTAAAATTGTTGTTTTCAAACAATTCAATAATGAGTTGTTTTTAAATATAGTTATAAACAGATTTTAAATAGGTATATTTCAAAATTAATAAGTATTGATTGAATGTATATATATATATGTATATATTAAAATTGTTTTTAAATAAAATAATTAGTTACAAATCTAATAATGTGTATTTAATTTTATATATATGATTTTATTAGAATATAATTGGTTTATATTCTATTTCCTTTTAAAGATTTTATTTACTTAAGGTTTAGAAAAGTATTTATAAATTAAGAAATGTATTAATCAATTAGGAAATTAATAATAAAAGCTTTTAAAATCTTTTAGAAATAAATAAAAATGATATGTTTACAAGTGTTAGGATAATAAAGCTTGTAAATACATGTGTAAGTAGATTAAAGTGTGAATTTGACAAATGTAATCAAATTGAACAAGTGTACTTTTATTTTCTTTGTCTTTAATTTTTAATAAATCATAATTTAACTCTATATAAACATACATCTTCCCTCTTCCAATTCTCTTTTCTATTCTCATTCCTAAAGCAAGAAAACTCCACCTGAAATATTTTATCAAAATCAGAAAAGTTTCATAAACTAAAACCAGTGACAATTCTCAAACTCAAAGCCAAACTCAGTAAAACATTCTTCACAAACCTATAATCTTTTCCTCAAACAACCTGAAAGCATTTTACAAAAGCTCTAGCTCAAAATCAAAATCTGTAATCAATTTTCAAAACTCAGAGCAAAACCTGTAAGCAGTTTTAAAAGCCTGTAATCATCTTCAACTTGTATCATCGAAACTTCAAGTTTTTAAAGAAATCATCTCATCAACAAAGCATTTTTAAGAAGATCACAGCAATTTAAAGTTTCCAGTTCAAAGCATTTCAGAGATCAAGAGCAAAATTCTTTCCAGTTCAACCGAACATTTCAGTCCATTTGACAAAGCATTTCAGTTTTAAAAGAAATCAAATATCAAGATGCAGTTTTCAAATTTTCAAAGTTTCCTGTTTCAAATCTCAAGCCTCTGTCTTTTTAAATCAGGTGAGTAAACATCCTTTTTCAAAAGTTAAGATGAATTTAAATTTGCTTTCGAATGATTTCTGAATGAAGTATATTTGCATGTCTGTAATTATGAAAGCCCTTATATATTTAAAGATGTGCATATCTGTTATTTTTAAACATCTTATTGATAGACAAAATCCTCTGCCTATAAACTGTGAACATAAATCCCTTTAGATTTGATGCAGATAATATATGTTAGGGATAAAATTTGAATGTATGTTTGAAATATATATGCATGTTTGTTTTAGAATGTATATATGAATGTTGAAACCATGTGTGTATGTGTGTATTGAACTGTGAATGTTGTTATGTCTCTGTTCCAGATTTTAGTGTTTACCCATCAATCAAAGATTCACATCTTTTTATTTGATAAATGTTAGCACTTGGATTAAAAACAAATTAGTTTAGTTTTAGCATAATCTAAGCACTAAAAATAGAAACAAGTATGAAAGATCTAAAATATACTTGTATTTGGAAATACCAGCAGGAATCTTTTAAAACTTGTAAAAATCAAATGTTGTATTCCACTGATTTAAGTGTATATCTGGAATAAACACTGAAAAGTAAGATTTTTAAAACTACAATTTCAATTTTTAGAATTGAAATGAGGGTGCAGTCTTTAGTTAACCAGAGTTTGGACTTTGGGTCTTTTCTGTCGATCTTTGGAGTTTGGGTGATCGCGGTTGTTTCTGGAGCTAGATGGTTGATCAGGGAAGTAAGGAAAAATGGTAGAAGTTGTGGGTGTTCACGGTGGTGGCGGTGGCAAATCGAATTTAGTTTTTGACCTAGTTTTGGTTGAAGTCTGATTTGGGGATCGTATCTCCACCTATGGTTGATCGAGTGGGTCGAGGTGGAAGGGATTTGTTGCGTAGGAGCTTGGCAAGGTATGGACGAAGTGGTTATTTTTCCGGTGGCCAGAATCGATGGAGCGAGGCTTTTCTGGCAATGGGTTAAGTTCCAGTTCAACTGGAAAGTTCGATCGAGGTAGCTCGATCTCGTTTCTGGGTTTGATGTGAATATCTGGAAGGTCAGATGGCTGGAGGAGGTCGAAGTGCACTTGTCGACGATTGAAGTGGAAGCCGGAGCTCAGGCGATCGATGGTGCATGTGCACGACTTGTCTGGTGTCAGTGGTTTTGGGAATAAGGAGGTCTCGAGTTTTATTGCGTGTGAGGATCGAAGTTTTTAGGCATACGACTCGAAGTGATTTAGAAGTGGGCTCGAGTAGTTTTAGTGTTGTCAGGTTTTATACCTGTCAGTTTGAAATTTAAATCTAATTTAAATTTTGAAGCAATAGTTAATCAATAAATCAAAGTTTGAGATATGAAGACAAGTTTAGTTTTAAACTTTAATATTAGATAAATAGTTTTATGAATTTAAATGTTTAAATAGGTTTTAAAATGGTAGTTAGATTTAATTAAATGTTTCAAATATGAATGATAAATGATAACTTGTTTATCAATAAGAATAATGTTTTATCTTAAAGTAATTAAAGATTTATGTTCATTAAATTAATTAGGAAATTTAATGGATAATTAAATTGTTTGATTAATTAATCATTTGGATTAATTAAATAAATAATTAAAGGTTTAAACTAATTTAGTTAGGATTAAGATAAATAAATTAGGAATGATTAATTTATAATTGAGGATTATAAATTAGAGTATTAATTAATGGTTAAGAATTAATTAATAGAGTAATTAAATATTAATTAAGTTATGGTTAACACTTAATTAATTAAATAATTAAAGATTAATTAATTGGTTATAAAGATTTATTAATTTGAAATTAATAATACTTAATCTAAGATAATTACTTAAGAAAAGTAATTAAAGAGTTGTTAATAGTTAATGAAGGTCATTAACTATGGATTATTAAATAATTAATTAATGTAATTAATTTTTAATTAGATTAATTAATT
Organism: Allium fistulosum; assembly: GCA_030737815.1. Taxonomy (NCBI): domain Eukaryota; kingdom Viridiplantae; phylum Streptophyta; class Magnoliopsida; order Asparagales; family Amaryllidaceae; genus Allium; species Allium fistulosum. Next base: position 972,682,077 of record CM060904.1, read on the forward strand.
TAAAGATAATCAATTATAGAATTTGTTTTAAATGAATTACTTAATGGAAGTAATTAAGAGAATTTATTACTCATTGGAATTAAGAAAGTTAATGTGATTAGTTAAGTTAATTAAGTTTAATTAATTTAGAATAATCAATGGATGATTTGATTAATAATTACTTAATGTAATTAATAAGGTATTATTATTTAGGGAAGTAAATAATAGATAATTACTGAAAGTAATTAATTGAAGGAAAGTAATTTGAGTTAATTACTTTGAATAATTAATCAAGGGATTAATTAAGGAATTAATTAAGGACTAATTAATTTAGTTAATAAAAGTAATTAAGGGTAGTTAATTACTGATTGAAGATTAATCAAGGTGATTAATAAATGTTGTTTAAATTAAAGGTTAATTACTTAATGTAATTAATTTAATTAAGTAATTAATAATTAATTTGTAATTAAGGATCATTAATTAATATAATTAATGATGTAATTAAGAATTTATTTATTTAAGAAATAATTAATAAATGAAGTAATTAATCAATGTAATTAATTAAGGATTAATGTAATTAATTATAGTTGATTAACTTAATTAATTTTAGTTAATTAATTAATGATGTAATTAAAGGTTAATTACTATAAGTGGTTAAGGATAATTAATTTAAGTAATTAATTGAGAATAAATTACTTGAATATAATTAAAAGATAATTAATCAAAGATGATTAATTGAAATGAAATATTAGAAGATAATTAATTAATTAAATTGTAATTAATTAATGGTTAAGTAAGAAGGATTTATAAAATGAAGTAATTAATTTAATTCACTTTAAATTAATTAGAGATGATATAAATCATTACTTATGAATGGGTGTTAGTATTGGATACTTGACTTTGATTGATATCTCTGATAAGATATATGCTGTGTGATATGGATGTTAGTTGAATTATATGGACTATCTGATAATGTTGATTATCTGTTGTAAATTATCTTTCTTTGTGTATAAAGATAATGAATTAAATTGTTTTAACCTTTAAAACAACTTGGCCTTAAAAGATACGCTTTGGATTTCGATGAGACCGGGATCGGGTTTGCTACATTACAGCGTGATAGGGGGTTCTCGCTTTGCGTTAGGTGGCGAACGGGAGACTCTTACCCCTACATGTCCCCGGGGGTAGTATAAGGCCTTTTGGGGTTGGTTGCGACTCGAGAGGGTGGCCGTAAAAGCAAACCCGAGGTATCACTGTGAGCCACAGCGGGGCTGGGATGGTTGAAAAGCCTACCGGTCGTGAACCGTTGCTGAAGGTTGAAAAGCCTAGGACGTTAAAAATTTGTTTCTTGCAAATTCCTGAAGATGTTTTCTTTGGAACAAGATTAAGGAAGTGTGTATGCTTTGGTACTGTGGCTGAGTTCAGCATGGTGTTTCTGTTTGGTTTGGAGATCGAGTTTCTCGAAGATCTTTGGAATAGGAAGTCCTTGGCATCAGTGTCAGCAGTGCAGCTCGGAGTATTCCTTGATGGCAGGAAGTTTTCTGGATGAGCAGTTTTTCTGGAGGTGAATTTCAGAAGCAGTAAGAGGATCCATTTCTTCGATGGATTGGATAGTTAAGTTGAGCTGATCTGTTTGGTAAAGAAGAACAGTTTTTCTTTGGAATTAGTATGGGTTGATCGCAAAAGTGACTTGCGATTGTCTGAGTGTTCTCTTGGGTTATCAGAATTTTTCTGGATGTCTTCAGAGAAGTCAGAAGTTTGTCCGCATCTGAAGGTTGAGTTTACTTATCGACTGGATTCCATGAGTGATACCGGTGGTTTAGTCTAGTGGAAGGATGTTTCCTAGAGAGGGAGTTGGTGAAGCAGCTCAAGTTTTGCTGAAGTATCCGAGTTTCTTTATGGATCAGTGAACCTTATTTCTAGAAGTGAGTTGTCCAGTCTATGCTCGAGTTCATCGACGGCATTTTTATTTTCTCCAGATCAGAGTGGTGCAGCGGAAGCAAGATGGCAGCTGTTCTAGAGTGGAAGCAACCGGAAGTTGGAATGATTTGGGATTAGAGAATTTCTACAGGAAATATTTTTAGATTTGAGTCCAGATTGGTGAGTGTATCTGTTTGTCTTTTCCGGATAGGAGAAGAAGTGGTAGCCTACTGATGGTGGAGTAGATTTTCGGTAAATCTTGAGAGGATCACTATGTTGAGTTATTTTTGATCCAATTTGTCTCTGGAAGCATCAGTAAAGGTTGAGCTGATCGGTAAGGATGTAGGCAGCCAGGATCGTCAGAAGAGTCCTGAAGATTAGAGACGGAGGAATTTGGAATTCGAAGTTGGAGACTTCATTATTATAGAAGTTTTCTCTGGTAAAAGGGAGCTATAAGATTGGGTAAGTCTGGGAAGTCAGCTCCGAGTTGTTTTGAATCTCTTCTGTATTCTGATTTGGATAAGTGTTTGATCTACCAGTTTGGATAACTGGGATTCGGAGTATATCGCGTATCTTTGAGGAAGTACGTGTTTGATCTATCTTTGGTTTTGGAACTAGTAGTTCGGGAAGATTTGGTTGTTGAGTCAGACTCGTCTGTAGTCTGATATCTTGTTTAGTTTTATAGATCTAGATGAGTAGGAGCTCTATAGCTTCGTAGTTTAGATTGTCTGAAGAACGAGTATCCCGATATATATATATATATATATATATATATACTTGGGGAAACTCGTGGAAATTTAGGAAGCTTATCCGGATCTGTGTCCGGATAACTAATATTGATTGTTTGATTTGAATTGTTGTTTGGATAAAATTGGTTGTTTATTTGTGTTGGCTGATAGGTATGCTTAGATTGGTTGAAATAAAATAAAAACTTTGGATTATCTTTTGTTTTAAATTTCGAGGACGAAATTATTTTAAGGGGGGAGGAATGTGATATCCCGGGATTCCAAGGGATTTAAAATATGATAATCCTTTAAATTTATTATTAAATTTGGTAAAATTGTTGTTTTCAAACAATTCAATAATGAGTTGTTTTTAAATATAGTTATAAACAGATTTTAAATAGGTATATTTCAAAATTAATAAGTATTGATTGAATGTATATATATATATATGTATATATTAAAATTGTTTTTAAATAAAATAATTAGTTACAAATCTAATAATGTGTATTTAATTTTATATATATGATTTTATTAGAATATAATTGGTTTATATTCTATTTCCTTTTAAAGATTTTATTTACTTAAGGTTTAGAAAAGTATTTATAAATTAAGAAATGTATTAATCAATTAGGAAATTAATAATAAAAGCTTTTAAAATCTTTTAGAAATAAATAAAAATGATATGTTTACAAGTGTTAGGATAATAAAGCTTGTAAATACATGTGTAAGTAGATTAAAGTGTGAATTTGACAAATGTAATCAAATTGAACAAGTGTACTTTTATTTTCTTTGTCTTTAATTTTTAATAAATCATAATTTAACTCTATATAAACATACATCTTCCCTCTTCCAATTCTCTTTTCTATTCTCATTCCTAAAGCAAGAAAACTCAACCTGAAATATTTTATCAAAATCAGAAAAGTTTCATAAACTAAAACCAGTGACAATTCTCAAACTCAAAGCCAAACTCAGTAAAACATTCTTCACAAACCTATAATCTTTTCCTCAAACAACCTGAAAGCATTTTACAAAAGCTCTAGCTCAAAATCAAAATCTGTAATCAATTTTCAAAACTCAGAGCAAAACCTGTAAGCAGTTTTAAAAGCCTGTAATCATCTTCAACTTGTATCATCGAAACTTCAAGTTTTTAAAGAAATCATCTCATCAACAAAGCATTTTTAAGAAGATCACAGCAATTTAAAGTTTCCAGTTCAAAGCATTTCAGAGATCAAAAGCAAAATTCTTTCCAGTTCAACCGAGCATTTCAGTCCATTTGACAAAGCATTTCAGTTTTAAAAGAAATCAAATATCAAGATGCAGATTTCAAATTTTCAAAGTTTCCTGTTTCAAATCTCAAGCCTCTGTCTTTTTAAATCAGGTGAGTAAACATCCTTTTTCAAAAGTTAAGATGAATTTAAATTTGCTTTCGAATGATTTCTGAATGAAGTATATTTGCATGTCTGTAATTATGAAAGCCCTTATATATTTAAAGATGTGCATATCTGTTATTTTTAAACATCTTATTGATAGACAAAATCTTCTGCCTATAAACTGTGAACATAAATCCCTTTAGATTTGATGCAGATAATATATGTTAGGGATAAAATTTGAATGTATGTTTGAAATATATATGCATGTTTGTTTTAGAATGTATATATGAATGTTGAAACCATGTGTGTATGTGTGTATTGAACTGTGAATGTTGTTATGTCTCTGTTCCAGATTTCAGTGTTTACCCATCAATCAAAGATTCACATCTTTTTATTTGATAAATGTTAGCACTTGGATTAAAAACAAATTAGTTTAGTTTTAGCATAATCTAAGCACTAAAAATAGAAACAAGTATGAAAGATCTAAAATATACTTGTATTTGGAAATACCAGCAGGAATCTTTTAAAACTTGTAAAAATCAAATGTTGTATTCCACTGATTTAAGTGTATATCTGGAATAAACACTGAAAAGTAAGATTTTTAAAACTATAAATTCAATTTTTAGAATTGAAATGAGGGTGCAGTCTTTAGTTAACCAGAGTTTGGACTTTGGGTCTTTTCTGTCGATCTGTGGAGTTTGGGTGATCGCGGTTGTTTCTGGAGCTAGATGGTTGATCAGGGAAGTAAGGAAAAATGGTAGAAGTTGTGGGTGTTCACGGTGGTGGCGGTGGCAAATCGAATTTAGTTTTTGACCTAGTTTTGGTTGAAGTCTGATTTGGGGATCGTATCTCCACCTATGGTTGATCGAGTGGGTCGAGGTGGAAGGGATTTGTTGCGTAGGAGCTTGGCAAGGTATGGACGAAGTGGTTATTTTTCCGGTGGCCAGAATCGATGGAGCGAGGCTTTTCTGGCAATGGGTTAAGTTCCAGTTCAACTGGAAAGTTCGATCGAGGTAGCTCGATCTCGTTTCTGGGTTTGATGTGAATATCTGGAAGGTCAGATGGCTGGAGGAGGTCGAAGTGCACTTGTCGACGATTGAAGTGGAAGCCGGAGCTCAGGCGATCGATGGTGCATATGCACGACTTGTCTGGTGTCAGTGGTTTTGGGAATAAGGAGGTCTCGAGTTTTATTGCGTGTGAGGATCGAAGTTTTTAGGCATACGACTCGAAGTGATTTAGAAGTGGGCTCGAGTAGTTTTAGTGTTGTCAGGTTTTATACCTGTCAGTTTGAAATTTAAATCTAATTTAAATTTTGAAGCAATAGTTAATCAGTAAATCAAAGTTTGAGATATGAAGACAAGTTTAGTTTTAAACTTTAATATTAGATAAATAGTTTTATGAATTTAAATGTTTAAATAGGTTTTAAAATGGTAGTTAGATTTAATTAAATGTTTCAAATATGAATGATAAATGATAACTTGTTTATCAATAAGAATAATGTTTTATCTTAAAGTAATTAAAGATTTATGTTCATTAAATTAATTAGGAAATTTAATGGATAATTAAATTGTTTGATTAATTAATCATTTGGATTAATTAAATAAATAATTAAAGGTTTAAACTAATTTAGTTAGGATTAAGATAAATAAATTAGGAATGATTAATTTATAATTGAGGATTATAAATTAGAGTATTAATTAATGGTTAAGAATTAATTAATAGAGTAATTAAATATTAATTAAGTTATGGTTAACACTTAATTAATTAAATAATTAAAGATTAATTAATTGGTTATAAAGATTTATTAATTTGAAATTAATAATACTTAATCTAAGATAATTACTTAAGAAAAGTAATTAAAGAGTTGTTAATAGTTAATGAAGGTCATTAACTATGGATTATTAAATAATTAATTAATGTAATTAATTTTTAATTAGATTAATTAATTTAAAGATAATCAATTATAGAATTTGTTTTAAATGAATTACTTAATGGAAGTAATTAAGAGAATTTATTACTCATTGGAATTAAGAAAGTTAATGTGATTAGTTAAGTTAATTAAGTTTAATTAATTTAGAATAATCAATGGATGATTTGATTAATAATTACTTAATGTAATTAATAAGGTATTATTATTTAGGGAAGTAAATAATAGATAATTACTGAAAGTAATTAATTGAAGGAAAGTAATTTGAGTTAATTACTTTGAATAATTAATCAAGGGATTAATTAAGGAATTAATTAAGGACTAATTAATTTAGTTAATAAAAGTAATTAAGGGTAGTTAATTACTGATTGAAGATTAATCAAGGTGATTAATAAATGTTGTTTAAATTAAAGGTTAATTACTTAATGTAATTAATTTAATTAAGTAATTAATAATTAATTTGTAATTAAGGATCATTAATTAATATAATTAATGATGTAATTAAGAATTTATTTATTTAAGAAATAATTAATAAATGAAGTAATTAATCAATGTAATTAATTAAGGATTAATGTAATTAATTATAGTTGATTAACTTAATTAATTTTAGTTAATTAATTAATGATGTAATTAAAGGTTAATTACTATAAGTGGTTAAGGATAATTAATTTAAGTAATTAATTGAGAATAAATTACTTGAATATAATTAAAAGATAATTAATCAAAGATGATTAATTGAAATGAAATATTAGAAGATAATTAATTAATTAAATTGTAATTAATTAATGGTTAAGTAAGAAGGATTTATAAAATGAAGTAATTAATTTAATTCACTTTAAATTAATTAGAGATGATATAAATCATTACTTGTGAATGGGTGTTAGTATTGGATACTTGACTTTGATTGATATCTCTGATAAGATATATGCTGTGTGATATGGATGTTAGTTGAATTATATGGACTATCTGATAATGTTGATTATCTGTTGTAAATTATCTTTCTTTGTGTATAAAGATAATGAATTAAATTGTTTTAACCTTTAAAACAACTTGGCCTTAAAAGATACGCTTTGGATTTCGATGAGACCGGGATCGGGTTTGCTACATTACAGCGTGATAGGGGGTTCTCGCTTTGCGTTAGGTGGCGAACGGGAGACTCTTACCCCTACATGTCCCCGGGGGTAGTATAAGGCCTTTTGGGGTTGGTTGCGACTCGAGAGGGTGGCCGTAAAAGCAAACCCGAGGTATCACTGTGAGCCACAGCGGGGCTGGGATGGTTGAAAAGCCTACCGGTCGTGAACCGTTGCTGAAGGTTGAATAGCCTAGGACGTTAAAAATTTGTTTCTTGCAAATTCCTGAAGATGTTTTCTTTGGAACAAGATTAAGGAAGTGTGTATGCTTTGGTACTGTGGCTGAGTTCAGCATGGTGTTTCTGTTTGGTTTGGAGATCGAGTTTCTCGAAGATCTTTGGAATAGGAAGTCCTTGGCATCAGTGTCAGCAGTGCAGCTCGGAGTATTCCGTGATGGCAGGAAGTTTTCTGGATGAGCAGTTTTTCTGGAGGTGAAGTTCAGAAGCAGTAAGAGGATCCATTTCTTCGATGGATTGGATAGTTAAGTTGAGCTGTTCTGTTTGGTAAAGAAGAACAGTTTTTCTTTGGAATTAGGATGGGTTGATCGCAAAAGTGACTTGCGATTGTCTGAGTGTTCTCTTGGGTTATCAGAATTTTTCTGGATGTCTTCAGAGAAGTCAGAAGTTTGTCCGCATCTGAAGGTTGAGTTTACTTATCGACTGGATTCCATGAGTGATACCGGTGGTTTAGTCTAGTGGAAGGATGTTTCCTAGAGAGGGAGTTGGTGAAGCAGCTCAAGTTTTGCTGAAGTATCCGAGTTTCTTTATGGATCAGTGAACCTTATTTCTAGAAGTGAGTTGTCCAGTCTGTGCTCGAGTTCATCGATGGCATTTTTATTTTCTCCAGATCAGAGTGGTGCAGCGGAAGCAAGATGGCAGCTGTTCTAGAGTGGAAGCAACCAGAAGTTGGAATGATTTGGGATTAGAGAATTTCTACAGGAAATATTTTTAGATTTGAGTCCAGATTGGTGAGTGTATCTGTTTGTCTTTTCCGGATAGGAGAAGAAGTGGTAGCCTACTGATGGTGGAGTAGATTTTCGGTAAATCTTGAGAGGATCAGTATGTTGAGTTATTTTTGATCCAATTTGTCTCTGGAAGCATCAGTAAAGGTTGAGCTGATCGGTAAGGATGTAGGCAGCCAGGATCGTCAGAAGAGTCCTGAAGATTAGAGACGGAGGAATTTGGAATTCGAAGTTGGAGACTTCATTATTATAGAAGTTTTCTCTGGTAAAAGGGAGCTATAAGATTGGGTAAGTCTGGGAAGTCAGCTCCGAGTTGTTTTGAATCTCTTCTGTATTCTGATTTGGATAAGTGTTTGATCTACCAGTTTGGATAACTGGGATTCGGAGTATATCGCGTATCTTTGAGGAAGTACGTGTTTGATCTATCTTTGGTTTTGGAACTAGTAGTTCGGGAAGATTTGGTTGTTGAGTCAGACTCGTCTGTAGTCTGATATCTTGTTTAGTTTTATAGATCTAGATGAGTAGGAGCTCTATAGCTTCGTAGTTTAGATTGTCTGAAGAACGAGTATCCCGATATATATATATATATACTTGGGGAAACTCGTGGAAATTTAGGAAGCTTATCCGGATCTGTGTCCGGATAACTAATATTGATTGTTTGATTTGAATTGTTGTTTGGATAAAATTGGTTGTTTATTTGTGTTGGCTGATAGGTATGCTTAGATTGGTTGAAATAAAATAAAAACTTTGGATTATCTTTTGTTTTAAATTTCGAGGACGAAATTATTTTAAGGGGGGAGGAATGTGATATCCCGGGATTCCAAGGGATTTAAAATATGATAATCCTTTAAATTTATTATTAAATTTGGTAAAATTGTTGTTTTCAAACAATTCAATAATGAGTTGTTTTTAAATATAGTTATAAACAGATTTTAAATAGGTATATTTCAAAATTAATAAGTATTGATTGAATGTATATATATATATGTATATATTAAAATTGTTTTTAAATAAAATAATTAGTTACAAATCTAATAATGTGTATTTAATTTTATATATATGATTTTATTAGAATATAATTGGTTTATATTCTATTTCCTTTTAAAGATTTTATTTACTTAAGGTTTAGAAAAGTATTTATAAATTAAGAAATGTATTAATCAATTAGGAAATTAATAATAAAAGCTTTTAAAATCTTTTAGAAATAAATAAAAATGATATGTTTACAAGTGTTAGGATAATAAAGCTTGTAAATACATGTGTAAGTAGATTAAAGTGTGAATTTGACAAATGTAATCAAATTGAACAAGTGTACTTTTATTTTCTTTGTCTTTAATTTTTAATAAATCATAATTTAACTCTATATAAACATACATCTTCCCTCTTCCAATTCTCTTTTCTATTCTCATTCCTAAAGCAAGAAAACTCCACCTGAAATATTTTATCAAAATCAGAAAAGTTTCATAAACTAAAACCAGTGACAATTCTCAAACTCAAAGCCAAACTCAGTAAAACATTCTTCACAAACCTATAATCTTTTCCTCAAACAACTTGAAAGCATTTTACAAAAGCTCTAGCTCAAAATCAAAATCTGTAATCAATTTTCAAAACTCAGAGCAAAACCTGTAAGCAGTTTTAAAAGCCTGTAATCATCTTCAACTTGTATCATCGAAACTTCAAGTTTTTAAAGAAATCATCTCATCAACAAAGCATTTTTAAGAAGATCACAGCAATTTAAAGTTTCCAGTTCAAAGCATTTCAGAGATCAAAAGCAAAATTCTTTCCAGTTCAACCGAGCATTTCAGTCCATTTGACAAAGCATTTCAGTTTTAAAAGAAATCAAATATCAAGATGCAGTTTTCAAATTTTCAAAGTTTCCTGTTTCAAATCTCAAGCCTCTGTCTTTTTAAATCAGGTGAGTAAACATCCTTTTTCAAAAGTTAAGATGAATTTAAATTTGCTTTCGAATGATTTCTGAATGAAGTATATTTGCATGTCTGTAATTATGAAAGCCCTTATATATTTAAAGATGTGCATATCTGTTATTTTTAAACATCTTATTGATAGACAAAATCCTCTGCCTATAAACTGTGAACATAAATCCCTTTAGATTTGATGCAGATAATATATGTTAGGGATAAAATTTGAATGTATGTTTGAAATATATATGCATGTTTGTTTTAGAATGTATATATGAATGTTGAAACCATGTGTGTATGTGTGTATTGAACTGTGAATGTTGTTATGTCTCTGTTCCAGATTTCAGTGTTTACCCATCAATCAAAGATTCACATCTTTTTATTTGATAAATGTTAGCACTTGGATTAAAAACAAATTAGTTTAGTTTTAGCATAATCTAAGCACTAAAAATAGAAACAAGTATGAAAGATCTAAAATATACTTGTATTTGGAAATACCAGCAGGAATCTTTTAAAACTTGTAAAAATCAAATGTTGTATTCCACTGATTTAAGTGTATATCTGGAATAAACACTGAAAAGTAAGATTTTTAAAACTACAATTTCAATTTTTAGAATTGAAATGAGGGTGCAGTCTTTAGTTAACCAGAGTTTGGACTTTGGGTCTTTTCTGTCGATCTGTGGAGTTTGGGTGATCGCGGTTGTTTCTGGAGCTAGATGGTTGATCAGGGAAGTAAGGAAAAATGGTAGAAGTTGTGGGTGTTCACGGTGGTGGCGGTGGCAAATCGAATTTAGTTTTTGACCTAGTTTTGGTTGAAGTCTGATTTGGGGATCGTATCTCCACCTATGGTTGATCGAGTGGGTCGAGGTGGAAGGGATTTGTTGCGTAGGAGCTTGGCAAGGTATGGACGAAGTGGTTATTTTTCCGGTGGCCAGAATCGATGGAGCGAGGCTTTTCTGGCAATGGGTTAAGTTCCAGTTCAACTGGAAAGTTCGATCGAGGTAGCTCGATCTCGTTTCTGGGTTTGATGTGAATATCTGGAAGGTCAGATGGCTGGAGGAGGTCGAAGTGCACTTGTCGACGATTGAAGTGGAAGCCGGAGCTCAGGCGATCGATGGTGCATGTGCACGACTTGTCTGGTGTCAATGGTTTTGGGAATAAGGAGGTCTCGAGTTTTATTGCGTGTGAGGATCGAAGTTTTTAGGCATACGACTCGAAGTGATTTAGAAGTGGGCTCGAGTAGTTTTAGTGTTGTCAGGTTTTATACCTGTCAGTTTGAAATTTAAATCTAATTTAAATTTTGAAGCAATAGTTAATCAGTAAATCAAAGTTTGAGATATGAAGACAAGTTTAGTTTTAAACTTTAATATTAGATAAATAGTTTTATGAATTTAAATGTTTAAATAGGTTTTAAAATGGTAGTTAGATTTAATTAAATGTTTCAAATATGAATGATAAATGATAACTTGTTTATCAATAAGAATAATGTTTATCTTAAAGTAATTAAAGATTTATGTTCATTAAATTAATTAGGAAATTTAATGGATAATTAAATTGTTTGATTAATTAATCATTTGGATTAATTAAATAAATAATTAAAGGTTTAAACTAATTTAGTTAGGATTAAGATAAATAAATTAGGAATGATTAATTTATAATTGAGGATTATAAATTAGAGTATTAATTAATGGTTAAGAATTAATTAATAGAGTAATTAAATATTAATTAAGTTATGGTTAACACTTAATTAATTAAATAATTAAAGATTAATTAATTGGTTATAAAGATTTATTAATTTGAAATTAATAATACTTAATCTAAGATAATTACTTAAGAAAAGTAATTAAAGAGTTGTTAATAGTTAATGAAGGTCATTAACTATGGATTATTAAATAATTAATTAATGTAATTAATTTTTAATTAGATTAATTAATTTAAAGATAATCAATTATAGAATTTGTTTTAAATGAATTACTTAATGGAAGTAATTAAGAGAATTTATTACTCATTGGAATTAAGAAAGTTAATGTGATTAGTTAAGTTAATTAAGTTTAATTAATTTAGAATAATCAATGGATGATTTGATTAATAATTACTTAATGTAATTAATAAGGTATTATTATTTAGGGAAGTAAATAATAGATAATTACTGAAAGTAATTAATTGAAGGAAAGTAATTTGAGTTAATTACTTTGAATAATTAATCAAGGGATTAATTAAGGAATTAATTAAGGACTAATTAATTTAGTTAATAAAAGTAATTAAGGGTAGTTAATTACTGATTGAAGATTAATCAAGGTGATTAATAAATGTTGTTTAAATTAAAGGTTAATTACTTAATGTAATTAATTTAATTAAGTAATTAATAATTAATTTGTAATTAAGGATCATTAATTAATATAATTAATGATGTAATTAAGAATTTATTTATTTAAGAAATAATTAATAAATGAAGTAATTAATCAATGTAATTAATTAAGGATTAATGTAATTAATTATAGTTGATTAACTTAATTAATTTTAGTTAATTAATTAATGATGTAATTAAAGGTTAATTACTATAAGTGGTTAAGGATAATTAATTTAAGTAATTAATTGAGAATAAATTACTTGAATATAATTAAAAGATAATTAATCAAAGATGATTAATTGAAATGAAATATTAGAAGATAATTAATTAATTAAATTGTAATTAATTAATGGTTAAGTAAGAAGGATTTATAAAATGAAGTAATTAATTTAATTCACTTTAAATTAATTAGAGATGATATAAATCATTACTTATGAATGGGTGTTAGTATTGGATACTTGACTTTGATTGATATCTCTGATAAGATATATGCTGTGTGATATGGATGTTAGTTGAATTATATGGACTATCTGATAATGTTGATTATCTGTTGTAAATTATCTTTCTTTGTGTATAAAGATAATGAATTAAATTGTTTTAACCTTTAAAACAACTTGGCCTTAAAAGATACGCTTTGGATTTCGATGAGACCGGGATCGGGTTTCCGTATACCGGATTTCCAGGTCTGGAGACCCGAATACCACATCGATCCAAATTAACGATAGGTCGTGAATCAAGTGAAGATGAAGATTCAGAGTGCAAGGGTTATTGTCGTTAACTCTGAGGGTGATTCCAAAACGAGTGTAACGAGATAATGCCTTCGGTTTCGTTCGAACCCGGAACGAACTTGTATGGATTGAATGCTTTCAGCACATCGTCAGGTGGACGATGAGCATTCTAAGATAGATGTGTTCTTTTTAAAGGTAATCGTGACCTCAAGCCTCACAAACCGGGAATGGCTAAAACAGGGGAGGTGCAGCAAGGTTAGTGGGTAGCACCCAAGTAGGACAAGGTTACCTCTGTCTAGATGTCCCTTTCTATTTTCGACTTAGTGGTGCGGTTGCTGATCCCAACCGTGAGGTATCTTGTGCGGGAATTATCCAGTAAGGGATGTTCCGACCTTGTGTTGCAGGGGATTGGGAGTGATCCTCGGTACGGTGATCTAGGCCACGTACTGTGACGGGCGGTACCCCGGTAGCCCTGCCATTGTATGGAATCCAAACTCCAATAAGTGCCGTACGTATTAGTTGTGCCCAACTATGTTGAAATGTGAGATGTAAGCATTTCAGCTATTTCTGTATTTTACTTGAAAACCCTAGACCCTATTATAATATAACTGGATTTCCTATCAAATGTTTTGGTTAGCGTAAGGTAAAAACTTTTCCATGTTTATGTATGGGAAGTCTTACGTGATACCTTTGTTTTCAAAAGGTTTTGAAGTTAAACAATTTTAACCCGTTTACTCACACCAGACCCATGTCTGACCCAAGTGTTTATTTTCTGTTTTATTAAACTCTTGGGTACTCAAATTTTTACGAGTAGCCAAGGGATTCAGGTTTAGTTTTGACGAATATTCTGGAGGAGCAATGGAGGAGGAGGCTTCGGCGTTCGTAGATATAGTATTCCGCTGTATTGATATCTGTGATAGTGTCTTGTCTTGTATTTGAGTTGTAATGTCTAGACAGATGTTTATAACTGTCTAGTATGTGATGTATAAGTTGTGTACTCTGATTATGTAAAGACTATGTATTAGTTATGTGATATATTATAATTTGTTCTGTTTCCGCTGTGAGATTCTGATGTGTTGTTTCTTTCTTTCTCTTCTTTTCTATTTTCTACCCCTTTCTTTCTTCATAATGATGCGACTTTCTGGGCATAGAAAGTCGGGACGTCACACTTGGATTGAAAATTTTTGACTAGATGAAAATTAATTAAATAAGTTGAAATGATATCCAGTCGTATTTGAATAAAATTGAATTAAATTGAATCAAATTAATCCAGTTGTATTTGGATTGTTGGAATCAAATTGAAATAAATTGTGATGTAAATGTTATTAGGAGAATAAAATGATTTGGTTGAAGTTAAGTTAAATAAAATTTAATTGTAATAAAATTCAGTGGAGTTGGGTTTGATTCAAACTAAAAGAATAAAATTGTAATTGTATTTGAGTTGTGGGATAAGGATCAAAATAAATTTGTTAGTTATTTCGGAATGGAATAAAATTCAAACCTTGAGCTATGATAATAGATTAAACTCGAGAAAATTAACAAAAGTGATTTTGTGAATAAGGATTAAATATCGAATTGTAAAATGGGAGAATACTAATTTGGAATAAATTAGTAAATTAAGTATGTTAATGGAATTTGGATTTGATAATAAAAGCTGAAAGTGTGAATGATCATTGGAATTGGAGTATATGAGTGATAATTTGAATTGTAAATAAGATTCAAGTAAGTAGGAATGATGTGAAATGGATTGATATCTATCAAATTCAAGTTAGAGATAAATTATTGGATATGAGTTGGAATTAATATTGGATTCAGTAAATATACCAGCTAAATTTTAAAATGGTATGGAGCTAAAAATAAATTGGAAATTTCCTTGTTAAAGATTAAATAAATTCACGGTGAATTGAATACGAAAATTGAAATTTAGAATGAATAAGTGAATGGACAAATTGAATGGATTAGTAAAGGTAATAGATTCGATCAAATGAAAATCAAACCAAAGATTTAAATAAAAAAAGAAAATTTGTTTACAAGGAAACCATAACTTGAGTTTGGAAGTGAAATGCAAATTAAATTGAATTGAATCAATTGAAATGGATATGGATTCATTTCGCTAAAAATGAATAGAATGGAATAAAATGAATTGTAAACCATTAAATTGAATAGAAATGGTATGTGAATTGGTTGTAAGCGATTAAAATTGTATTAAAACCATATAAATTGTTTATGGAAATTATTTTAAGTGCATTGCCTATGAAAACTATTGATTTGCTATTGGAATTTAATGGGATGTTAATAGAATTTTCTTATATTATCACTTATCAGTTTAAATGGAGTAAGTACAGGTGTTTGGAAGCCGCTAGGCTGTATTTGCTTGTGCAATATGCTATATAGTAAGCCGCTTGCTTTAAAAATGCTAAAAATAAGGTACGCCTACGCAAAGAATTCAAAATAGGAGATATGAACTACATTTATTGCTATATATTGTGATTTCCGGCCTGAGGTCGATGTATATATATTTGTGCATCCTGCGATATCGCAGAAGTCCCTCCGTACAAGGGAGACTCTGCCAAAAATTTTCGTAAATTTTGGGAGTTAGAAAATTTTTGAATTTTTGAAAATTTTCATTAACGATAAATGATTTAAATTTGCTAAGCAAATAAAATTGAAACTAGATATTGAAATCTAATTCAAATGTGAATGTAAAGTGAAGTGAAATCGAAGGAACTAAAGAAGTGAAGTTTGCGAATAAACTGTTAATTGAAATTTAAATTAATTAGTAAGTGCAACTAATTAAATATTCGAGTGGAAGCCAAATTGAAATCAAATGGAATTGTAAAGACAAAAGTAAATAGAAATGGATATGAACTACGATAATGAAGTGAAAATAAGTATAAGCATTATGTAAAATATTTATTTTGAACTTAAGAAATATGGTGAGATTCTTAAGTAATTTGGTAAGGAGGGAAAATTATTCTAAGTGAATAATTGAATAAAGATGTAAAATTGGAAGTTGTGAAATGGGATAATTGTGAATAAGTGAATGTGATCAAACTGAATGTGAATAAAAGAGAATTGATATAATTGGTAATCAATTGGAATTTATACGTAAGGTGTACGTATATTATTTGATCGCATAGCTATTTGATCCAGATTCGAACACATAATTTCGAGATAGTTTTATCGATCCGAATTAGGATTTTTCACTCGATTTTCGACGGCGAACCTGGATAGGGATTGTTGGTTGATTCTGGTAATTCTCTATCGTAGTTATGACTATGCAAGGAGAATGACGGTTTCCGATCAAGAAACCAGATCTGAGTCCGCACTAGGAAGTCGGGTGGACGATACTAGTTCGGAAGTGAGATTGTGTGATCGAGTGAGCGATCGAATGTGATGTTGCGTACGGATGATATATGTGCATCGTACGGGCTTAAGTAAAACAAATATTGGAAATTTGTAAAGGAAAGTATAAATGACTTTGGAATTGTGATTGAATATTATTGCTTAGTAGGATATACAGGTGTACAAAAGCAATGGATAAATTGGGATTTTTGATTTTAAAGGATAAAATTTAATGGTCCGACAAAAAGGTATGTATTTGAATTTCTATATGAAATTTGATTGGGTTTTTGATACAGCCACTTGGCCTTTTGTTTCCTTTTTGAGATTAAGAGGCCGTAGAGCCATTTTGTAGTAGTACCGAGCTAGCCGCGCAAAGGAGACGCTGGCAAAAATTTTCGGGAAATTAGGGAGTTAGAAATTTTTTTGAGAAATTTTGATAATTTAAATTTGAATTTGAATTTAAATTTGAATTGTGAAGTAAAATTAAGTTGTTTGGAAACTATGATTAAAATGTGGACAGTTAATTGGGAGGATGATCTTTAATAAAAGGTTTAGAATGATAAATTGATAAAACTGTTGTTTAGGAGAAATGATAAACGGAAATTGGAACATTCCTCTAACTGGTAATTTCGGGGACGAAATTCTTTTAAGGGGGGAGGAATGTGACGACCCGGAATTTTTGTATATTTGAAATTGGAATATTTAATTAATTTTAATTATTCAGAGGTTAAATTTTTAACTTGAATTTCAAATATCAATATTTATGGGATAATTAAATATTGAATTTAATTATCGGAATTGGGTAAATTATTGAATCTGGAATTTTAAGCTCGTTAAAAATAATTTGATGACTTGTAAAATCTATATTGATAATACTGAGGGCAGTAGAACTTTTAAAATCGAATTTAAAAGTGAATCGTTCAGTTTTCAAATTTCAACGTTTAAATTGAATTTAAAAATAGTCGTCCGGGGGCACTGTCTCGGAATTTGACGAAACCAGTCCCATTGATCCGTAATGTTGTATTATTATCGGATTTCAATTTTCGTGGCGTTTGGAGTTGTTGTGTGAGCGTACGATATATAAATGCGTTGAAATTTATATTAGGTTCAACAAAATAAATACTTTATTGGCTGGTTAATTAATCTTCACACCCAAAATATCTCACCACTTTTCAAAACACTGTAGTCAACCTTATCCTACACGCCATCTTATTTTCACATCACGTCCCTTCTTTTATTTCACAGCCGAAAATCTAAATGTTAAAAACAAAGAAAAATATCAGAGCTTCAAATACAATAAGGAAGTCGCCATCCATTTCTTTTCAAATCTCGTTCCTTTCTACTCAGTTTAAAATCAAAATGGAAATGAAAATAATGGCCGAAGCCTCATTTCAAATTCAGCGAGAAAATTTCCCTTCGTTAAATAGAGATCTTGGCCGCGTAAATCATTTTCCAAGGAATTAAAATGGGCAGACAATCGAATCAAGGATTGGTGGCAACGAGAGAGGCTCCTCGCGAGCACGTAGGGTAGTCGGTGGCTTCATTTTCGTCTCAAGGGTGAGAGGGGTGTCGCGCGAAACGGCAACAGTTCGCGAGGGAAGAAGAGGATCTCGCGAGAGGAGGGCAGAGGTGATGCCGCGATTGCTTGGAAGGGGCGGGTCGCTTGGTTGTCGTGAGCTCGAGATCATGGGGAAGAGCGCGTCTGCTCGATAGTTCTTGGCTTGCTGCGGCAGTTTAGTGGAGAAGTCGAATGTTTTGGGGATAGGGCGTGGACGGTGTTGTTCTAGATGGAGGCAGTGGGATGCTTTGGTGGTCTCTGGCCTGGGTGTCTCGAGTGGAGTGAGGGGTGGTGGTGGCTGTGAGTCTCCCTGGAACCGATTGCTAGGTATTAAATTTAATTTTTATTATTTTGTTATAAAAAGTAAGGGAACCACTCTTCTGATTGGAAAGAAATTTTGGGCAGATAGTAAATTATACTTAGTACAGAAATTTGCTTAGCATAAGTTACTGTAAGTTGATTAAATGTTAAAATGGAAAATATACTGGTATGAAATATATATATAAGATTTTAAAACGTTTAAAGAATTTATGAAAGTTAGATTTTTGAAGTATAATTTATTTAATTAACTTATTCAATTCTTCTGGTTGTTAGAATGTTCTTGTTAAAAAAAGGGGGGGGAATAAAATACGTATAAACGGGAGTTTGGATATTGGAAGTTATAGGGATTATCTGGTTTAAATAAATTATTTAATTAGTTCTTGAAATAATCTATTAGAATAATTAATTGAAATTAGGATTTAACCGGGTAAAACCAAATTGTTAATTTAAACTTTAAGTATTAAATGGTAATTAAGGGTTCGGTTTATATCTTAAATACTAATAAATCATATAAACCATTATTCAAGGTCTGGAATTGTGGAGAGACAAGTCAGTTTGGATCGAATTCGCAAAACAGAAATCAAAGGTGAGTTAATCTCACTCAGTTAAATTTTAATTTAAATTTAATTGGTTAAATCTAAATAATTGATTTAATAATTGCATTGATTGGATTGATATTGTTATGGATAATATGGTATATAGTAGTATATACCAATATATATATATTGGCATATGTATATATTGGATTTGATATTCCCGCATTTTATAGCGGATGAGACCCTATGCGCCGCATAATAGCGGATGATTTATTTTAAAACCCATATACCGCGATATTCCACCTCGAAGTGGAATTGGTATTGTGCTAACATCTGTGGATGCAGGGAAACAGGTTGGAGGGATCCAACTGGATTCCTCAAAAATTTATTTTATTATGCTGTGATCTGAATTTTGATATCCTGTGATGATTTGATATTGGATGTTGTGGTTGATTGAATTCCCAGTATAATAAATTTTGAAAATCTATGGAATTGAATTTTTGAAGAAAATAAAGAATAATAATTTAAGTAAATTGGAATAAATTTAAAAGTGAATTGTAAATAAGATAAAATAAAGAGAATTGGAATTTTAGTAAATACAGGAAAAAGAAATTTAAATTTATGAAGGAGAAATAAAGATTAGAAAACTCAAGTAATATTGGTTTAGAGAAATAAAATTTAAAAGGGTATGGTATTTGAAATAAATAAAGTAAACAAGGAAATTTTATCCCAAAGTAAAGCAAATTTGAAATCAATTGCAGAATTGATGTAAATGTTTGGAATTTGAAATTTAAGAGAAATGAGAATTTGGAAATTTATAAACTGGGTTTATAAAGTGAAATAAATGTCGATGGGCATTTTAAATATAAATTCAGGATGGGAATTTATAAGGGAAGTAGAATTGGTTTAAGAATAAATAATGATTTATTTTTTTAAAAGAAGTGGAAGAGAAGTATTTTCTGGATAGCCAAGTACAATTCGTTTTAAAGAAATTTTAAATATTTGTTAAAGATTTATTGTTATTTTAAAAATCATACTTCAGAAAATCTATCATTTCAAATGTAAATTTCAAAAGTAAGTATTTTTCAAAACTATTATTGTAGTAGATATAAAAGTGAATTGATAATATGTTTTAAAGGAAATTTGTTGATATTTTTAAAAAAAAGTGGTTTTATTTTAAATGTTTTTAAATATATATTTTAACTTAAGTATTCAAGTAGTTTAAAAAGGTGTTTTATAAAGTATATTTAAAATAAAGAGTTTTAAAATTTATTTTTAAAAATCTAAAATGGTTTGTACTTGGTATTCCAGTGAAAATAAATATTTGGAAAATTATTCCATGAAAGGAATCTAGTTTGAGATTGTTTCCAATGGGGATTGGAAAGGGAAATAATATTTGTGAAGATATTTTGAGGGATATAAATAATTTGGAGAAATTATTGATTGTTGATGGTTGTTATGGATGTTAATTGATAGTTAAACAACCGACTATCAATATTGGCAAAATGCGCTGATCGTTTCGAAGAGACCGGGATCGGGTTTCCGTATACCGGGATTCTAGGTCTGGAGACTCGAAAACCACTTCGATCCGGTTTGTACGTTTCGTGGGGAAACGAGGGTAATATTGATAAGGGGATAGTGTTATCAGTTCTGTTCGGACCCGGAACGGACTTGTATGGATGAATGCTTTCGGACATCGTCAGGGGACGATGGGCATTCTAAGTAAAACGTTCTGAAGGTAACGTTTAGCCTCAAGCCTCATCAACCGGGAATGACTGAAAATCAGGGGTTATGCAGCAAGGCGTCGTGGGTAGCGCCCACTGGAGAGTATGATCATTCCTGTCTAGATGTCCCTTTTATTTCGGCTTAGTGGTGCGGTTGCTGATCCCAACCATGGGGTGATCATATTCGGAATTGCCCATAGGTGATTCCGGCCTTGTGTTGCAGGGGAGCGGGCGTACTCCTCGGTACTGTGATCTAGGCCACGTACTGTGACAGGTGGTACCCCAGTGCCTAGTCATTCGTTGGAAATCCATTCTCCCTACGTGCCTTGTACGTGTTTTGTTTGTATACCTAGTATGCTGGAATTTAATCATGTAACAATTTCAGCTATTTGAATAAGTATTTGTAAATAGACACTATTATAATATCAGAGGATTTTATAAAAAGGTGTTTTAGCTATCGTAAGGTAAAAACCCGACATGTTTATTTGTGGCGTGGTCTTACGAGATGCTTTTGTTTTTCAAAGGGTTTTGAAACTTTAATAATCAAATTGAGTGTGATTTTCTCACGCTGGTATTCCAGACTGACTCGGGTGTTGTTTTATATAATGCTCGGGTCAGACCGAGATAAACAGGTTCAGATTGTAGCTGTGAAGCTCAGGAGACGAGCTGGATGGCGATACGTACTTCCGTATTTGTTTATTTTTCCGCTGTGTATTTAGATGTATATCATTGATGTGATGAACTTTGATGATGTATTCTGTAAATGTATTGTATAAACAGATATATTTTTCTGTTTGAGTAAAGATCTGTTTTGTATATATTATATTTTATTTCGCTGCGATGTGAGATTCTGTTGTTGATTTTCTATTTCTTCTTCTTCTACCTCTTCTTCTTTAACACAAATGGTTCGATTTTCCGGGACTGGAAAGTCGGGTCGTTACACAATATATAAAACATTTTAAAATTAATTTACAATACACTTCCTCACTTAACGATACAATAATGGATTTCAAAGCAAGGATAGGGATTCAAATTTTTTTTTTGATAGACTCAAATCAAAGAGAATTTTGATTCGAAGATAGGTTTGAACAAAGAAGAGATAATTAAATAACAAAATAGGAAGATGGATAAATTTATTAAATCACGGGCAACCTTAACCGGGTCAACCGTGACTTTAAGAATAAGATCAATGTAGAATTCCGAGGCAAATCGACATTGATCTTAGGAGATAGAATTTCGGCATAACCAAAGATGTCAGCATCTAAACCGAGGATATATAAATCTCCGGTAAATCAATGCCTATTATAAAGGAGTTTTACTCCTTTACGAATCATTCGAAGATGGGCGAGACCGCCGATCTATTATAGATATCATTCAAAATGGAGTTATGGGGTGCTCCAGAATTGAAAGAAGACGAATAGTGAAGGACACGAATGAATTTCGGAACCGAGGGGAACGTTCCAAAATTCAAAGGAATTGAGTCAAGGGAAGAGATTGAAACTCGAATGAGAGTGATTCTGTAAATACATTTACCCTATATGTTAAGTTTTGCCTAGAGCTACCAAAGCTCTGATACCAAATGTAACGACCCGATATTTTGGACCATACACATCCATTATAAGTGTATAGGTAGACACTCATGCCGAAATTGAATTGCTCAAAATACCACGTTGTTAATTTAAATTTGGCAAAACTGAACATATACAGTAAATAAATAATCACAGATCATAGACACAGAGTAATAAGTGCAGCGGAAATAAAAGAGATAGTAGTTCATGAAGCTACTATATAAATGTATAAGTTACATCAGAGTTAAACCAGATACAACGGAAGAGTAATACGATACATCAGATACAAATCAGAATACATCACTGGAATCATCGAATACTGGAAGAAGAATAGATGGCTGGATCTTCAAGCAAAGCTCCAACTCCAAAGGTGAGTCTCGAATACTGGTACACTCAGTCTGACCCGAGCGTAAAGCAAAAACACAAGACACTCGAGTCAGGATTAACATTCTTATATCAATAAATCCAACTCAAGTGAAATAGCAATTGAAATACAAGTAACTCAAAGGATGTTGGGAATAACCATCCTTTAAGGATCCGTTAAACTATCTACTATGTAGTAGTGTACGATAAGTAGATAATGTCTATCAGTAATATAAAGATATCAAAATAGTGTTAAGGCGTTACCATTATCCCCCTTAACACATTTTATACAAGCGTTATAGTCTATACAGCACTGTAAACTCCACCGTAAACTAGTGGGCTATCAGGGAGTACTCCATAGGTATAACACAAAACAGATTCGTAGTGGTCGCGAATAGGGATACAAGTATGACAAGGCACATGAGGCAATACCCAAGGTAGTGATACTACCGTTTGCCTGATCCGGACTAGTGAGAACGCATCGCCGCAGTGACCACAACACCGTGAAACAACACTCCAAAATCAAGGGTGCACCAATCGACAACAAATAATGAGTAGTTCGAAGAAGTGTGTTCACTTGAGGTAGCTAATCCTCCATTGGCCCGACACGGCTCCTGTTTTAGTCATTTCCAATTTGACACAAGTGTCAAAGCTATCCATTATCGTTCTCTTTCTTCAGTCATCACGTACATCATTCCAACCACTTCATTCTGGATCATCACTCCGCGTATAGTTATTAAAGTGGTTTTCGGTTTAGATAGAGAGTATATCCATAACCGATTCCGGTCTCTTCAATAACTTCCGTAATTATTACACCAATTGGTCGTTTAATAAAATTCAAAACCAAATCAATTTCAATTTCAAATAGAATTCATAAATCAACATTTCATTTGTCTTTCAAAACCAATTTCCATATTTTACGTTTCAAAACTTCCAAATTACCATTTCAAAATCTTATAATACAATTTCAATTTCTATTTAAACAATTCAAATATTGATTCAAGTTCGTACATAAGTTTCATTCCGAAATCATTTAAATTAATTTAATTTAACATTTCAATCAATTTAAATTCATTAATCGATTTCATTCAATATTCGTTAAGTTAATTTATCATTCAAACAATTTTTATTTAATTTCCAATTCATTAAATCCATTATTTAAATTCAACTTCCTTATTTCAAAACTTACAAATTGAATTAAATTAAATTCATCAAATCAAATTCTTTAAATTTCAAGTCTTACGTTAATTTCAATAAATCACATTTTATTTCTTGTTAAAGAAATTCAATTCCACTTATTTACTTACTTAAATAATTTTCCAAAACTTAATTAATAACGAAACTCAATTTCAATTATTTACAAAGTAAAATTCACTTATTCAAAAGTTTAATTTCACTTATTAAAGAATCCAATTCAATTTAATCATTAAATAATTCAATCTTATTTAATTATTAAATAATTCAAAACTTAATTATTAAATAATTTCAAAGTTTAATGATTTCAAACTTAATTATAATTTCAAACTTAATTATCAAATCATTTCAAACTTAATTCAATCGTTTCTCAAATTTAACAACATTCTTTTATCAATTACATTGTTAATATTTTGTTTCAGATTATTACATATTAACATTTTCCTTTCATTAAAATTCAAATGTCAACTTCATTTCAAAACCATATTATTTATTCAAATAAAATCTTCGTTTATTTTAAAATCAAATTATTGACCAATCGGGTTTTATTTAATTCTTTATCCTAGGTCAAGTTCATTTGGGTATTTATCATTTCAACCCGATTCCAATTTAATTCAAAAATCAAAGCATAACAAAGGGAACTTGCAGTGTGATAGCTGGGATGGTGTCAAAGTAAATAAACAAGCAATAACATCAATCAATATCAATCCAAAAATCAATTCAAATAATCCCGAAATAATCGTATTAATTCGCATTGTTGTTTGTGCGAATTAATATAATTATTTCTAGAATCTACACTATCATTTCATGTAGATTAAAGATTATTACATTACGGTTCTTCACTTGTCATCTATTTACAATTTCATACATCATCAATTTAACGACATACATTCAGTGATTCAAAGTGTAATTAAACAAATCCTACGTGTCAATAAATTTAACAGTTAAAGGGGTCATATTATACCAATGTCATTTAATCAAATTTAACACATGTATCAAATCTAACTATCCTACGTCAATTTCAATTTCAATTTATTTATCACTTACATCATTAACAATTTAACGTCCAATATAAACATCAACAATCAATCATTTAACAACCAAACTGGATTATCACTGCATATATAACAGATAATGGTGTCAGATGTCACAGGTGAACTGATACAGGTAATAACAGTGTAAATATCAAACAGCAGCATATTTCAATTGTCGTTTCAATTGAAATCAAATTTAATAAATAAAAGAACGTTAATCGTGAGTGATTGCTCACCTTTCGAGGTTAGAGACGAATGAGAAAGAGATGAGTTACGAATCCTGGTACGAATTCCAAAACAAGCTAGATTGGCCCGAATTGTCGAATAAGGCTGATAAATCAAAATTTGACGAAACAAATCAGCATTGGAAATATGATGATAAGTGGTAAGTAAGCTTATATATAACTATATATATTCAAACAGAGTATATAATATATATCTATATATATATAAATTTATCTACCTATACAACAAAACGACAAATAAGGAGTTTATATACAACAACTTGTACCTTCGAAGTATAACTTATATAATATAATACAACTTTATAAAATAAAATAATACTAATAAACTAATTTACTTACAAAACCAGTTAAACAACAAAAATTTATATATCTCTTTATAAACTGATATAATAACAATGTATAACTTATATACCATATGAACAATAGCTTATTCATATACAAAACAGTCATATAAGTATACGGTAAACCGCTTAAGAGTAAATGCAACTTATACAATATGACTTACTGTTATCACTATAAGTACCGTAAACACTTTATATATGTGCTTTGGAAACAACAGCCTACTAAAGAACCTAACAAAACGCACATCTACAGGCTATATACAATACCATATATATATAATTCACGTTATTCCCAAATCTGAAAAATATAGATTTTATATATACAAACAATATATAGTATAACGAATAAATTTTTTTTTATATATATACAATCAAACGCTTTTATAAAATACATTTATATATGTCGTATATAACTAAAACTCATATCAGAACTATAAGATAAAGTGTGTTGTTAACATCAATATTGCAAATGTACAAAATGAACTGGTAACAAAACTTATATATACTTAGAGAGAGAAAAAATTGCAAGTTGAAAGGAGGAAATCATGCTACAGGCGACGCAACTTTAATCTAATATAAAATACACTAAATTTATACAAGACTTGCGAAATACTTATATAGCTAACATACATATATAGCTTCTGATCTGATGTATAACACATATACACATATATTTAAAACGTATAACTGATATAAACTATATATAAACGGTATAAACAGATAAATATAAAATACTATTATAACTTTGAAATAAAAACATATATACTTATACCTTATATATAAAGTATACGGCAAGAGTGGATGGGCAAAGGAGGTGGCTTCTCACGTGAAGGGAGGAGGTCGGTGGCGAGACGAGGAGGTAAAAGACGCGGCAAAATGGCGATGAACGAATCCGGACGAAGCAACATATATGCCTTTCATGTATACATATTTTTTTTATAAAGGAGGAGGCCATAGGCTCTCTGGAGTGGATATCAGGGTAAGGTATCACGGTTGTGAGCACTAGGTGACGTTCAGCAATAGGGGAGTGGCGGGCTTACTGAGTTGGAGGGTGGAGATCAGTGCTCTACAGTGGTGGGGTTGGCTGTGGACGTTAAGTGTTATCGGGTCTGTGGTGATAGTCTTCGGTGGTGGGGTGGGCACGGATGACGAGGAGGGAAGTGCTGGGTCTTCCAGGAACGGTAGAGAGGCTTTCGGTGGGGTTCGAGGTTAGTACAAGCCGGACGGAGGTGTAGTGGGAAGCATGGGAGTCGAGGGAAAGGTGCAAGCGCTGGAAGGAGGAAGGGTGTGAATTCAAAACAAAGAAAGGAGATGAGAGTTTTCAGCAAACAAATATAAAGCTTTCATTATAATACATAAATACTCTAGTGAATGGGCACGTTCAAGCTTCAAGGAAAATTAAATGGGCACGTGAACCATCAAATGCAACGTTATATTACCAACGTTGGACCCATAGAAGCAAACGAAATAATTATACCGAAATATAGGGAATAGGAAAAGTTAGATATTGAATTTTTTTTTAAAATAAAAAAATCAGTGGCTATTTGGTTTCACATAGTGGATAGATAAATGGTCGTAAGGAAACAAATAAATTCAAACGGACACCGATACGGCTAGCCATTTCGTGGGTTTCACCGCGTACCGGGTTTTCGAAATACACCAATGAACATACTATTGAGATCTACATGACGTGACGATCAAAATAGTATACAGATCTCAGTGGTACGATCGAGTTATCAAAAGTCCATATCGGTACAAAAATGCTGCAAATCTGTCGAAAATAAGATAAACGAAGCGAAAGTGATTCAAATTTGAAGAAACGAAATATGGCATCTCACTCAGAAGATGATTTACAAATTTATTATATAAAAATATTTGGATTTCGAAAACTTTTTATTTTCATCGCTTTTTAACTGATTAAATTGAAGTAAATTTACGCGCGAAATAAACTTTCGTATTTTCGGACGAAAATTTACCAGTTGCTATGTTTAACTAAACGCATTCCAAATATCAAATTTATATTTCAAAATTTTATCGTTTAAAATTTCACAAAATTTCAACTAATTACGTTATTAAAACAGTTGAAATTTACGGGTTATTACATATAGGTGTTGGCCTAGCCTAGAGATAATGGTGCACTAGTTGGTGAGGCAAGAGGCTAACATTACAAAGCAATATCATGGATTCAAGTAAACTAATGGGCTAGGCCAAAGCCAAGGAGGGAATGGCTATTTCAGGTGGGTTCAGGTAGTGGTGTGCAGAGGTGTGTTAGGTCGGAATTTGGCTGGTGGAGGTGGTGTTTGGTCGGCCTATGTAACGACCCCGAATTTTATATAAATTTAAATTTATAATTAAATTAGTTTTTGAATAAAATTTGTGAAAATAATCGATAAGGTGATGCGAGTTTCCCCGATATCTAAGTATATTTGTATAAATTGTTTAAAAGTTTAAATTACTGTATATATGAGAATATATATATCTGTATTTGAACAGATCTGACTAAATTTGAAATAATATAATATATATTTGATTTGTGTTTAAATTGTAAATAAATGGTTAATAATAATTTGAATTTATAAATTAAAAATATAAGGCGATAAATAAAATAAAATGAATGCATAGATAAATCCAAATAACACGTTAATAAACTTTGTAAAAATATAAAGTGAATACATTAGAAAGATTTAACAACAAATAGAAATGTAATTATATTATAAAGTAGTATGAACAAAGGCAAAGCAAATATATTCAAGTATTCAAACCTACATATAGAATCTCTGAACTTGCAAAAGAAAACAACAAACATATATATGAGTGTACAAAACGAATTAGATAAGTGTGTATCTGTGCCATGGCAATAAATGCCAATATCTTTAGCCACCACAACATCTGCTCAGCCACCAAGATGAAGAAAAATATATTCAATTGTACATGGCAATTTAATGCTTGGCCACAACATATTTCCTATCAGCCTCCAAAGAAAAAGATCTCGATCTTATATTGTACAAACAAAGAAAAATATGGTCTGGTGTTGTACAAAACAACATGATCACCCTGTACAAAATACCCAGTAACTTCATTTTCTTATATCAAGCTCTTCATCTCATTTCATCCATCTTCAAAGCCGAGTAAAATCTGAAATGAGCACCATTTAAAAACTTAAACAAAACTTCAATCAAAACAAACAATACAAATTCAAATCAGAGATCAAAGAAAAGGGTTTCAGTTTTTCAAGCCTGTACAAGTTGAGTTCTCTGTTCTTGCTTTTACAAGGTGAGCAATCCCACTTTCATTTGTCCATACTCTTTGATATTGTATTGATGATGCTCTGAAATGAAAGTTATTTTATGCCTGCATATGACTTATATATGTGAAAAGGTGGTTATGTATGATTTCAAGGAATCAGGGTTCTGGTTTTAGTTACAGGTTTTGAAGTTTTAGTTTAAAAAATTCCAATCCTCTTCCTCTAATCTCTTCTAACCTATGATGCTTAAAGGAAAATTGCTTGTTTGATCATGAACTAAGTTTTAACAATTCATCCAAGTCAAACAACTTAGCACTGTACCCTGGAAATCCAAAATAACTGAGCAAACTTCCTCTTTTTAACCTTTAATATGGTATAGTGTTCTAACGCTTGTGAGTAACTTTTAAATTTTAAATTATAACTTAGGTTGCATGCTAGTATGGTTGGATATAAATAAGTACTGCATGTGTATAGATAAAAATCTGATGTAAATATTTATATGTATGCATGTTGATTGTGCTCTGCTATGTTCCAAGTTCCATGTTTTCATTTTAAAAATCCCTTACCACCTAATTAAATTTGTGATAGGATCAGATTATAAACTAATATTGTTTGATTTAACTTAGGTTATTGTAATAAAATAAAATAAAAATCAAGTTAAATTAAAACTTGATGGCCTCTGGAAGTATAAAACATCAATGCATGATGATATGAATTGAAATTCATACTGTATAATTTGTAAATCCAGTATTATAAATCGAAAACATCATCTGAAATTTGATTTTTAACACAAGAATTAGGATTTTTAGAATTAAGTTGAAGGTGCAGTTTGGTATTGAACTAAAATGGGATTATTTGATTTTTCTGGTGATCTTTGTATCATGAGGGCTCGGGGTTCTTCCAGGTGATGGAGGAGGGTTAGGAGTTGCTAGGAAAAATATTGGAGTGCGGTGCATTTCATCGTGGAAGTTGCAGCAGTAGGATTCTTCTTAGAACCCTAGTTTTAACGAAGCTTTGAAATTTGATCGCCGCGGCCGTTTGAGTTGATCGAGCGCTACGGGGTCTTGGGGAATGGTAGTGGAGTTAGCGACGAGTGTTTGGCCGGAGTTACATCACCTCTGGTGATCAACGAAGGGATGGCGAAGTGATTTTGTTTTTGTGGGTTTGAGTTCAGTTCGAACGAAAGGCTGGAATTTAGTTATCGAGTTTTGGCATCATAGTGATCCTTGCCTTTGAGTGAAGGAGAGTTTTGTGATTTGCTGTTGGTGGAGGAGTTCGCCAGAGCGGCGGTGAAGTGGCGTGCACGTGCACGCTCGTTCTTGCGTGTCTGGGTTTGGTGTGGGTTTGGGAAGAAGATGATTTCTCAGGGTTTGTCTCGAGGAATTTCGTGAGTGACCCGGGGTAATACTCGTGTCTTTGCCCCTATGGTTCGAGTTTGCTTATATAACCTGGAAGGTAACTAATGTTTGAATTTAAACTTTATATAAAAAGAAGAGATGAAGAAAGGAAGAAGCAGGGGAGACTCGGGGAAATATGGGGAAATACTCGGGTCCAACCCGAGTAACCTGGAGTTTTGCTTGGGTTACTGTTGAATGCTAGTTTGTTTAAGTATATTATATGAACAGTATTTGTCCAAATGCAAGGTTTAAGGTGGATGATTTAAGTAACAGCAGAATGATTAAGGATGTTAAGTAATTTAAATTAGAAAATTTAAGACCAAATGAAAATTGAAATTAAGAAATGCTATTAATAGTTAAATGTTAATAAGTAGTAATTAAAAGTAAATTAACTAATTAAAGTTAATTCAAAATTTAGAGTTAACTAGTTTAAAATTTAAGTAAGAATTAATAACTACTTGCTTGGGTAATTAAATATTAATTAAGAGTGTAGGTTATTAAGTGGTAATTACTTAAGATAATTAGATTGATTTTAAAGATAATAAATTAAAGATTAATTATCAATGAAGAGTTAATTAATGATTAATTAAAGGGTAATTTATTAAATGTTTTGTAGTTGATTAATTATTAATTTACCATAACTAGTAAATTCATTCATAAGAAATTTATCTGATTTAAATCAATCAGATAATTAAATAGATCCTACTTATGGATGATTGGATTTGACTAAATGATTGAATTGTTTGATATCCCTGATATATGATGCTTTGTGATACATCCTAATTTATGTTGTGATTTGTAATTTACTTATCTGCGATATATATATCTGTGATTTCTGTTTCTGTGATATATTACTATGTGAATATGAAAACCCTGGACCCGTAAACGACATTTGAA
Organism: Allium fistulosum; assembly: GCA_030737815.1. NCBI lineage: Eukaryota > Viridiplantae > Streptophyta > Magnoliopsida > Asparagales > Amaryllidaceae > Allium > Allium fistulosum. The sequence continues at coordinate 972,712,850 of CM060904.1, forward strand.
TTTCGATGCGACAGGGAGTCGGATTCCAGTTGGATATCCGAAACCCACATCGAATCGTAATAGTGAATCTTTGTGACTGATAAATTTATTTTATCTATGAATCTGTAAATGAAGATAAGCGTTGTGGATTATACCGCTTATTGATATTGATATATCTGTGATGATTGAATGATGTTGCACTATTGTGTGTGAAACCCCTGGACCACACTCTTACACACACAAATATGGATTTCACAGGAAATCGGTTAAGTCACAGATGATGTAAATTTAATGTTTCTGAAATTGAAATTTTAATTTCAATTGATTTTGAAATTGGAAATTTGGGTTTAAAGTGAAAAGCTTTTGAAATGGAATTTCAAGATAAAAGTTATTTCGAATAATTTGATCGAGTTTTGAAAATTTAAATAATTTGATTTAAATTTGAATTCAAGTTTGAAATTGAATTCTAGGATTTGAAACTAGGGATTAAAGATGCTGTACAAGTTATATATGGGTTAAACCATTTTAAAAGTATTGGTTTGGGAATTTGAATTTAATTCAAGGGTTTTAACTCGTGTAAATATAACTGGATTTTTCTGAAATGAAACTATTTGTTTTCAAATAGTAAAAGCTTTCACATAAGTAATGAACTTCCAATTTGGGTTGAAAATTTTCAAGTTTGAAAAGTAATCGAAATGTTTTGAAAACTATGAAATGAGTCTTTGATTTCAAAGACCGGATGAGTTAATCTAACTTGAAATGGAATTGTTTTGGAAGATTATGAATGAATTTTTGGAAACGAGTTTTGAAAGCTATAAGTTAAATCTTGATTTAAAGATTTAACGAGTTAATTCAATTGAAATGGAAATCGATTTGAAATTCTATGAATGAATCTTTGTGAACGGGGTTAACTTTGTGAATTGAATCTTTTTGTTTAAAAGATTAAAAGTGTGGAAATTGTTTAAACCAATGAAGGTTTTTGAAATGAATCTTTTTGTTTAAAAGATTGGAAATGGTAATTTGTTTTACCATTCGAATGAAAAGTTTTGGGCTTTAAGCTGTGATTTAACTGAGACCCCAGTATCCATATGATTTTTAATTGCGCTCGTTATTCGGTTTAGCCGGGGGAGGACCTTTGTGTCATATATCCCATTCCGAATAGTGATACGACGATATGGATAGCATTTGAAGACCGGTGGTGAAGACCGGGTATTTTCGAGAGCGATAGGATGACCTATCGATTGTCTCTGCACTGAGTAGCTACGGTATAGAGATTTCCTAAGTGATGGGAAGTCCGATCGAGATTGTGAATACCCGGATTGCAAGGGCTTCTTCGGAAGTGCCTTCGGTTCTGTTCGAACCCGGAACAGACTTGTATGGATGTGTGTCTGACGTTACACTTTGAGATGTAAAGCTGGTTTCTATCAAATACATTTCTGTTGGTGGCGGAGAATTTATTCTCTTAGCTTAACACCCTTCTCTGAGACGTACGAGCTCAGAGGTTATGTAGTTGATGGTTACTAGTGATACATTCCCAATTTGGTAATGTGGCATACGAAGTGCTGATGATCATTTGTGGATCAAAGCGTGGCTTTGTGAAAAAGCGTGGCTTTGTGAAAAAGCGTTGCTTTGTGGACGAGACTTCGTCGAGCCTCACAACCCGATAATGGTCGAAACAGGAATGTTGCGGCAAAGGTTTGTAGGGGTAGCGCCCCTAGGTTATGTCATTTCCTTCTGGATAAAGGGTGGTATCATGGTATGGAGCCCAGATACTTAACTCATGTGAACACGGTAATTTATTACTGTATGATGTTGCTTTGTTGGTTTTCGGGATCCCGGGATAATGGTCGGTAACGACCGGGGGATGACATGACTCATGTGTTAGTTACCTAGTTACAGCTGTACAGCGTGAGGTAGCGTCAGTGTGTTAGTTACCTAGTTACAGTTGTACAGCGTGAGGTAGCGTCGGCCTTTTGTTTGCAGAGATCCGGTTAGTATCCGAGGCGTCTTTCCAGAGGCGTTTCTATTTCGGTAAGGAAGTTCCTTAGCCTGATCATTTGTTGGAAATCCAAAGAAACAATACGAACCCTGTACGGTTTTAGTTGTATTACCTGCTATGGAATGTGGCAGTAACCTGCTATTGAACGTAGTAGCTATAGTAGGCATACGATGAAATGTTGTATGCCGGCTAAGATTAATATTATATTTTCGAAATGTTTTCGACACTATGCACTAATGATAATAATATCGAATGATTTTTGCGTAGTAAGCATGTTTGACTATCATAAGGAGAAATCTCCTCCAATTCTGCGATTGCATTGTGTGTGTGGCAGGAGGCCTTATGGTAGTTTCATTTTCGAAAAGCATTGCGGGTTTCAATGTTTAAAAGCCTTTTGTGTTTGTTTGAAGATAAACTATTTTTTTTGCTCACACCAGTCCCATGACTGATCCGGAGTTTATTGTTCCCTTCCTAAACTCTGGGTGCCCACCATTTTCCACACGGGCAGTCTAGAGTTGGGTTTTCTCAGATATTCAGGTTTAGTAGATTATCTGGAGCTAGTTCAGTTCTTGGAGTTCATGGACTGACGTTGCTTATCTTGGAGTTGTGGATTCATTCTTGTCTGAAGATCATTTTGGAGTTATCACTTCTATTGATATCGTTCCGCTGCTGATGTTATCTTTTCTTTTCCGCTGCTATTTCTTGTATCATATCTCTGATGTATATTGATATCTGTTGTATCATTCTGTTGTATCAGATTTTTGTATCTGTCATGGTATCAATGTAATATATATTGATATATTCTTTATTCCGCTGTGTTGTTATACTTAATGGTGTTATAAGCTCCGGCGAATCGGATTTGAACGGTCGAATCTGCGGCATTCGAGTACGATGTGAAGTACGGATGTTGATTTTCGAGCGCGAAAAATCCGAGTCGTTACATGTGGTATCAGAGCTAAGGTTGAACTTTAGCTCAGGAGTATAACACGTTAAGTAGCTCATTAGAGATAGAGTGAAGTAAACCCTAGAATGAGTATTCCTCAGATATCTGTTCGAATGTCTCAGTAAATTCTCTTGCTATCCACTGATAGTGAGTGTGAGTGCAAGAAGAGGATGAGATAGGGGACAGGGGAAATACGACTGTAAATGGTCAATACTCTGTAACAGCAAGAAAGCAATCTTTTCTCTATCGATCTCTTTCGTTCGTCATCTCCTCTCAATTCTTCGATAGGTTCTGGTAGATTCAGGAAGAAAATTCGATATATTTGAATGGGACATAAACTCCAGAGAGGCCAAAATTGTTTGTTTGGATGAATTGGTTGCTTTGATTGCTATGGTTGATAGGTATAATTTAGTTTCTAAAACTAGAAAGTTTTGAATTGTATCCATATATCTATCTATTCTTTGGGTCCAATATATTCTACGAATGGTTAGTTATCCTTTCGAACTGATCGATGCCATTGTATGTTTCGTAGATATGGATAACCCGAGTATTTTGTGAAGTGTTAAATAGATTCGTTCTTATATCTGTTATTGATATTCTGATTTGGTAAGCCAAATGCAGAATAAATGTTCAGTTTGATTAGATTAAACATTCTTCATCTTTCTGTGTTTCGTGCCTACGAATTTCGAGGACGAAATTCTTTTAAGGGGGGAAGTCTATAACGACCCCGAATTTTATATAAATTTAAATTTATAATTAAATTAGTTTTTGAATAAAATTTGTGAAAATAATCGATAAGGTGATGCGAGTTTCCCCGATATCTAAGTATATTTGTATAAATTGTTTAAAAGTTTAAATTACTGTATATATGAGAATATATATATCTATATTTGAACAGATCTGACTAAATTTGAAATAATATAATATATATTTGATTTGTGTTTAAATTGTAAATAAATGGTTAATAATAATTTGAATTTATAAATTAAAAATATAAGGCGATAAATAAAATAAAATGAATACATAGATAAATCCAAATAACACGTTAATAAACTTTGTAAAAATATAAAGTGAATACATTAGAAAGATTTAACAACAAATAGAAATGTAATTATATTATAAAGTAGTATGAACAAAGGCAAAGCAAATATATTCAAGTATTCAAACCTACATATAGAATCTCTGAACTTGCAAAAGAAAACAACAAACATATATATGAGTGTACAAAACGAATTAGATAAGTGTGTATTTGTACCATGGCAATAAATGCCAATATCTTTAGCCACCACAACATCTGCTCAGCCACCAAGATGAAGAAAAATATATTCAATTGTACATGGCAATTTAATGCTTGGCCACAACATATTTCCTATCAGCCTCCAAAGAAAACTATCTCGATCTTATATTGTACAAACAAAGAAAAATATGGTCTGGTGTTGTACAAAACAACATGATCACCCTGTACAAAATACCCAGTAACTTCATTTTCTTATATCAAGCTCTTCATCTCATTTCATCCATCTTCAAAGCCGAGTAAAATCTGAAATGAGCACCATTTAAAAACTTAAACAAAACTTCAATCAAAACAAACAATACAAATTCAAATCAGAGATCAAAGAAAAGGGTTTCAGTTTTTCAAGCCTGTACAAGTTGAGTTCTCTGTTCTTGCTTTTACAAGGTGAGCAATCCCACTTTCATTTGTCCATACTCTTTGATATTGTATTGATGATGCTCTGAAATGAAAGTTATTTTATGCCTGCATATGACTTATATATGTGAAAAGGTGGTTATGTATGATTTCAAGGAATCAGGGTTCTGGTTTTAGTTACAGGTTTTGAAGTTTTAGTTTAAAAAATTCCAATCCTCTTCCTCTAATCTCTTCTAACCTATGATGCTTAAAGGAAAATTGCTTGTTTGATCATGAACTAAGTTTTAACAATTCATCCAAGTCAAACAACTTAGCACTGTCCCCTGGAAATCCAAAATAACTGAGCAAACTTCCTCTTTTTAACCTTTAATATGGTATAGTGTTCTGACGCTTGTGAGTAACTTTTAAATTTTAAATTATAACTTAGGTTGCATGCTAGTATGGTTGGATATAAATAAGTACTGCATGTGTATAGATAAAAATCTGATGTAAATATTTATATGTATGCATGTTGATTGTGCTCTGCTATGTTCCCAGTTCCATGTTTTCATTTTAAAAATCCCTTACCACCTAATTAAATTTGTGATATGATCTGATTATAAACTAATATTGTTTGATTTAACTTAGGTTATTGTAATAAAATAAAATAAAAATCAAGTTAAATTAAAACTTGATGGCCTCTGGAAGTATAAAACATCAATGCATGATGATATGAATTGAAATTCATACTGTATAATTTGTAAATCCAGTATTATAAATCGAAAACATCATCTGAAATTTTATTTTTAACACAAGAATTAGGATTTTTAGAATTAAGTTGAAGGTGCGGTTTGGTATTGAACTAAAATGGGATTATTTGATTTTTCTGGTGATCTTTGTATCGTGAGGGCTCGGGGTTCTTCCAGGTGATGGAGGAGGGTTAGGAGTTGCTAGGAAAAATATTGGAGTGCGGTGCATTTCATCGTGGAAGTTGCAGCAGTAGGATTCTTCTTAGAACCCTAGTTTTAACGAAGCTTTGAAATTTGATCGCCGCGGCCGTTTGAGTTGATCGAGCGCTACGGGGTCTTGGGGAATGGTAGTGGAGTTAGCGACGAGTGTTTGGCCGGAGTTACATCACCTTTGGTGATCAACGAAGGGAGGGCGAAGTGATTTTGTTTTTGTGGGTTTGAGTTCAGTTCGAACGAAAGGCTGGAATTTAGTTCTCGAGTTTTGGCATCATAGTGATCCTTGCCTTTGAGTGAAGGAGAGTTTTGTGATTTGCTATTGGTGGAGGAGTTCGCCAGAGCGGCGGTGAAGTGGCGTGCACGTGCACGCTCGTTCTTGCGTGTCTGGGTTTGGTGTGGGTTTGGGAAGAAGATGATTTCTCAGGGTTTGTCTCGAGGAATTTCGTGAGTGACCCGGGGTAATACTCGTGTCTTTGCCCCTATGGTTCGAGTTTGCTTATATAACCTTGTAACGTCCCGAAAATTTTCGACTTTCGAAAATTCAACATCGATACTCACTTTATCGACTGCTGAGCCATCGAATGCCGGAAACCCGAAAAGTTATGGTTTTAAGAAAAAGAAAAAGGTAGAAGAAGAAGATAGAAGAAAAAGAAAGAAGAACAACAACAGAACAAGAGCAGAAACAGAAAACAATAACAGAATCTCACATATCGCAGCGGAACAATATATAATAAATAACATTAGTCTTTTAAAACAAAGAACTATATCAGTTTATACATACATCAATCATCAGAGTCAATATACAACAATGGACAGTTATATAAACTTGTCCTCATACAGAATACACAGCGGAATAAATACTATCAGATACAAATACTACGTCTCGCCATCCAGCTTGCTTCCAAAGCTCCAGAATATCCAGAATATCCTGATAACATAACTCTAGGCTGCCCGTGTGGAAATTGGTGGGCACCCAGAGTTTAGAAGGGAACAATAAACTCCGAGTCAGTCATGGTGACTGGTGTGAGATCGTAAAACAGTTATTCTTTATAACGACAAAATAATTTTTAAAGTCAATTCGAAATGCTTTTGGAAAATGAAACTACCATAAGACCTCCCACCACACACACAATGCAAACGCAGAATTGGAGGAGATTTCTTCTTATGATAGTCAAAGATGCTTACTACGAAAAATCAAATTCTTTTTGATATTATTATTAGTGCATAGTGTAGAAATCATTTCAAAAGTATAATATTAATCTTAGCCAACATACGACCAGTATCGTATGCCTACTATAGCTACCATCTAAACAGTGGTGACCACCGTACGTAAATGGCAGGTTCTACAACTAATACCGTACAAGTCACGTATTGGAGTTTGGATTTCCAACAAATGGTCAGGCTAAGGAACTTCCTATCCACGATGGGTACGTCCCTGGAATAGACGACCCGAGAACCTAACCGGATCTCTGCCAACACAAGGCCGGGTTACCTCTGCAAAAATAGGTAACTACTGACACGCGTATGCCATCCCCCGATCGTCACCGATCTTCCCGAGGATCCCCGATTTCCAACAAACCACATAGATAATAATAATGCAGTAACCACAGAGGTTAAGTATCTGGGCTCCATACCATGATACCACCTTTATCCAGAAGGAATGACATACACTAAGGGGCGCTACTCCCTAGAACCTTGCTGCATTCGTCCTGTTTCGACCATTTCCGGGGTGTGAGGCTCGACGAAGTCTCGTCCACAAAGCTACGCTTTCTTAAAAAGCCCTGCTTTGGGTCAAACAAAATGATCAACCTATGATCACAAAGATATAAGATCAAACAAATGATCATATCACAGATGACCAAACACTGATCATTTCACAGCAACACTCAGTATGCCACGTTACCAAATTGGGATATATCGCTGATAAATTTCAACTACATAACCTCTGAGCTCGTACGTCTCAGAGAAGGGTGTTAAGCTAAGAGAATAAATTCTCCGCCACCAACAGGAATGTATTTGAAAGAAATCAGCTTTACATCTCAAATTGTAACGTCAGACACACAATCCATAAAAGTCTGTTCCGGGATCGAACAGAACCGAAGGCACTTCTCACGAAGCCCTTGCATTTCCGGATAGTTTTCTAATCACGTCAGGACTTCCCGTCACTAAGGGTGATAAAACCTCTAAACCGAGGATCAGTCGGTGTAGAGTAACTCGACGGTAATCCTTCCGTTTTCAAAAATATCCGGTCTTCAACACCGGTCTTCAAATGCGATTCATAACGACGTATCACATATTCGGAATGGGTTATACGACCCCATGGTCCTTTCCCGGCTAATCCGAATAGTGAGCGTTTATTTAAAAACAAGTGTGGCATTCAAATTCATTCAATTCACAACAAATACCTACTCAAGGTAATTATTGATAGTCGGTTATTTAACTATCAATAAAGATGCGCAACATCATCAGATTCCAAATAATTTTCCCAAATTATTTTATCTTCAAAAATATCTTTACTAGATATATAATTTCCACACTTAACCGTTTGAAAAAACAAATTTCAAATATTCACATTTCATTTTATCTTTAAAAGATAAAATTCAAAACAGTTCATTTCATATTGGAAAAGCGTTTCCATACTTATTTAAAAATAAGTATTTCACAAATCATTTATTTTCAACATTTAGAAAATATTCGATATACTTAAATCAAATTAAGTATAAATTCATTCTTTAAGGAAATCATTCTCTTTAAACACATTTATTTGAGTCAAAACGAATGTTACGTAAAACATCGTTACGACGACTCAAAATCACTAGTATAGGGATTCAGAATTAGATAGATATATAAATCCCAATACTACATCAAAACATTTCCTTTCGGAAATCATTTACTATAACAACAGTGTTATAGTCCACCATTTCCTTAAATTTCTCGAAAACGTCTATTTCAACAAGAATTGTTGAAATCTATGTTTCGATACTTAACACGTTTTAAAACGTCTTTTAAAACAACTTCATTTAACAATATTCCTTTTTCCAAAATATATTGATTTTATTCAATAATATATATTCACTGTCCAAAATCGTGAATATAATTACTATCCCAATTTCTACACATTTAATTTAAAGGATAATTCGCTGTTCAAAATCACGAATATATCTCCTTCAATAACTTCAATGTTAATTTATCAAATTCTATTGATTTTTAATTTATAAAACAATGTTTATAAATCCCATTTCTATTTATAAAACTTCGATTTCTAAGTTATCCAATTCAACTTATATATCTCAATTATATACCGGAAGTCTATATTATAAGTTAAGAACTTATAATTCATTTATTTACAACATCTATTCATTTCTCATCTAAATGTCAAAATCCGATTTATAAGATAATTGCTTATAAATCTTTTTGTTTTACAAAATCTATTCATTTAATAACTTCACAATTTATAAATCTATAAATTTCTATCCACTTATGGAATCCATTTTTATTTGACTTTAACACTTAATAAAACTCATTTCAAAATGCCAATATGTTCAATTTATAAAAATATCAATTTTTATAAATCTTTTTATATGAATTGTTTAAAATACTTCAACAATTCCAATTTAAACTATTTCATAATCCTTATCAATTGTTTATTTCAAAAATAACCTTTTTGTCGTATTTCACAAAAATCAAAATTTTACTAACATTTAAAATTTTAACATTTATTTATTTAAAATTAACCAATTCAAAAATCTCAATAAAACGTATATTTCTACAAATCACTTTAAAAATCCTTTTAAATTTAAAAGTCGTTATTTTTACATTTCAAAACTGAATCTGATGATGTAACAACACCAATCAGTCCATCACAACAGTCAAATATCATATATCATCATATGATAACAGAATATATCAAAATATCTGTAAAATAAATAACTACTAGTGAGGAATCCAGTTGGATCCCTCCAACCTGTTTCCCTGCATCCAAAGACGTTAGCACAATACCAATTCCGCTCCAGTACGGAATTATCGCGGTATATAGGTTTTTATAAATCCGCTTACTAACGGCGCAATAGGGTCTCATCCGCTATACGAGGCGGGAAATCATCAATCCAATATATACATATGCCAATATGTATATATTGCTATATATAGATATATATCCTATCATATCTAATATCAACAATCCAAACAGTCAATCATCAATCAATAACTGTAAATAATTCCACATTCAAATTTGAGTGAGAAGATCTCACCGAGATTTTAATTCTGATTCCAGCGTTTATTTCGAATAAAATTAAACGCGCGTTTAATTTTACCCGAAATTTTCATTGACTCCAAACGACTCCAAACCAATTGCATCGCGAAGTGCTCGACGATAAGATTCCAACGCAACTGATCTCGCATTTTTCTGAACTCGTATGAAAAAGATATCGCGTTACAAAAGTTTATACAAATTTAAATATCACTTAATTAACATTTTAATTAAAATTTTAAACCCTAACTCTCATCTGCCGTTCGTCTTAACAGAAGCAAATCTGGGCCGCTTGATGTCTTCTCCCCCAATCACGCGCGCGCGCGTTCAAACCAGGTTCGAATTCACGAACGAGAACCCAATCTTCACGAACTAGGGTTTGCAACACCACCGCCTCGACTAACCGGAACCCCATCACAACCCCACCATTCGAACGCCACTGACCCACGCTACCCCCGGCCTCCGACCGCACACCCCTAGTGCCTCCATCGCCTCGTATTCCATGCTCGAACGCGACCCCTTTGAGCGTCCATTCCCATTGATCGGCAGCTCCATATCTGATCGCCACCGTTGGATCACAAGGTCTCGTTGTGATCTACAATATTGTAGTTAATGATTTTTGGAATCGTCTTGTGGATTGGAAGGAAAATAGGGAAGAAGATCGTTGTTTTCTGGCCTTTGGTTTCGTAAATGGCGGCCAGGCTGAAATGAAACCCTAGGCTCGTCTTCATTTGTTGAAAATTGTGAAAAGGATGGGCTTTTATAGAAATTTCCAAAATACTATTCATCCGAAATTTTTCGAACTCCGAATCGAGCGTGCCGGCTGATGTTCGTAAGGTTTACCCCCCGTTCCGAACGCAATGGAACAGGTTTCGGAAGCAAATTCGATCGTCTGTGTGAGATATGGATTTAAACGATCAATTTAAATTAAACCGATTTAAATCGATTTCGAGGCGTTTTAATTTGTACCGGACAAACGGTAATTCCAAAAATTATGAAATTTGAAATCTTACAATAATATCACATTACGGATCCGATGAAACTGGTTTCGTCGAAATCCGACACTGTTTGAAAAATGACTATTTTAACTCGACGATTTAAAATTAAAATGATATCGATGCGTTTCGAGCTGCCACGGTCAAACGATAACTCCGTTTGCTACGAAAATTGAAATCCGATAATAACTAACTATTACGGATCCAATGGAACTGGTCTCGTTCAATTCTGAGACTGTTCGAAAATTGACTATTTTTCAGTTGATAATTAAATATTAAAATATTCAATTTTCACAGATTAACTCCAAATTCACTTTTAAGAGTTCTAAAATATTTCTATAACTCCAGTATGATTTAATATAACTTTACAAATCATTTTCAATCACTTTAAACTCGATTTACAATTATCTCTGGAATGTCACTATTTAATTTATCGATTAAATTATCAAATTAAATCCAATATTCGAAAATAAATCATTCAACTTCTAAATTCCATTTATTAATATTTAAAATCAATTAAATATTCGAATTTTAATTATCAAAAATTCTGGGTCGTTACAAACTTCCCCCCTTAAAAGAATTTCGTCCTCGAAATTACAAGTTAGGAAGAAAGGTCCTTAACTCGTCTACTATTTTCCACAATCTAATAGTTTTATCAATTTATCAAAACAAATCTCTTTATTAAAGATTCGTTATCAATTCAACTAAATTTCCAATTTCAATTTTAAGTTTCAAACAACATTGTTTAACTTCTAAATTCAAATTCGAGTTTAAATTCAAATTTTAAACTCCAAAATTTTCTCAAAATTTTCTAACACTCGAGATTTTCGAAAAATTTCGCCAGCGTTTCCTTTGCGCGGCTAATACGGCACTACTACAAAACGTCTCTACGGACTCTCAGATTTCAAAAAGAAAAAGAAAAAGCCAAGCGGCTAGACAAGAAATCATCAAAAACTCATATTCAAATTTAAATACGTACCTTTTGTTGAGCAATTCAAATTAATCTTCAAATTTAAAATCCCAATTCCTTTACACCTGTATATCCTACTAGCCATAAAATCTAGTTACATATATTCAAACCATTTCGTACATTCAATTACAAAATTTCCAATATAACTGCTTATATCATCTCTAATTCACTATTGAAGTTATATATTCAATTTCGTTCAATTTTGCAATTCAAATTTCTATTCGAATTCAATTTCATCTTCTATTCTGAATATTGAATTTTTATCGATCATCTTTCATTTACTAATTCATATCGCTCTTTATATTAGTTTCATTCGCTAATTCATTTTAAATTTCAATATTCAGCTTGAATTACATTTACTAACAAATTCAGAACAAAGTTTCACATTCATCTTCAATTTCAGTTTTACTTAACTTACAAATTCAAATTTATTTATTCATTCTGAAACTCATTCACTAATTCTTTCATTTCCAATTCAAATCTGATTTCCAAATCAAATTTCAATTCCAGTTATATTCACTTATACTTACTTTGATTTAACTTCATCCTTTAAGTTAAATTTATTCTATCAGAATTTAAATTATATAAGTTATCAATCCATTCAATTCCAGAGTCTTTTCAATCTTTTAAAACTATTTTGAAATCTGTTCAAATTTATCTTTTGAATTCCCAAAACAAAATCCAAAATTTCCCAATCAACTTTTATTTAAATATTCTGGCAGCAATTCCTCTTTTGGAAACCCGAAAATGAACACCGGTGATGTCGCGATCATCATCGAAGTTATTTTCCAGCGACCGAAAAGAGTTTAGAGCTTTCAACTCTCCAAAATACTTTTCAAACCTTTCGAAATCCATTTTCAGATCAAAAAGAAATTAAACTTTCCAAATCTCCAAAATTTTCAAATTCTTTTCAAAACATTTCCAAATACTTCTCTGGAATTCCGTTTTAAATTACAAATCACATTTATAATTTACATTCTTAAATTCTACTTGTATATGGATTCATTTCTTAACTTTGGAGTTTCGATTTCAATTTCTCATTTAATTTCAATGATAATAGATTAATATTATCACTTCTAACAACCATGCAACCATATACTATAGTACTTCATAGAAAAACATTTCTTTTCTATACAAAAATAGTTTTGGGCAAAATTATCTCATTTACCCCATTTAAAACAATACTGTGCCGAATTGTTCTATTCAAGTGTTTAGAGATCCCTATCGATAGAGTTGTACGGACAATACCGACCAGAATCCATATACCACTCAACAAACCAATCATCACAATATAAAACAATTTTATATCCACTAACAAATACGCGCTCGTATCTATTATTACACTCAACTCATTCTAGAGTACTACTGACTCTATCTCTAATGAGTAACACCCAACAGAGCAGGGTTGTCGCTTAACCATATGCTCTGATACCAAATGTAACGTCCCGAAAATTTTCGACTTTCGAAAATTCAACATCGATACTCACTTTATCGACTGCTGAGCCATCGAATGCCGGAAACCCGAAAAGTTATGGTTTTAAGAAAAAGAAAAAGGTAGAAGAAGAAGATAGAAGAAAAAGAAAGAAGAACAACAACAGAACAAGAGCAGAAACAGAAAACAATAACAGAATCTCACATATCGCAGCGGAACAATATATAATAAATAACATTAGTCTTTTAAAACAAAGAACTATATCAGTTTATACATACATCAATCATCAGAGTCAATATACAACAATGGACAGTTATATAAACTTGTCCTCATACAGAATACACAGCGGAATAAATACTATCAGATACAAATACTACGTCTCGCCATCCAGCTTGCTTCCAAAGCTCCAGAATATCCAGAATATCCTGATAACATAACTCTAGGCTGCCCGTGTGGAAATTGGTGGGCACCCAGAGTTTAGAAGGGAACAATAAACTCCGAGTCAGTCATGGTGACTGGTGTGAGATCGTAAAACAGTTATTCTTTATAACGACAAAATAATTTTTAAAGTCAATTCGAAATGCTTTTGGAAAATGAAACTACCATAAGACCTCCCACCACACACACAATGCAAACGCAGAATTGGAGGAGATTTCTTCTTATGATAGTCAAAGATGCTTACTACGAAAAATCAAATTCTTTTTGATATTATTATTAGTGCATAGTGTAGAAATCATTTCAAAAGTATAATATTAATCTTAGCCAACATACGACCAGTATCGTATGCCTACTATAGCTACCATCTAAACAGTGGTGACCACCGTACGTAAATGGCAGGTTCTACAACTAATACCGTACAAGTCACGTATTGGAGTTTGGATTTCCAACAAATGGTCAGGCTAAGGAACTTCCTATCCACGATGGGTACGTCCCTGGAATAGACGACCCGAGAACCTAACCGGATCTCTGCCAACACAAGGCCGGGTTACCTCTGCAAAAATAGGTAACTACTGACACGCGTATGCCATCCCCCGATCGTCACCGATCTTCCCGAGGATCCCCGATTTCCAACAAACCACATAGATAATAATAATGCAGTAACCACAGAGGTTAAGTATCTGGGCTCCATACCATGATACCACCTTTATCCAGAAGGAATGACATACACTAAGGGGCGCTACTCCCTAGAACCTTGCTGCATTCGTCCTGTTTCGACCATTTCCGGGGTGTGAGGCTCGACGAAGTCTCGTCCACAAAGCTACGCTTTCTTAAAAAGCCCTGCTTTGGGTCAAACAAAATGATCAACCTATGATCACAAAGATATAAGATCAAACAAATGATCATATCACAGATGACCAAACACTGATCATTTCACAGCAACACTCAGTATGCCACGTTACCAAATTGGGATATATCGCTGATAAATTTCAACTACATAACCTCTGAGCTCGTACGTCTCAGAGAAGGGTGTTAAGCTAAGAGAATAAATTCTCCGCCACCAACAGGAATGTATTTGAAAGAAATCAGCTTTACATCTCAAATTGTAACGTCAGACACACAATCCATAAAAGTCTGTTCCGGGATCGAACAGAACCGAAGGCACTTCTCACGAAGCCCTTGCATTTCCGGATAGTTTTCTAATCACGTCAGGACTTCCCGTCACTAAGGGTGATAAAACCTCTAAACCGAGGATCAGTCGGTGTAGAGTAACTCGACGGTAATCCTTCCGTTTTCAAAAATATCCGGTCTTCAACACCGGTCTTCAAATGCGATTCATAACGACGTATCACATATTCGGAATGGGTTATACGACCCCATGGTCCTTTCCCGGCTAATCCGAATAGTGAGCGTTTATTTAAAAACAAGTGTGGCATTCAAATTCATTCAATTCACAACAAATACCTACTCAAGGTAATTATTGATAGTCGGTTATTTAACTATCAATAAAGATGCGCAACATCATCAGATTCCAAATAATTTTCCCAAATTATTTTATCTTCAAAAATATCTTTACTAGATATATAATTTCCACACTTAACCGTTTGAAAAAACAAATTTCAAATATTCACATTTCATTTTATCTTTAAAAGATAAAATTCAAAACAGTTCATTTCATATTGGAAAAGCGTTTCCATACTTATTTAAAAATAAGTATTTCACAAATCATTTATTTTCAACATTTAGAAAATATTCGATATACTTAAATCAAATTAAGTATAAATTCATTCTTTAAGGAAATCATTCTCTTTAAACACATTTATTTGAGTCAAAACGAATGTTACGTAAAACATCGTTACGACGACTCAAAATCACTAGTATAGGGATTCAGAATTAGATAGATATATAAATCCCAATACTACATCAAAACATTTCCTTTCGGAAATCATTTACTATAACAATAGTGTTATAGTCCACCATTTCCTTAAATTTCTCGAAAACGTCTATTTCAACAAGAATTGTTGAAATCTATGTTTCGATACTTAACACGTTTTAAAACGTCTTTTAAAACAACTTCATTTAACAATATTCCTTTTTCCAAAATATATTGATTTTATTCAATAATATATATTCACTGTCCAAAATCGTGAATATAATTACTATCCCAATTTCTACACATTTAATTTAAAGGATAATTCGCTGTTCAAAATCACGAATATATCTCCTTCAATAACTTCAATGTTAATTTATCAAATTCTATTGATTTTTAATTTATAAAACAATGTTTATAAATCCCATTTCTATTTATAAAACTTCGATTTCTAAGTTATCCAATTCAACTTATATATCTCAATTATATACCGGAAGTCTATATTATAAGTTAAGAACTTATAATTCATTTATTTACAACATCTATTCATTTCTCATCTAAATGTCAAAATCCGATTTATAAGATAATTGCTTATAAATCTTTTTGTTTTACAAAATCTATTCATTTAATAACTTCACAATTTATAAATCTATAAATTTCTATCCACTTATGGAATCCATTTTTATTTGACTTTAACACTTAATAAAACTCATTTCAAAATGCCAATATGTTCAATTTATAAAAATATCAATTTTTATAAATATTTTTATATGAATTGTTTAAAATACTTCAACAATTCCAATTTAAACTATTTCATAATCCTTATCAATTGTTTATTTCAAAAATAACCTTTTTGTCGTATTTCACAAAAATCAAAATTTTACTAACATTTAAAATTTTAACATTTATTTATTTAAAATTAACCAATTCAAAAATCTCAATAAAACGTATATTTCTACAAATCACTTTAAAAATCCTTTTAAATTTAAAAGTCGTTATTTTTACATTTCAAAACTGAATCTGATGATGTAACAACACCAATCAGTCCATCACAACAGTCAAATATCATATATCATCATATGATAACAGAATATATCAAAATATCTGTAAAATAAATAACTACTGGTGAGGAATCCAGTTGGATCCCTCCAACCTGTTTCCCTGCATCCAAAGACGTTAGCACAATACCAATTCCGCTCCAGTACGGAATTATCACGGTATATAGGTTTTTATAAATCCGCTTACTAACGGCGCAATAGGGTCTCATCCGCTATACGAGGCGGGAAATCATCAATCCAATATATACATATGCCAATATGTATATATTGCTATATATAGATATATATCCTATCATATCTAATATCAACAATCCAAACAGTCAATCATCAATCAATAACTGTAAATAATTCCACATTCAAATTTGAGTGAGAAGATCTCACCGAGATTTTAATTCTGATTCCAGCGTTTATTTCGAATAAAATTAAACGCGCGTTTAATTTTACCCGAAATTTTCATTGACTCCAAACGACTCCAAACCAATTGCATCGCGAAGTGCTCGACGATACGATTCCAACGCAACTGATCTCGCATTTTTCTGAACTCGTATGAAAAAGATATCGCGTTACAAAAGTTTATACAAATTTAAATATCACTTAATTAACATTTTAATTAAAATTTTAAACCCTAACTCTCATCTGCCGTTCGTCTTAACAGAAGCAAATCTGGGCCGCTTGATGTCTTCTCCCCCAATCACGCGCGCGCGCGTTCAAACCAGGTTCGAATTCACGAACGAGAACCCAATCTTCACGAACTAGGGTTTGCAACACCACCGCCTCGACTAACCGGAACCCCATCACAACCCCACCATTCGAACGCCACTGACCCACGCTACCCCCGGCCTCCGACCGCACACCCCTAGTGCCTCCATCGCCTCGTATTCCATGCTCGAACGCGACCCCTTTGAGCGTCCATTCCCATTGATCGGCAGCTCCATATCTGATCGCCACCGTTGGATCACAAGGTCTCGTTGTGATCTACAATATTGTAGTTAATGATTTTTGGAATCGTCTTGTGGATTGGAAGGAAAATAGGGAAGAAGATCGTTGTTTTCTGGCCTTTGGTTTCGTAAATGGCGGCCAGGCTGAAATGAAACCCTAGGCTCGTCTTCATTTGTTGAAAATTGTGAAAAGGATGGGCTTTTATAGAAATTTCCAAAATACTATTCATCCGAAATTTTTCGAACTCCGAATCGAGCGTGCCGGCTGATGTTCGTAAGGTTTACCCCGCGTTCCGAATGCAATGGAACAGGTTTCGGAAGCAAATTCGATCGTCTGTGTGAGATATGGATTTAAACGATCAATTTAAATTAAACCGATTTAAATCGATTTCGAGGCGTTTTAATTTGTACCGGACAAACGGTAATTCCAAAAATTATGAAATTTGAAATCTTACAATAATATCACATTACGGATCCGATGAAACTGGTTTCGTCGAAATCCGACACTGTTTGAAAAATGACTATTTTAACTCGACGATTTAAAATTAAAATGATATCGATGCGTTTCGAGCTGCCACGGTCAAACGATAACTCCGTTTGCTACGAAAATTGAAATCCGATAATAACTAACTATTACGGATCCAATGGAACTGGTCTCGTTCAATTCTGAGACTGTTCGAAAATTGACTATTTTTCAGTTGATAATTAAATATTAAAATATTCAATTTTCACAGATTAACTCCAAATTCACTTTTAAGAGTTCTAAAATATTTCTATAACTCCAGTATGATTTAATATAACTTTACAAATCATTTTCAATCACTTTAAACTCGATTTACAATTATCTCTGGAATGTCACTATTTAATTTATCGATTAAATTATCAAATTAAATCCAATATTCGAAAAATAAATCATTCAACTTCTAAATTCCATTTATTAATATTTAAAATCAATTAAATATTCGAATTTTAATTATCAAAAATTCTGGGTCGTTACAAACCTGGAAGGTAACTAATGTTTGAATTTAAACTTTATATAAAAAGAAGAGATGAAGAAAGGAAGAAGCAGGGGAGACTCGGGGAAATATGGGGAAATACTCGGGTCCAACCCGAGTAACCTGGAGTTTTGCTTGGGTTACTGTTGAATGCTAGTTTGTTTAAGTATATTATATGAACAGTATTTGTCCAAATGCAAGGTTTAAGGTGGATGATTTAAGTAACAGCAGAATGATTAAGGATGTTAAGTAATTTAAATTAGAAAATTTAAGACCAAATGAAAATTGAAATTAAGAAATGCTATTAATAGTTAAATGTTAATAAGTAGTAATTAAAAGTAAATTAACTAATTAAAGTTAATTCAAAATTTAGAGTTAACTAGTTTAAAATTTAAGTAAGAATTAATAACTACTTGCTTGGGTAATTAAATATTAATTAAGAGTGTAGGTTATTAAGTGGTAATTACTTAAGATAATTAGATTGATTTTAAAGATAATAAATTAAAGATTAATTATCAATGAAGAGTTAATTAATGATTAATTAAAGGGTAATTTATTAAATGTTTTGTAGTTGATTAATTATTAATTTACCATAACTAGTAAATTCATTCATAAGAAATTTATCTGATTTAAATCAATCAGATAATTAAATAGATCCTACTTATGGATGATTGGATTTGACTAAATGATTGAATTGTTTGATATCCCTGATATATGATGCTTTGTGATACATCCTAATTTATGTTGTGATTTGTAATTTACTTATCTGCGATATATATATCTGTGATTTCTGTTTCTGTGATATATTACTATGTGAATATGAAAACCCTGGACCCGTAAACGACATTTGAATTTCGATGCGACAGGGAGTCGGATTCCAGTTGGATATCCGAAACCCACATCGAATCGTAATAGTGAATCTTTGTGACTGATAAATTTATTTTATCTATGAATCTGAAAATGAAGATAAGCGTTGTGGATTATACCGCTTATCGATATTGATATATCTGTGATGATTGAATGATGTTGCACTATTGTGTGTGAAACCCCTGGACCACACTCTTACACACACAAATATGGATTTCACAGGAAATCGGTTAAGTCACAGATGATGTAAATTTAATGTTTCTGAAATTGAAATTTTAATTTCAATTGATTTTGAAATTGGAAATTTGGGTTTAAAGTGAAAAGCTTTTGAAATGGAATTTCAAGATAAAAGTTATTTCGAATAACTTGATCGAGTTTTGAAAATTTAAATAATTTGATTTAAATTTGAATTCAAGTTTGAAATTGAATTCTAGGATTTGAAACTAGGGATTAAAGATGCTGTACAAGTTATATATGGGTTAAACCATTTTAAAAGTATTGGTTTGGGAATTTGAATTTAATTCAAGGGTTTTAACTCGTGTAAATATAACTGGATTTTTCTGAAATGAAACTATTTGTTTTCAAATAGTAAAAGCTTTCACATAAGTAATGAACTTCCAATTTGGGTTGAAAATTTTCAAGTTTGAAAAGTAATCGAAATGTTTTGAAAACTATGAAATGAGTCTTTGATTTCAAAGACCGGATGAGTTAATCTAACTTGAAATGGAATTGTTTTGGAAGATTATGAATGAATTTTTGGAAATGAGTTTTGAAAGCTATAAGTTAAATCTTGATTTAAAGATTTAACGAGTTAATTCAATTGAAATGGAAATCGATTTGAAATTCTATGAATGAATATTTGTGAACGGGGTTAACTTTGTGAATTGAATCTTTTTGTTTAAAAGATTAAAAGTGTGGAAATTATTTAAACCAATGAAGGTTTTTGAAATGAATCTTTTTGTTTAAAAGATTGGAAATGGTAATTTGTTTTACCATTCGAATGAAAAGTTTTGGGCTTTAAGCTGTGATTTAACTGAGACCCCAGTATCCATATGATTTTTAATTGCGCTCGTTATTCGGTTTAGCCGGGGGAGGACCTTTGTGTCATATATCCCATTCCGAATAGTGATACGACGAT
The DNA here is from genome assembly GCA_030737815.1 of Allium fistulosum. NCBI lineage: Eukaryota > Viridiplantae > Streptophyta > Magnoliopsida > Asparagales > Amaryllidaceae > Allium > Allium fistulosum. The sequence continues at coordinate 972,733,313 of CM060904.1, forward strand.
ATGGATAGCATTTGAAGACCGGTGGTGAAGACCGGGTATTTGCGAGAGCGATAGGATGACCTATCGATTGTCTCTACACTGAGTAGCTACGGTATAGAGATTTCCTAAGTGATGGGAAGTCCGATCGAGATTGTGAATACCCGGATTGCAAGGGCTTCTTCGGAAGTGCCTTCGGTTCTGTTCGAACCCGGAACAGACTTGTATGGATGTGTGTCTGACGTTACACTTTGAGATGTAAAGCTGGTTTCTATCAAATACATTTCTGTTGGTGGCGGAGAATTTATTCTCTTAGCTTAACACCCTTCTCTGAGACGTACGAGCTCAGAGGTTATGTAGTTGATGGTTACTAGTGATACATTCCCAATTTGGTAATGTGGCATACGAAGTGCTGATGATCATTTGTGGATCAAAGCGTGGCTTTGTGAAAAAGCATGGCTTTGTGAAAAAGCGTTGCTTTGTGGACGAGACTTCGTCGAGCCTCACAACCCGGTAATGGTCGAAACAGGAATGTTGCGGCAAAGGTTTGTAGGGGTAGCGCCCCTAGGGTATGGCATTTCCTTCTGGATAAAGGGTGGTATCATGGTATGGAGCCCAGATACTTAACTCATGTGGACACGGTAATTTATTACTGTATGATGTTGCTTTGTTGGTTTTCGGGATCCCGGGATAAAGGTCGGTAACGACCGGGGGATGACATGACTCGTGTGTTAGTTACCTAGTTACAGCTGTACAGCGTGAGGTAGCGTCAGTGTGTTAGTTACCTAGTTACAGTTGTACAGCGTGAGGTAGCGTCGGCCTTTTGTTTGCAGAGATCCGGTTAGGATCCGAGGCGTGTTTCCAGAGGCGTTTCTATTTCGGTAAGGAAGTTCCTTAGCCTGATCATTTGTTGGAAATCCAAAGAAACAATACGAACCCTGTACGGTTTTAGTTGTATTACCTGCTATGGAATGTGGCAGTAACCTGCTATTGAACGTAGTAGCTATAGTAGGCATACGATGAAATGTTGTATGCCGGCTAAGATTAATATTATATTTTCGAAATGTTTTCGACACTATGCACTAATGATAATAATATCGAATGATTTTTGCGTAGTAAGCATGTTTGTCTATCATAAGGAGAAATCTCCTCCAATTCTGCGATTGCATTGTGTGTGTGGCGGGAGGCCTTATGGTAGTTTCATTTTCGAAAAGCATTGCGGGTTTCAATGTTTAAAAGCCTTTTGTGTTTGTTTAAAGATAAACTGTTTTTGTTGCTCACACCAGTCCCATGACTGATCCGGAGTTTATTGTTCCCTTCCTAAACTCTGGGTGCCCACCATTTTCCACACGGGCAGTCTAGAGTTGGGTTTTCTTAGATATTCAGGTTTAGTAGATTATCTGGGGCTAGTTCAGTTCTTGGAGTTCATGGACTGACGTTGCTTATCTTGGAGTTGTGGATTCATTCTTGTCTGAAGATCATTTTGGAGTTATCACTTCTATTGATATCGTTCCGCTGCTGATGTTATCTTTTCTTTTCCGCTGCTATTTCTTGTATCATATCTCTGATGTATATTGATATCTGTTGTATCATTCTGTTGTATCAGATTTTTGTATCTGTCATGGTATCAATGTAATATATATTGATATATTCTTTATTCCGCTGTGTTGTTATACTTAATGGTGTTATAAGCTCCGGCGAATCGGATTTGAACGGTCGAATCTGCGTCATTCGAGTACGATGTGAAGTACGGATGTTGATTTTCGAGCGCGAAAAATCCGAGTCGTTACAGCCTAGGTGGAAGAGAGAGGTGGTGATAGGTGAATGGTCTCGGTTAGGCATGTAGGTGATGTTTTCAATAGTTTTTTTGTGGGATTTGCTAAAGGGGAAAGTACGGCCTGGTCATGGCAGAGGGGAAGGAGGCTGAAGAGGCTGAGGATGGTGGTGGAACAGGTCGGAGAGGGTGGTGGAGGGGTGTAACGACCCGCAAAATTTAATGGTTTTTAAAGTATATTTAACTAAAAATTTGTGAAATTTTAAACAATAAAATTTGAAATTAAAAATTTATTATTTGGAATACGCCTATTTAATCATAGCAACTGGTAAATTTTCATCTGATAATATTGAAGTTTATTTTATTATGTAATTTTATTTCAATTTAAATCAGTTAAAATTGATGATAATAAATTTATTTCAAAACCTGAATATTTTTCTATAGAAAATTTCTAAATCTTCTTCTGAGTCAGATGTCATCTTTCGTTTTTCCAAATTTGGACTTCTACTACTCCGTTTATCTTAATTCTGGCAGAATAGCAGCATTTCTGGTACCGATTATCGACTTTTGATCGGATGATCGTACCACTAATATCTGTATACCGTTTTGATCGTCTCGTCGTGCTGATCTCTGCGGTATATTTATTTCTGTATTTTGAGGTCCGGTACGTGACGGAGACAATAAACTGTTCACCGTAGCGATACCTCAAAATTGTGACTTTCAGCTTTACAATCCTTTTCAAATCTTTACCGTGACTCACAAGCAATAATTAATTGCTTTAATTTTATGAAATTCAAATGGACTTTTGTTATTAATATATCATCTCAATTTATTATACAGCTTTCCGTTTCCCTACACCTTTTTGTATTTTATTCATTCAAAATTTATTTTACTTTATCTATTCCTGACGTTTCCATTTTCTATGGTTTCGGTTATAGAATAAATCAATGCAATATCTAAGCTACATATTTTCTTCCTGCTGAAGTTTTATTATCTCTCCCTGCTCTCCGCTTTCACAATATATACTTTCCTAATTCATCTTCATTTTTCTCTCGGCATTAAAAAAACAAGCATAGCTGCTTCATTTTTGCCTGGATCTCGTTTGCCTTCGCTAATTCAAAGCAGCCTCTTCCCCTCCACGTTCGGTAGCCCTACCCAGCTCCTCCTCCCATCTCCACTCGCGCCACCCACCGCCTAACCCAAGCAAACCCACCTCCACATGGATCCAACGCCACTCGCCGACCCAAGTGCTCACGTCAAACCCCTGCCAGCCTCTTTACCGTGTTTTCCTTTTCCCTGTCCTCCACCTTTCTCTTGTTAGATCTCCATCAAGCAAACACCCAACTTCCGTCCCCTTCACTTCAGCCACCACCTTGCCTCCATCGCAGCCCTCCCGCCATTCTCCTCTTCCCCTTCCACATGACCAGCACACACACCCACCGCCCCTAGGCCCACGCCTTTAATCCCCTAGCTCTGACAACATTCCGACATCACGCACCCAAAGCTTCGAACAGCAACTTCCTTCCACCCGCCTCAGCCCTCTCTTCGGCCGAGTTCCCATCAACCCGAGCAACCATACTTCCACTACGGCCAACACCTCCTCCTTGGCCGAGACAAAGCATGTAACGACCCCGAATTTTAAATATATTTAAATTGATAATTAAATTGGTTTTTGAATAAAATTTGTGAAATAAAACGGTAGATAGATTGCGAGTTTCCCCGAAACGAATAAATCTGCGTTAAATCAATTAAATTTAAATATTGTATATATATATATATGCATATATATGTGATTTGAATTTAAATAACTCAATGTAATAAATTGTGAAATCATTAAATTAATCTTAATATAAATGGTTTAAAGATAAGTATAAAAATAAAATGAACAAAGTATAAGTTAAAAAGATAAATTATATAGCTTTGTAAAATAGAAAGTATACATATGCAAATTCAAATGGATTTGCTGTAGACAAAATGGGAAACATTGCATTTCTTCTCACCAGCACAAATATGGTCATTCGATATGTAAGAAAATCATTTCAGTTTTATAAATATTTTTGGCCAAAGTAAAGTCAAATACATGAGCAAAGAATGAAACAAGAATAAGTATATGAAAGCTTGTGAAGGAAGCCACATCAAAATATCCTCATATATTTGTACAGCCGAGAAAAAATTTATGGTACAATGTGAATTAATACAAGCCACCACATTATACTTATGCACTGTACAACATAATAAATGCAGCCCCAAACGAGTTACCTCAGCCTCCATATCAAAATCTCTGGCCAAAGATTTAAAAAAGAAAACAAGGAAAATCTTGTACCTGCTTTGTATAAACAAATAATCAACTTCACTTTTATATATATCATTCTCACCAGTTCATTTTCGTTCCTCTCAAAGTAAGACAAGAAATAAACTGAAGGAAGCATCATCTTTAAAACTTAAACAATGATTCAATGGAAAGCAACAAATCAATACAACCAGAAAATCAAGGAAAAATCTGCAGTCTTCAAATAACAAAAGTTCTCTGTTCTTCCCATCAAGGTGAGCAATTTTTCTTATTTATCTGTGAGTAACTTCACTTTTTAAGAAATTTAAGTAGGAAAATCTGTTTGCATACTATTTAATCTAAAAACAAATATGAATTATATGATATCTGCTGTGTACATGTTGTAGCCTCTGTAACTAGGCTGTTTTAGTTTTCCAGGTTTTAAATTAAATCTTGAACCAATCTTTCTTGGTCAAATCTTTATTTATACTTAAGCCTTAAACCAAAGATGTTTGTTATAGCATGAATTTTTGTTTAGAAATTTGATTTAAGTTAAAAAATAGCCCGAGTGTCTCTGAAAATATCAAAAACAACAGTGTATGTTAATATATGTGAAAATCCAAACTGTATAATTTATAAATTCATTATTATAAATCGAATACATCAACAAAAATAGGATTTTTAAAACGAGAATCACAATTTTTAAATTGGGAATGGAAGTGTGATTCTGGAATGAACTAGAATGGAACTTTTGGGATTTTTTGGGTGATCTCTGCAATTTGGAAGGTCGAGACTTCAGGTAAGGATGGAGGAGTGATCGGTAATGTTGGGAAAATTGGCTGGGAATTGATTAAAGCATGGTGGAGATGGTGGTTGAGGTTTTGAGTATGGAACCCTAGTTTAGCTAGGCTTGATAAAATCGATCACCACGTCTTCGATAGTGGATCGAGTGCAGTAGGATTTTGAGAGAGGGTAGTATGGGGTTCTGACGTGGTATGACCGGAATCATTGATTTTCTGGTGAACTATGTGATGAGAACGAAGCAAATGTTGTTGGGTGTGTTCGAGCTGTAGTTCGAACGAATGGGTGAAATCTTATTTCGAGTTTTGTTGTGTTGAACCAAGTTTGAATTCGAATCTGGAGGAGAATTGTGACTCGCCTGTGATGATGGAGTTCGCCAGAGCTCCGGCGCCGCCGCGTGCACGTGCACGGCTGATGGTCGTGAGTCTGGAGTAGTTTGCGATGGTCTCGGGGAAATCATGGAGAAGACTCGGGTCTGTCTCGGGAAGAAGGAAGGTTGAGCTCGGGTGTCTTAGTGTTCGCGAGTGTTTAAACATAATGGGTTTCAGAATTTTTAACAGGTTTTAAATATAAACTGTCTCGGGAAAAAGGTGAGAAGACTCGGGTTTCGTTTCGAGTAACCCTGAGATTTTCTGGGGTAATGTTTTGTACAGAATTTAAAGGCTATTCTGTTTGAAATTTTAAAACTAAATTTTTTTTACTAAGTTTTAAATCAAAGTTTTAATTGATAAATTCAAGTCGTCTGGAATTTAGGTGTGAATAAACCAAGTTTTAAAATTAAAATTGTTTAATGACTTGAGATGTTAAGATCAATCAGTATTCATTTTAAATCTTGGAATTTAAAATGAAGTTAAAGGTAAATTTAAGAATAAATATTTCCACATATTAATAAGAGATAAAATCATTAAATAAGAATGAGATTTGTCTTATGGGATGAAAATTTAATAATTAATTAATTATTTAATTAATTAAAATGGATAATTTATTTATTTAATTGATTAATGATCTGAATCAATTAAATATTAATTAATGATTAAAGTTATTTAATCAAGTGATTAAGATTTAATTAATTAATTAATAATTAAGGATTAATTAATTAAGGATAATTAATCATTAATTAAAGGAAAATATATAATTATGTGATAGATTGATTATAATCACATTATTAATTCATCTAATCGTTAGATGATTGATTATTATTGAAATGCTTTGAGCAGTTTGATATCCCTGATATATGATGCTTTGTGATACATCCTGATTTATGTTGTGATCTGTAATTTACTTATCTGTGATATATATAGCTGTGATTTCTGTTTCTGTGATATATTACTATGTGAATATGAAAACCCTTGACCCGTAAACGACATTTGAATTTCGATGCGACAGGGAGTCGGATTCTAGTGGGTTATCCGAAACCCACATCGAATTGTAATGATTTATCTTTGTGACTGATAAATTTATTTTATCTATAAATCTGTTGATGAAGATAAGCGTTATGGGTTATACCGCTTATCGATATATCTGTGATGATTGATGTTGCACTATTGTGTAAAACCCCTGGACTACACTTTTACACACACAAATATGGATTTCACGTGGAAATCGGTTAAATCACAGATGATGTAAATTCAATGTTTTTGAAATTGAAATTTTAATTTCAATTGATTTTGAAATTAGAAATTTGGGTTTAAAGTGAAAAGCTTTTGAAATGGAATTTCAAAGATAAAAGTTGTTTTGAATAACTTAATCGAGTTTTGAAATTTTAAATAATTTGATTTAAATTTGAATTCGAGTTTGAAATTGAATTCTATGATTTGAAACTAGGGATTAAAGATGCTGTACAAGTTATATATGGGTTAAACCATTTTAAAGATATTGATTTGGGAATTTGAATTTAATTCAAGGGTTTTAACTCGTGTAAATATAACTGGATTTTTCCGAAACGAAAACTACTTGTTTTCAAATAATAATAGCTTTCATTTTAAGAAAGGATTTCCAAATTGTGTTGAACGGTTTCAAGTTTGAAATGGAATTGAAATGTTTTGAAAGTTATGAAATGAGTCTTTGATTTCAAAGACCGGATGAGTTAATCTAACTTGAAATGGAATTGTTTTGAAAGACTATGAATGAATCTTTGGAAACGAGTTTTGAAAGCTATAAGTTAAATCTTGATTTAAAGATTTAACGAGTTAATCCAATTGAAATGGAAATCGATTTGAAAATCTATGAATAAATCTTTGTGAATGGGGTTAACTTTGTGAATTAAATCTTTTTGTTTAAAAGATTAAAAGTGTGGAAATTGTTTAAACCATTGAGGGTTTTTGAAATGAATCTTTTTATTTAAAAGATTGGAAATGGTAAATTGTTTTAACCATTCGAATGAAAAGTTTTTGGGCTTTAATCTGTGATTTAACTGAGACCCCAGTATCCATATGATTTTAAATTTCGCTCGTTATTCGGTTTAGCCGGGAAAGGACCTTTGTGTCATATATCCCATTCCGAATAGTGATACGACGATATGGATAGCATTTGAAGACCGATGGTGAAGACCGGGTATTTGCGAGAGCGATAGGATGACCTATCGATTGTCTCTGCACTGAGTAGCTACGGTATAGAGATTCCCTAAGTGATGGGAAGTCCGATCAAGATTGTGAATACCCGGATTGCAAGGGCTTCTTCGGAAGTGCCTTCGGTTCTGTTCGAACCCGGAACAGACTTGTATGGATGTGTGTCTGACGTTACACTTTGAGATGTAAAGCTGGTTTCTATCAAATACATTTCTGTTGGTGGCGGAGAATTTATTCTCTTAGCTTAACACCCTTCTCTGAGACGTACGAGCTCAGAGGTTATGTAGTTGATGGTTACTAGTGATACATTCCCAATTTGGTAATGTGGCATACGAAGTGCTGCTGATCATTGGTTGATCAAAGCGTGGCTTTGTGAAAAAGCGTGGCTTTGTGAAAAAGCGTAGTTTTGTGGACGAGACTTCGTCGAGCCTCACAACCCGGTAATGGTCGAAACAGGAATGTTGCGACAAAGGTTTGTAGGGGTAGCGCCCCTAGGGTATGTCATTTCCTTCTGGATAAAGGGTGGTATCATGGTATGGAGCCCAGATACTTAACTCGTGTGGACACTATACATTTATCACTTTGTGATGTTGCTTTATGATTGAGGTACCGCGGATAAAGGTCGGTAACGACCGGGGGATGACATGACTCGTGTGTTAGTTACCTAGTTACAGCTGTACAGCGTGAGGTAGCGTCAGTGTGTTAGTTACCTAGTTACAGCTGTACAGCGTGAGGTAGCGTCGGCCTGTTGTTTGCAGAGATCCGGTTAGGATCCGGGGCGTCTTTCCAGAGGCGTTTCTATTTCGGTAAGGAAGTTCCTTTGCCTGATCATTTGTTGGAAATCCAAAGAAACAATACGAACCCTGTACGGTTTTAGTTGTATAACCTGCTATGGAATGTGGCGGTAACCTGCTATTGAACGTAGTAGCTATAGTAGGCATACAACAATAGTTGTATGTTGGCTAAGATTGATATTATATTTTCGAAATGTTTTCGACACTATGCACTAATGATAATAATATCGAATGATTTTGCGTAGTAAGCATTTTTGACTATCATAAGAAGAAATCTCCTCCAATTCTGCGATTGCATTGTGTGTGTGGCGGGAGGTCTTATGGTAGTTTCATTTTCCAAAAGCATTGCGGGTTTCAATGTTTAAAAGCCTATTGTGTTTGTTTAAAGATAAAATGTTTTTGTTGCTCACACCAGTCCCATGACTGATCCGGAGTTTATTGTTCCCTTCCTAAACTCTGGGTGCCCACTACTTTCCACACGGGCAGTCTAGAGTTGGGTTTTTCAGCTATTCAGGTTGAGTAGATTATCTGGAGCCAGTTCAGTTCTTGGAGTCCATGGATTGACGTTGCTTATCTTGGAGCATTCTATTGGAGATATTCTATCCGCTGCCGATGTTATCTTTTCTTTTCCGCTGCTATTTCTTGTATCATATCTCTGATGTATATTGATATTCATTGTATCACTCTGTTGTATCAGATATTGTATATCAGTGTATTGTTTTCTTTCTTCCGCTGTGTTGTTTACTTAATTGTGTTATAGCTCCGGCGAATCGGATTTGAACGGTCGAATCTGCGGCATTCGAATACGATGTAAAGTATGGATGTCGATTTTCGAACGCGAAAAACCCGAGTCGTTACAAGTGGTATCAAAGCTAAGGTTGAACTTTAGCTCAGGAGTATAACACGTTAAGTAGCTCATTAGAGATAGGGTGAAGTATACCCTAGAATGAGTATTCCTCAGATATCTGTTCGAAAGCCTCAGTAAAATCTCTTGCTATCTACTGATAGTAAGTATGAGTGCGAGAAGAGGATGAGATAGGGGATAGGGGAATACGATTATAAATGGTCGATACTCTGTAACAACAAGGAAACAATCTTTTCTCTATCAATCTTTTTTGTTCGTCATCTTTTCTCAATTCTTCGATAGTTTCTGGTAGATCTAAGAAAAAGATTTGCTATATTTGTTATGGGACATAAACTCCGGATGGACCAAAATTGTTTGTTTGGATGAATTGGTTGCTTTGTTGCTATGGTTGATAGGTATAATTTAGTTTCTAAACTAAAAATTTTTGAAATTGTATCCATATATCTGTCTATTCTTTGGGATTCCGATTTATTCTACGGATGGTTAGTTATCCTTTCGGACTGACCGATGCCCCTGCATATTTCGTAGATCTGGATAACCCGAGTATTTTGTTGATTGTTAAACAGATTCGTTCTCGTATCTGATTTTGATATTCTGATTTGGTAAGCCAAATGCAGAATAAATGTTCAGTTTGATTAGATGAAACATTCTTCATCTGTCTTTGTTTTCGTGCCTGTGAATTTCGAGGACGAAATTCTTTTAAGGAGGGAAGTCTGTAACGACCCCGAATTTTAAATATATTTAAATTGATAATTAAATTGGTTTTTGAATAAAATTTGTGAAATAAAACGGTAGATAGATTGCGAGTTTCCCCGAAACGAATAAATCTACGTTAAATCAATTAAATTTAAATATTGTATATATATATATGCATATATATGTGATTTGAATTTAAATAACTCAATGTAATAAATTGTGAAATCATTAAATTAATCTTAATATAAATGGTTTAAAGATAAGTATAAAAATAAAATGAACAAAGTATAAGTTAAAAAGATAAATTATATAGCTTTGTAAAATAGAAAGTATACATATGCAAATTCAAATGGATTTGCTGTAGACAAAATGGGAAACATTGCATTTCTTCTCACCAGCACAAATATGGTCATTCGAAATGTAAGAAAATCATTTCAGTTTTATAAATATTTTTGGCCAAAGTAAAGTCAAATACATGAGTAAAGAATGAAACAAGAATAAGTATATGAAAGCTTGTGAAGGAAGCCACATCAAAATATCCTCATATATTTGTACAGCCGAGAAAAAATTTATGGTACAATGTGAATTAATACAAGCCACCACATTATACTTATGCATTGTACAACATAATAAATGCAGCCCCAAACGAGTTACCTCAGCCTCCATATCAAAATCTCTGGCCAAAGATTTAAAAAAGAAAATAAGGAAAATCTTGTACCTGCTTTGTATAAACAAATAATCAACTTCACTTTTATATATATCATTCTCACCAGTTCATTTTCGTTCCTCTCAAAGTAAGACAAGAAATAAACTGAAGGAAGCATCATCTTTAAAACTTAAACAATGATTCAATGGAAAGCAACAAATCAATACAACCAGAAAATCAAGGAAAAATCTGCAGTCTTCAAATAACAAAAGTTCTCTGTTCTTCCCATCAAGGTGAGCAATTTTTCTTATTTATCTGTGAGCAACTTCACTTTTTAAGAAATTTAAGTAGGAAAATCTGTTTGCATACTATTTAATCTAAAAACAAATATGAATTATATGATATCTGCTGTGTACATGTTATAGCCTCTGTAACTAGGCTGTTTTAGTTTTCCAGGTTTTAAATTAAATCTTGAACCAATCTTTCTTGGTCAAATCTTTATTTATACTTAAGCCTTAAACCAAAGATGTTTGTTATAGCATGAATTTTTGTTTAGAAATTTGATTTAAGTTAAAAAATAGCCCGAGTGTCTCTGAAAATATCAAAAACAACAGTGTATGTTAATATATGTGAAAATCCAAACTGTATAATTTATAAATTCATTATTATAAATCGAATACATCAACAAAAATAGGATTTTTAAAACGAGAATCACAATTTTCAAATTGGGAATGGAAGTGTGATTCTGGAATGAACTAGAATGGAACTTTTGGGATTTTTTGGGTGATCTCTGCAATTTGGAAGGTCGAGACTTCAGGTAAGGATGGAGGAGTGATCGGTAATGTTGGGAAAATTGGCTGGGAATTGATTAAAGCATGGTGGAGATGGTGGTTGAGGTTTTGAGTATGGAACCCTAGTTTAACTAGGCTTGATAAAATCGATCACCACGTCTTCGATAGTGGATCGAGTGCAGTAGGATTTTGAGAGAGGGTAGTATGGGGTTCTGACGTGGTATGACCGGAATCATTGATTTTCTGGTGAACTATGTGATGAGAACGAAGCAAATGTTGTTGGGTGTGTTCGAGCTGCAGTTCGAACGAATGGGTGAAATCTTATTTCGAGTTTTGTTGTGTTGAACCAAGTTTGAATTCGAATCTGGAGGAGAATTGTGACTCGCCTGTGATGATGGAGTTCGCCAGAGCTCCGGCGCCGCCGCGTGCACGTGCACGGCTGATGGTCGTGAGTCTGGAGTAGTTTGCGATGGTCTCGGGGAAATCATGGAGAAGACTCGGGTCTGTCTCGGGAAGAAGGAAGGTTGAGCTCGGGTGTCTTAGTGTTCGCGAGTGTTTAAACATAATGGGTTTCAGAATTTTTAACAGGTTTTAAATATAAACTGTCTCGGGAAAAAGGTGAGAAGACTCGGGTTTCGTTTCGAGTAACCCTGAGATTTTCTGGGGTAATGTTTTGTACAGAATTTAAAGGCTATTCTGTTTGAAATTTTAAAACTAAATTTTTTTTTACTAAGTTTTAAATCAAAGTTTTAATTGATAAATTCAAGTCGTCTGGAATTTAGGTGTGAATAAACCAAGTTTTAAAATTAAAATTGTTTAATGACTTGAGATGTTAAGATCAATCAGTATTCATTTTAAATCTTGGAATTTAAAATGAAGTTAAAGGTAAATTTAAGAATAAATATTTCCACATATTAATAAGAGATAAAATCATTAAATAAGAATGAGATTTGTCTTATGGGATGAAAATTTAATAATTAATTAATTATTTAATTAATTAAAATGGATAATTCATTTATTTAATTGATTAATGATCTGAATCAATTAAATATTAATTAATGATTAAAGTTATTTAATCAAGTGATTAAGATTTAATTAATTAATTAATAATTAAGGATTAATTAATTAAGGATAATTAATCATTAATTAAAGGAAAATATATAATTATGTGATAGATTGATTATAATCACATTATTAATTCATCTAATCGTTAGATGATTGATTATTATTGAAATGCTTTGAGCAGTTTGATATCCCTGATATATGATGCTTTGTGATACATCCTGATTTATGTTGTGATCTGTAATTTACTTATCTGCGATATATATAGCTATGATTTCTGTTTCTGTGATATATTACTATGTGAATATGAAAACCCTTGACCCGTAAACGACATTTGAATTTCGATGAGACAGGGAGTCGGATTCCAGTTGGTTATCCGAAACCCACATCGAATTGTAATGATTTATCTTTGTGACTGATAAATTTATTTTATCTATAAATCTGTTGATGAAGATAAGCGTTATGGGTTATACCGCTTATCGATATATCTGTGATGATTGATGTTGCACTATTGTGTAAAACCCCTGGACTACACTTTTACACACACAAATATGGATTTCACGTGGAAATCGGTTAAATCACAGATGATGTAAATTCAATGTTTTTGAAATTGAAATTTTAATTTCAATTGATTTTGAAATTAGAAATTTGGGTTTAAAGTGAAAAGCTTTTGAAATGGAATTTCAAAGATAAAAGTTATTTTGAATAACTTAATCGAGTTTTGAAAATTTAAATAATTTGATTTAAATTTGAATTCGAGTTTGAAATTGAATTCTATGATTTGAAACTAGGGATTAAAGATGCTGTACAAGTTATATATGGGTTAAACCATTTTAAAGATATTGATTTGGGAATTTGAATTTAATTCAAGGGTTTTAACTCGTGTAAATATAACTGGATTTTTCCGAAACGAAAACTACTTGTTTTCAAATAATAATAGCTTTCATTTTAAGAAAGGATTTCCAAATTGTGTTGAACGGTTTCAAGTTTGAAATGGAATTGAAATGTTTTGAAAGTTATGAAATGAGTCTTTGATTTCAAAGACCGGATGAGTTAATCTAACTTGAAATGGAATTGTTTTGAAAGACTATGAATGAATCTTTGGAAACGAGTTTTGAAAGCTATAAGTTAAATCTTGATTTAAAGATTTAACGAGTTAATCCAATTGAAATGGAAATCGATTTGAAAATCTATGAATAAATCTTTGTGAATGGGGTTAACTTTGTGAATTAAATCTTTTTGTTTAAAAGATTAAAAGTGTGGAAATTGTTTAAACCATTGAGGGTTTTTGAAATGAATCTTTTTATTTAAAAGATTGGAAATGGTAAATTGTTTTAACCATTCGAATGAAAATTTTTTGGGCTTTAATCTGTGATTTAACTGAGACCCCAGTATCCATATGATTTTAAATTTCGCTCGTTATTCGGTTTAGCCGGGAAAGGACCTTTGTGTCATATATCCCATTCCGAATAGTGATACGACGATATGGATAGCATTTGAAGACCGGTGGTGAAGACCGGGTATTTGCGAGAGCGATAGGATGACCTATCGATTGTCTCTGCACTGAGTAGCTACGGTATAGAGATTCCCTAAGTGATGGGAAGTCCGATCAAGATTGTGAATACCCGGATTGCAAGGGCTTCTTCGGAAGTGCCTTCGGTTCTGTTCGAACCCGGAACAGACTTGTATGGATGTGTGTCTGACGTTACACTTTGAGATGTAAAGCTGGTTTCTATCAAATACATTTCTGTTGGTGGCGGAGAATTTATTCTCTTAGCTTAACACCCTTCTCTGAGACGTACGAGCTCAGAGGTTATGTAGTTGATGGTTACTAGTGATACATTCCCAATTTGGTAATGTGGCATACGAAGTGCTGCTGATCATTGGTTGATCAAAGCGTGGCTTTGTGAAAAAGCGTGGCTTTGTGAAAAAGCGTAGTTTTGTGGACGAGACTTCGTCGAGCCTCACAACCCGGTAATGGTCGAAACAGGAATGTTGCGACAAAGGTTTGTAGGGGTAGCGCCCCTAGGGTATGTCATTTCCTTCTGGATAAAGGGTGGTATCATGGTATGGAGCCCAGATACTTAACTCGTGTGGACACTATACATTTATCACTTTGTGATGTTGCTTTATGATTGAGGTACCGCGGATAAAGGTCGGTAACGACCGGGGGATGACATGACTCGTGTGTTAGTTACCTAGTTACAGCTGTACAGCGTGAGGTAGCGTCAGTGTGTTAGTTACCTAGTTACAGCTGTACAGCGTGAGGTAGCGTCGGCCTGTTGTTTGCAGAGATCCGGTTAGGATCCGGGGCGTCTTTCCAGAGGCGTTTCTATTTCGGTAAGGAAGTTCCTTTGCCTGATCATTTGTTGGAAATCCAAAGAAACAATACGAACCCTGTACGGTTTTAGTTGTATAACCTGCTATGGAATGTGGCGGTAACCTGCTATTGAACGTAGTAGCTATAGTAGGCATACAACAATAGTTGTATGTTGGCTAAGATTGATATTATATTTTCGAAATGTTTTCGACACTATGCACTAATGATAATAATATCGAATGATTTTGCGTAGTAAGCATTTTTGACTATCATAAGAAGAAATCTCCTCCAATTCTGCGATTGCATTGTGTGTGTGGCGGGAGGTCTTATGGTAGTTTCATTTTCCAAAAGCATTGCGGGTTTCAATGTTTAAAAGCCTATTGTGTTTGTTTAAAGATAAACTGTTTTTGTTGCTCACACCAGTCCCATGACTGATCCGGAGTTTATTGTTCCCTTCCTAAACTCTGGGTGCCCACTACTTTCCACACGGGCAGTCTAGAGTTGGGTTTTTCAGCTATTCAGGTTGAGTAGATTATCTGGAGCCAGTTCAGTTCTTGGAGTCCATGGATTGACGTTGCTTATCTTGGAGCATTCTATTGGAGATATTCTATCCGCTGCCGATGTTATCTTTTCTTTTCCGCTGCTATTTCTTGTATCATATCTCTGATGTATATTGATATTCATTGTATCACTCTGTTGTATCAGATATTGTATATCAGTGTATTGTTTTCTTTCTTCCGCTGTGTTGTTTACTTAATTGTGTTATAGCTCCGGCGAATCGGATTTGAACGGTCGAATCTGCGGCATTCGAATACGATGTAAAGTATGGATGTCGATTTTCGAACGCGAAAAACCCGAGTCGTTACAAAGCATCATGCTTTTCTCCTCTGCTTCGTCGAGATCTTGGAAGGCACGACCTATATGCATATTGTAGTGAGTTGTGTATATTTATATTTTACAAACTACATCGTATGTTAGTATATAGATTTTTTTTTATATTTGTTTTGTTCATATATTTGGTCTGCATAAGTTTAATACCAGATCTACATTGTCTGAGTTAATTCACATATATGATTTTACAGTTTACAAGATATAAGTTATATATATATTTTAATGAACTTTTCATGTTGATTCTAAAATGTTATTAGTATAAGTTATTATGACAGCTTATATGCATATACTTAAGTTTGAAAATTTTAGGATAGTTATATGTTCTAAATAAGTATGTTAGTATATATTATATTTCTGGTTATATTTAAGTATATGTTAGTATGTGTGTCTACTTTCGGCATCTACGGTATACATTTTTTTGTATATGCTGTGATAGTACCTGAACTATATTCTTTTGATATATCTTATGTATAATATGCGAAAGATAAGATATGTTTTATTTATATATATAAAAAAAAATTCAGAAGTTTTGTATATATATATGTTATCTATAATAGCTGCAGAGCCTATATTATATGTGTTGGTTACAGTCCATTTTTTTTTGACTCCCTATATATTGTTATATTAGTATATAGTTTGTTTATATTGTATTTTATATTGATAGTTTGATTTCAAGATGTATATTGAGTTTAGATATATATGATCGGTCTTCATATATTTTGGGTTATAGGATGTATATGATCAATAACCACATAAGTTATATATATATACATAGGAGTTTATATGATCTGCTTTGACCAATGCATTTATTTAACAATGTAAGTATATATTAATTTTATTAGGAACATTGACTTTGAAATTTAAGATAAAGATTTTGTTTGTATATTGATTTAGAATATATGTATTATTCCAAATTTTATATAACTATATATAGTTATATAAAGTTCACTTATATCAATTATTTTTCATCGATCCTGTTCTGATTTGAATTCGTTCTTCCTGTTATCAGCTCTATTGTCAAATTCGTGCAAATCTTGTTCGTTTAGGATTCGTGCTTGGAATTCGTAGCTCATTTCGTTGTCAAATTTCTCTAGCCTCGAAAGGTGAGCAATCACTCACGATTAACGTTCTTGTATTTATTAAATTTGATTTCAATTGAAACGACAATTGAAATATGATGCTGTAGTTATTTAAATTGTTATATATGCTATCATCTGTATATGTTCACCTGTGACATCTGACACCACTATCTAGTATTTATATGCCTGTTATTACTATTATCTGTATATGTTCACCTGTGACATCTGACATCCAGTATCTGTTATATTATTATTGATGATATATGCCTGTTGTTGTATTTTATATTATCTGTTATCACTCTGCAAGTTCCCTGTTAGTATAGAATTCACTATGGGTTGAAATGATACATACCCGAACGGACTTTAGAATAGGAGAAAATCGTTATGGGTTGAAATGATAAACCCAAGCGATTTTCATTTGAATTGTAATTGGGATTACGGGTCGAAATGATATCTACCCGTATATATTTAAATTTCGGATTGAAATGATAAATATCCGTATCATTTAACCATATGATGTATATATACAGACACCGTTGGTCCATATATATAAATATTTTAAAAATAAATTTTATGGTTTTGGAAAGAAATATATGGTTTTAATAAATGTTGAGCCTTAAATCATTTAATTTAAATTAGGATGGAAGGAATACATATGAGATGTTTAAGTATAAAAATTATATTTCAAAATAGATTTTGGTAATAATTTGAATAAGTTAAGGTTGGAAAGATAATTTATTTAACTAAACCAATTTGAAACTTATTGAAATTGAGATTTTAGATATGATTTATAACTTGGGTTTTATTTAAATAATTTAATGAATAATTCTTGCTTAAATAAATTTAAGAAAATATTAGTAAAAATGAAATGTAAGGCTAGTTAAATGATATTGAATTTATTAAGTGAATATTCCCTGATTAAATAATAATGAAGTTAAATCAAGAGCTATATGAAACTGTGAAATTTAACTTTGAAAATGTTGAATATTGAAGCTTTGAAATATATTGAAAATTTAAATGATCTGTTTAGAAATGAATTAAATTGATGAATTGAGCTTTGAATAAATTTGAATTTGAAATTTGAAGTTGATTTGAATCGATTTGCTAGACTTGAGGAAATTAAATACTTTACTTTTCAAATCATTTAATATATATATAATATTTTGGAAAATAGATATATTTGAAATGAAATGATATTTGGGTTTTGAAGTATAAATTTAATTGAAATGACCACGGTGTAAAAATGTATATTTCCACCTTGTAGATAGTTCTGAAGATCCTTAGAGGATGGTTATCCCAACATCCTTTAAGTTACTTGTATTTCAATTGATATTTCACTTGAGTTGGATTTATTTATATAAGAATGTTAATCCTGACTCGAGTGTTTTGTGTTTTGCTTTACGCTCGGGTCAGACCGAGTGATACAGCATCTGAGACTCACCTTTGGAGTTTGGAGCTTCCTTTGGAGATCCAATTATCGCCTCATCTTTCAGCTCTTCTAGTTGATTTGTTCAGAGAAGTCATCTATTCGTACTGAAGACTTCACCGTATTTGAGATATTCTGTTGTATTTTATTTTTAACTCTGATGTTTATATAGTAGCTTCATGAACTACTATTTTATCTATTCCGCTGCGTATTATTGTATTACTCTGTGTCTGTGATTCTGTGATTGATTTATTTACTGCATATGATGAGTTTTGCCAAATTTAAATTAACAATCTGATATTTTGAATTATTCAAGTCAGACATGTGTGGATTTATTGTCGATTTGAATGGTCAAAAATAGCGGGTCGTTACAGTTGGTATCAGAGCCAGGTTCTAGGCAAAACTTAGCATATATAGTAAATTTATTTACAGAATCACTTTCGTTCGAGTTGAATCTCTTCCTTTTAACTTGATTTCCTTTGAACTTTGGAACGTTCCCTACGGTTCTAAAATTCATTCTTGTCTCTCTCTATTGGTATTCTTTTGATTCTGGAGTATCCCATAACTCCACTTCGAATAATCTCCATAAGAATAGGCGATCCCGCCAATCTTCGAATGATTGTAAAGGGGTGGAACTCCTTTACCATTGGCATTGATTCACCGAATATTTATATATCACTCGGTTTAGATGCTGCTATCTCTTGATATGCCGAATTCTATCTCTGGAAATCGAATGTCGATTTGCCTTAGATTTCCGCATCGATTATATTCTTGAAGTCACGGTTGACCCAGTTAAGGTCGCCCGCGATTTATATAAGTGTATCTGACTACTGTTTTGTAATTAATTACCTCATTTTTCGTTCGAACTTATCTTCGAATCAGAATCCTATTTGATTAGAGTCCCTCTAAGTTGAATTTCTATCTTTGTTTGAAACCCATTCTTGAACCATTCTTTGAAAATCAGGCTTGTTTATATTTTAGAAATTGTTTTATATATCGAAATTATTATATTCTATATATAAAAGTGAAATGTTTTCAATAAAGATTAATACTTTTTCTAAAATGAGAATTTGAGGTTTCGAAAGGATTTGTAATTTTGAAAAAATTTATATAAGAAATTTGATTTATCTAAAAATGATTTATAACTGAAGGATTTAAAATTTGAAATTCGAGAATTGAACTCCGGTGTGTTGAAATTGGTTTTAAGATTTTGAAATATAGAATAATAATATGATTTAAAAGTATTTTCCGAATAAGAAATGTTTCAAATGATTTTAATGAGTTTCGAATGATTTCAAAGAAATTTTAAAAGAAGTTTGAGGAAATAGAAGTCCAGAACTCACTTATGTCGCTGGAAAATAATTTCGGTGATGAGTGCACGCATCATCGACATTGATTTTCGAGTCTCAGAGTGAGGGAAAGGCCACTTTAGTAGCATTGCTACGCGAGTGATTTTGCGAAACAAATTTTGATTTCAAAATTTTGAAGTATGATTTGATATTCGAAAGATATATATATATATATATATATATATATATATATATATATTTGAAATGATTTGAAGTAATCCGGTGTTCAGTCTTCGAGTTTCGAATTTGATATAAACTTATCTTTTGAAATTGATTTACTGATTTGTTGTTAATTTCCAACTCTTGAATTTGAAAATGATTTCTTCAACTATTTTGAAGGTTCGAGCACTTCCAAATCAAGGTTAACTTTTCAAAAGCTAAGAAATTTTGAAGTATAAAGTATATAAGTTTGTTTTGAATGTTTAAGAATGTAGTAATATGATTTAATAAGTTGAAATTGTTTTGTTAAGTAAACGAATAAGGAAATTTTAATTTTTTCTAATATGAAATTTAGATTTGTAATGTTTGAAAAGAATTTGGTCTTCAAAATATTTTGAATAAAGTTTAGTTTAAATGTTTTAACTTAGTAACATCTTTATGAAACTATATATTTAACAAGTTGGATTAAATATATAAGTTGTACGTATGCTGTTTTATTCGCATAATAAATTTGATCCAAGTTTGAGTACACAAGTTCGAGGTGAATTACACCATTTCGTGTTAGGATTTTTCATTCGATTCGTGATGGCTAATATTTGATATGGATTTTGGGCTCGATTCTAAAATTCTCTATCATAGTATATGGCTATGCAAGGAGACTGATGGCTTCTAGTCAAGAAACCATATCGAAGTACGCATTAGGGAAGTCGAATGGACAATACTAGTTCGAAAGCGAACTTGTGTAATCGAGCGAGCGATCAAATGTGATTCTGTGAAATGATGACGTATGTACATCTTATATTCTAATATCATTGATATATTTTGACACTGAAATTGAAAGCTGTCGAGTTAGAATATCTTTGCTTACTAAAAGAAAATTCCAATTTAAATTACAAAGATATATAACCCACAAAAGCAAAGATATTCAATCCCATATGGCTCTTCATACAGCAAAATTTATTTTTTGAAATTTTGATCCTGATATAAGATGGACCTTATGTAAATATAAGATGATTTTGAAAACCATTGATTTTGGAAATGAATTGTTTGACTTAATTATTTTGATTTAGAAACTTGGATTATTTTCTGAATTTATTATGTTGGAAACTTTGAAACTAAAGAAGTTTAAATTGAGAAGAAATAATTGGGTGAAATTGTATATGATTTTGAAATTGAACTGATATTGAAACAAATTGAAATTTGAGAACCTTGTGTTACTAAATACTTGATTTGGGAGTTGTTGAACTTATATAAAATTGATTTGTATGAGTATGAAATTGATTCGAAAACTATGGATTTGAAAAGGTACTCAATTTGGAAGTGAAATCTTATATAATTGAAGTCTATACAAGTATGATTTGATATACTTTTGATTTTGGAAAAGTATTTGATTTGAAAATTTAATCTTATATATAATGGATTTTATATAAGTACGATATTTGAAAGTGATTTGAAAAGGTACTATATGATACATATTTTCGAAGTAAAGATATGGAAAGTGCCTTCTGCTTGATATCCGATTTGTGGCCACATCTTGGATTCATTCTATCGATAATATTCTCTCTGATTTTGGTTTTCCGGATATGATACTCGAGTGTCCTTCGAATTCCATGGCGTTACCCATGGTCTTATGTTTCTCTCGTGACTGCATAGCGCAACTGCCTGGCTGAGTCTTGCCTAGGGGTACGGATTGTTTCCTGGGGGATCCAGGCGTAACCATTGTGTATCCTGCAATCTGTGTAGGTCGCGAATAGTAGCGCAAATGCTTGGCTGAGTCTTGCCTGGGGGTACGGATTATTTCCTGGGGGATCCAGGCGTAACCATTGTGTATCCTGCATTCTACTAGTCATCATGGCGTAACTCGCAGGGCTGAGAAAGCTTACGGATATGGATTGTTTCCTGGGGGATCCAGGCGTAACCATTGTGTATCTGCGAACCATGGTTAGACAAAGGTTTTGTTCGTTTTGTTATTTGGATTGTACTTTCCATATCTATTTTTAAAAGTTTTTCCAGTATTTTCACTGGGTGTTGAAACAGGTCTACTAAGTACCTGGAGAATTCTAGTTTTGCGCCTGATCAACGCACAGCCAGAGTCTGCAGGAACAAGGATAAACTTGTTGAAACATCGAGTTATAAAAGTATTTTCGAAATGAAATTTGTTTCGTTATAAAAAAATATTTTATTATAAAAGTATTTCTAACAAAGAAATTTTGTATAAATATTTGAAGTGAAATTCTAATGGTTTAAATTAATTATCGTGCCCGATTCTATTCTTTTGAATCTACCTTATCTGCTCAGCTTTATTTATTCACCTATATTCTGTTTTCCAAGTCCTCCTTCTTTTCCTTGTTGACTATATTCTTTAAAATATTGTTTAATTATAGACTACATGGTTTAATAGGAATTTTAGTGTTATAAATATTTTTGAGGTTAATAATTAAATAAAACAGATTTAAAGTAAATGATTATTGATTATTAATAATGTTGAAAAGTATCTTGAGATAAATTAATAAATTTATAAATTATGGATTTAATGTTTTCAAATAGCTTCTTTGTAAATATAAGTAATAACGTAAATAATTGTTTTCAAATAGTTTTCACATAATTATAAAGTTGTTATTTAAACATATAAATGGTATTTATAAAGGAAGCAATAAATTTTACGAATGGATTTTTGAAAGGTTTTAAAGTATATAAGATAATTGAATTGCAAATGAAGTTTTCAAATTTTAAGTAAAATTTATATAGTTCAAATTAATGGTTTAATCTTGACTTTCAATCTATCTTTTCTGTCTGGTTGTTTCTATTCTTCTACCTCCTTCCTTTTCGGGGACGAAAAGTTTTGAGTGGGGGAGAGTGTAACGACCCGCAAAATTTAATGGTTTTTAAAGTATATTTAACTAAAAATTTGTGAAATTTTAAACTATAAAATTTGAAATTAAAAATTTATTATTTGGAATACGCCTATTTAATCATAGCAACTGGTAAATTTTCATCTGATAATATTGAAGTTTATTTTATTGTGTAATTTTATTTCAATTTAAATCAGTTAAAATTGATGATAATAAATTTATTTCAAAACCTGAATATTTTTCTATAGAAAATTTCTAAATCTTCTTCTGAGTCAGATGTCATCTTTCGTTTTTCCAAATTTGGACTTCTACTACTCCGTTTATCTTAATTCTGGCAGAATAGCAGCATTTCTGGTACCGATTATCGACTTTTGATCGGATGATCGTACCACTAATATCTGTATACCGTTTTGATCGTCTCGTCGTGCTGATCTCTGCGGTATATTTATTTCTGTATTTTGAGGTCCGGTACGTGACGGAGACAATAAACTGTTCACCGTAGCGATACCTCAAAATTGTGACTTTCAGCTTTACAGTCCTTTTCAAATCTTTACCGTGACTCACAAGCAATAATTAATTGCTTTAATTTTACGAAATTCAAATGGACTACTGTTATTAATACATCATCTCAATTTATTATACAGCTTTCCGTTTCCCTACACCTTTTTGTATTTTATTCATTCAAAATTTATTTGACTTTATCTATTCCTGACGTTTCCATTTTCTATGGTTTCGGTTATAGAATAAATCAATGCAATATCTAAGCTACATATTTTCTTCCTGCTGAAGTTTTATTATCTCTCCCTGCTCTCCGGTTTCACAATATATACTTTCCTAATTCATCTTCATTTTTCTCTCGGCATTAAAAAAAACAAGCATAGCTGCTTCATTTTTGCCTGGATCTCGTTTGCCTTCGCTAATTCAAAGCAGCCTCTTCCCCTCCACGTTCGGCAGCCCTACCCAGCTCCTCCTCCCATCTCCACTCGCGCCACTCACCGCCTAACCCAAGCAAACCCACCTCCACATGGATCCAACCCCACTCGCCGACCCAAGTGCTCACGTCAAACCCCTGCCAGCCTCTTCACCGTGTTTTCCTTTTCCCTGTCCTCCACCTTTCTCTTGTCAGATCTCCATCAAGCAAACACCCAACTTCCGTCCCCTCCACTTCAGCCACCACCTTGCCTCCATCACAGCCCTCCCGCCATTCTCCTCTTCCCCTTCCACATGACCAGCACACACACCCACCGCCCCTGGGCCCACGCCTTTAATCCCCTAGCTCTGACAACATTCCGACATCACGCACCCAAAGCTTCGAACAGCAACTTCCTTCCACCCGCCTCAGCCCTCTCTTCGGCCGAGTTCCCATCAACCCGAGCAACCATACTTCCACTACGGCCAACACCTCCTCCTTGGCCGAGACAAAGCATCATGCTTTTCTCCTCTGCTTCGTCGAGATCTTGGAAGGCACGACCTATATGCATATTGTAGTGAGTTGTGTATATTTATATTTTACAAACTACATCGTATGTTAGTATATAGATTTTTTTTTATATTTGTTTTGTTCATATATTTGGTCTGCATAAGTTTAATACCAGATCTACATTGTTTGAGTTAATTCACATATATGATTTTACAGTTTACAAGGTATAAGTTATATATATATTTTAATGAACTATTCATGTTGATTCTAAAATGTTATTAGTATAAGTTATTATGACAGCTTATATGCATATACTTAAGTTTGAAAATTTTAGGATAGTTATATGTTCTAAATAAGTATGTTAGTATATATTATATTTCTGGTTATATTTAAGTATATGTTAGTATGTGTGTCTACTTTCGGCATCTACGGTATACATTTTTTTGTATATGCTGTGATAGTACCTGAACTATATTCTTTTGATATATCTTATGTATAATATGCGAAAGATAAGATATGTTTTATTTATATATATAAAAAAAAATTCAGAAGTTTTGTATATATATATGTTATCTATAATAGCTGCAGAGCCTATATTATATGTGTTGGTTACAGTCCATTTTTTTTTGACTCCCTATATATTGTTATATTAGTATATAATTTGTTTATACTGTATTTTATATTGATATTTTGATTTCAAGATGTATATTGAGTTTAGATATATATGATCGGTCTGCATATATTTTGGGTTATAGGATGTATATGATCAATAACCACATAAGTTATATATATATATACATAGGAGTTTATATGATCTGCTTTGACCAATGAATTTATTTAACAATGTAAGTATATATTAATTTTATTAGGAACATTGACTTTGAAATTTAAGATAAAGATTTTGTTTGTATATTGATTTAGAATATATGTATTATTCCAAATTTTATATAACTATATATAGTTATATAAAGTTCACTTATATCAATTATTTTTCATCGATCCTGTTCTGATTTGAATTCGTTCTTCCTGTTATCAGCTCTATTGTCAAATTCGTGCAAATCTTGTCCGTTTAGGATTCGTGCTTGGAATTCGTAGCTCATTTCGTTGTCAAATTTCTCTAGCCTCGAAAGGTGAGCAATCACTCACGATTAACGTTCATGTATTTATTAAATTTGATTTCAATTGAAACGACAATTGAAATATGATGATGTAGTTATTTAAATTGTTATATATGCTATCATCTGTATATGTTCACCTGTGACATCTGACACCAGTATCTAGTATTTATATGCCTGTTATTACTATTATCTGTATATGTTCACCTGTGACATCTGACATCCAGTATCTGTTATATTATTATTGATGATATATGCCTGTTGTTGTATTTTATATTATCTGTTATCACTCTGCAAGTTCCCTGTTAGTATAGAATTCACTATGGGTTGAAATGATACATACCCGAACGGACTTTAGAATAGGAGAAAATCGTTATGGGTTGAAATGATAAACCCAAGCGATTTTCATTTGAATTGTAATTGGGATTACGGGTCGAAATGATATCTACCCGTATATATTTAAATTTCGGATTGAAATGATAAATATCCGTATCATTTAACCATATGATGTATATATACAGACACCGTTGGTCCATATATATAAATATTTTAAAAATAAATTTTATGGTTTTGGAAAGAAATATATGGTTTTAATAAATGTTGAGCCTTAAATCATTTAATTTAAATTAGGATGGAAGGAATACATATGAGATGTTTAAGTATAAAAATTATATTTCAAAATAGATTTTGGTAATAATTTGAATAAGTTAAGGTTGGAAAGATAATTTATTTAACTAAACCAATTTGAAACTTATTGAAATTGAGATTTTAGATATGATTTATAACTTGGGTTTTATTTAAATAATTTAATGAATAATCCTTGCTTAAATAAATTTAAGAAAATATTAGTAAAAATGAAATGTAAGGCTAGTTAAATGATATTGAATTTATTAAGTGAATATTCCCTGATTAAATAATAATGAAGTTAAATCAAGAGCTATATGAAACTGTGAAATTTAACTTTGAAAATGTTGAATATTGAAGCTTTGAAATATATTGAAAATTTAAATGATCTGTTTAGAAATGAATTAAATTGATGAATTGAGCTTTGAATAAATTTGAATTTGAAATTTGAAGTTGATTTGAATCGATTTGCTAGACTTGAGGAAATTAAATACTTTACTTTTCAAATCATTTAATATATATATACTATTTTGGAAAATAGATATATTTGAAATGAAATGATATTTGGGTTTTGAAGTATAAATTTAATTGAAATGACCACGGTGTAAAAATGTATATTTCCACCTTGTAGATAGTTCTGAAGATCCTTAGAGGATGGTTATCCCAACATCCTTTAAGTTACTTGTATTTCAATTGATATTTCACTTGAGTTGGATTTATTTATATAAGAATGTTAATCCTGACTCGAGTGTTTTGTGTTTTGCTTTACGCTCGGGTCAGACCGAGTGATACAGCATCTGAGACTCACCTTTGGAGTTTGGAGCTTCCTTTGGAGATCCAATTATCGCCTCATCTTTCAGCTCTTCTAGTTGATTTGTTCAGAGAAGTCATCTATTCGTACTGAAGACTTCACCGTATTTGAGATATTCTGTTGTATTTTATTTTTAACTCTGATGTTTATATAGTAGCTTCATGAACTACTATTTTATCTATTCCGCTGCGTATTATTGTATTACTCTGTGTCTGTGATTCTGTGATTGATTTATTTACTGCATATGATGAGTTTTGCCAAATTTAAATTAACAATCTGATATTTTGAATTATTCAAGTCAGACATGTGTGGATTTATTGTCGATTTGAATGGTCAAAAATAGCGGGTCGTTACAAGGGGTGTGGCCGATCCAATGCAAGGAGAAGGCAATGCAAAATCAGTTGAAAAATCAATAAAAGAAATGGAAATGGAAAAGAAAACATTACCCAAAGTTTTTGTTCAGATCTGAAAGAATGTGTGAGAAGTGATGAGAAAGAAGTGTTTTCACGTGAATGATGAGAAGAAATACACGGCTGAAGTTGAGAAATGGACCGCCAAAAGTCAAGCAAGTGAAAGGTCAAGAAATGAAGAGCCTTGAAGGCTAAAAGTCACCAAAACAAAAGCTATTTGACTCTTGATATTTCTATTCTTTTTATATACAGAATAGATGAATAAATTTCAGAAATAAGGATAAACAACTGAAATTTAAATGGAAAATAAAAATAAAATATATTTGGTTTTAGAAAAATAGGAATTAAATAGAGAAAATGGCTTAGAATAGAGACTAGCTTTTAAAATTTCAAACAAATTACACAAAGCTTTGGAAAATTATAATTCCACTTCTAAACAAATAAAAGTCAAGTAAATAAAATAAATGCTGAACAAAATAAAGTGAAAAAGAATATAAATAATTAATTTAAGAAAAAAATAGAAAATAATAGAAAAACAGCTTAATATCCGAAACTAGACTTTAAAATTTGAAAACAAAGATACAATCAACATTTGATAATTACAACTACACTTTTAAAATGTTTTAAAAAATAAAATTATATCCATAACGTGTCATATATATATACAAGTATGGTGGCACGTCCGTTGGACGTGTGCGAAGAAGGAAGTGACGTATTTTGTCTTTGTTACAATTATGATACTGTGAGAGAACATTTGTTGTTGTTTAGATGCAGTTGATGTTGATGTGTTGTAGGGAAAAAACATTTGTTGTTGTAGTAGCAGGTTACTTGTTGGTGTAAGTACAACAGAAAATAAGGGGTCGTACAGGTAGAGAAACGTGTAGATGGAAATCAAATTATGTATATAAGTATACTACATAAGGCAAAGCAGTTGTAAAAGCTATTTTATTTGCAAAGTACAGATGGAGAAAATATGCTGCATAACATGGAATTGATTAACTGTTGAAGTTATACATAGAGTAATTAGTTCTGCGAACGTTCTGCAAGATAGCGCTCCACGGCTCGATCACACTCTTCGATCTGCAGGAGAAAGTTAAAGGGGTTGAAAGTTAGACAGTTGATATATATATATGCACAAATATGCGGATGTGTTGAAGTGTAGGTTAGTATGTGCAACATACCACTTCGGGAGTGAAGAAATCATCCCAATTACCATCTGTTGGGTAAGGTGCATGGGGATGATGGTCGGTAGGGATTTGTAGTTGATTCGAAGATGAAGACGCTTCCTTCAAGTCCATTTGTTTCTGCGAACTCTTTTTTGTTGGTACGTATGGTTGAAGATGTTGTAGTCGTTTTGCGTTGGTACCATTCTCTGAATCGTGCTGTTGAGTAGGAGGCTGTGGGAAGGAAGCAGAAGAAGCAGTTATTTCAGTAGGAAGAGTTTGAAGAAGCTTTGTTGAATGGGTGCATTTGCGTTTAATCCTTTCTGTGGAAAGGTTTACTGCACTCTCTTGAGTGGATGTTGAACATTTGGTCTGCATTGAAGAAAGTCGTAGTGAGTTAGAAGGAAACGAAATACGAAAAAAAAGTAGTGCCATAACAGTGAATAGCTGTATTTGGAAAAGGCGGACTGTGTTACCTTTGTCATTGAAGGAGCAGACTGTATTAAGCAGACAGTAAAAATGTGGGGAGTTGAGGAGTTTATAAGTTGGTGGGGATGTGATGCCGTAAGTAGAAGAGGAGAACATGTGAGGGAATGAGGTAGTTGCTGGAAAAGTTGAATCAGTATTATTCGGCAAATGGGGTTGGGATTATGGTGAAATGGATGTGAGGAAAACACGTAAGTGGGTAGGAAATGGAAAACGTTGTATGATAGGGGAAAAATTGCTGTAGAACAGGACGTTACATATATGTGTGCGTGGCAGTAATTGCGTGCAAGGTGATGTGTAAATACTTGCGTGAAAAACACAGCAAGGTGCTGTATAAGTACTTGCATGCAGGAAGAGTAAAGCTGTCCATCTTTAATAAAGCAATCTGTAGCATACTGTGCGTAGTGCAGTGTAATTTATAAGTGAGTGGAAAAAAAAATCTTTGTAAAATGGATTTTTATCATGTTTGACTGTGTGTACAAACTGTGCATCGAACCATGTCCTGTGAATGGGTACCACGTACAGTGGAAGGAAACTTTATTGAAAGCATGTTAAATAGTTAACATTGGCTAGCTGTCAGAAAATAGCAGAAGTAGTACAGTAGGACATTGTGAATGTGAAGTGCATTATCTTGGTACTGCAGAACTTAAAACTTATAAAACATATCACGGTACGGAATTAAACATGTTTGTAGTGAAATTAAGTTGTCCATCTTCTGTCCATTGATTCCTTAATTTTTTTCTTCTGTACAGTTGTTGGAGGACAGTTTCCCACGTAATAGAAATATGGGAAACATATGATATGTATTCTACAGTGTATCTATATATATACAAATGCTTAGTAATTGAGTACTGTAGCTTTTTTGTTTGAATGCGGTTGCTGTTAACTATTTTAATATGCATGTATATGAATGTAGGTTATTACGAATATTTTGCAGAAAATAGTAAGTTGAGAATGGGAAATTGAAAACACGATGCAACAGTATGGTAATGAAGAAGAAAATAGTACTGTGCAATATATTAATGTAATAGGTGAAACATTAAACAGTCAGTAATTCGAAACAGAGCATATAGTGTGGTAATGATATGGGTATGTTAAAATATTAAAAAGGTTTACATGTAAATAACTACCGAGTACAAATGACGTAGTCTGTAATTCAACTTCAGTCTTGGCAACGGTAATCTGCTTTCATCGGGCTGAACAGCTGGAATATAATCGAAACTGGTAAATGTTGAATGGAATAATCAAATCATCCAACGTTACGTTCTCCATTTAGCTGGGCACCTAACGGGACGATTTCACATGAATGTCTGAAAGAATATAGGTAAGGTGATTAATGATTATATTGTTGAGGAGTTTGTCGCTAGGAGTAGATAAAAATTGAACGTGAAAAGACAAATAAGTTCCATAACTTGCATAGGCATAACAACTTCAGTGGACAGTCATGCCCACTTTGTCCATTTGCATGTGAGTATACTGTTTTTTGGTATTTTCCTATGTTTGACGAACATATAGTACAATTGTAGTTAATGATAAAAGTGGGAGTAAATGCATGAGGCCAAAAACAGTTCAAGTTGACTTGCTTATTTTTACAGGTTAATGAAAGAGTAACGAAACACAACTGGTTATAGATAACTGATAATATATATTCTTAATACAGGAAGCAGCAAATACCTTTTGATATGTAAAATTCTTATGATTTAAACATCCTAAATAGACACTGTCAGTTAGAGTCATTTTAGATCACTAAACTTTGTTGTATAAATATTTAAATTCAAAGGCTTTTACTTCCTGCATGCTACCTATCTTACTGGAAATGTTAATCCATCCTAGGCGCTAAGATGACATCTTAGCAACTATTCAAATATAGTATGAAATACTTTGTACGCTGTTAGTTATCAGAGCTATTTGGAAATATAAAGCATAAAAACAGTAATATGTTTTGATTCATCGTAACAATATATAAGCAGGGAATTGAACATTTTACAAATGGCTTACTTGATATTAGATCCCAGCACAGATGGGCACTCCAAGGGCGATAGTTGTAAAAAACCTGTCCAATAGGTCCTTTACTGTATCATCGTCCAACTGAAATAGCATATGTAGTGTTAACACTCCTTGTAGCATCTCCTATACTTCTAATTATACAAAACTTCGTATTGGCAAAATGGAGAACAATGTGAAATAGGGTACGTAGCCACTATTTAATCAATCAATATGGAAAGCACAACAATATTGGCTCTCATTTTGGCAAATGAGATTTTCCATTTACAAATTGGAAGCTCAAAATTAGAATCTTTGCTCTGACAAACTAATGAACAGGTGACGAACCTATTACTTAATGGGTAGAAACGTCTTTGTGCAAAAAATTGATGTATACACATTAATTTATCATAGGTATATGATCTAAAGGTACCTATATTACGATAACGTATGTGTGCAATGAGAGCCTGACGATGTCAAATAAGCACATCTAGCATAGAGACATAAAGTTCAACTGCAAACTTATAAACATAACAGTTTGGTATCAAACCCGAGGATAAAATTCTAAGAATTCAAAATGTCAAAACTGTGTTTTTCATCTTGAAACTCATATAATAGATGCTCTGCGTCCTCAACATATTAAGTTACTTCTTTAGGTAAACAAAATCTGATTTAGTGTTAGTTTACAAAAAATAACTTTATAAAGAACACAACTTAAAGAACATGTGCATGTAAAATAATGAAAAATATGGGTAATATCTTACACTTGGGTATGTGGCTCAGTAGTTGTCCTGGTTGTACATAAAATTTACGCGTACAGGTGGAGTGAGTGTAGCGTGTGCAGTGTGAGTAGGAAAATCATATTCATGAAGTATATGAGGAGGTAAGTGGAATTAAATTGAAGGCGGCATGAGAGGAAAAAAAAGCAATAT
Source organism: Allium fistulosum (assembly GCA_030737815.1). Lineage (NCBI taxonomy): Eukaryota > Viridiplantae > Streptophyta > Magnoliopsida > Asparagales > Amaryllidaceae > Allium > Allium fistulosum. The sequence goes on from CM060904.1 coordinate 972,764,574, forward strand.
GTTTTAACTGTTCAGTCAGAAGGATGTATGTGCCAGTTTGGGATGCGAAATTTTGAAAGGAAGAACACTTTATGAAACAGTGATTAACCAAAATTTATTGTTCCAAGCAAGTAAATAAAGTGGTAACCTTAGAAATTGAAAAAGTGTTGGTTTTACTGTCTTAACTTAGTGTGCAGAATAATGGGTAAATAATGCAAATAAAGTATCAGTGTTAAGTGTTGGTTTTACTGTCTTAACTTAGTGTGTAGAATAATGGGTAAATAATGCAAACAAAGTACCAGTCTATTGGGTGAAGGTGGGGTAGTTAAATGGATCCATACCATGATCTTTTCAGGGGCGTAGAAGACATTTTGATCAGCTTTATCCTTTGTCCGTGTAGAGGATAAAGTAAGTCATCCTTGCAGAAGAACCAAAAGACAGAAAACTGTGTTAGAAGGAAAAAAAAATTGACAGCAATTGCAGCATATGAAATAGCGATTGGTCAAAATTAAATGTTGCACTGAAATAAAGAAAGTGATAAATTCAGAAATGAAATAAGGCTTGCTATTGCTATGTTTAATTGTTGTAGACAATTTTAGTGAAATGAGATTAGCAAATTATCAGCGAAATGGAGGACGGTACAGTAGATAAGTGGATGCATACCAGTTAGTTTTCAGGGGCGGGAAAGACATTTGTACCATCTTTATGCTTTGTCCTTTTAGAAAACCAATTAAATCATGCGTGCAGAGGAAATAAAAACAGAACATTGTGTTAGATGAATGATGTGTATAATGTGTAAAATTTGCAAGCTTATAGTTTGACCACTTACATTTTCTGTAATTCAGCTCAATTGGGAGGAGTGAGTGAAATTTTGGGGTGGGAAAGAGCGTTGGTGTAGTAGGATTGATTGGTGAAGTCTGTATCTCTGTACTCCCGGTGATATATTGGGTTGAGCAGTTACCCCCCTCGCTCGAGCTCGAAGATTCAACCCAAATTGCAGTTGCCAAGTAAATCAGCAGCAGTTGTTATGCAGGAAAGAGCAAACGAAATTTGGTAGTAGGTAGAAAAGCAGAACAGTGCAACGGTTGGAAAGTCATATGTTAAATGCAAAGGCTGAGAATAGTATTTATACGACGATCAAATGGTGTGAGGGGGGATGATGAGAAGAATGATGTGCAGTTTTATTACAATGTTTGTGTATTATTTGCAGTTGGAATGTAAATGCATGGTAAAGAGTGGAGGTTATTGTTTGGAAAATAAAAACAGATGGATTGTAAGTTAGGACGTAGTAAGTGCAGCAGCGGGGTTGGAAGAGGTGGGGAGGGTGAGGTTAGGAGTGTATGGACGGGTGGTTGAGAAGTGGAGTCGGTAAGATGTCCTCAGGGGACATTCATAATTTGACAGCACGTTTGCAAGACATCGTGGTAAACAACATTTCGAGTATGTGTTGCAGTACTCCGTCGGAGGTCTCCGTTTCGAACCAAATTTTTTGTTGTGCTACCTGAAATCCCACGGGATAAAGCGACGTAAAGTTGGCCGTGACTGAAAACATGGTTGGGAAGATAAATTCCAACATGTGGGATGGTTTGCCCCTGGGATTTGTTTACTGTTAATGCAAAGGCAAGCCTAACTGGGAATTGTTTACGGATAAGGTTGAATGGTAGCTTTATGTTTTCAGAAGGCTTTAACAGTATACGGGAATAAATACCCATGTACCTTGAAATTGGCCGAAAGAAATTTCAACGTCTATAAGGTTTTGATGGAAGACACGGCAGATTAGTCTCATTCCATTACATAGTCCAATTCGGGGATCAAGGTTTTGTAGTAACATTATTGGACATTCTTGCTTAAGAGTCAACTTATGAGGTGGCATACCACCTGGGTTAAGCGAGTTTAGGAACTCATTTTGATATAAGTTTGACGGGTCGTCTTCTATTTTGTCAAAAGAGTAGTAAATGTGTTGTTCTCTAGGAAATTGATTTATTATCAAATTATAACTTCATCCGCAGTTTCATTTGTTGGTGATAATATCGCTCTACTCAGCATGTACTTTGTATTGCTAAAATTATCAATTAATGTGGGGAAGATTTCATAAATCAAATAGTGTAACGAAGTAGGACCGTCCCATCGCACGACAATATGCGATGGTAGTTTGATCATGTCGTCGTGTACGGTGGGTTCAGTACCATTTCCTATGCGCAGAACAAAGTCAGCGTAACTTTGGTCAGCTCGTGCCCTCATATTTTTTGTTAGTTGAAATACTTTAGCAGTTGACCATAAATATGAACGAACTATACATGCATCAGATGTTTGAGCTCTAGTACCCCCTGGAACAACCAGTAGAACTTGACGAAAATCACCGCCTAATATCATAATTTTACCTCCAAATGGAGCATCGGCATTGGTCAAGTCTCGTAATGTTCTATCTAAAGCTTCGAACGCGTGACGGTGAGCCATGGTTGCTTCGTCCCATAGTAGAACGGTTGCCACGGATAGAAGTTTTTGCAGTATCAGACTGTTTGGCAATATGACAGGTGGACGAAGAGTGTAAGTTAATAGGAATTTTAAATCGTGAGTGTGCTGTTCTACCACCGGGTAACGCAATAGAAGCGATTCCAGAAGTAGCTGTAGCAATTGCGATAAGACCTCGGTTTCGTAGATGAGCTAAAATTGCTTTGTATAGAAAAGTTTTTCCCGTCCCTCCAGGGCCGTCGATGAAATAAATTGAGCTGCTTTTCGAATCCACCGTAACCATGATTGCGTCAAAAGCTTGTTTTTGTTCAGCGGTTAACTTATTTATTGCTTGTAAATCAGATGATGTTATTTCTATTGACTGTTCTTCCAAAAGAAGCGTCGAATTGTTGTATTCGGCAGTTGAATGCAGGAAGTTATGGGGTAAATCATAATCAAATATGGTTCTATTATACTGTTTTAGAAGGTTGTTAAGATCAAAAAGACATCGACCAACTAAATTTGTAGCAGAAAGTGAGGCAGAAGAAGCGGATAGGTAATCTTCAGTTAGAAACGGCCAAAATTCATCCCATAGGTCACGTACATCACAGGATTCGCAGTAGACTAAAATGGTAACAAATAATCGCCTTAAAGGAAGAGGCATATGGGTGTTCGAAGCATCAGTTAAACAATCCTTAATACTGTTATTGTGTAATGACCCTAAAATAAAATAAAATAAAATAATATATATTTATATTAGGAAATTCTGAGATATATAAAATATATATATATATATATTGCATTAAAACAGAAAAGAATTTGGCAATAAATAAAATTGCATGGGAGCTTCTGTTTGATAAAATGCAAGGAATTAAGGTAGTTAGAAGAAAAATTGGAACTCAAAATAAATATAGCTTTATGTTCAAAGAATTATGTAAATATATATATATATATACATTTAATAGATATGGGGTGTTTGCTGTTTTATATGAAGATAAAATAAAATGAAGTTTAATGCAAAAGTTTATATGTCTTATAATTGTGCCAGAAATAATTAGCATAATATATGTGATTTTTACTTTAAATATAAAAGGAGTTGCTGATTTGACAAAAAGGCAAAAATATATATATATATACACATATATAGAATCAAATAAAAATTTCCATCCCATATTTATTCCAAGCAAATAATTTGGGTAAATGATTTTTACATTACATAATAAGGTATGATAGTATGCATGATTAAGGGGAAATAACAAATAGGTAGAAAAAAATCTAAGTGATTTAAAGATGAGGGTCACCACATATTGTTTTCTAGCAATCCTTGGTGTTCGGCTGCCTCTTTGAAGGTACTGTAAACAATTTCATTGACCGTGCATAAGTGTTCAAAAGAAGGTGGTCCTGGAATATGATTTAGTAATAGTCGTAAGTAGTAGCGATCACCTTCGATTGGTGGTACGGTGTATAGCCGACCAATTACTTTACGCTGTATCTGTCTACGTACCCATTGTTTTTGTTCATTGTTCCACCAATACTTTTCGGGAAATTCGTGGTAAAGGTACTGGCGTGCGTCCTCGTCTGTTAAGTTTTGGTAAAAAAATTCGGTAAGCATGGTTTTTGTTCTGTGTTCATCAGCTACAATAGATTGTAAGCTTTCGTCTGAGTTAAATTGAATATGTTGCTTGTTAGGTAGATGTATTTGTAGTCCTATTACTGACGGAGACATGCTACTAAGTTGGAACTTAAATATCCGCCATAGGGACTCTGGTGCGTAGATCCATCTAGCATTAACGAATTGAGAAATTTCATCAATGGCGGATGATGAAGAAGACACGCTTATGGATACGCGATCTGATCCTTTGTAAACGTATTTATAAAGATATTTTACAGATTTAATACTAGAACAAATTTCAACGTTTATATGCCAGTCATATTTTAGAAGCAAATAAGGATTATAAGGAACGACCCAACGATTGTCAACTGCAGTATTACTTGTGTGACCCTGTATTCCACTGTCACGACGTCTGTAGATGGGATACGAATCAACTCCTTGTAAAGTTGATGCAGCGAAGGGTTTAGGAAATCCCTTCTTACATATCCCATCTCGCATGCATACGACAGTGGGGTTGAAATTGCCGCATGGATGATGAATCATGTGTTTAATAACTAACATGTACAAATCTGGTTCTAATTCAATATTTGGAATTTCTGCCCTAACCATAGTATCATAATCGTCAGCGGTATTTAGTTTATCAGTGTCTGTCAGAATAAGTAAGATATGAGCATGTGGTAATCCCCTTTTCTGAAACTCTATCACATGAACATGTGCAATGACTTTACCTAGGACATGTTTATCAAATAAATCAGCTTTAAGTTGTTCTAATTTTGCACGGAAAACTCGAGTTGTCAAATCAGGACGATCATATGGCTGTTGAAAGGGAAATAGCTCTTGTGTAATCTCAATCCAATTAGGATTACAGGTTACAGTAATAAATAAGTCAGGCTTTCCATACCTTCGTACAATTACCATTGTGTCCTGATACCGTTGATGCATGTCTCGTGGGCTACCAGTATGGGAGGATGGTAGTACTTTTCGAACCCCAACATTTCCTACAAATAGCGGAGTTGTGTCAAAAATTTAAGTGTGTAATGTATGTTATGAATGGGGGAAATGGATGGGATGGAAAGTACGAACCGGCAGTTGTCTCCCCACTGGCTAGAGCGTCTTGTAAACCCTAATATAAGTCGGCTCGAATAGTACTTTTGTGGTCTCGAAGATAGCGTAGTTGCATAGTTTCAATTTTGACAAAAGTATCAACCACAAATTGTTGGAGTAGGCGACCACCAAGTAGCAGAAGAGGCTGCTCCGTAGGTCGTACCTACGATGTGTACGAAGTGGTAAGCATGGGGGATATATGTGAGAGTTAATGTATTTAAGGTATGCGTACATAAGTTTTATATTTCGTTCAACATAGGGGAGTACAAACTTGTAACATGTGAGAGTAGTAGGCTCTACAGCTGATTTGGTTATGACCGGTATTGTGGATGTTCAAATCCCATCCTTGTTCACCGTGTGGGATGAGAAGCAGATATTGTAGTGGATCATAAAATCCAGCTGTATCGGCAACTCGTTGCAAGGTTCCTGATCTTGTTTGAACTATAATCTCTCTGTCGTTTGAACTGTTTGAGAAATCATCGCCGACAATGATACCCGCCACTTGTGAGGCAGTAGGTAGTTGGTGAAAATGACGATTAACTATAAGTTCTTTTATTATCAGCCTGCAATTTTCTATATCAGTACGCTGCCCCAACTGTCGCAACACATGTACATAAGGGTTATAAAAATCTAGGATTTGTTGCAATGTTTGCAGGATATCTGGTCTTAATATTGCACTATCCTGTTGCCGATTTTCAAGCTCATGATCAGTATCGTAGATGTACATTTGGAGGTATCTAGGTCTACTACCCGGCAGAGGCAGAACACTTCCAATGCTGTGATAGATGGAGCCTTGTGCACAGTAAGAGTATATTCCGTTCCGACCGGAGGCCAAGTGTTGATCGATGTTAGCCCCCATAGAGGTGAATGCGAAAGCATTATTGTAAGATCTAATGTTAGTTCGGAAATGTGAACCTCTGTCACTGTCATCAGTGAATAAAGCTAAAAGTTCCGGAGGTGACGGAGGGTAGGAAGTGGTAACTTTACCACTTGAGGAACAATTCCCACTTGTTTCACGGAGAAATAATTTTGCACTACAGTGTCGGCACCGAGTTGGTTGAGGTAGGATATGGCGGAGGAAAGGTTGGGGAGCAGTAAAATTTCGACCACAGTTATAACGGGTAGGAAGAGCAGATTGATGCGGAAGTTGTTGGGGAGGAGATATAGCTGTTGGTGCAGTAGAAGCAGTATCAACTGTTATGTTTGAATGGTTAATGAATTTACAATTTAGAGTTATTTGATGTTTCAAAATACTAAAAAACTATTACCTAAAAAGGGACGGGAATTGAATATAAATTTTCTTAACAAATAAATTCAAGCAGTAATGTAATAACATGCTGGATAGTAAAAGTAAGTGATGAATGAAGTGTATAAGAGGAAGAACTGAATATTACCATCAGGTGTCTTGTAATAGGAATGAACATATGTGAAGGTAAAAAAAATGTATGTACTGCATACGTATAGAAACTTGGTTAACAGCAGTAGGTTGAGTAGAAATAAAAAGTAAAGTGGATGAATTAGTAAAAAAAAAAACACGAATGTTTGTACTTAATTGTATATTTACTTTTTACTAAAAACGGAGAAAATTTCATGAGACTAGAATTTGCAGAAGTGTGGTGGTAACATATATTTAACAGTAAAAGTAAATAAGGAATGACGTGTAAAAAGTTTAAAGTTAAAAATGAGCAAATTAGTGTATGTCTGACAGTTTTAGTGGAAGTATTGTATGCAGTAAACAGTGTTCTGATCAGAGGAAGAATTTATCAAGTGCTTGCTGTTACCAAATTGGTTATAATTTTTTTGATTTGGACACCCACTGCTGTTGATTTAGAAACCTATAAATATTAATTAAGATAAAAAAATCAAAGTTGAAATGATTCTGTTCCAATAAAATGAATGTAAATCTGTATAAAAAAATTTGTACAAAAATTGAACTGTTTACATAACTAAATTTCCGTAACAATTTTGCATTTAAACACAAAGTTTGAAAACGCAACTAACTATGAAATAATCAAACCAAACTGTAAGTTTTCAGAATTTTTTTGAGTATAATATATGTAATAGCAATTCTCAAACATATTGAATATCATTTTTCAAAAATAAAAGAATCGAAGTCTGACTGTAGTGATTAGTAGAGTTGGGCACTATTTTGTAGTTGATGTGTATATGATTCTTATTCTTCAATTTCAGTATGAACTTATAATCGCAAAAAATGACAATGACCCATTGTGGAGTTTGTGTATTTTTTTAACTGCCGTGAAGACGCACCGCCGATAATTCTTGCATATTAATAGTGTACGAATATACAGGAATAAAAACTGCAATCGTGGTAGAAAGGGAAGTCTAAGTAATTCATGACACTTTCCACAGTGGACGGTTGATAAGTATATGAATTTTTGTATTAAAAAGCGGCAAAATTTCTACAGGCTGGAAATTGCAGTAGTACAGTATTAACATAGGTGAAAGTAAACATGAAGAAGGAATGATTATTGAAAGTGTGAAAGTAAAAAATCAGCAACTTAATGTACGTCTGGCAGTTTAATTGGAAGTATTGCATGTCGAAAAACATGTTCTGTTTAGAGGAATAAGTTATCAACTGGTTATAATTTTTTTGATTTGGAAACCCACTTCTGTTGATTTACAAACCTATAAATATGAATTAAGATTAAAAAATCTAAATTGAAATGATTTTGTTCCACTTTGTCACATCCTGAAATTTTCGACTTTCGAAAATTCGACATCGATACTCACTTTATCGACTGCCGAGCAATCGAGTGCCGGAAATTCCAATAGTGAGGGTTTAAGAAAGAAGAAAAAGGTAGAAGAAGAAGATAGAAGAAAAAGAGAAGAAGAACAACAAAACAACAACAGATACAGAACAGAGACAATATCAGAATCTCACATATCGCAGCGGAATAATATACAATAGATAACACTAGTCTTTTAAAAACAAAGAACTATATCAGTTTATACATACATCAATCAGAGTCAATATACAACAATGGACAGTTATACAAACTTGTCCTCATACAGAATACACAGCGGAATAAATACTATCAGATACAAATACTACGTCTCGCCATCCAGCTTATCTCCAAAGCTCCAGAATATCCAGAATATCCTGATAATCTAACTCTAGACTGCCCGTGTGGAAATTTGTGGGCACCCAGAGTTTAGAAGGGAACAATAAACTCCGAGTCAGTCATGGTGACTGGTGTGAGATCGTAAAACAGTTATTCTTTAAAAATAAACAGCAGAAAATTTTAAAGTCAATTCGAAATGCTTTTGGAAAATGAAACTACCATAAGACCTCCCGCCACACACACAATGCAAACGCAGACTTGGAGGAGATTTCTTCTTATGATAGTCAAAGATGCTTACTACGCAAAAATCAAATTCTTTTTGATATTATTATTAGTGCATAGTGTAGAAAACATTTCGAAAGTAGAATATAAATCTTAGCCAGCATAGGTACCATTATAGTATGCTTGCTATAGCTGCCATATTAAATGGCAGGTTCTACAACTAATACCGTACAAGTCTCGTATTGTTTCTTTGGATTTCCAACAAATGGTCAGGCTAAGGAACTTCCTATCCACGATGGGTACGTCCCTGGAATAGACGACCCGAGAACCTAACCGGATCTCTGCCAACACAAGGCCGGGTTACCTCTGCAAAAATAGGTAACTACTGACACGCGTATGCCATCCCCCGATCGTCACCGATCTTCCCGAGGATCCCCGATTTCCAACAAACCACATAGATAATAATAATGCAGTAACCACAGAGGTTAAGTATCTGGGCTCCATACCATGATACCACCTTTATCCAGAAGGAATGACATACACTAAGGGGCGCTACTCCCTAGAACCTTGCTGCATTCGTCCTGTTTCGACCATTTCCGGGGTGTGAGGCTCGACGAAGTCTCGTCCACAAAGCTACGCTTTCTCAAAAAGCCCTGCTTCGGGTCAAACAAAATGATCAACCTATGATCACAAAGATATAAGATCAAACAAATGATCATATCACAAATGATCAAACACTGATCATTTCACAGCAACACTCAGTATGCCACGTTACCAAATTGGGATATATCGCTGATAAATTTCAACTACATAACCTCTGAGCTCGTACGTCTCAGAGAAGGGTGTTAAGCTAAGAGAATAAATTCTCCGCCACCAACAGAAACGTATTTGAAAGAAATCAGCTTTATATCTCAAATTGTAACGTCAGACACACAATCCATACAAGTCTGTTCCGGGATCGAACAGAACCGAAGGCACTTCTCACGAAGCCCTTGCATTTCCGGATAAATTTCTAATCACGTCAGGACTTCCCGTCACTAAGGGTGATAAAACCTCTAAATCGAAGATCAGTCGATGTAGAGTAACTCGACGGTAATCCTTCCGCTTTCAAAAATATCCGGTCTTCAACACCGGTCTTCAAATGCGATTCATAACGACGTATCACATATTCGGAATGGGTTATACGACCCCATGGTCCTTTCCCGGTTAACCCGAATAGTGAGCGATTTTTTCAAAAATAAGTGTGGCATTCAAATTCACAACAAATACCTACTCAAGGTAATTATTGATAGTCGGTTATTTAACTATCAATAAAGATGCGCAACATCATCAGATTCCAAATAATTTCTCAAATTATTTCATCTTCAAAAATATCTTTACTAGATATATTATTTCCACACTTAACCATTTGAAAACAATTTCAAATCAATTTCCACATTTCAATTTATCTTTGAAGATAAAATCTCAAAACAGTTCATTTCATATTGGAAAAGCATTTCCATACTTATTTAAAATAAGTGTTTCACAAATCATTTATTTTCAACATTGGAAAATATTCGATATACTTAAATTAATATTAAGTATATATTCATTCTTTAAGGAAATCATTCTCTTTAAACACATTTATTTGAGTCAAAACGAATGTTACGTAAAACATCGTTACGACGACTCAAAATCACTAGTATAGGGATTCGGATTTTAAGGTAGATATATAAATCCCAATACTACATCAAAACATTTCCTTTCGGAAATCATTTACTATAACAACAGTGTTATAGTCCATCATTTCCTTAAATTTCCCGAAAACGTCTATTTCAACAATAAATGTTGAAATCTATGATTTCGATAGTTCACACGTTTTAAAACATCTTTTAAAACAATTAACTTCATTTCATGATATCGCTTTCCCAAAACCCTATCCATTTTACTTAAAAATACATTCACTGTCCAAAATCGTGAATATACTTCACTAACCACATTTCAGTCTTTTCTACACATTTTATTTCAATAAAATTTCGCTATTTAAAATCGCGAATATATTTTCTTTAATGTCCTTCTATATTTAATTTATCAAATCCAATTGATTTCGAATTTATAAAACAACGTTTATAAATTCTATTTTCTATTCTATAACAACTTCGATTTTATAAATTTCCTTTAATGACCCATTCAATTTTCTAACTGAACGTATACATCAAAAATCCATATTATAAGTTAAATACTTATAATTTATTTATTTTAAAAGAAATCGTTCTTTTAAACTTTACAAACTGTAAATAAACCCATTTTAACATCATTTCCATTTTTAAATCCACATTCCCAAATATTCACTTTTAACCCCAAAATCAAATCTCAAATTGATTTTTAATTTTACTTCAATAACAAATCAATTTCAATATTCATTTCTAAATTAATTTTCCATCCCAAATCATTTTATATTGATTTTTCCTAAACTTGTTTCAATTTGCCAATTAAATTTATAATTGGAACTTCCAACTTATTTCATTTTAAACAAATTCCTCTTGAAGAAAATAAATCTCTTTTATCTTTTTCCAACTATTTAGAAATCCAAATTTTAATTAAATTCTTCACTTTAAAATCACTATTATACGAAATTCATTTATTTAACGTTTTCACTTGATTCTGGAATTAATTCGATAAGAATATAAAAATTAACTTTTTTTTTATACTTTAAAATTCCTTTCTTCGAATTTATTCAATTTCTAAAATTGATTCACTTAGAAATTTTCTGCTTGAATTCCAAAAATTCCATTTCGTTTATCTTTGGAATCCAATGATGTCGAAACATCCATTCAGCTAAATTTTAGCTTTCAAACAATTTCCAGATATCAATATGATTAATAGCATCACTATAAAATCATTCACAGATTCATATCACAATAGAAATGAATTAAATAAATGTGAGGGGTCCAGTTGGATCCCTCCAACCTGTTTCCCTGCATCCAAAGACGTTAGCACAATACCAATTCCGCTCCAGTACGGAATTATCGCGGTATATAGGTTTTTATAAATCCGCTTACTAACGGCGCAATAGGGTCTCATCCGCTATACGAGGCGGGAAATCATCAATCCAATATATACATATGCCAATATGTATATACTGCTATATATATAGATATATCCTATCATATCTAATAGCACATTCAATAGCAATCATATCAATCAATAACTGCAATACAAATTTAAATCTGAGCGAGGAGATCTCACCTTAGCTTTTTATTTTGCATTCCATTTTTCATTTTGACCATTTCTTCACGGTTTAACCTTGTATAAATATTTATGCAATCTATTAATACTTGAATCAATTGAATAACAAATTTTTCATTCGATAAATTAATTAACTTGTGATTTTATTTTAAACCAGTTAAATTTGTTTTCTAACAAATCTCCTTTTAAATAAATATTTTCCCTTTGAAACTAAATTTTTAAATTCAACTAATAAGTTTAGTTTTAAACAATTTTCCTTACTGTAAATTATTTTCTTCCTGAAATTATCAAAACAGAGATTTACCTTAAAGACAAGTTCTGATTAATAAACTAAAAAGAAAAATCAACATATTAAACTCGGATTTTTAGACTTGAGTACTATCAATATAAAAATGCTCAAAATAAATCTACCATTTTTTCCTAAAGATTGAACAGTAGGCATATATTTTTCCAAAATCCTATCTATATCTATATACTTCTGTAAACTGTATATGTATTTTTCTTTCTCTAATATCCATATTATATAAACTATATTGTTTATTCCCAATCTATAAACATTTACTTAAACTTATTTAAATAAAATTGATACCTCACTGCTAAATCGAGCAATCCCAGATTTAAATTAAATTAAGACTATTTGAAATTTAAAAACTGCTTAATAAAACTTACTGAATACAATTCTCCTCAGTCCTTTTCGAACGAGCCGACCCTGCTCACTCTTTATTCGCGTGCCACGACTTCGACCAATCTGCCGAAATCACCACGACTTCGCCTGAGTTCGATCGCGCCTTGCGAGTTCCCTGCCGCAATCAAACGTATACGACCCATCACCATTTACGAACACACTGCTTCCTCTCCGCCTCGAACCTCGAGTGCCATTGACTTTCACTCGTCGAGACGCGAATTGCTTCCAGGTCGACAGCCTTAGCTTGCGACATCAAGCTCGACAACCTGATACCAACGATGCGACCCAGAGTCGATTTAAACATAATACGACATGTCGCAATTCCCTTTTGAGGCCGGCTTTGATTTAATGGAGCTGCCATACGCGAGTTCGAGCAGAACGAATCGCCCAGCATTGTCTTCCCCAATTCGAAACCCTAGATGCCTCCAGTACCCATCGATGTCGCGATCGACAATGGCCTCTCGAGCTGCTCCCAGTCACTAATCTCCTCGCGATTTAAATTGCGAAGCCCCCCCTTTATTCGATTTCGCATGCTCCTCCCAGAATCGCTCGACTGACGAGAGGAAGAAAAGGGTGCGTAGTGTTTTTTCTTTTCATTTGATCGAAGAAGTAAGGGGTTTAAATTTGTAAAGGCAGTGGCCATTTATTTTTTTTTTCTTCGATTTGAACTGAGGAGTGGAGGAGAGGGAACAGACGAGGCTAAGAAAAGAAAAGGTAGCGTGAATTTAGGCGAGATTCACGGAAAAGTATCGTGCCAGCTTTTCTTCTGATGTCGGCAAGAATTTAAATTATAAAAATTTAAATTGAATTTGATGAAATCTTCAAGGCGTTTATCTATCGTGTGCACACATAGCAAGTCCGAAAAATACGAAATTCGAAATCCGATATCAGTTCAATATTCCGGATCCAATGGAACTGGTTTCGTCGAATTCCGAGACTGTTTGAAAATTGACTATTTTTAAATATCGGTTAAACGATATAAATTTCAAAACTGATCAAATCAATTCGAAATTGGATTTTGAAGCTTCAATCATCTTCAGAATTTTCAATACGAGTTTTATAAGCTTTCGAAATATTTTTCTTCGGCTTAAAGTCGAAGATACAAATTTTTATTCAGCATTCACTAGATTAAATTTTATAATTTAATCACCAATTTCAAACTTCAATCGGGGATTCAAATTAAATCGTCGTTCAAATATTTAAAATTAATTAAATATTTCAAATTTAATTCGTTCAAAATTCTGGGTCGTTACAAACTTCCCCCCTTAAAAGAATTTCGTCCTCGAAATTACAAGTTAGGAAAAATGGTCCTTAACTCGTCTACTCTTTTTCCAACATCTAATAGTTTTATCAAATTTTCAAAACAAATCTTTCTATTAAAGATTCGTTATCATTCAACTCGTTTTCCAACTTCAATTATAAGTTTCAACAACATTGTTTAACTTCTCAATTCAAATTCGAGTTTAAATTCAAATTTTAAACTTTCAAAATTTTCTCAAAAATTTTCTAACACTCGGAATTTTCGAAAAATTTCGCCAGCATCTCCTTTGCGCGGCTAATACGGCACGACTACAAAACGTCCCTACGGACTCTCAGATTTCAAAAAGAAAAAGAAAAAGCCAAGTGGCTAGTCCAGAAATCATCAAAAACTCATATTAAACTCAAATACATACCTTTTTCGAGCAATTCAAATTTATCTTCGAAATCAAATTCCAATTCCTTTATACCTGTATATTCTACTAGCCATAATATCTAGTTACATACATACAAACCATTTTGCAAATTTCACTACAAAAATTTCAATACAAACTGCTTATATCATTTTTAGCTTACTATTGAAGTTGCATATTCAATTTCATTCAATTTTTCAATTCTCATTTGAATTAAATTTACCATTCAATTCAATTTGGATTCAGTTTTAATTCCAGTTTTATTCTTTTGCTCATTTCCAAATTTGTTTTCAATTTACCCTATGGTTAAACCTACTTTCATTTAAACTGGATTTCCAATTCGAATTCAATTTACTTTTCTTTTGTAATTATTGAATTTAATTCGTTAAACCTTATTCATTCGGTCTATATTCAATTAGCTTCACTTACTAATTTTAGTTCAATACTTCACTTCATTTTTCACAAATCAAATTCAATTCAATCTATTTCTTACAATTTTGAAATGAATCACTTTTCAATCTCATTTTATTTAATTGATTCACTTGCAAATTTATTCATTCATTCTCAAATTTATTCCTTTTTCAATTTGAATTTCATTCTAATCAAATTTCGATATTCTATAAGTTATCAACTTATTTACATTTCATAAATATGGTATTCCAGAGTCTTTTCAACCTTTCAAAGCCATTTTGAAAACAATTCAAATTATCCTTTGAATTTTCCTAAAACCAAACCCAAATTTTCAAAACAACTTCCTTTTAAAACAATTTGGCAGCAATTCCTCTTTTGAAAACCCGAAAATGAACATCGATAATGCTGCAGTCATTACCGAAGTTATTTTCCAGCGACCGAAAAGAGTTTAGAGCTTTTCATCTCTTCAAAATACTTTTCAAACCCTTTGAAATTCATTTTCAAATCAAAAATGATTTAAACTTTCCAATCCTCAAAAATTTTCAAATCCTTTTCAAAACATTTCCAAAACTTCTCTGAAATTCCATTTTAAATTACAAATTACATTTATAATTTACCTTCTTTAATTTCATTTGTATGTGAATTTATTTCTTAACTTTGGAGTTACAATTTCAATTACTTATTTGATTTCATATAATAATGATAACATTTCAATATCATTACTTTCTTAACATCCATGCAACCATATACTATTATATTTCATAGAAAATTATTTCTTTTTCTATACAAAAATAGTTTTGGGTAAAATTATTTCATTTACCCTATTTAAAAACAATACTGTGCCGAATTGTTCTATTCAAGTGTTTAGAGATCCCTATCAATGATCGTTAATTACTCGTATTGACCAGATCCATATACCACTCAATAAATCAATCATCACAATATAACACAATTTTTTTTATATATTCACTAACAAATACGCGCTCATATCTATTATTACACTCAACTCATTCTAGAGTACTGCTGACTCTATCTCTAATGAGTAACACCCAACAGAGCAGGGTTGTCGCTTAACCATATGCTCTGATACCACTTTGTCACATCCTGAAATTTTCGACTTTCGAAAATTCGACATCGATACTCACTTTATCGACTGCCGAGCAATCGAGTGCCGGAAATTCCAATAGTGAGGGTTTAAGAAAGAAGAAAAAGGTATAAGAAGAAGATAGAAGAAAAAGAGAAGAAGAACAACAAAACAACAACAGATACAGAACAGAGACAATATCAGAATCTCACATATCGCAGCGGAATAATATACAATAGATAACACTAGTCTTTTAAAAAAAAAGAACTATATCAGTTTATACATACATCAATCAGAGTCAATATACAACAATGGACAGTTATACAAACTTGTCCTCATACAGAATACACAGCGGAATAAATACTATCAGATACAAATACTACGTCTCGCCATCCAGCTTATCTCCAAAGCTCCAGAATATCCAGAATATCCTGATAATCTAACTCTAGACTGCCCGTGTGGAAATTTGTGGGCACCCAGAGTTTAGAAGGGAACAATAAACTCCGAGTCAGTCATGGTGACTGGTGTGAGATCGTAAAACAGTTATTCTTTAAAAATAAACAGCAGAAAATTTTAAAGTCAATTCGAAATGCTTTTGGAAAATGAAACTACCATAAGACCTCCCGCCACACACACAATGCAAACGCAGACTTGGAGGAGATTTCTTCTTATGATAGTCAAAGATGCTTACTACGCAAAAATCAAATTCTTTTTGATATTATTATTAGTGCATAGTGTAGAAAACATTTCGAAAGTAGAATATAAATCTTAGCCAGCATAGGTACCATTATAGTATGCTTGCTATAGCTGCCATATTAAATGGCAGGTTCTACAACTAATACCGTACAAGTCTCGTATTGTTTCTTTGGATTTCCAACAAATGGTCAGGCTAAGGAACTTCCTATCCACGATGGGTACGTCCCTGGAATAGACGACCCGAGAACCTAACCGGATCTCTGCCAACACAAGGCCGGGTTACCTCTGCAAAAATAGGTAACTACTGACACGCGTATGCCATCCCCCGATCGTCACCGATCTTCCCGAGGATCCCTGATTTCCAACAAACCACATAGATAATAATAATGCAGTAACCACAGAGGTTAAGTATCTGGGCTCCATACCATGATACCACCTTTATCCAGAAGGAATGACATACACTAAGGGGCGCTACTCCCTAGAACCTTGCTGCATTCGTCCTGTTTCGACCATTTCTGGGGTGTGAGGCTCGACGAAGTCTCGTCCACAAAGCTACGCTTTCTTAAAAAGCCCTGCTTCGGGTCAAACAAAATGATCAACCTATGATCACAAAGATATAAGATCAAACAAATGATCATATCACAAATGATCAAACACTGATCATTTCACAGCAACACTCAGTATGCCACGTTACCAAATTGGGATATATCGCTGATAAATTTCAACTACATAACCTCTGAGCTCGTACGTCTCAGAGAAGGGTGTTAAGCTAAGAGAATAAATTCTCCGCCACCAACAGAAACGTATTTGAAAGAAATCAGCTTTATATCTCAAATTGTAACGTCAGACACACAATCCATACAAGTCTGTTCCGGGATCGAACAGAACCGAAGGCACTTCTCACGAAGCCCTTGCATTTCCGGATAAATTTCTAATCACGTCAGGACTTCCCGTCACTAAGGGTGATAAAACCTCTAAATCGAAGATCAGTCGATGTAGAGTAACTCGACGGTAATCCTTCCGCTTTCAAAAATATCCGGTCTTCAACACCGGTCTTCAAATGCGATTCATAACGACGTATCACATATTCGGAATGGGTTATACGACCCCATGGTCCTTTCCCGGTTAACCCGAATAGTGAGCGATTTTTTCAAAAATAAGTGTGGCATTCAAATTCACAACAAATACCTACTCAAGGTAATTATTGATAGTCGGTTATTTAACTATCAATAAAGATGCGCAACATCATCAGATTCCAAATAATTTCTCAAATTATTTCATCTTCAAAAATATCTTTACTAGATATATTATTTCCACACTTAACCATTTGAAAACAATTTCAAATCAATTTCCACATTTCAATTTATCTTTGAAGATAAAATCTCAAAACAGTTCATTTCATATTGGAAAAGCATTTCCATACTTATTTAAAATAAGTGTTTCACAAATCATTTATTTTCAACATTGGAAAATATTCGATATACTTAAATTAATATTAAGTATATATTCATTCTTTAAGGAAATCATTCTCTTTAAACACATTTATTTGAGTCAAAACGAATGTTACGTAAAACATCATTACGACGACTCAAAATCACTAGTATAGGGATTCGGATTTTAAGGTAGATATATAAATCCCAATACTACATCAAAACATTTCCTTTCGGAAATCATTTACTATAACAACAGTGTTATAGTCCATCATTTCCTTAAATTTCCCGAAAACGTCTATTTCAACAATAAATGTTGAAATCTATGATTTCGATAGTTCACACGTTTTAAAACATCTTTTAAAACAATTAACTTCATTTCATGATATCGCTTTCCCAAAACCCTATCCATTTTACTTAAAAATACATTCACTGTCCAAAATCGTGAATATACTTCACTAACCACATTTCAGTCTTTTCTACACATTTTATTTCAATAAAATTTCGCTATTTAAAATCGCGAATATATTTTCTTTAATGTCCTTCTATATTTAATTTATCAAATCCAATTGATTTCGAATTTATAAAACAACGTTTATAAATTCTATTTTCTATTCTATAACAACTTCGATTTTATAAATTTCCTTTAATGACCCATTCAATTTTCTAACTCAACGTATACATCAAAAATCCATATTATAAGTTAAATACTTATAATTTATTTATTTTAAAAGAAATCGTTCTTTTAAACTTTACAAACTGTAAATAAACCCATTTTAACATCATTTCCATTTTTAAATCCACATTCCCAAATATTCACTTTTAACCCCAAAATCAAATCTCAAATTGATTTTTAATTTTACTTCAATAACAAATCAATTTCAATATTCATTTCTAAATTAATTTTCCATCCCAAATCATTTTATATTGATTTTTCCTAAACTTGTTTCAATTTGCCAATTAAATTTATAATTGGAACTTCCAACTTATTTCATTTTAAACAAATTCCTCTTGAAGAAAATAAATCTCTTTTATCTTTTTCCAACTATTTAGAAATCCAAATTTTAATTAAATTCTTCACTTTAAAATCACTATTATACGAAATTCATTTATTTAACGTTTTCACTTGATTCTGGAATTAATTCGATAAGAATATAAAAATTAACTTTTTTTTTATACTTTAAAATTCCTTTCTTCGAATTTATTCAATTTCTAAAATTGATTCACTTAGAAATTTTCTGCTTGAATTCCAAAAATTCCATTTCGTTTATCTTTGGAATCCAATGATGTCGAAACATCCATTCAGCTAAATTTTAGCTTTCAAACAATTTCCAGATATCAATATGATTAATAGCATCACTATAAAATCATTCACAGATTCATATCACAATAGAAATGAATTAAATAAATGTGAGGGGTCCAGTTGGATCCCTCCAACCTGTTTCCCTGCATCCAAAGACGTTAGCACAATACCAATTCCGCTCCAGTACGGAATTATCGCGGTATATAGGTTTTTATAAATCCGCTTACTAACGGCGCAATAGGGTCTCATCCGCTATACGAGGCGGGAAATCATCAATCCAATATATACATATGCCAATATGTATATACTGCTATATATATAGATATATCCTATCATATCTAATAGCACATTCAATAGCAATCATATCAATCAATAACTGCAATACAAATTTAAATCTGAGCGAGGAGATCTCACCTTAGCTTTTTATTTTGCATTCCATTTTTCATTTTGACCATTTCTTCACGGTTTAACCTTGTATAAATATTTATGCAATCTATTAATACTTGAATCAATTGAATAACAAATTTTTCATTCGATAAATTAATTAACTTGTGATTTTATTTTAAACCAGTTAAATTTGTTTTCTAACAAATCTCCTTTTAAATAAATATTTTCCCTTTGAAACTAAATTTTTAAATTCAACTAATAAGTTTAGTTTTAAACAATTTTCCTTACTGTAAATTATTTTCTTCCTGAAATTATCAAAACAGAGATTTACCTTAAAGACAAGTTCTGATTAATAAACTAAAAAGAAAAATCAACATATTAAACTCGGATTTTTAGACTTGAGTACTATCAATATAAAAATGCTCAAAATAAATCTACCATTTTTTCCTAAAGATTGAACAGTAGGCATATATTTTTCCAAAATCCTATCTATATCTATATACTTCTGTAAACTGTATATGTATTTTTCTTTCTCTAATATCCATATTATATAAACTATATTGTTTATTCCCAATCTATAAACATTTACTTAAACTTATTTAAATAAAATTGATACCTCACTGCTAAATCGAGCAATCCCAGATTTAAATTAAATTAAGACTATTTGAAATTTAAAAACTGCTTAATAAAACTTACTGAATACAATTCTCCTCAGTCCTTTTCGAACGAGCCGACCCTGCTCACTCTTTATTCGCGTGCCACGACTTCGACCAATCTGCCGAAATCACCACGACTTCGCCTGAGTTCGATCGCGCCTTGCGAGTTCCCTGCCGCAATCAAACGTATACGACCCATCACCATTTACGAACACACTGCTTCCTCTCCGCCTCGAACCTCGAGTGCCATTGACTTTCACTCGTCGAGACGCGAATTGCTTCCAGGTCGACAGCCTTAGCTTGCGACATCAAGCTCGACAACCTGATACCAACGATGCGACCCAGAGTCGATTTAAACATAATACGACATGTCGCAATTCCCTTTTGAGGCCGGCTTTGATTTAATGGAGCTGCCATACGCGAGTTCGAGCAGAACGAATCGCCCAGCATTGTCTTCCCCAATTCGAAACCCTAGATGCCTCCAGTACCCATCGATGTCGCGATCGACAATGGCCTCTCGAGCTGCTCCCAGTCACTAATCTCCTCGCGATTTAAATTGCGAAGCCCCCCCTTTATTCGATTTCGCATGCTCCTCCCAGAATCGCTCGACTGACGAGAGGAAGAAAAGGGTGCGTAGTGTTTTTTCTTTTCATTTGATCGAAGAAGTAAGGGGTTTAAATTTGTAAAGGCAGTGGCCATTTATTTTTTTTTTCTTCGATTTGAACTGAGGAGTGGAGGAGAGGGAACAGACGAGGCTAAGAAAAGAAAAGGTAGCGTGAATTTAGGCGAGATTCACGGAAAAGTATCGTGCCAGCTTTTCTTCTGATGTCGGCAAGAATTTAAATTATAAAAATTTAAATTGAATTTGATGAAATCTTCAAGGCGTTTATCTATCGTGTGCACACATAGCAAGTCCGAAAAATACGAAATTCGAAATCCGATATCAGTTCAATATTCCGGATCCAATGGAACTGGTTTCGTCGAATTCCGAGACTGTTTGAAAATTGACTATTTTTAAATATCGGTTAAACGATCTAAATTTCAAAACTGATCAAATCAATTCGAAATTGGATTCTGAAGCTTCAATCATCTTCAGAATTTTCAATACGAGTTTTATAAGCTTTCGAAATATTTTTCTTCGGCTTAAAGTCGAAGATACAAATTTTTATTCAGCATTCACTAGATTAAATTTTATAATTTAATCACCAATTTCAAACTTCAATCGGGGATTCAAATTAAATCGTCGTTCAAATATTTAAAATTAATTAAATATTTCAAATTTAATTCGTTCAAAATTCTGGGTCGTTACAAATAAAGTGAATGTAAATCTGTATAAAAAAATTTGTATAAAAAATTAACTGTTTACATAACTAAATTTCCATAACAATGTTTTATTTAAACACAAACTTTGAAAACTCAACTATAAACTAATCAAAGCAAACTTTAAGCTTTCAGAATTTTCTTGAATATAGTATATGTAATAGCAATTCTCAAACATAATGAATATCATTTTTCAAAAATAAAAGAATCGAAGTCTTCACGGCAGTTAAAAAAAAATTGTACAGTGTACGCATATGCAGGAATAAAAACTGCAATCGTGGCAGAAAGGGAACTCTAAGTAATTCATGACACTGTCCACAGTGGACGGTTGGTAAGTGTATAAATTTTTTGTATTAAACAGGGGCAAAATTGCCGCAGGCTGGAAATTGCGGTAGTATAGTATTAACATAGGTGAAAGTAAACATGAAGAAGGAATGATTATTGAAAGTGTGAAAGTAAAAAATCAGCAACTTAATGTACGTCTGGCAGTTTAATTGGAAGTATTGCAGGTCGAAAAACATGTTCTGTTTAGAGGAATTAGTTATCAGCTGGTTATAATTTTTTGATTTGGAAACCCATTGCTGCTGATTTACAAACCTATAAATATTAATTAAGATTAAAAAATCAAAATTGAAATGGTACTGTTCCAATAAAGTGAATGTAAATCTGTAAAAAAATTTGTATAAAAAATTAACTGTTTACATAACTAAATTTCCATAACAATGTTTTATTTAAACACAAACTTTGAAAACTCAACTAACTATAAAAT
This sequence comes from Allium fistulosum, assembly GCA_030737815.1. NCBI lineage: Eukaryota > Viridiplantae > Streptophyta > Magnoliopsida > Asparagales > Amaryllidaceae > Allium > Allium fistulosum. Next base: position 972,786,664 of record CM060904.1, read on the forward strand.
AATCAAAGCAAACTTTAAGCTTTCAGAATTTTCTTGAATATAGTATATGTAATAGAAATTCTCAAACATAATGAATATCATTTTTCAAAAATAAAAGAATCGAAGTCTTCACGGCAGTTTGAAAAAAAAATTGTACAGTGTATGCATATACAGGAAGAAAAACTGCAATCATGGCAGAAAGGGAAGTCTAAATAATTCATGACACTTTCCACAGTGGACTGTTAGTAAGTGTATAATTTTTATGTTTTAAAAAGGGGAAAAATTGTTGCAGGCTAGAAATTGCGGTAGTATAGTATTAACATAGGTAACAGTAAGCATGAAGAAGGAATGATGTATGAAAGTGTGAAAGTAAAAAATCAGCATGTTAATGTACGTCTGGTAGTTTAATTGGAAGTATTGCATGTCGAAAAACATGTTCTGTTTAGAGGAATAAGTTATCAGCTGAAGGTGGTTACCCATTTTTTGTATTTTTGTTTGAAAACTCAGTCCCAGTGATATTCATCGCTGGCCTAGGGCTTAATTTATAAGTGTGGATACGTATAAGAACATAGTAAAACAAAATGGTTTCCACCCGAAAGCATGGTATATGAATCTAAGTCAGGGTAAATAGTACATTTAAATTTGAGGTTGCAAACTGATGTTGGGGAGTCAGCAACAAATGTTTGTCGAAAGCGTAATTGTATAAAAGTGGTTAACAGTTGTAATTGCAGAAATGGTGCATATATGTGTACTGTACTTGGTTATAGTGAAGTGTAGATGTTAAAATGTGAAAGAGTTGCAAGCGTGACAGGGAGGGGAAAAGTACCTGTCGAATTTGCGAGCTATTGGTTTGCAGCAACGGATGTCCTTCTACTTGCGACGACGAACTGTCTAGCTTGTTGACGCCTTGTACGTTGAGTGACACGTCGTCTTTCCCTTTGTTGCTGGTCCATAAAGATGTGGAAAAATTGAGTTAGGTGGATGAAAGGTGTGGAGAGGGTGGGGAAGTGGAACTGATATGCAAAAATATTGCTAACGAAATGAAAGTGGAATAGTACATAAGCAGTAAAGGTGAAAAGTGGGGTGAGTGAATAGTGGGAAGTGCATACTTATACGATCATGTAGATTAGATATTTTGCAACTGACATACTATTATGTGGAAGATGTTGAAGGAGTCATAGGTCTGTAATTGTGGCTGAAACAGTGGGGTTAACGGCTAGTGTGTAGCAGGTCAAAGCGAGGGTAGCCGTTTTGGGCAACAAATCAGTTGGAAGATATTTTAAGTCTTATCCGCAGGTAATAGACGCTTGGTCATTGCTTCTAAATAGAAATGAAAACACCTAACGTGTTCACCTTGGCTGGAAATAAGTTTATCAGATTTTAAAAGTGAACCTAAAAAATTTTTCGTTCTTCCACTTTCATTCATCTTTTAATTCCTTAACCCATTCTTCTATATAAACATAAATCTAAGCTTTGTACTTGCCTATATCATATAAGTAAAAGAAAATACAAAGGAATAACATCATGAACTTTTGGATCAATGGTAATTGTACAACAAATCCACATATTCAATTACCATTGCAAGAAGAAAAAGTATATGTGAAATTAATTGAAAAGGAGAAAATAAGTCATTTCCTAACCCTTTACTTCATACTTTAACTTAGTCTTACAGCTCAAACATATGTTTGAAATATCATTTTTTTTATATAAACCAAATTCTGAATAACTTAAGTTCTTTCCAGAAAACATAGTTGAAAGTATTTGAAAGCTCTGATTATATTTAAGAGAAAAGTGGTATTATTGAGTTGTTTCACCTCTTTAATTATGTAATCCAACCTATTACAAATGGGAATATATTCTAGTTATGTTTATTGAGAATGTCAGAGTAAAACTTTATAGCCATAAATTTCAGAGTAGAATGGAAAGCACATGTAATAGAACTACAAAACTGATATTATCAGAGCATACCCGATAATTTACGTCATTTAATAAAATGCATATTAAATGTACCTTTTTTCCAGTCGATGAAAGTCAATTATGACCACCTCGACGTGTGCCTTTCACCAAAGCGTTTTCAGCAGATTGAAGTTTAGCAAAGGTTATGCAAGCTGAAAGTTTCTTACAACTTGTTGGATTTGTACTATCAATATGACCTGGATTTTCGTCTACAGCAGAAGCGATGACACCGTAACATGAGAAATGATCCTTTACAGCAGTAGCCTGGGAATAATAGAACAGACAAAAAGTCCTTGTTAAATTATTGTTTTATTTTAACATACAGAAAGACTTTGTTAATATTTTCTATTTATGGAAGTGGTAACTATGCAGCTTTATGTATGAAAATTTATGCTGTAAGACAGCCTTGAATGGGGTTGCTAGGTAATTAGCCATACGTTGGATCTGAATAGTTAAGCGATAGAGAAAAAATAAATTTGTCTTACTGTACCACAAAAAAATTTCAAGTTACCCTAACTATTCCAAATTTTAAAATTGACAATATTGACAGCAAAATAAACTCTACAATAGTAAACTAGTTCAACTCTAAATGATTTGAAAGTAGGAGATGCATATCTAAATTAGATTACAGAATAATTTTACAAAACAACCAAACCATAAAATATATATCGTGGAAAAGTAGGAAAATAGGACAAAAAAACATTGAAATTCAGGTAGAATATAGTTTTCTCCCAAATAAATTTATTACAGTTGTAATTTAAATAAAAGAAAATTCAAGTTAAATTGAAAATGAGAGAGGAAACCTTACCCAAATACTCTGTCACCATACTTCAACCCAACCACCGTTAGCAAAGACAGATCTAAGCGTTCTCCATCAATATCCTATAGGGACATAAGAAAGATCCAAGTTTTCTTCATCAATATCACATAGAGACATAAGAAGTTATAGAAAATAAAATCGCAACCTTGTCCTAATAAAGTAATGGTATATATTAATTTAGCAACAAATATAACAAATATGGGAATTGCTTTGAGCATGTTAACTTAATAAGTGTAAAATAATCTAATTCTTATATAAATTCTATATTAAAATAACCATCAGTCTCAAATTGTTGGTATTAGGATAAAAATATATCAACGGTATAAACCGGGAAGACAATGGATGCAAAGATTACACAATCAATTGCTACATATGATATTTCCATAAAATTAATAAAAACCAACAATCTTCATTAAAAAGATAGTAATAATAACCCGCAGTTCTGTTTTTGCTAGGAATTTATAAGCAATGCAAAAAATCTTAAATCCAAATCTTTAGCAAAGAATGAAGTTTGAGTTATGCTATGATTGATTAGATGATGGATAATTTACAAAAAAATATATATTTACATATAACATACAAAATAGTGCTTCCGCATAATGCAAATGCTTATACATGCTCTTGGTTGGCAAATAAATGAGTCATGCATTTAAAATCCCTAAATAATGCATAAGAAACCAAATAAGAAACGACCTTGTGCAAATAAATAATTTAGCGGTACAATAGGACCAATTGACATAATATATACTTTTTGAATACCAAAAAATTGAACATTGATGTAGCTAGTGGAGTTTTGTAAGAATAGAAAAAACAATTGACAAAATTAAATTTAGTTAAAGTGAATATACCCAAAAGTTAAACAAACTATTGAATAAAGATGATGAAATAAAAATTATTGTTCATGATGTAATCCATTAAATGTACCGTACTTATATTTTTTAACATGATGAAATATATATCGTTGAAGATGATGAAATGCCAATATTATTCATGATAAAATAACAAATGAATCATCAATTATTGTACATATATTTTTGAAGCTAATTATAGCATATTTAGTATATATGTCAATCTTGTAACTTGTAAGTATAAATTTTTGATGGTCTTTGCAAAACGAATATGTATTAAATGCATGTGAAAAGTGAAATCCAAGATTTGGACAGTAAAACATGTTAAGGAAAATATCATATATTTTAGAAATAAAAAAGATTAATTGAGAGTCTAAACACAATAACTGGTAAGGTGAAGCTACTTTATAGTAGGTTTAGGTATGGTAATAGCCTATTAATTCATGTATGCTAAATTCCCATTTACTGATACAATGAACACTGATAGTAGTATATCAAAGAAAGTATGAAACAAAGTCAGGTCAGCTTACAGAGCATACCTCAATAATGGACAAATTGACAGCCTTCGACGTTGTACTGAAGACTTGTATAGCTCTCCATTTGCATGATTCTTCAGTTGGTTCTGCCTTTTCACTGTTTGAACAGTAAAAACTAAGGTTAACAGTCCAGTGGTCTCAATCTTTTAAATCATTTAAAAAAATTAGAATAGAATTTGTTTTAAAAAGCATATCAGAACTCTATTACTATTACAACACATACATGAGAAAGCAATTCATAAGCTCAAGTGCAATGTATACGCAAACTGTTATCTTTGAAAAATTTGTTGTATATTCGTAAAAGTGACCTGGAAAAAGAATTTATAAATCATTTGAAAACATAAATCTGTGTAAAATACATCATTCATGAAGGGGTACATAACACAGTAGTTGCCTAAGTCATCTTATAGTGGATCCTTTTTTTAATGGTACTATATGTGTTACACAATCATGATTAAATGCAGTAATACGTTTTTAACCAACTATGAGTAGTGTATAAGATATAATTTCTTACATTTATGACAATGTGGTATGCACATCCTGAATTAGGAAATATACCAATTGATATGAACGTGATGTTTGTTTCATTGAAGACTCGGCTTATATCCTATTGGCCTATAGTGCTCTTAGAAATTCCAGTAAACTTAAGCGGTGCTTCATTCCTGCATTTGTAGTTAATTCCTTTGCTGGAGATAATTTAGAAACATCAGTTATATGTTGAGCTAAAATTATATAAACAGAAATGTTATACCAAATAGAATGCTAGGAGAAAACATGAGATTGTAGTTTAATTTCTAACAATTGTAAATATTACGTAGATTGATCAGAAAACATGAAATCTTTAACATGACCGATATCAATCCTAAATTTACAAAATTTATTATAAGATAAAAGATGTATAGTTAATTAAAGGATGAAATCTTTAACATGACCGATATCATATTATAAATAGCTTACGAAAGATTACTTGCTTCCCATTTTCTTAAGCTTGCAACAGGAAGAGCTAACAGTTCACCTCTAAGAATAAAACCAAATCCAATAGCCTATATAGTCTCATTGAGTGTAAGAAACCCAGAAACAAAAAAAATCACCTCAAAAATAAAACGATCCATAAAAGTTATCATATTCAGATATATGAACACAAAATGTGAATGTATTTTGACCGATGGCATTCTGTAATATAAATTATTGTTACAAAATCAACTCAAGTCCAACCGATCCATCAAAAGAGGAGCATGAATTCAATTAATTAAGAAAGATTTAAAATAAATATATGTGTGCAAACAATTGGAAAGTGAGCTAAGGTATTTCAAATAATTGGTAGTGCTGATTCTTCAAAGATTTCTAAAAAGTTTGGCTCAGCAAAAATGTACAATGGCATTGCATTAAACTGAAATAATGTTGAAGTTAATTTTTTATGGATATAAATTAATTAAAATATACTGTTAATGAGTATAGGTTTAGTGTCACTATGTCCAATTGTTTGTTTATCTGAACTCAATCAGAAATTCCATATTAGTACCTTGCCAAATGAGGAAGAAGATTAAACGTGTGTATACGAAAGTAATGAGTACATGTAGAGGTTTAGAAACATTGATGATGAGTAAATTGCAGTTGCCATATAAGATATATAAACCCATTGGTGATGATTTATAATAATTAAAAAGATATACAATCTTGCCTTTGAGAATTCTAGGAGACTGGGCAATTCTGACATGTAAATCAAGAGATATATCTCTGTGAGATAATGCTACTGTTAGTTTTCATCTTTTTTATGTATTAACTAATATAATGCAACAAAAATATTTATACTATGTTTCTTGCTATAATAATATTTTATGTCAATTTTCATTGTTTGCAGTATGTACAAGCACTTATTCGCATTTACTAAAGTTTTCAATTTGCAATTACCATCGAGAATTTGAGCATGTGTATTTTTTTGGAAACCAAGGATGATGTTCAGACCTAAAAAAACCAATATTTTAGTAGCTTTGTAAGATTTGCACAATCGATATAGTTGAGAAAATGTAACTCACCTTTCTTCTACTCCAATGAATCTTCCAGCAATGGACTGATAACAGAGACCATAATATATCCCACAACTGCAAATGCAAATAGTGTTCTAAATCACCAAATATTATATGGAACAACAACCTCCTATAAAGAAGGATCACTATATTACAAAATCTAATGCTTTTACAATCCAAAAACACAATTGGACCTGATAATTACCAAAAATATCAGATATAAAGGGGTATCCTTGATAAGCTCACCTTAAGATGCATTTCTCAAAAATTATTTTCCTTAATTTTTTAAATGAAGGAACTTGTATCAAGTCTTGTAAATCAAACATATGGTTACTATCAAATAAGTCAACTTAAAGTTTGAAAAAAAACAGTATTTAAAGCAGTATTTGAACCAAATGAAGTAAGAAAGAACCTGCATCTAAGGATGTCCACCATGTAACACACCATATTGAAATGCAAGGCGTAGGGGCTGCTAAAATTTTAAACTTGAATAAGGTAAATTATGTTTGAAGAACCCAAGACATGTTGATATTGTGTATACTTTGTCAAGTATATCATTTATCCAAAAGCAAGTGCTTGTGTCATAGTGGAAAAAGAAAGGTCCTTTTAAAGCAATAAGTTATGTTGTTGACTTATTTGATTTAAACCATTATTGCCACAAAAAATTAACTTAGATCAATATCTAAATGTGTGAACTAAGAGTAAAAGAAATGGATTTACTAATTGAATTGCTTCTAGCTTATCCAAAATGAGAAAGAAAAAATGAAAATATTTAACTAAATTGTTATACACAACCTTTGCATTTGGAAAACTACATCTCCCTCCAGCATTGTATATTAAACACCAAAAATATTTTCACTTCGGTTGTGACACGGGAATGTAAAAAGCAAGACCAATATGGTTTATAATAAATCTACAAACCTTTCACTTTAACCTCTCTATATGCTCCTTATAAAGTTGTTTCGTAACAAAGTAAAAGTTATCAAAAGAAAATAAGGAAGTATTACCCATGAAGATGTGATGCACTTTCTCTAAGTTTATCCAAAAGAAATAATGGTCCCATGGTCAAGTCGTGAATACAAAGCATCAACTGAAAATCAAAATACCCATAAAAAATCGATGAAACATTATTTCACATATTCAGTTCTGTGCAAGTAAACAACCACTTTAGCTCAGACAGTTTATTTGGAAAGTAAATACAGTTCCTTCAGGTAATACATTAAACGGCTTAATCATTTATACAGCTTAACTACGTTCTGCACACACTTACTCGATGTAGTATATCCAGACATCACTGTAGTTCGCTCATGTCATTTAGCTCACCCATTCAGATAGTACATTCATTCAGTTCAATCACTCAATCACCGATTCAGACAATAGACTTGGTTTAGAAAGAAATGATAGTGGTGGTGACGTTGTAAACAAATTCAAAAAGTCAAATAAAATTTGTTTTGTACTTTTGTAGAAAACTATCAAAAGCCGATCAAAAGTTTGTCAAAGCGCATATCCATAATTTTGTTGGCTTTTTTTTACGACAGTATCGCAAATTTGATATTTAATATCTACATGATTCTATCTCCATTATACAAATAAATAACTCATAACATAACTCATTACTGGATGTTTTCAATTTAAATTGCCTTTTTCTTGATGAAGTCTGTAGATGCCATAACTGTAGCCATACAACAAATAAAACACTCAGAAACCGACAAAGAATCTTAGAAGACAGTCTTTAGTCATAGTAGTACAAAACCTACTTTACTTTGCTCTAAAAGAATAAAAAGTATGGTTTTTCTAGGCAATGAAATTCCAACCGATAACTTAAAAAAATCATCTTACGCATGCAAACCTTCTAATCATCTTGAAGATCTATAACAGTAGTTGCCTAAGTCTAAACTGATGAAAATATATGTCGAATAAGAGGCAAAATATTACCGTTAAATTTCGAATCTAGGGCGGGAGGAGCATGGAAATGGTGATGGAATTAGGGTTCCAAGCATTGGAATTTGCTACGATTACAACTGAACCCAAGATCTGAATAAATCAAACAAAATCCAAAATGAAAGTCAGAACTTAAGACGGTAATAAAATCGTACCATTTTTGAAAGATTGTTGTGTACCTTCTAACGATGCTGGCTTTCTCAAAGTCGTTGAAAGGCTTCTACTTTTGAATTAGGGCCGCGAACATCTTCAGTGCTGAATGGAGAATATGGAGGCAGTCGATCTTCCTCCAAGCTGAAGAGTATTAGCGGCGGCGGCGGATGTAGTAGCAGAGTGGGAGGGGAAGGAACGGTCGGAGGAAAGATAGGTCGTTCAAGGATGGGCAGGTGGTAAGTTGAAGGAGGGGGGCAGCCATTTTTTACGAGGAAGGGTGAAGTGGGTTTAGAGGAAAGTGGAAGATGAAGAGGAAAATAAAGAGGGTGGAAAGGAGACGTGGGAGTAATAATGTCGGCAACGTGGGATGGGACTGGAAAAAGACTGAATTAATCTTGTACACGGATGCCTTATTTTGGTGAACGGTAGGCAGTACGGGAAGTTCGAAAAAGGCTTCAGTTTGACCGTTTGACCAAGGGTTTTTTATTATAGTATAAGATATTAGAACATGATTTGACAAACAAAAATATTATTTAAAAAAATTAAAATAAACAAATTTACCAAATAAAACAATTTACACACAATGTTGTAAAAAAGCATAACTTTTACAATATTAATCGGATTTCAACGAAACAAAAAGCGGTATTCTTGAAATTAAGTCTATTTTCATAATAAATGATAAAATTTAAGAATTTAAATATTTACATTTAAAATTTAAAAGTCAAAGTTTGACCAGAAATCCACTTTTCAGGAAAATATTCAATTTATACCAGTTTGAAATTATAATTCATATAATAATCGAAATTTATATTTAAAATAAAATGTTTGAAATAAAACAAGTTTAAAAATAATTTCAAAATAAAATAAAGTTTTTAAATCAAAAAGTCAAATTAAAATAATTAAAATATACAATAAAAATAGTTACAAAATGTAGGGTTGTTACACTCTCCCCCACTCAAAACTTTTCGTCCTCGAAAAGGAATGTGGTACGGGAAAGCACAGAAAAAAATAGAGTGAAATAGGATTAAGACAAGATTACTAGGAGATTGAAATTATACCTGATAACTATCGTTATAGGTAAGTTTAACAAGGTGGAGATGATCTTCTCAAGATTCTCCAGAATCAGGAACACAAGCACGAAAAGATCCTCTAGAATCTGATTCATTTTTTCCGCTTGACCGACAGTCTATGGATGAAAGCCGTGCTCAGATTCAAAATAAGTACCAAAGATTATAAAGATTATAGAAATATTTCTAAACAGAAAGAGTATAGAAAGATACCTATACCAATTTGTAGCACGATAAGGAAAATAAGGACACCCAAAGATAGTTTGGAGAACAAAATAAGATAATAAGTTTGAAACCATGGAAATTTCAACTTAAAAGATAATTAATTTTACACAAGTTAAATAAATCTTAATTATCTCAAATTTCATTACCTTATCATCCAATTTTTCTTAAACTAACAATTTCAAAAATCATGGAATTTCAAAATCATTATTTATACTCATAATGTACTTAATAAATTTAATTCCTCTTTATTCCTAATTAAAATTAAATCTATCCCTCTCAATATATTTTATCACCTATGTTAAATATACTTACACTTATTATAACTGTTTTAACTTATTCTTAGCTCCTTTAATATCATTTTATTGTGTAAATTATTCCATTACTCTTTTACTCTATTTACCTTTGTTAATCTTTTTATAACTAAAATTTAAGTGTATAACATTTATTAAAACCACTCAAATTTTATTTATAAAATCTTTTTATATTGTATATTATCCAGTTACATTGTTAACTTCTAAAATTAAGGTAAGTTATATTGGAATGCAATTGAGAATTATACAAATAAAACTTTCTAAAATTAATATACAATATAAACATTCTAATTCAATCATTCCAAGCTTGAATATTTATTCAAAATTTTGATTTTCTTTTTATACTTGAAGTTATTATTTAAGATAGAATTTAAGAATAAAATTTCCGATTCCTTTCAAACCATTTAGAGATAAATAAATGTATTTACATAATTTGTCAAATCAAATTTAAATCATATATCTATATATATTATAAGTCAAATCATATTTTAGAAATTCAAATCAATTAAATTTCCCAAAACAAAGCTGTAGCAAGACTACAGAACGGTCTCTTCTCTTCAAAACTCGAAAATGAACGTCGATGATGCCGCGGTCATCACCGAAATTATTTTCCAACGACAAAGAGAAGAGCACTAAAATTTTAAAACTTTAAAATTCTTTGGAAACAAATTTCTATTCAAAAATACTTTAAATAATATATCCTTTTAAAACTTTAAACACAAGGTTTGAAACCATCGGAAATTAAGTTCTCAAATTCTTGACTTAAATTCATTTTAGTTCCCAAATCAAATTTATAAGCAACTATTTATAAATTCATTTAGAATGATAAATCAAGTATTATCAATTTCAAATAATCAATTTAAATCAATTTATTAAGTTCCACAATATTTACTTATATCAAAATTTATTTCATTAACCAAATTTTAAAATAATATTGTGTCAGTTTGTTCTGTTAAAGTGTTTTAGAAATCCTATCGATAGCGTTGATCAGACGAATCGATCGGAAGCCCAAATCAACATCAACAACTCAAACAACAAAATATATAAAACAAACATAGATTTACTTTTGGAGATATTTTGGAAACAAAGACAAGATGATTAATTAACAAAATATGAAGATGGATAAGCTTAAATAAATCGCGGGCAACCTTAACCAGGTCAACCGTGACTTAATGAATAAGGTCAAATGTGTATATATATTTTTTTCTGGGGTATATCTACATCCGATCTCAAGAGATAGAGTTTGGAATAACAAAAGATATTAGCATCTAAACCAAGGATAGATATAAATCTCTGGTGAATCGATGCTAATTTTAAAGGAGTTTCCATTTTTTTTTCAAGTCATTAGAGTATTGGCAAGACCGCCAATTCACTATAAAGTTCATTCGAAGTGGAGTTATAGGATACTCCAGAATCATAAGAAGATGAATAGTGAGGGACAAGAATGGATTTTGGAACCGCAGGGAACGTTCCAAAATTCAAAGGAAATCAAATAAAAATGAAGAGATTCAAGCTCGAATGAAAAGTGATTCTGTAACTAAATTTACCATACATTCTAAGTTTTGCCTCAAAGCCAAAGCTCTGATACCAACTGTAACGACCCGATATTTTCAACCATTCGCATCTGCACATGTCGGACTTGAATTTCTCAAAATACAGCGTTGTAAATAAAATTTGGCAAATCTCAGAATATACAGTAAATAAATAATCACAGATCACAAACACAGAGTAAAATAATGCAGCGGAAGTAAAAGAAATAGTAGTTCATGAAGCTACTATATAAATATATCAGAGTTACATAAGATATAACAGAAGAAATAGAGCACAACAGAATTCTCAATAAAATAACCAAGTACAAGCTGAGTAGAACAACGGAACTGAGATAGATAAAACTAGATAAGCAGATAATCTCCAGCGATTCCAATCTCCAGAAAGTGGAATCCAAATCTATGAATACTCAAGCTGACCCGAGCGTAAGGCAAAACACAAAACACTCGAGTCAGGACAATATATACTTATATAATGTAAACCAACTCAAGTGAACTGTAATAAAGATACAAGTAACTTAAAGAATGCTTGGGATCGCCCATTCTTTAAGGATCCGTTAAACTATCTACTATGTAGTAATATTCACTATTATAATAATGTCTAATATAAAATAAACATACTTTTTAATAGCGTCAAGAGGTTACCCATATAGCCCTTAACACGTAATAGTCCCAGTAGTCTATCCAGTATTAGCGTACTCCCAAAATGAGGGCTACCCTCGATACTCCACAGGCTACAGGAGAAATCACAACTCATAGTAAAGCTCGATAAGGTAAGTGACACGGCACAACTAGGCAATGCCAGGGTAGATATACCAATTACGCATCCGAACTGGTGGTGACGCATAGCAGCCACTACCGCCCACCTCGAAAAACACTCCCAAATCAAGGGTACGCACCAAATCAATCACAAGTAATAGAATGGTATCGAAGAAGTGTGTCCGATCAGAGGTGCTACCTCACTGGTTCGTCAATCGCTCATGCTTTAGCCACCTTATGCCAACTCACGGGTGTTAGGTCCACGTATATACCTTAGGATCGTCGCCACCATCCTACTTCATTCTGGATACTCCACCACGTACACAGTTGTTAAAGTGGTTTTCGGTATCGACAAAGAGTATATCTATATCCGATCCCCGTCTCTTTAACAACCAATCATTATTATAACCCGTAGTTATAATTTTAAAATAATATTTTATGCTTAAAAATATAATATCATTTCAAATCCAAATCTTTATCAAAATGAAGATTAAATCTCCAAACCATTTCAATATATTTAAAATAACATATCATTTCAAAACTTCATTTCAAATCATTTTAATATATCAAAATATCATATACTTTCAAACTTCATTTCAAATCATTTTTAGATACCAAAATATCATTTGAGTTCAAATCTAAATATTCAACTTTAAATACTTTTTAAATTTAAAGATATCATTCATTTATTATCATTTCAAGTCACCTTTTAAATAGTTTATATTTCAATCAAAATAATTCATCTAAACCATTTAAAAGTGTAACTATTAAATTTTCAAATCAAGTATTAAAATTTCCAAAGTTTCAATTCAATTCAATCATTTATTTCATTTAAATTTCCATAGACCATTTCAAATCTTATAAATTTCAAATATAGATTTAATCCACAAAGTAACTATTCAAATTATAAAATAAATTCCAAAGATTTATTATCCTATACTTCATAAGTCTAATATCTTTTTAATAGATTCAAATTACAAGTAAACCAAATATTTTCATATTAATATAAACTTCAATTATTAATTCCAAGATTTAATATCATTTAAAATTCATTTCAAAATATCAAAATATCATTTCAAAACATCATTTATTTAATTTAAATTTAAATACCATTTAATCACATTTCAAAATAGTTTTATTTCCCAAATCAACTATTCCATTTAAATCATTTAAAGTCAATTCATTATATTTAATAATTAAATATTTAATTTCCAAAATTTAATCTTTTTCAAAGATCATTTATTCATTTGAATTTATTAAACAAAGAAAATTCAACTTTCGCAGCATTTAGAAAATGCTACGAAATGTTATGTTTTAAAATAATTCATTAACAAAAGACAGCATTAAAATGCTGTAGTATCTTAATTTAGTTTCAATTAAAATTTAAGTTAAATTTAACAACTATAGCACTAACAAAGTGCTATAATAACCCTTAGTTCAAATTTGCTATTTGGTTCATTTAAAACAACTACAGCATTTTCCAATGTTGTAATATCTTTACATTACATTTCAAAAATGCTGTCAAATCAAATTCAGAGTTTTATTTACAATTTCACACATAATTTACTTTTAATATAAATCATTTTAACTTATAAAATCATATATTTTCACATTTTAAAAACAATCATTTAAATACCTTTATTTCTATGATTTTGTAAAGTCAAATTTCCATACAAAAATCAAATTAAATAACAATTAAGTTTTCATTTCTTTAATTAAATTCTTAACTTACCAACTAAGTTTAAATTACCAAAATATAACTTATTTCCATTTATTTTACCTAATTAAAATTTCACTTTTAACAATATTCACAATTTCCCAATTTAAGTTATATTTTAAAAAAATTCAACTTAAACATTCATTTATTTCATATTTTAATTTATACAAAATCATTAACATTTTTAAAAATTATTATTACTTAATAAAAACCATTAAATTCATCTTTTAAATCAAATTTGTCATATATTCATACTTTACATAAATTCCATTTATAAACAAAATCACAAATTCCAAAATTAACTTATATTTCAAATTCTACTTCACCATTTACTTAATTCACTTTTTTAATTTATAGAAAATCACTAATATTTTATAGAAATCACTTTAATAAAATTTAAATAAAAATATCACAATATTTACATTTTTAAAATATTTTAAAATTTTCAAAAAAATATATAAACCACGGGTCTGTATAAAATTTTCTAGCCTAGGTCAAGTGATACGTGTATATATCATTTCAATCCGTAATTTACAAACAAAAACCGGGTTCTATCATTTCAAATCCACAATCCCAAGTTAAATAAAAATAAATAAAAACCGTTCAGGCCTATCATTTCAGCCCATAACGATTTTTCCCTATTGTAAATTCCGTTCGGGTATGTATCATTTCAACCCATAGTGATTTCTATACTAACAGGAAATTTGCAGTGTGATAAACATATATAAATGAACATAATAGCATCATATAAAAGTAACTGATGATATAACAGGTGTAATAACAAGGGTGAGCATTATATGATCATAATATAACAGTCATAATAGAATGATATAATTTTACAGATTCAAATGGTGTCAGTTTACTAGTTATATAAGTACACATCGTCTGGTGAGAATTAATCATTTGTATTGAGCTGGAGATTACAACAAAACACACACAACGAAGATCCACACAAACACGAGAGCACGATGATGATTTGAGTGTGAGAGAGGCAAGGTTAAATTCCTTGAATACATGAAACAAACCAATCCAAATATATATTAATAAACACTACACAACAATTTAAATAACTTGCACATGCATGCACAAAACGCTTTCAAACCAATTGCACTTGCTTCCATCTAGCATAGGCTCAGCCATGGCTGGAAAATACATGTCTAAAGCTTGCTTTTGGGTTTGGTTGTGGACCTATAGGTGTTGGCCTAGCCTAGAGAAAATGGTGCACTAGTTGGTGAGGCAAGAGGCTAACATTACAAGGCAATATCATGGATTCAAGGCAACTAATGGGCTCGGCCAAAGCCAAGGATGGCATGGATATTTCAGGTGGGGTTAGGTAGTGGTGTGCAGAGGTGTGTCAGGTCAGAATTTGGCTGGTGGAGGTGGTGTTTGGTCGGCCTAGGTGGAAGAGAGAGGTGGTGATAGGTGAATGGTCTCGGCTAGGCATGTAGGTTATGTTTTCAATAGTTTTTTTGTGGGATTTGCTAAAGGGGAAAGTACGGTCTGGTCATGGCAGAGAAGAAGGAGGCTGCAGAGGATGAGGATGGTGGTGGAACAGGTCAAAGAGGGTGGTGGAGGGGTGTGGCCGATCCAATGCAAGGAGAAGGCAATGCAAAATCACTTGAAAAATCAATAAAAGAAATGCAAAAGAAGACATTACCCAAAGTTTTTGTTCAGATCTGAAAGTATGTGTGAGAAGTGATGAGAAAGAAGTGTTTTCACGTGAATGATGAGAAGGAACACATGGCTGAAGTTGAGAAATGGACAGCCAAAAGTCAAGCAAGTGAAAGGTTAAGAAATGAAGAGCCTTGAAGGCTAAAAGTCACCAAAACAAAAGCTATTTGCCTCTTGATATTTCTATTCTTTTTATATAGAGAATAGATGAATAAATTTTCAGAAATATGGATAAAAAACTGAAATTTAAATGGAAAATAAAAATAAAATATATTTGGTTTTAGAAAAATAGGAATTAAATAGAGAAAATGGCTTAGAATAGAGACTAGCTTTTAAAATTTCAAACAAATTACACAAAGCTTTGCAAAATTATAATTCCACTTCTAAACAAATAAAAGTCAAGTAAATAAAATAAATACTAAACAAAATAAAGTGAAAAAGAATATAAATAATTAATTTAAGAAAAAAAATAGAAAATAATAGAAAAACAGCTTAATATCCGAAACTAGACTTTAAAATTTGAAAACAAAGATACAATCAACATTTGATAATTACAACTACACTTATAAAATGTTTTAAAAAAATAAAATTATATCCATAACATGTCATATATATATATATTAGAACATTATTTGACAAACAAAAATATTATTTAAAAAAATTAAAATAAACAAATTTACCAAATAAAACAATTTACACACAATGTTGTAAAAAAGCATAACTTTTACAATATTAATCGGATTTCAACGAAACAAAAAGCGGTATTCTTGAAATTAAGTCTATTTTCATAATAAAAGATAAAATTTAAGAATTTAAATATTTACATTTAAAATTTAAAAGTCAATGTTTGACCAGAAATACACTTTTCAGGAAAATATTCAATTTATACCAGTTTGAAATTATAATTCATATAATAACCGAAATTTATATTTAAAAAGAAATGTTTGAAATAAAACAAGTTTAAAAATAATTTCAAAATAAAATAAAGTTTTTAAATCAAAAATTCAAATTAAAATAATTAAAATATACAATAAAAATAGTTACAAAATGCAGGGTTGTTACACATAAAGGATACAGAATATCCATACTTAAAATCTCTAGAGAAATAATCATCAATAATGAAATAATAATGGTAGTCATCTATTAGTTTAATACGGTGACACAAAATCTACTGAAAGAGACCCGCTACATAAAAAGGCAGCCTTCCGAAAGAGACTGCAGAATAGGGACACCGCTAAAAGAAAAGAGCAGCCTTTTACCTAATCTGTTCTATGCAAATTTACCTTCCGAAAGAGGTAAACATAGTCTAACTGTAAAAAACAAAATAAACTGATAGGTTGTAGTATCTAGAGACTACGATGCACGTAAAAATCTACCTTCTGAAAGAGACAACTGTATTTACACCATAACAAATCTTTCGAAAGAGATCTGCCTACCCAAATCTAAAATATATCGATTCTTAGATTGCTGAAAAATGATTTATCTTTTCTTGGGGATCTATCAGTCTAAAATCCGAAGACCTTAAGATAATGCAACTCTGAGTGTTAATTACTGTCACTCCAGTAATTACAAGAATTTAGCTAACTGTCCCATACCAGAAAGTAAATTCAAATATTTACTAAAATCTAGTAATTTCCACTTTAAACTATATTTAACAAATTATAATAATAACCGAAAGAATTGTACAAAGTGTCCCATACCACCTGACAATTCAATCGTTTATTAAAATTCTTTGTTTAATAGAAAAGCATGAAATTCAATAGAAACATAAGTGAAAGCACTAATTGTTCGAAATCAATGTTTCCAAAAGTCATCAAAGAAATACCAAAATGGTATATAATTAGCCAAAGGCTAAACACAATTAAAGCCAATAATAGGTTATAGTTTGAAAGAAAATAATACAAATTTTATCATATAGGAATGGTTTCTAAATTGCTTTATCTATAGTTTACTTTCACATTTATCACTTTTAAAATTTAATAACTCATATATATATATATATAAGAGTTACAAAGTTTTAAGTCTTAAAATAAAATTCCTTTATTAGGCCTTTGGATCAAAACAATATTTATGTAATTGATAATTCACATTATTTCAAATCTATATAGATATATATAGTATTATCTATTTAGATATATATAATACTACTTCATAACCACTTTAAACCTATAAACTATTTGTAAACTTAAAAATCTTAATTACATTTATTTTTGAAACAAAGCTTTAATTTTCATAATTGATAACTGACTTTATTTTGAAAATATATTTAAATATATATACGAACAAATATAGATATAATTTTCCAAAGCTTTAAAACCTTTCTAAAATCATTTAAATGGTTTTTATAGCTAAAATTGTTTGAAATTGAATTTATTACTTTCATAATCAGTTTTCTAAAATAATACCATATCTTATCTTTTGCCACTAAAGCATTTCCAAAATTTTATACAGATAAATAATAACTTTAAAAAGATTTTGTAAATAAATATTAGCTATCTTTGAAAGTTTTAAATTGGAATTTTCAAAACAAACAATAAGTTAAGAGGATAATATATTCTAACTATATATTTTATAAACTAAATCCCAATAAGGATCAAAATGGATAAAATCTCATTTTTTGAAATTCATTTAAAAACATTTAAATAATTCAAATAATAAATCCAATGAAAATTCAACATCTTGAGCTAACATTACTCTATAAAATATAACTCCATAATATGGAATTGTTTATCAATCCGAGTTGCTTTTCGGCAAACTCCGATTATACAATGTACGATCATCGTATAATTTAACTACAAAATCAAATGTATTTTGATGGTTTTCAATATACATGTCATTTCATAATCAACCATCAAACCAAACTTACAATGAGAATATAGATCTTAATGTAAAACCTTATTTACCTATTTGATTTAAATTCAACTATCTATTCAAATTCTATATTTTAACCACAAAATTCAATCAATTCAACCCCAAATTTATTAAAACTATGGCATGTTATTTTATTTCAATATTATCATTCCATTCAAGGAATCAACATCCCAAACCAATCAAGTTTATCAAAACTATACGCAAAACATAAAACAATTCATTGCATACATTTTATACTTTAACTAATTCAATAATTAAAAATCAACAATTATCACCCAATCAATTTACCAAACTATGGTATGCAACGGTATTTCATTCAATTCAATCATAACACCCAAGTACTATCACACAAATAACCATCTTAAGGCATGCAATAGAATTCCTAAAAGTAGATATAGAATCATGAGTTACGAATAACTCACTTTAATCCCAATAGCTTGCTTGAAAATTCCATTTGCAGCTATTCGAAACCCAAGTTCTAGCTGCAGCTACTACTACTACATTGGATTTGTATATATGAGCAGCTCTATTCCAATCTCAGTCACCTGAGCTCCTTTAACATCATCGCCTTTGGCCTGCAAATCAGCATCCCCTATTTTTCCTTAGCTCGAAGAACTCATGCCACCTCTTCCTCTAAATTGCACATGAATGCCGCCTCGCCAAGCCCTAGCAGGCACGAACTAGGTTACTACTCTCCCCTTTCCCTCCAGGCGCGATTACTTCAGCACACACCCTCGACATCGTCAGCCTGCCGAGCCTGCGCTCGTCTTCCCTTCTACTCGACTCGACATGATTTTGATTCGAGCTTTGTTTTTTTCGATCACGATTAAGGATTGGAGAAAATGAAGAGATTGGGGTTTTTGTTTGTACATGTGACTAAATAAATGGGATTTTAGTTTTATTAGAGGAAAGTAAAGTTAACAAGTATATAAATAGGTTTGGGCTTATTTGAGTCTTGTTTTAATTAATAAATATTCTTTTATTTCATTTAAACTATATTTTAATTAACTCTGAGATTGATTTACACTTTTATCCAATGAAATATATGCCTCGATACAGCTTAATCATTTAATCAAATTGTTTCACCCCATTTAACAAATCACTATATTGGTATAAGATAAATTTATTCGTCTTCCTCGATTTACTGATTTTATTAAATATCATATAAACTTCTTTCCATATATTTCAATTATATATAATTATTATTTGCAGTTAAAAATATTTTATATTTATTAATACCTTTTATTTGAATTTAAAATATTTTATCCAGAATAAAATTTATTAACTAATTCAATTTTTTTCTATAACAAAATCCTTTATTTAATAGATTTTATTTATAATAATTTGGTTTGAAAAATAAAAATTATAAAATTTGAATTCAAACACTTCTATTCTAATTCAATTCACACGATATTACGAGTTCGAAAACAGGGTTGTTTCAACACCCCCCCCCCATGAAAATTACATCCTCGCAATTTGTTATAGAAAGTTGTCAAAAACACATGCAGACATTAACTCTCTTCGAATTTGATTATTCAATTGAAACACGATCAAAAACTTAAGTAGTTAATATCAGAATCAAACATATCGTATGTTATAAATTTGAATAGATTCATTTATTAATCTCCATTTATTTACAAACAAAAATTGATTGAAAAATATTCAAAGTGCAGGAATTTTGAAAATTTTCGACAGCGTCTTTTTTGTACAGAGAGCTATTTAAATTTCACAATTATAATATAAACTGTATACATCGACCACACGGTCGGAAACACAATATATAATAATAGTTCTAAGGCATTTGTATTTAATTCGAAAGTGTACCTTTATTTAGCGATTTTTAAAGCAACTTATTAAATTATGATGCGAGAGAGAGCGAGTTTGTGCCACATATCCATCCATGTAGTCTTCCTAAACCTATGCATAACTCAAGTTTGTATATTACTCTCATATAATAAGATAAGATAAGTATACTTTCATTTAACATATTTAAACAATTTGATGCTTTGGTTTAAGCCACTTGAAACAAACTTTTAAAGGTCTAAAACATAAAATTAGACGGTGACATCAAAGAGTGAATTATTACATAGCGTGCTAAATTTTCAAAATAACTTACGGATCGCAAAAATGTTAAGCATAACTCAAATTATGAGAGTTTTTCTAAAAGTGTCAAATTCTGAAAATGCAAGAAATATGCATAGGCCTAAGTAATAAAACTATATTTATCGCATAGAAAGCATCAAAATCTCACATAACACCTCAAGTCTAAGTTATAGCTTAGACTTTAAGCTTTCTGGAATGGGTAAAATCATTGAAATTGGATTTACCGTTCGAAAGTGATGACTAAACAATTCAAAACAGTTTTGGATGTTCACGTTTTTGGGCAGCGGGTACTTCTTATTTTAACACATGTTTAAACCATCATTGATCATAAAATTTTATCGAGTGATTAACTTTAAAATTGTTCTATATTAAAATACCTTTCAATTAAAAAAGTAATCGTCAAAATCGAACAATCCATTTAATAGATATGCTCAAAACAATTCAGCTAAATTATATAAGGACATACAAGAAAACAATCAGAAGTCAAGCAACTTAGCAAAGCATGGCAACATGTACAACACTCAATTTCAAGCAAACTCAAGTGCAACCGATAGCCTACATACAAGTGTTCACATTTGGAATAGTCGAGCTACAGGAAACATGAACTAAACAATACAGGTCAATCAAGACACCCTGGAAATACATGCATTAAAGCATTAGAGTATAAATAAGAACCAAGTACAAAGTCATAAGTGGATAATTGCATGTACTTAGTGCACAAACAACTCATGTTTCAGTCCAAGCAAGGTTTAAACTGAAACGGAGTCGAACATCATGTATCTCAAGTTCTAAATATATTCAGCAATCAAGGCGGTAATCGGAGAAACAACAAGATCCATATACTCAAGTCTCAGGCATCACAACAAAATTCGAACAAGCATGTAAGTGCTCAAGGGAAGGTAAATAGGGTACAGTCATGCACAAACAAAGTCAGAAACGCAATTGCTCAGGCTAAAAATTTTTTTTTAGACAAGTCAAGGTAGTAATCAGAAAATCAACAATAGTCCAATTTTATTCAATTATACATCTCAGAAAAAAATCGAATATATCTGAATTGAACAAGTTAAGCATCATAGAGTCGTTTGATCAGAAATTGAACGTAAAAAAAAAGAAATTTGAAATATTCAAAGAAAACTATTCAAATCAAAAATATATAAAATCAAACCCTAAAATAATAGTTTAATATTCCCATTTTATATCGTTTTAGTGGTAAAACAAATTTTGGGCTTTATATATTGTGAATAAAATAGTTTTTCTATGATAAGTGAATTGTATGACTTGCAACATAGTCCATACAAGGATGGTTGTTATAATGAATGTACATAATCAAGAGATAGAAGTAGTAAATTTCAAAAAAACTATAATTACTACCGTATGTTTCTAAAATGTTCAAAAATCCAAAAGCCTAAGTTTTCCATTAATATTAAGCCACTTTGTTTGTTGGTTTTTTTTTCCGTAGATGAACTATGAGTCTTTTTTTTAATTGCATAGTTTTAAACTATTTTGTATGTAATGAACAAACTAAGGCAACTTTCAAATTATAAAATGATAGGGATGAAATGAAATGATAAGAGCATGCAATAGGACACTTAAATATGAACTGACATGGGCGAATTGCAATCAAAGTAAATGCTTTAGATATAATTTTTCTTCAATGCAAAGGATACTTTAAAGATGTCAGTCTTCATGAAAGTGAAAAGAAAATATGTATAAATTAAAAGGCAAACTTGCCAGGAACAAATAAATTAAAGCAAGAATGCTTGCTTGGTGCCCTTTTTTTTCAAGGCAACAAAATGCAAAAATGAGAAGGACAGGGATGTTTTTCTTTAGCTAGCAAGGAACCAAAACTAACAAGACATGCATATATGAATGAAACAAAACAAGGAAAGCAAAGAGAAATGTCAGGTTATGAATAAAGCATGCAAATTTTGAAACTCATTTAAACTTTTTATTACCAAAACCTGACCATCTAGAAATGTTAATATATTAGTTATCAAATTAGTGAAGAGTTTATATCGAAACCAAGAGTGTAATATATTTTCCTTTACACTATAAAAGAGGGTGTAAAACTATATATATTCAGACAATCAATTGTAGAGAACTATACTTGCGTATAGCACTAAATCCAAATGGGCTGTTGTTCTTGTTTCAAAACAGTTAATAATAATATCTTGTGAATTATACTACTAATACACACACACACACACATATATATATACATACATACATACCTGTTCATATATCATAATTAATTTTTTTTAACTATAGATTATAAATCTTTAAAACTAATAACAACACACAGAATCACAAAAGGTAGAAATTAGGATTTCAAGCAAACCAGAATCCATTTAAAACATTCATAACTTGAATCACCATTTAAAATATATACATCTATTTAAAGAGAGATGGTGAAATACCCCACACCCCTTAGTATACCCAAAAAGGGCACACTAAAGAATATGGTGCGTTATAGATATAGCTAAAAACTTACATAGACTAAGATTCACAAGACAAAATAAATAAAACAGCAGAAATATTAATAACTTATTTAAAAATCAAACTTCATAAATACTTATACAAAACCAAATATGTCTCAAAATACCAAATATCCATGTCTAACGAAAAACATTATCTCAGTCATAATATCAGAGTACATAAAATAACTATCCCTCTCAAAGAAAAGTACCAGTACATCAAATGAAATAAAAACTGAAAAAGAAGAAGTATAATACATAAAGAAAATCTCCGCAGCTGAAATCTCCCAAGAAATACGAAGTCTACTGTCCCTGCCTTGCTAGCCTATGGGGGAAAAAGGGGAATAGAGGAGTGGGTCAGACTAAAAGCCTGGTGAATGAAAGTAATTACCGATATTCTTAAGCAAGATAAAGGTAATAGACTTTGCAATTGTTCTAGTATAAAAGGAAATAAAAGAAAAGATAAAGCTGGAATAAAATACGGTTTAACTGTTCGCTGTGCTTAGATTTTTCGATTAGATTGTTTGCACTTGTCTTAGATAATTGCTTTGATTAGGCTGAATTCCTAATTCTACCCTTTGATCGGCCTTCTATCTCTGCTGTGCCTACTGCGGACTAGTCCCATCCTGTTGGACCCTACACAAAAGACACCTACTTCTGAAAACTAGACCCATCCTGTTGGTCCTTATGCAAAAGTCACCTACTTAGCGCTTAAAACTCAATAACGACTAATCAGCCTGCACTGAGGCCGCACGCTCGACCACCATTAGGATCGCGATATCTATTGATCCCTCTTTTGACCTCTTATTTACCATAGCTCCAGCATAGGCATGCCCTAGCCTCATCTATACTATTGTGGGACCACTTGTGTCTGACTGAAAGGGAATGTTGTTGGTACGGGCCTTAACAAATAAAATCTAGTTGCGCTCCTTGCCCAAATCCCCTGATTTGAGCTTCTATTTACTAACCACTTATTTACTATCACTTTAGCATAAGCTTGTCCCTAAGGGGAATGCTGCCAGTACGGGTCTTAATATTATCTTTGCTTATTAACTTAAGTTCTAAAATAAGTCTTTATATCTGTAAAGGACTACCCCGTTGGGCCTACAATACCGATCTTCTATATCTGTATAGGTCTACCCCGTTGGGCCTATAATACAGATCTTCTATATCCTGCTTATTAACTTAATCCAAGATCTAAGTTTATTAAAATAAGCCACTTCTGTTATTTGTGCTTTATTTTCTTATTAACTTAATATAAGTCTTAAAATAAGCCTTTTCTATTATCTCTAATTATAACCTATGTGTTATAATTCTGCTTATTTACTTAACCCAAGGTCTAAATATAAAAATAAGCTACTTCTGTTATTTCTTCTATTTCTCTTTTTAATTATAATTACTTGTTATAACTATGCTTGCAAATATCTTAAATTTGCCTATTTCAGTCTAAGTCCAATTTATTACAGTCTTTCTTATTTTACATCCCATTTTCTGTAAATTCAGTGTTCTTATATTTTAGTCCATATTCATGATTTATTATATTCTATTTATTCCATTCACGTAAAAAGGAAATTAAAAAGAAACTGACATTTACAGAAGAAATCCTAGCGTAGAATAGATGTAAATAAAACATAAATAACAGTAAATAACTGCAAATACCGTAAATAACTATAAATAATTGGAAATAATTACAAATAACTGAAATAGAATAGCTAAAAGAAAATAGACTGGGAAAACAAGTCTAAAATTTACTTAAAATAAACTGTAAATAAACTTGCATAAATGTTATCCCAAAAATCGTAGCAAAACTACAACTATTGGAAACCCTTTTATTTTAAATTACTTAAAAATCTAAAATAATTACTTAAACACTCACATGTGGTCCTTAGCTCTTTTCCTTGGCCTTTTCGGATCCACTTGTAGGGTATAAAATATTTTAATTAAAAAAAATCTTCTCCTTGGAAAAATATTCCTTTTAGGGTCCAGCCTCAGGCAATGAACCGAATGGAGAAAATCTGATTGAGAAAAATAGCTAGGCCTAGGGTCTTATTTATAGTGTCACTTGCGGATCTCAGACCGTTGGATTTGGAGATTAAATATGGTGCAACTACGACATAGGATCGATAGGAACCATCGGATGGAAGCACGGACGCACATGGTCAAAGAAAAGATGCAAAATGACGTGTTAAAATCGATCTGGACGAAGCCACACACGAGAATGTATTCTTAGGTAGGCGGGTTAACCTACCTGTCGACCTTCACAAGCAAGGGTCGACCTGGCCCCTTATATATATATATATTCTTTTTCTTGTTTCTTCATAAATTCATACCTTCTACATACAAGCTCGGATTTTGACGTTATATATATATGGAAATTGACCAGAAAATTACCATGGACACAATGGTGCAATTCCCATGGCTCAGTTCTGATAATTTCAAAAAGTTATTTTATTATTTAATTAATTCTTTAATTAATTACTATAGCTTAAATTTTGGGTTGTTACATTCTCCCCTCCTCAAGGGATTTCATCCCCGAAATCTCTAAGGATAGAAGAACGAAATGAATGTTTTCATCCAAGTTTTATAACTAACTACTCAACCATCATACTTTACATCTATTGTCCTTAAGTTTTTCTAATGTGATTTATGACACATATGAAATTAGTGTAGTGTCAATGTCCCTAACTAATTCAAAAGATTAGGCGGTCTACTGATTCAGTCAACCTCCTTTTATGCAATAATGTCTGTGCCATGTATCCAAATGAATGCAAATTCCCTAATGATAACTGATAGTTCTATATGCGTGCTACAGTCATCATCCAAATGCAACAATCATATGATAATCATCCATTTATAGAAACCATGGAAATAAGATAAAAATAAAATGCAAATGTGCACACATTCATATGCATACGCTCTATTGTCCTAATTAGGCTGATCCCTAAGAGATAATAATGCCTAGTGTAAGTATATGCATCCATTAGCATCCACCAGCAACCATTTGCAACCATGAGTATCCATCATACATAACATGTTCTAATAATATGTTTACATCAAATCCTACCATCCATAGGTTAAGTCCTAAGATCTACCCTCCCAAAGGATAATAAAAGAAAGAACCTATTCAAAACTAAAGATGGAAATAGGAAATCAGAATTTACTATCAAAGAGATACAGATAAGAGGTACGCATTTTCTCCTAATCAAATCAACCTTCTCCGAAGTCTCTATAACCATGTCGGGACCAAGTAGCAATCTCTCTGTAAACTCCAACCAACATGAAGGCGACTTGAATGGTCTACCATAAAGAGCTTCGAAAGGTGCCATTCCAATGCTAGCTTAAAAGCTATTATTATATGTGAATTCCACTAAAGAAAGATGCTCCTTCCAAGTTTCTCCAGAATACACATCCTCAACCACATGTGTCTTACCATCTTACTAATATCACTTTACTATTCTTCTATAGTTTACACATATGAAGCAACAATCCTAGGTTCTCACTAGTGTTCTATGCACTTTACAAAAACTTCTATTATTACTTCTAAATGTAATTTCTGCTATAGCCTTACACTTTTTCCGTTACACCTAGGAAATGATCCTATCTACTCCACATTTAAAAGTTTGGGTTGGTATTTATCATTTCAAAAACTAAAGCTTTTAAAATTTTAAAACATCAAATCCCAAAAAATTTATCCTTAAAAGTGGTACTTGGTTACTTAACATTTTATCTTTCTATAAAAATTGGGATTTTTAAATTTAACTATTACTAATTTTTTCGCTTCCAAAAACTTATTTACTTTTTCACCAAACCATTTTTCTTTAAAATGTTCTAACATGTTTTTAAAACATCTTCTTTTCATAGATTTTCAATATTGCAAAAACTGGAGTAGATAAGAACAATTATTTCATTAAAACTCCTTAACATCCCAATTACCTAACCTTGGAGGAGTTTCTAACTACAAATCGGGACTTTCTACAAAGGCTCTCTATAATATCTCTCCTAACTAACATTGTCTCTAATTATTACACTTAATGGCTTTATACCTTAATATATTGGAACTACTTTCTTTTATAAGAAACTATTAACCCTAAAACCTTCTATGAATCCTTTAAAAAAGGACTTTATGTTTATGTGAAATTATAAGGAATTTATTTTATATTTTTCAAAATAGCCTATACAAAATATGGTGTTTCCCATACCTTGTACATCTCTTTCACGTATTCCTTATAACTTGCACAAAACATGTTTATTTATATTTTGGTTTCATAGAAAATTTTATCATTATTCATTTCGTTCCAATAGATTAAAGTATGTTTAATCTATATTCTTACAATAGTCAATTTTTATGAAATTTATAAATTTCTAATACTTAACTAACACTTTTCTTTTTAGAAAAACCAATTTTCAAAACTTTTTTACATATCCATAACTAGAAAACATTTCCTTATTTAAATAATAAGTGTACTCACAAACCACTATTTCTATACCTAGAAATTATTTTCAAAGCACATTTTTATTTGGGTTAAAACAGATGCTGCGTAAAACACCGTTACTAAAGCCCAAAAATACTAGTGTATGGATTTAACTAAAATACTAATAAATCTCATATACTATGTAAAAAAATATCCTTCTGGAGTCACCTACTATAACAATAGTGTTATAGTCTTTGCTCCCTTTACTTTTTCATGATAACATTTATTGCAACAATAAATGTTGTAACATATGTTTCCGATACTTACTATACTCTAGGTTTTTAAAATCTTTGTTTACTTTTAAAGAAACTAGCGAGCCATATATGCTCTATAATTCTAAAATAATTTCACTTTTAACAAAATTTACACCATATAGAAACCAATTTAAATTTCATACCACTTTTTTTCCAAAATCCCAATATTTACTTTCTTAAATATATTGACAATTATACTTTTCAACTTATCAATTCTAATAATTTCATTTTAATGGGCTAAACCTAAAGTGGATTCTCTTCCTAAACCTTGGAAAATTCATTTCCTTACTAAAGTCTTTAGTTCCTAGGCTCTACCGTTAAACCCTCTTTGTAATTTTCTACACATGAGCTTTCTTCTTTTCTTATCAACCGAATCTATTGTACATCTCCAATCTTTGCCTGCCTCTCCTTAGATTTCCACAATCTGAACCTAAATGTACAAAACCGTTTCTCAAACCTTTCCATGTGTTGACCTTCTCTATGCCCTAAGAAATGCACTTCCTTACGCCAAAAAGTGATACTCCAAGAATTTTTCCTTCAACTGATGAATGCGAAGAACCTCCTCTAGATGCATAACATGCTCTTCCATACTCTTGGAAAACGCCAAAATGTTTTCCACAAATGCTACTACGAACTTACTTAGGATATTTCCAAGAAAACACGACTCATCAAGTCTACAAAATAGGCTGGGGTGTTGGTTAGCCTAAACGGCATAACCAACTACTCAAAGAATCTACCGGGTGTCCTAAATGCTGTCTTATCAATGTTATCGCCAGCGACTCTAAGCTGATGAAATCGTGTAACAACCCGGGTTTTTCTAACACGAAAAACCGGACCATTTTAGTTAAGAAGAAGAGGTAGAAGAAGAAAAATAGAAAACAACAGCAGAATCTCACATACGCAGCGGAATAAACTATAATAGGTAATATCAGATCTTTACACAAAAAGAAATCTATATCTGTTTATATACACATCATCCAAATACATCATCAGAGTACATCACATCAATATCATACAACTGGACAGTAATCATAACTTGTCCTCACAATCTGAATACACAGCGGAATATATAACTCAAATACGAAAGTACGTATCGCCATCCCGCTCCACAGCATCATTTCCTGTAATTTATAATACTCGGTCTGACCCGAGCATCATATAAAACAATACCCGAGTCAGTCTGGAAAACCAGCGTGAGAAAATCACACTCAAATTGATTATTAAAGTTTCAAAATCCTTTGAAAACAAAAGCATCTCGTAAGACCACGCCACAAATAAACATGTCGGGTTTTTACCTTACGATAGCTAAACACTTTATATCAAATCCTCTGATATTATAATAGTGTCTACAGAAAGTAAAATAGAATCTAGCTGAAATGCTTGCATCTCACGTTTCAGCAATAGTTGGGCACAATCAAAACCGTACAAGGCACGTAGGAAGAATGGATTTCCAACGAATGACTAGGCACTGGGGTACCACCTATCACAGTACGTGGCCTAGATCACCGTACCGAGGAGTACGCCCGCTCCTCTGCAACACAAGGCCGGAACCATCCCTTACTGGATGATCCCGAATAAAATCACCCCACGGTTGGGATCAGCAACCGCACCACTAAGCCGAAAATAAAAAGGGACATCTAGACAGGGATGACCTTACCCTCCAGTGGAAGCTACCCACGAAGCCTTGCTGCATAACCCCTGATTTTCAGTCATTCCCGGTTGACGAGGTTCGAGGCTAAACGATACCTTTTAGAGAACATATCCCTTAGAATGCCCATCGTCCGCTGACGATGTTTCGCAAGCATTCGTCCATACCAGTCCGTCCTGGGTTTGAACGGAACCGAAGGCACTACTCCTACTACATCCATTTGGAAATATCCTCAGGATTAGTAGCGACTAGCCCTTGCACTTCACTGCTCCATCTTCGACTCTGAACACGTTACACGAAACGTACAAACCGGATCGAAGTGGTATTCGAGTCTCCAGACCTAGAATCCCGGTATACGGAAACTCGATCCCGATCTCTTCGAAACGATCAGCGCATTGGCCAATATTGATAGTCGGTTATTTAACTATCAATTAACATCCACAAGCAACCATCACACAATTAAATAATTTCCCACATTATTTATTTGCCCAAATATCTTTCCAAGATATATTTCCAAATTTTCAAACTCCTTTTGAAAACAATTTCAAACAATTTCCGCTTACGGAATACATTTCCAAATATTTATTTCTCTGAAACACCAAGTACAAAACACTTTTAGATTTTAAAATAATTTAAAAACACTTTATTTCAAAATATATTTTATAACATTGAAATCAAACTACTTTAATACTTTATTAAAAATATATACTTTAAAATAAACCACTTTATAAATATAAACTAAATTTCTCCTTTTAAAACATAATAGTAAATCACTTTTATATAATTACTACAATAATATATATATATATTTTTTTTTATACTTACTTTAAAAAGTTAACATTTAAAAATAATAAATTTTCTAAAAACATGCTTTTTAAAACATATTAAAACTTTTAACTTATATTAAAAACTACCTTGAAAACGTACTTGGCTATCCAGAGAAATACACTTCTCATTTCCATCCTTTAAAAATAAATCAACATTTATTTTAAACCAATTCATATCCCTTTATAAATTCCCACCTTGAATTTATATTTTCTAATATCCACTGATATTTTATTTTACTTTATAAACCCAGTTTATAAATTCCAAAATCTCATTTCTCTTCTAAAATTCCAATTTTAAACAACTAAATCAATTTCCAACTGATTTTCCAATTTACTTTACTTTACTTTGAAATAAATTTCCTTTACTACTTCATTTATTTCAAAATACATTAACTCTTAGATTTATTCCTTTATTTGAGTTAAAACCCCTTTTTACTGAAAATACCAATTTTAAACTTCCAAAATTCCTTCTTTAGCCTTTAATTAAATTTAATCCTTACATTCAAAATAAATCCTTTATTCTTTAAATTTAATATCACTTTAGTTTAAAGTTAATATTTTCCTTGTTATTTCGAAATTCCCTTATTCCAATTCACTTAAATTATTTACTTAAATTTTTCTCTTTTATTTCTTTCAAAATCCAATTCAATATATTTTGATAACTCCTTTTTATTGAAATATTCAATCCAACCATATCATCCAATATTTCAATCATCAATAAAATCATCACAGGATATCAATATTCATAGAACAGAATATCAAATAATCTAAATAATTTTGAGGAATCCAGTTGGATCCCTCCAACCTGTTTCCCTGCATCCACAGACGTTAGCACAATACCAATTCCACTTCGAGGTGGAATATCGCGGTATATGGGTTTTATAAAATAAAATCCGCTATTATGCGGCGCATAGGGTCTCATCCGCTATATAAATGCGGGAATATCAACAAGTCCAATATATACATATGCCAATATGTATATATTGCTATATACTACTATATATAGTATAGCACATCAATCAATGCAACCATTCAATCAATTATTTAAATTTAACCATTTAAATTTAAATCTAACTGAGTGAGATTAACTCACCTTTATTTCATTTGCTTCCCATCTCCAATCCAGCTTGTTTCTTCACAATTATGGAACCTTGTATAAGTAATTTATGATTTATTAACATTTGAAATAATTTACCATTTATTAATTCAACTAATAATTTAATTTTAATCTAATTTTTCAAATGATAATTGGACCGACCAAATTTACATTTTCCTTTTCTAAATTTATAAAATTTATGACAGATTATAACTGTCCTAATTCCTCAAACAATTATACTAATTACCTTAAAAGTTAAATAGTTTCTCCATATCAATTACTATTATTATTAAACAAGCAAAACAAACAAACTTTATCTTGCTATCCAAAATTTCCCGACCTAGATATATTTAAAACAGAATCGCTTACTCCTGTTGAAATAAAATTTTTCGTTTCCTCTGTTAAATTCCATTCCAGAATAAATTTATCAATTACAGTTAGATTAACAAAATACCTCACAGCCGAGTTCCAATCGAGCAGAGCCCTAATCAGAACTTCGTTTGCCACGTCCATCTCAGCATCGACCTCGCACCACCGTTAAGACCAACCACGACCACCTGCTGCCTCAGTTGTTCCCCTTTTTGAACGCGAACGCGCTACACCATCAAACCCCAACTCGACCTTGCCTGATACCCTAGCATCGCTCCACCAGCAACCCCGAACATTCCATGCCAGCTATCGACCCCGACACTGTCAATCGCCCAAATCCTCCCCTGCCTTGCATCTCACGGTCCCCAGGAACAGCCCACTTCGCCAGTCCCGAGCTCGGCTTCACTTTGGCCTAGCGCGAGCACCCAACATCGAACTGCAAGCTTCCATTAACATAGCCTCGCGGCCACGTTCGCAGTTGCGAACTCGATTTCCAGATCGCGACTGCGTCGCTTGACTTGCCTACCACGATACCATCACGCGACTCAACTTTAAACCCTAGGTTGCAGCAACACGCCAATCCAAACACTCTCGACCTTGAACTAAGTCGCACCGCTCGCCTGCCTTCGAATCGAATTCGAGATTGTTAAAATCGAGATGCCCGAGCTCTGACTTATTTTCGAACGATTGGTCGAACAACTTGGTTTCGAATACTTTGATTTGAGGGTAGTTGAAAGGAGGAAGATAGGAAGGGCGTTCGGCCATTTTGTTTTTCTTTAGATGATTTTAGAACGAGATAAATTTTCTTCTGTTATTTGGCTTAGGAACGAAGAAATAAAGAGATAAGGTCGGTATCAAATGTGTTGTCTTTCTTATTTAATTCTGAGGTGATTTTTAGAGGACGCGTGTTTATTAGGTAGGACACGTGTCCAATTAGCCATTCACAGAGGCATTCAAAATGAAAGGAAAATATCTGACGTGAAATTCTTTTAACTAGTCAATATAACTTACTATTTATATTTGAATTTCAATTTAATTTCCAGCGCGTTTATCCATCGTACACTCACACCACAACCCCAAACTCTACGAAAATTGAAATCCGATAATAATTCAATATTACGGATCCATTGGAACTGGTTTCGCTGAATTTCGAGACTGTGCCTCGGACGGCCATTTTTAAATTCAATTTCAACGATATATTTTTTTAAAACCGAACAAAACTCTTTAAAATTCCATTTTAAAAGTTCTATCATCATCAGTATTAACAATATAAATTTTCTGAACCTTTGAACTATTTTTAACCGGCTTAAAATCAAGATTCAATATTTTACCCAATCCCGATAATTAAATTTAATAATTAATTATCCAAATAAATACTGTATATTTGAAATTAAAGTTAAAATTTAACCTTCGAATATTTAAAATAACTTAAATATTCACATTTCAAATATACAAAAATTCCGGGTCGTCACATTCCTCCCCCCTTAAAAGAATTTCGTCCCCGAAATTACCAGTTAAGAGAAATGATTCGATACCCGTTCTTTTTCCCAATCCAAATAGTTTTAACAACTTTCCATAACAATCTTTTATTAATGATACACTAATCATCTTTAACTTCCCAAACTTATTCATAAGTTCAACCCATACCACCTACTTATCCATTCAAATTTAAATTTGAATTCAAATTTTAATTTATCAAAATTTTCCAAAATTTTTCTAACTCCCTAAATTTCCGAAAAATTTCGCCAGCGTCTCCTTTGCGCGGCTAGCTCGGTACTACTACAAAATGGCTCTACGGCCTCCCAATCTCAAAAAGAAAACAAAAAGCCAAGTGGCTGGATCCAAAACCCAATCAAATTTCATATAGAAATTCAAATACATACCT
This sequence comes from Allium fistulosum, assembly GCA_030737815.1. Classification (NCBI taxonomy): domain Eukaryota; kingdom Viridiplantae; phylum Streptophyta; class Magnoliopsida; order Asparagales; family Amaryllidaceae; genus Allium; species Allium fistulosum. The sequence goes on from CM060904.1 coordinate 972,820,220, forward strand.
TTTGTCGGGCCATTAAATTTTTATCTTCTAAATCAAAAATCCCAATTTATCCATTGTTTTTATACACCTGTATATCCTACTAAGCAATAATATTCAATCACAATTTCAAAACCATTCTATACTTTTCTTTACAAATTTTCAATATTTGCTTTACTTAAGCCCGTACGATGCACATATATCATCCGTACGCAATATCAAATTCGATCGCTCAATCGATCACACAATTTCACTTCCGAACTAGTATCGTCCACCCGACTTCCTAGTGCGGACTCAGATCTGGTTTCTTGATTAGAAACCGTCATTCTCCTTGCATAGCCACAAACTATGATAGAGAATTTCCAGAATCAATCAACAATCCATATCCAGGCTCGCCGTTGAAAATCGAGTGAAAAATCCTGATTCGGATCGATAAAACTATCTCGAAATTCTGTGTTCGACATCTGGACCAAATAGCTATGCGAATAAATAATATACGTACACCTTACGTATTAATTTCAATTGATTACCAATTATATCAATTTTCTTTTATTCACATTCATTTTGATTGTTATCCCCTTATTCACAACTATCCCATTTCACAACTTCAGTTTTAGTCTTCATTCAACTATTCACTTAGTATATATATTTTTATTTTTCCATTCCAAAATTACTAAGTATACCTCCAATACAAATTTTCTTAAGAATTTCATTCTTCAATTCTTAAGTCCAATATAAATCTTTCTTATATTTATTTACTACTTCACCACTGAAGTGTATATATTCAAATCGAATTCCAATTTCATATGAATTTCAATTTACTTCAATTTACTACTTCATTTCCAATTTTTTTTCCTTAAATTCAATTCATCTCCAACTTCCAAAAATTGAATTTTATTTAGCTCGACAACAATCCAAGTTAATTCATTAAATAACTATTTCTCAACTTATTTAAACCATTCTCTGTTTGAGTTCAGTTTCCATTCAACATTTACTTAAGTCAATTACTTAAGTTTATTTTCCATTTAACCAACCCTTTAAAGCTTTATTTCCATCTTTTCATTTGATTCTTATTTAATCAAATTCCATCCATTTATTTATTTTCACTTATTCGGATTCCATTCGAAATCCAAACCATCACTATTTTAATTTAATTTCATTAATTCACAATTCAATTTCATTAACTAATTTATTATCAAATTAGTTTCTCCGCTGGTTAAAATTAAATACTTGCTTTTTAAATTCCAAATATCACTTCACTTAATCATCTTAAATTCAATTTATTTTATAATTCAAGTTTGGCTTTATTAAGATTGCTCATCTTAGTCATTTCCATTTGATAATTACAATTTCAAATTATAACTCTTAATGGTTCAAAGAAATGAATTCCCATTTATGACTTACACTTCCATTTCTATTCATAAGTTTTAACTTACTTACTTAAGATCTAGGACTATTCATTTAAGTCCATTTTCATCTTTACAATCAAATTTCAAATTATTATACTTAAGAACTTAAGAATATGAATTTCTTTACACAATTATAAGCATTTTACATTACCTTTATATCCAATTCAATTCGACTTCAACTTACTTACATTTAATTCAATTCCAATTCTCAATTTTTATTTAACTTATCTTAAGTTAAATTCAAATATATTTTATTCACCTTCATATACTCGAATTAAATTTTAATTCTAAAATACAATTTTATACAAGTTTTACAATTCATTCACCTTTAAGTTCTCTAACTCTTTTATCTACCAGCTTATATTACTCATTGAGTTAATTTCATCTCATAATTATAATCCAAGAATTTAACTTTCATTCCTTTCTTATTTCAATCAACTTCATTCTATACCTTATATTGTTGATTCATTTAAATTTCCACATTTAAATTTTAAATAGAATTTCCAGAATCCAATTGCCCGATTTTATTCCAAAAACCATTTTGAATCCATAAATAACTCATACATATCTGGTATATCACATCAAATCCAAATTTCCAAAACAATCTGCTTTTATCAAACAATTTTCCCTTTGAATTTCAAAACCAACCCAGTTCACAATCATTTCCAATTTAAAACAGTTTGGTAGCAATTTCTCTTTGGAAACTCGAAAATAGACATCGATGATGCTGCAGTCATCACCGAAATTATTTTCCAACGACCGAAAGAGAATTTAATGCTTTTATCACTCTAAACATTTCAAACATTTTAAATCCCAAATCCCACCGGATTTCAATTCAATTTCAAAAATATTCATGAAATAATATCACCATTATTTCCCCAAAACCTTTAAAAACTATTTTTAAATCCATAGGAATTTTAAATCTTTCCCAAAACTTCAAATTCAAAGTCCATTCAATTTTATATCCAAACATTACTCTGGAATTCTATCACATTTTATTTCAAGTTATAAGTCACATTTACAATTTACATTTACAAATTTCATTTGTTTATGAATTAATCTCATTTGATTATAAATCACATTTGTAATTCACATTTGTATATAAAGTTTATCTCAATTTATAAATTTCATTTATAGTCTATATTTCAATTTTCTACTCAATAATGAGACTAACTCATTATTGTCATTTTCTAACAACCAAGCATCCAAATATATATCTATAATAATTTCAAATAATTATTTCTTTTATATACAAAATAATTTGGGCAAAATTATTTCATTTACCCTATTTAAAACAATATTGTGTCGAACTGTTCTATTCAAGTGTTTAGAAACCCCTTCGATACAGTTGTCCAGACTGTGCCGACGAAGGTTCATATGCCACTCAATAAATCAACCAACACAATATAAAATCATTTTATATTCACTAACAAATACGCGCTCATATCCATTAATACTCTCAAAATTCCCAACAGAGCCAAGGTTATCGCTAGCCTAAGCTCTGATACCACGTGTAACAACCCGGGTTTTTCTAACACGAAAAACCGGACCATTTTAGTTAAGAAGAAGAGGTAGAAGAAGAAAAATAGAAAACAACAGCAGAATCTCACATACGCAGCGGAATAAACTATAATAGGTAATATCAGATCTTTACACAAAAAGAAATCTATATCTGTTTATATACACATCATCCAAATACATCATCAGAGTACATCACATCAATATCATACAACTGGACAGTAATCATAACTTGTCCTCACAATCTGAATACACAGCGGAATATATAACTCAAATACGAAAGTACGTATCGCCATCCCGCTCCACAGCATCATTTCCTGTAATTTATAATACTCGGTCTGACCCGAGCATCATATAAAACAATACCCGAGTCAGTCTGGAAAACCAGCGTGAGAAAATCACACTCAAATTGATTATTAAAGTTTCAAAATCCTTTGAAAACAAAAGCATCTCGTAAGACCACGCCACAAATAAACATGTCGGGTTTTTACCTTACGATAGCTAAACACTTTATATCAAATCCTCTGATATTATAATAGTGTCTACAGAAAGTAAAATAGAATCTAGCTGAAATGCTTGCATCTCACGTTTCAGCAATAGTTGGGCACAATCAAAACCGTACAAGGCACGTAGGAAGAATGGATTTCCAACGAATGACTAGGCACTGGGGTACCACCTATCACAGTACGTGGCCTAGATCACCGTACCGAGGAGTACGCCCGCTCCTCTGCAACACAAGGCCGGAACCATCCCTTACTGGATGATCCCGAATAAAATCACCCCACGGTTGGGATCAGCAACCGCACCACTAAGCCGAAAATAAAAAGGGACATCTAGACAGGGATGACCTTACCCTCCAGTGGAAGCTACCCACGAAGCCTTGCTGCATAACCCCTGATTTTCAGTCATTCCCGGTTGACGAGGTTCGAGGCTAAACGATACCTTTTAGAGAACATATCCCTTAGAATGCCCATCGTCCGCTGACGATGTTTCGCAAGCATTCGTCCATACCAGTCCGTCCTGGGTTTGAACGGAACCGAAGGCACTACTCCTACTACATCCATTTGGAAATATCCTCAGGATTAGTAGCGACTAGCCCTTGCACTTCACTGCTCCATCTTCGACTCTGAACACGTTACACGAAACGTACAAACCGGATCGAAGTGGTATTCGAGTCTCCAGACCTAGAATCCCGGTATACGGAAACTCGATCCCGGTCTCTTCGAAACGATCAGCGCATTGGCCAATATTGATAGTCGGTTATTTAACTATCAATTAACATCCACAAGCAACCATCACACAATTAAATAATTTCCCACATTATTTATTTGCCCAAATATCTTTCCAAGATATATTTCCAAATTTTCAAACTCCTTTTGAAAACAATTTCAAACAATTTCCGCTTACGGAATACATTTCCAAATATTTATTTCTCTGAAACACCAAGTACAAAACACTTTTAGATTTTAAAATAATTTAAAAACACTTTATTTCAAAATATATTTTATAACATTGAAATCAAACTACTTTAATACTTTATTAAAAATATATACTTTAAAATAAACCACTTTATAAATATAAACTAAATTTCTCCTTTTAAAACATAATAGTAAATCACTTTTATATAATTACTACAATAATATATATATATATTTTTTTTTATACTTACTTTAAAAAGTTAACATTTAAAAATAATAAATTTTCTAAAAACATGCTTTTTAAAACATATTAAAACTTTTAACTTATATTAAAAACTACCTTGAAAACGTACTTGGCTATCCAGAGAAATACACTTCTCATTTCCATCCTTTAAAAATAAATCAACATTTATTTTAAACCAATTCATATCCCTTTATAAATTCCCACCTTGAATTTATATTTTCTAATATCCACTGATATTTTATTTTACTTTATAAACCCAGTTTATAAATTCCAAAATCTCATTTCTCTTCTAAAATTCCAATTTTAAACAACTAAATCAATTTCCAACTGATTTTCCAATTTACTTTACTTTACTTTGAAATAAATTTCCTTTACTACTTCATTTATTTCAAAATACATTAACTCTTAGATTTATTCCTTTATTTGAGTTAAAACCCCTTTTTACTGAAAATACCAATTTTAAACTTCCAAAATTCCTTCTTTAGCCTTTAATTAAATTTAATCCTTACATTCAAAATAAATCCTTTATTCTTTAAATTTAATATCACTTTAGTTTAAAGTTAATATTTTCCTTGTTATTTCGAAATTCCCTTATTCCAATTCACTTAAATTATTTACTTAAATTTTTCTCTTTTATTTCTTTCAAAATCCAATTCAATATATTTTGATAACTCCTTTTTATTGAAATATTCAATCCAACCATATCATCCAATATTTCAATCATCAATAAAATCATCACAGGATATCAATATTCATAGAACAGAATATCAAATAATCTAAATAATTTTGAGGAATCCAGTTGGATCCCTCCAACCTGTTTCCCTGCATCCACAGACGTTAGCACAATACCAATTCCACTTCGAGGTGGAATATCGCGGTATATGGGTTTTATAAAATAAAATCCGCTATTATGCGGCGCATAGGGTCTCATCCGCTATATAAATGCGGGAATATCAACAAGTCCAATATATACATATGCCAATATGTATATATTGCTATATACTACTATATATAGTATAGCACATCAATCAATGCAACCATTCAATCAATTATTTAAATTTAACCATTTAAATTTAAATCTAACTGAGTGAGATTAACTCACCTTTATTTCATTTGCTTCCCATCTCCAATCCAGCTTGTTTCTTCACAATTATGGAACCTTGTATAAGTAATTTATGATTTATTAACATTTGAAATAATTTACCATTTATTAATTCAACTAATAATTTAATTTTAATCTAATTTTTCAAATGATAATTGGACCGACCAAATTTACATTTTCCTTTTCTAAATTTATAAAATTTATGACAGATTATAACTGTCCTAATTCCTCAAACAATTATACTAATTACCTTAAAAGTTAAATAGTTTCTCCATATCAATTACTATTATTATTAAACAAGCAAAACAAACAAACTTTATCTTGCTATCCAAAATTTCCCGACCTAGATATATTTAAAACAGAATCGCTTACTCCTGTTGAAATAAAATTTTTCGTTTCCTCTGTTAAATTCCATTCCAGAATAAATTTATCAATTACAGTTAGATTAACAAAATACCTCACAGCCGAGTTCCAATCGAGCAGAGCCCTAATCAGAACTTCGTTTGCCACGTCCATCTCAGCATCGACCTCGCACCACCGTTAAGACCAACCACGACCACCTGCTGCCTCAGTTGTTCCCCTTTTTGAACGCGAACGCGCTACACCATCAAACCCCAACTCGACCTTGCCTGATACCCTAGCATCGCTCCACCAGCAACCCCGAACATTCCATGCCAGCTATCGACCCCGACACTGTCAATCGCCCAAATCCTCCCCTGCCTTGCATCTCACGGTCCCCAGGAATAGCCCACTTCGCCAGTCCCGAGCTCGGCTTCACTTTGGCCTAGCGCGAGCACCCAACATCGAACTGCAAGCTTCCATTAACATAGCCTCGCGGCCACGTTCGCAGTTGCGAACTCGATTTCCAGATCGCGACTGCGTCGCTTGACTTGCCTACCACGATACCATCACGCGACTCAACTTTAAACCCTAGGTTGCAGCAACACGCCAATCCAAACACTCTCGACCTTGAACTAAGTCGCACCGCTCGCCTGCCTTCGAATCGAATTCGAGATTGTTAAAATCGAGATGCCCGAGCTCTGACTTATTTTCGAACGATTGGTCGAACAACTTGGTTTCGAATACTTTGATTTGAGGGTAGTTGAAAGGAGGAAGATAGGAAGGGCGTTCGGCCATTTTGTTTTTCTTTAGATGATTTTAGAACGAGATAAATTTTCTTCTGTTATTTGGCTTAGGAACGAAGAAATAAAGAGATAAGGTCGGTATCAAATGTGTTGTCTTTCTTATTTAATTCTGAGGTGATTTTTAGAGGACGCGTGTTTATTAGGTAGGACACGTGTCCAATTAGCCATTCACAGAGGCATTCAAAATGAAAGGAAAATATCTGACGTGAAATTCTTTTAACTAGTCAATATAACTTACTATTTATATTTGAATTTCAATTTAATTTCCAGCGCGTTTATCCATCGTACACTCACACCACAACCCCAAACTCTACGAAAATTGAAATCCGATAATAATTCAATATTACGGATCCATTGGAACTGGTTTCGCTGAATTTCGAGACTGTGCCTCGGACGGCCATTTTTAAATTCAATTTCAACGATATATTTTTTTAAAACCGAACAAAACTCTTTAAAATTCCATTTTAAAAGTTCTATCATCATCAGTATTAACAATATAAATTTTCTGAACCTTTGAACTATTTTTAACCGGCTTAAAATCAAGATTCAATATTTTACCCAATCCCGATAATTAAATTTAATAATTAATTATCCAAATAAATACTGTATATTTGAAATTAAAGTTAAAATTTAACCTTCGAATATTTAAAATAACTTAAATATTCACATTTCAAATATACAAAAATTCCGGGTCGTCACAAATCTAGTGGCTAAATCAAGCTGAGGAAATAGTGAAGAGCCAACTAACTGGTCGAAAATACCATCTATCCTAGGAAGTCTCACGGGCAATGCCGCTGGCTTAGCATTGTCATTAAGATAGATCCTAAAGTCGATCTCTCTCTTAGGGGGTAGCCTCCTAACCTCCTCAAAGACGTTTGGGAAATCTCTGACGACCAGAACTGAATCTAACTCTACTGATGATGAATCGAGGGAATAAAGGAAGCTCAACATGACTAACCTCTATGGGTCGCAAGAAACCTCGAGAGTCCTACCGCTGCATGTCTCTAGCCTAACGACTCTCCTCTCGTGGTCTGTAACGACCCCAGATTTTTAATTTATTTAAATTAATAATTAAATAAATTTTTGGATAAAAATAGTAAAATAAATCGATAAAATGGAGCGAGTTTCCCCGAATTCAAGTATATTTTGTATAAATCATTTAAATTTAATAATATTGTAAAATATTGTATATATGGGAATATATATGTATATTTTGGGTTTGAAATAAAAAGCTTAAAGTAAAATAAATGATTGAGTTATAAATAGAAATAAATAGAAGATGAACTATAAAAAATAAAATAAAAATAAAAGTAAAACTCAAATGAGAATTATCAACAAAATTAGATTTGAAGTTATTTATATTACATAAAGATAGAACTTCATTAGATTTTAAAGTAATACATTAACGAATTTAAAACAACAAAAATACTCAACTCAAATATAAATTAAATAGCTTGTTTACAGATTATAAAGAAAATAAAGTAAAACATAACTAAATTTAAACAACATCTTCAAAGTATAAGTAAGTAGATTTAAAATAAAAAGTCAACAAGTATGTATATCTTCATTTGTACAACCGAAGTCAATACAAAGAAAAAAGTATGAAGACATAAGAAGATACATATTCAAGTCTGCACTAGTGGAAACAAGGACAATAATAATTAATACAAGATCTTTAGTATACAAAAGAGAATCATCCTCAGCCGAAAGCAAGAAAGAAAATATATAGTCAAGTTGAACAAACACAAACTAGACAAGTAAAAGAAATATCAACATACCAAAATGGATTTTAAAATAAATATATAAAGAATGCAAGATAATAAAACAAATACAAGTAAGAAAGAAACAACACTTAGTTAAAATTAGAACAACATAATTAAAATAGAAATCTATTTTTATTTTTAAGCCATAAGAAAATAAACATGCAGGTATGAAACAATCTAATGAAGTACAAACAAAAACATCTCTAAAGTACATACATAATAAAATAACAAGAGCTTGTAAACAAATTAGAAGACATACATTTATTAACATCTTCTCTAGTACACTACCTTATACCCATCAGCCGAAATAAGTAAGTTTGTACAAAGGAAATGAATGCAAAGCTAAAAACAAAGTATAAAATGAAAATATAACAAGGTGAGTATAGGAACATAGGGTACACATGCATTAAATGCCATATCCTTTAGCATACAAAAAGAAGATTTTCAGCCGAGTCAACAAGCAAGCAATGGAAAATATCTCTGACCATTGGAAAATATAATATCACTTTGTACAACAAAATATGATCACCTGTACACTTCTTTTTGTATATCAATATCAAGCTTCACATTTTCAGTTCGTTCATTCAAAACAAAACCTGGAAAGAAAGTATAAATCAAAGTGAAAAATCAAGAAGCATTTCAAAGCAAATCAAGTTACAAGATTTAAGGTAGAGCAATCAGTTTCCAGTTTGTTTCAAACAAAATCACTTCCAGGCATAAACTTTCTTCTCTGTTCAACCATATTTCAAGGTGAGCAAATTTCTATTTTAAAACCTTGAATCTATAACTAAAATGCCTAGGGTTGATTTCTAAAATAAAATAGCTGTATAGATGTGAATGTGTTTGTATATGTATATACATATATATGAAATGGTTGCCTGTCAGTATATGTAGATGTAATTCTGTTTTCGAATTCACAGGTTTTAAAATCAAGGTTTAAAACTAAAACAAAACTTCAAGTTAAACACAGATTCAACTTTAAACAACTTGAACCAGAGAAGTCAAGAAACTTCAGTTAGCAAGTTTCAAAACCTGTTTCAAACAAAAAAAAAGGCTCTGTCATTTCTAAAACCATGATTTGGAAGGTGAGTAACATATTTTAAAATCATAAGTATATGAATCTGGATTTCGTAGTTAAGCTCTGGGGTAAGTATGCTTTGCCTATGTGTATATCTCTGTGTATATATGAATGGATGTTTGTGTGCTTGTGATAGCCTCTGTAACAAACTGTTTTAGTTGCCAAGTTTAAATTTTTATCCAAATTTATTATCCCCTGATCTGGAAACCTTTAAGACTTAGATTACAAACAAAATTTGTTTGTTTCATCCTAGTTTAGAGTTTAAAATTTTATTTAGGTTAAGATAATGTTGTATTTACCCTGGGAATCAAAGATCAACAGAGAAAATTTGTTTAAGTAAAAAATTCAAATATGTTATTCTATAAATCCAGGATTATGATTGAAATACATTAACTAAAACATGATTTTTAACACGAAAATCATAATTTTTAGTTGGGAATTCAAGGTGCAGTTTGGGTTTTTCTAAATACTTAAATTTCGTCAATTCCTGGTGATTCTCTGGTTCGTGATGATCGACAACTTTGCTGGTGATGGAGGGACGAAAGGAGATGCTAGGAAAAATAGTGAGATGGTGGTCAGACTCCGGTGGTGGCGGCGGCGAACATTTATAAATTGTAAACCTAATATTTTTGCGAGGCTGAGTTTTCTATTCGTACGTCCTCGTCAATTGATCGAGCGTGGCCAAATTCGAGGGGATGGAAGCTGGGTCATCGGGGAAGGTGTAGCCGGAATCTCAGACCCTCAGATGGTCGGAGATCGGAGAAAGGCGCGTTGACAGGGTTGGGGATGTTGAGGCTAGTGTGTTTTCCAGGTTTGGAAACTTAACTCGATTTTGATTCGTGTTGCTGTGAGGGATTTGGTTGATCGTGACGTTGTTGTTAGATGGTCGCTGGTGTGTTGGAGTGCTGGTGGATGGCCAGAGATGGCCAGAGTCACGGTGCACGTGCACCGTGTCGTTGAAATTCTGGGGAGTTTGTTTGGTGTGCAGAGTCTTTGAACTGGGGAAATACTGGAGTCATTCGAGTATGTGACTCGAAGCAAGGAAGGTGAGGACTCGAGGCAATTTTGGTTCGGCTCGAGACAGTGAGTTGTTTCAGGTTTTGGCAAATCTGATTGTTCCGGGTTTTTTTTAAATTTAATTCAAATTTGAAAGAATCAGGATTTAGACTATGTTTTAAATATAAAGTTTAAGTATAGATTCAAATGAAATTTTTGAATCTAAGGTTTTAAAATGAATTTGGATTTTAAATCAAGAATTTAAAATCAAGGTTTAAGGGAAGTTTAAATCAAAGTTAATTATGGATTCAAGTTCCCTTGAATTCAAAACTGTAAATTAAAATCAATTTTTTATTTTAAAATCTGAATGTTTAAACAAGTTAAACTAAATAGCTTTTTAAGTAATTTGTTTTCAAATAAATATCTCAATTGGATTTTGGTAAAGTTCTTTTATAAAAAGGATTTTGAATATATAATCATTCTGGACGTTAAATTCCAGATGAAATGTGGATATAAATTTAGAAGTGTAAGGTTTAAATACACTCAAATATTAATGAAGTCATTAATAAAGGAATAGATTACCTTAAAAATGATTAAGGTAATTAAGTAATTTAACTAATAAGATAATCAAGAATAATTATTTAATTTATAAATTAATGATTTAGATTAATTTAAAATTAGAGATCAATTAAAAGTAATTCAGGATTAATCACTTATTGTAATAAATTATGGATATTTTGATTAATTCAAGTTAATTAATTTAAGAAAATCATTAGATAAATTGGTAATTAATGATTTGTAATAAATCAATCAGAATTTGATAATAAATTCATTTAACTGGAAATTAATTGAATTAATTAGGATTAAACGATTAATTAATCCTGTTTATAAATGATTATTAAATGCTTGGCCTTACTTATGAATATTTGGATTCTATTGGATAACTTGATTGCTTGATATCCCTGATATATGATGCTTTGTGATACATCCTGATTTATGCTGTGCTCTGTAGTTTATTTATCTGTGATATTTATATATCTGTGATCTATGAATGAAGATAAGCGATATAGTTTATACCGCTTATCAACTATATTTCTGTATTTGATCTATGATGGTTGAATGATGTTGCACTATTGTGTTAAACCCCTGGACTACACCTTTACACACACAAATATGGATTTCACGTGGAAATCGGTTAAGTCACAGATAATTTAAATTTGATGTTTTGGAAATTGAAATTTTAATTTCAATTGATTTTGAAATTGGAAATTTGGGGTTTAAAATAAAAAGCTTTTGAAATGGAATTTCAAAGATAAAAGTTATTTTGAATAACTTAATCGAGTTTTGAAATTTAAATAATTAGATTTAAATTTGAATTCAAGTTTGAAATTAAATCTATGATTTGATAAAATATGATATAAATGTGTTTGTATGAATTAAACCATTTTAAAAGTATAATTTTGGGAATTTGAATTTAAACCAAGGATTTCAACTCGTATGAATGAATCAGATTTCCAAATTGAAAACTGTTGTTTTCAAATGATAAAAGCTTTTAGATAAGAAAAGAAATTCCAGTTTAAATTAAAGGAATTTCAAGTGAATTGAAAAATGGATTTTCCAAGTTATGAATGAATTCTTTTTGAAAGCTATGAATTAAATCTGTTTATTTTTAACAGATTTAAAATGATGATTTGTTTAACCCATTCGAAATGAAATTGTGTTGAAAGCTATGAGTTAAATCTTTGATTTAAAGATTTAACGAATTAATCAAATTGAAAGGGAAATTGATTTGGAAAATCTGAGAATGAATTTTTGTGAAATTAAGTGAACTTTGTGAATTGAATCTTTTTTGTTTAAAAAAGATTAAAATGGTAATTTGTTAAACCATTTGAAAAGAAAGTTTGGGTTTAAGCTGTGACTTAATTGAAATCCCAATATCCGTATGTTTTTAAATATTTCGCTCACTATTCGGGTTAGCCGGGAAAGGACCTTTGGGTCGTATAACTCATTCCGAATAGTGATACGTCGTATATGGATAGCATTTGAAGACCGGTGTTGAAGACCGGATATTTTTCGAAAATGAAAGGACAACCTGTCGAATGTCTCTGCACTGAGTCGCGCCGGTATAGAGATTTATATCACTCTTTTATGACGGGAAGTCCGGACGTGATTGAAAGTTATCCGGAATTGCAAGGGCTTCGTGAGAAGTGCCTTCGGTTCTGTTCGAACCCGGAACAGACTTGTATGGATACATGTCTGACATTACACTTTGAGATATAAAGCTGATTTCTTTCAAATACATTTCTGTTGGTGGCGGAGAATTTATTCTCTTAGCTTAACACCCTTCTCTGAGACGTACGAGCTCAGAGGTTATGTAGTTGAAATTTATCAGCGATATATCCCAATTTGGTTATGTGGCATGCTGAGTGTTGCTGTGTGATGATCAGTGTTTGATCATTTGTGATATGATCATTTGTTTGATCTTATATCTTTGTGATCATAGGTTGATCATTTGTTTGACCCGAAGCATGGCTTTGTGACAAAGCGTAGCTTTGTGGACGAGACTTCGTCGAGCCTCACACCCCGGAAATGGTCAAAACAGGAAGGATGCGGCAAGGTTCTAGGGAGTAGCGCCCCTTAGTGTATGTCATTCCTTCTGGATAAAGGTGGTATCATGGTATGGAGCCCAGATACTTAACCTCTGTGGTTGCTGCAAGTTTATTACTTTGTGGTTGTTGCGAATCGAGGATCCTCGGGAAGATCGGTGACGATCGGGGGATGGCATACGCGTGTCAGTAGTTACCTATTTTTGCAGAGGTAACCCGGCCTTGTGTTGGCAGAGATCTAACCGTAATGTTAGGTTATTTCTCGGGTCGTCTATTCCAGGGACGTACCCATCGTGGAAAAGGAAGTTCCTTAGCCTGATCATTTGTTGGAAATCCAAAGAAACAATACGAGCCTTGTACGGTTTTAGTTGTAGAACCTGCCATTTAATATGGTAGCTATAGCAAGCATACTATAATGGTACCTATGCTGGCTAAGATTGATATTCTACTTTCGAAATTACTTTCTGCACTATGCACTAGTAATAATATCAAAAATGATTTGATTTTGCGTAGTAAGCATCTTTGACTATCATAAGAAGAAATCTCCTCCAATTCTGCGTTTGCATTGTGTGTGTGTGGCGGGAGGTCTTATGGTAGTTTCATTTTCCAAAAGCATTGCGGATTTCAATGTTTAAAACCTTTTGTGTTTGTTTAAAGATAAACTGTTTTTGTTGCTCACACCAGTCCCGTGACTGATCCGGAGTTTATTGTTCCCTTCCTAAACTCTGGGTGCCCACTATTTTCCACACGGGCAGTCTAGAGTTGGGTTTTTCAGATATTCAGGTTTAGTAGATTATCTGGAGCTAGTTCAGTTCTTGAAGTTCATGGACTGACGTTGCTTATCTTGGAGCATTCTATTGGAGACATTCTTTTCCGCTGCTATTTGTTGTATCATATCTCTGATGTATATTGATATTCATTGTATCACTCTGTTGTATCAGATATTGTATATCAATGTATTATTCTTTTTCTTCCGCTGTGTTGTTTACTTAAATGTTGTTATAAGCTCCCGAGAACCAGATTCGGCATTTGAATCTACGGCATTTTGAGTACAAGGGAAGTACGGGTGACGATTTTCGAAGGTCGACTTTTGGGTCTTGACATGGTCAAATATCGCTCCATATGTGGATAGCCAATCCATCCCCAAAATCATCCTATACCCCAAAAATTCTAATACATATGCATCACAATCAAACTCTACGCCTAGGATAAATTTTTTTCAAACCCCTACAAATCATAGACAAATGTGCCGATCCTCCTATGGAGTTTGAAACAACTATGAGCCTACCACTAAGGAGATATCTAAGTGCAAACAATCTACCAAAGAACTAGAAATGAAAGAGTCCGAATAGGAAAAATCCGAAATAGAGATCAAATCTTCTATAGAGACTTTCTTACCTTGATTCGGTCCACTACTAGAAGGTCCTACATCCAAAGCCTACACTCGCGTTGTAGGTACGCCTGCTCTCTGCCCCACCCTGTGAGGATAAACTCTACTAAGGTGACCAAGCTGCCCACGATTGAAACACTTCCCCTTCATCAGTTTATTTTTACAGTCCTTTGCGTAATGACCAACCAACCCATAGCTATGACATCCCTCGCTTTTCTTGATACCCTTCTGAGGTCCTCCTTCTTTCCTCTTGTCCTTATCCTCCTTGTTCTTCCACTACGGCTTCTTAGAGCTTTCTGACTTAGGAACCTCTTTAAGCTCTCCCTTCAGCTGCCAAGATGTAGGCTGAACTCTCTATCAATCTTCCAATCCTAATCACCTAAACATTCGCTCCGTGTCCTAACACGTGCCTCCTCGAATCCTCTGTGCCAGAAAATGTCATGCCTTCTAAACTAGCAAAGTCCTTGGATAGCTTGGAAAAATTGGCTGATGTAGGTGGATTAAAGGGATCTTCACCTACCGGTGCTGTATTGGGCACTTGCCCTTGCACCTCTGGTACCATAGCTCTACGGAACCAGTCAGCCATACTATGCAAAGAAAGGAAAACTTAGGCTCGAAAGAACCGAAAGAAGGTTAAACTGGACTTATGAGGGGATGTTTTATTATAAAACTCTTTTATACTTGAAAATTATTTCTAAGAGTTTCTTTCTGAAAATTGCTTTTAAAACAAGTTATTTTGAAAAATACTTTACTTTTTAAAACAAATTTTTAGGAATCCTGTAACCTTAGGCTCTGATACCAAATGAAACACCCCAGTCCCCTTAGTATACCCAAAAAGGCACACTAAAGAATATGGTGCGTTATAGGTATAACTAAAAACTTACAGAGACTAAGATTCAGAAGACAAAATAAATAAAACAGCGAAAACATTAATAACTTATTTAAAAATCAAACTTCATAAATACATTTACAAAACCAAATATGTCTCAAAATACCAAATATCCATGTCTAGTGAAAAACATTATCTCAGTCATAATATTAGAGTTTATAAAATAACTATCCCTCTCAAAGAAAAGCACCAGTACATCAAATGAAATAAAAACTGAAAAAGAAGACGTATAATACATAAAGAAAATTTCCGCAGCTGAAATCTCCCAAGAAATCCGAAGTCAACTGTCCCTGCCTCTGCTGGCCTATGGGGGAAAAAAAGGGAAATAGAAGAGTGGGTCAGACTAAAAGCCTGGTGAATGAAAGTAATTACCAGTATTCTTAAGCAAGATAAAGGTAATAGACTTTGCAACAGTTCTAGTATAAAAGGAAATAAAAGAAAAGATAAAGCTGGAATAAAATACGGTTTAACTGTTCATTATGCTTAGATAGTTCGATTAGATTGTTTGCACTTGTCTCAGATAACTGCTTTGATTAGGCTGAATTCCTAATTCTACCTTTTGATCAGCCTTCTATCTCTTTTGTGCCTACTGCAGACTAGTCCCATCCTTTTGGAACCTACGTAAAGGACAACCTACTTCTACGGACTAGACCCATCCTGTTGGGCCCTACGCAAAAGTCACCTACTTAGTGCTTGGAACTCAATAACGACTTATCAGCCTGCACTGAGGCCGCACGCTCGACCACCATAAGGCTCGCACTATCTATTCCTCCCTCTTTTGACCTCTTATTTACCATAGCTCCAGCATAAACGTTCCCTAGCCTCATCGATACTATTGTAGGACCACCCGTGTTTGACTAAAAGGGAATGTTGTTGGTAAGGGTCCTAACAAACAAAATCTAGTTGCGCCCCTTACCAAAATCCCTTGATTTGAGCTTCTATTTACCGACAACTTATTTATCATTCCTTCAGCATAAGCGTGTCCCTAAGGGGAATGCTGACGGTACGGGTCTTACTACTATCTTTGCTTATTAACTTAAGTATAAGTTATAAAATAAGTCTTTATATTTGTAAAGGACTACCCAGTTGGGCCTACAATACCTATCTTCTAAATTTGTAAAGGACTACCCCGTTGGGCCTACAATACAGATCTTCTATATCTTGCTTATTAACTTAATCCAAGATCTAAGTTTATTGAAATAAGCCTCTGTTATTTCTGCTTTATTTGCTTATTAACTTAATTTAAGTCTTAAAATAAGTCTTTTATGTTATCTCGAATTATAACCTGTGTGTTATAATTCTGCCTATTTACTTAACCCAAGGTCTTAGTATAAAAATTAGCTACTTCTGCTATTTCTTCTATCTTCTCTTTTTAGTTATAATTACATGTTATAACTATGCTTGCAAATGTCTTAAATTTGCCTATTTCCGTCTAAGTCCAATTTATTACAGTTTTTCTTATTTTACATCCCATTTTCTGTAAATTTAGTGTTCATATATTTTAGTCCATATTCATGATTTAATCTATTGTATTTATTCCATTCTTGTAAAAAGGAAATTAAAAAGAAACTGACATTTAAAGATGAAATCCCAACGTAGAATAGATGTAAAAAACGTAAATAATAGTAAATAACTATAAATACCGTAAATAACTGTAAATAATTGGGAAAGCTATAATTAACAGTAAATAATTACAAATAACTGAAATAGAATAGATAAAAGAAAATAGACTGGGAAAACAAGTCTAAAATTTACTTAAAATAAACTTGCATAAAGCTTATCCCAAAAATCTTAGAAAAACTACAACTATTGGAAACCCTATTATTTTAAATTACTAAAAAATCTAAAATAATTACTTAAACACTCACTATGGTCCTTAGCTCTTTTCCTTGGCCTTCTCGGATCCACTTGTAGGGTATAAAATATTTTAATTAAAAAAGATCTTCTCCTTGGAAAAATATTCCTTTTACGGTCCAGCCTCAGGTAATGAACCCAGATGGAGAAAATCTGAATGAGAAAAATAGCTAGGCCTTGGGTCATATTTATATTATCACTTGTGGATCTCAAACCGTAGAATTTGGCGATTAAATCTGGTGCAACCACGTCATAGGCTCGATAGGAACCATAAGCACGAACGCACACGATCGAAGGAAAGTTGCAAAATGATTTGTTAAAATCGATATGGATGATGCCACGCACGAGAATGCATTCTTAGGCAGGTGGATCGACCTATCTTTCGACCTTCACAAGCAAAGGGTCAACCTAGCCCCTTATATATATGTATGTGTGTGTGTATTCTTTTTCTTGTTTCTTTATTAATTCATATCTTCTACATACAAGCTTGGATTTTGACGTTCTATATAAGGAAATTGACCAAAAAATTACCACAGACACAATGGTGAAACTCCCATGGCTCTTTTCTGATAATTTCACAAAGTTATTTTATTATTTAATTAATTCGTTGATTAATTACTATAGCTTAAATTTCGGTTTGTTACAAATAGTGTGATATGAACTCATTTTATCTAACAATTTCACTTGTAATTAACATGAATTTCGAATTTTAATACGATTAACATATTGTTTAAACCACTATATAGATGTATAAGTTATTTCGAAATAGATATACTCAGTGTAGAGTTATAATAGTTGATATAAAGTAGAAATATTCACTTTTAGGTTCAAACAAAATTTAAGGATTAATTAATATAAATTAACCCCAAATTCTCAATGCATAAATCTAATTATATTATTAACCTTAAGTTCTAATAATTTATAAGCATAAGAAAACTTTAAACTCAATATGCACTGAATGTATTATTTTTCACATCTTAAGTTATATATATCACTTATTCTATAGAGAGTTTAATCTATAATAGATTATTTAAATTTTCACTTAAAATTTATCATGTCAAAATGACTCGATCAATATTTAGGAATTCCTATCGATAACGCTAATCAAACGCATCGACCAGAATTCTTAAAACATCTTTCGGACAAGCCAACACAAATAAATCATTATCTAATTAATAAAATTAATTTCCCAACCCTTTTATAAAAATTAATTACTTGCTTGTTAGGAGTTATTTATCTTTAAAATTTTCAATTACAATTTGTTTATTAACTAATATCATCCATACATACAATAATTATAATTCACATAATTAAGTAAATGCACAACAAATATTCTAATCGTATTTTATCATTCATCCAATTATACATAATATTATAATGTGTTTCTAATATTCACAATTCTGAAATACAATCCACCAAATATCATTCTATTAATGTTGTTATATATATATATATATATATTAAAATATATCAAAATACAATAGAAATGATTGTCCTATAATCATTTTATATTCCTATCCCTAATAAGTAATTAAATTACTAACTATTAAACACCCAAAGGACGAGACTCTAGGTCATCTAAGTTTAGATCCTGACTCTGTGCAAATTATATTCTATAATGTTCTGAATCCAACTCTGGTACCATGTTGTAACGACCCCACCGCTATGCACAGTTTAGCAAAGAACATTACAAGAAATGTCGGCTGCTAATTCGGAGAATACGGCTGGTTAAGGGCGATCGAATGTGAATATATCTTTATACTAACACAGACACGTCTCATTTACCTTTTTGAGGATTTGAACTGAAAATTTGGCGTGTGCAGTATCAATACAAAGTAATAAACACACCGATTGTAAATATTCAGAACAATATATAATATAGATAACTCAAAATCAGAGTCACAGACCACAGCGGAATAATGTACATCATCATATACATGATAGAATGTGAGTCTACAAAATATGAGTACTAGACCTACATAAATATACAACATCATATCCAAAATCTTATATCAGGTACTACTATATAAAATATAGATGACATAAACTTCTAGCTGTCTATATATACAAGTATGAAGTAAACTAAAACTATCAAAATAGTCAACTTCAATACCAGCCCAAAATCCAAAGGTCAATGG
The DNA here is from genome assembly GCA_030737815.1 of Allium fistulosum. Lineage (NCBI taxonomy): Eukaryota > Viridiplantae > Streptophyta > Magnoliopsida > Asparagales > Amaryllidaceae > Allium > Allium fistulosum. Next base: position 972,839,746 of record CM060904.1, read on the forward strand.
ATCCCTATACTTGTAAAGTCTCGGCCTAACCCGAGTATTAAAATAATAAAAGGGTCAGACTATATCTAAATAAAAAAGTAAGATATTAATATCATAACTATAAGACTTAAAATAATAAGTCATATAAAATATGCCGAACAAACAATTATAACAAGGCATTTTAATTAAATTCACTATATAAATCCATAAATAACTTAAGTCTAAAATAAATCATCTCAAAATATGCCTAATTCCCGAGAATTCAAAAAGGCATAGCAAACCAATAAATACAGATCTCAAAATTTTGACTTAAAAATAATCAAATAAGTCATAAATAAAATATGCCCAAAACAAATACTCAAATAAGACATATCTAACAAATCACCATTTCATAATTACATATCAAGTCTCTATTGACTATCATCTCAAAATATGGTGATAACCAATTCAAAATTCCTCAGAGCCATAAAGGAGAAACAATATCCGTACTAAAAATATCTAGAGAAATAATCATCAACAATGAAATAATAATGGTAGTCATCTATCAGTTTAGTACAGTGACACAAAATCTATCGGAAGAAACCCACTACATAGAAATGAAGCCTTCTGAAAGAGACTACAGATTAGGAACATCGCTCAAAGAAAAGAGCAGCCGTGTATCTAATCTGTCCTATGCAAATTTACCTACCAAAAGAGGTAAACATAGTCTAACTGTATAAAACAAAATAAACTAATAGGTTGTAGTATCTAGAGACTACGATGTACGTAAAAATCTGCCTTCTTAAAGAGACAACCATATTTACACCATAACAGATCTTCCGAAAGAGATCTACCTACCCAGATCTAAAATATATCGATTCTTAGATCGATGAAAATGAGTTATCTTTTCTAGGGGATCTATCAATCTGAAATCTGAACACTATAAGATAATACAACTCTAAGTGATAATTATTGTCACTCCAGTAATTAGAACAATTTGCTAACTGACCCATACCAGAAAGTAAATTCAAGTATTTACTAAAAGCTAGTAATTTCCACTTTAAACTCTATTTAACATATTATAATAATAACCGAAGAATTGTACAAAGTGTCCCATACCACCTTACAGTTCAATCGTTTATTAAAATTCTTTGTTTAATAGAAAAGCACGAAATTTAATAGAAACACAAGTGAAAGCATTAATTGTTCGAAATCAACGTTTCCAAAAGTCATCAAAGAAATACCAAAATGGTATATAATTAGCCAAAGGCTAAACACAATTAAAGCCAATAATAGATTATAGTTTGAAGAAAATAATGCAAAGTTTATTATATAGGAATGATTTCTATATTGCTTTATCTATTGTTTACTTTCATAATTATCACTTTTAAAATCAAGTAACTCATATTTATATAAAAATAAAAGAGTTACAAAGTTATAAGTCTTACAATAAAATTCCTTTCTTAGGTCTTTCGATCAAAACAATATTTAAGTAATTGATAATTCACTTTATTTGAAATCTATATCGATATATATAATATTATTTCATAACCACTTTAAACCTATAAACTATTTGTAAACTTAAAAATCTTAATTACATTTATTTTTAAAACAAAGCTTTGCTTTTCATTATTGATAACTTACCTTATTTTGAAAATCATTTTAAATATATATAAATACAAATATAGATATAATTTTCCAAAGCTTTAAAACTCTTTCTAAAATCATTTAAATAGCTTTTATAGCTAAAATTATTTGAAATTGAATTTATTACTTTCATAATCAATTTCTAAAATAATACCATATCTTATCTTTTGCCACTAAAGCATTTCCATAATTTTATACTGATAAATTATAATTTTAAAAAGATTTTGTAAATAAATATTACCTACTTTGAAAGTTTTAAATTGGAAATTTCAAAATAAATAATAAGTTAAGAGGATAATATATTCTAACTATATATTTTATAAACTAAATTCCAATAAGGATCAAAATGGATAAAATATCATTTTTGAAATTCATTTAAAAACATTTAAATATTTCAAATAATAAATCCAACGAAAATTCAACATCTTGAGCCAATATCGCTCTATAAAATATAATTCCATAATACAGAATTGTTTATCAGTTCGAGTTGCTTTTCGGCAAACTCCGATTATACAACAATGTACGGTCATCGTATAATTTATCTACAAAATCAAATGTATTTTGATGGTTTTCAATATACATGTCATTCCATAATCAACCATCAATCCAAACTTACAATGACAATATAGATCTTAACGTATAACCTTATTTTACCTATTTGATTTAAATTCAACTATCTATTCAAATTCTATATTTTAACCGCATAATTCAATCAATTCAACACCAAATTAACTAAAACTATGGCATGTTATTTTATTTCAATACTATCATCCCATTCAGGGAATCAACATCCCAAACCAATAAAGATTATCAAAACTATACGCAAAACATAAAACAATTCATCGCATACATTTTATACTTTAACTAATTCAATAATTAAAAATCATCAATTATCCCTAACAATTTACCAAACTATGGTATGCAAAGGTATTTCATTCAATTCAATCATAACACCCAAGTACTATCACACAAATAACCATCTTAAGGCATGCAATAGAATTCCTAAAAGTAGATATAGAATCGTGAGTTAGGAATAACCCACTTTAATTCTAATAGCTTGCTTGAAAATTCCATTTGCAGCCATTCATACCCCAAGCCCTAGCTTCGACTACTACTACTTCCTTGGATTTGTATATATGAGCGGCTCCATTCCAATGTCGGTCACCTGGGCTCCTTCAACATCTTCGCCTTTGACCAGCAAATCACCATCCCCTATTTTGCATTAGCTCGAAGAACGCATGCCACCTCTTCCTCTAAATTGCACATGTATGCCGCCTTGCCAAGCTCTAGCATGCACAAACTAGGTTATTGCTCTCGCCTTTCCCTCCAGGCACGATTGCTTCAGCACACATCCCGGACATCGTCAGCCTGCCGAGCCCGTGCATTCCTCCCTTCTACCCGCTTCGACATGATTTTGATTCGAGCTTTGTTTTTTTTTATTGTGATTGGGGATTAGAGAAAATGAAGAGATCGGGGTTTTTGTTTGTACAGGTGACTAAACGAATGGGATTTTGGTTTTATTAGGGAAAGTAAAGTTAACAAGTATATAAATGGGTTTGGGCTTATTCGAGTCTTATTTTAATTAATAAATATTCTTTTATTTCATTTAAACTATATTTTAATTAACTCTGAGATTGATTTACTCTTTTATCCAACGAAATATATGCCTCGATAGTGCTCAATCATTTAATCAAATTATTTCACCCCATTTAATTAATCATTATATTGGTATAAGATAAATTTATTCATCTTCCTTGATTTACTGATTTTATTAAATATCATATAAACTTCTTTCCATCTATTTCAAAAATATAATATTTTTTGTAGTTAAAAATATTTTATATTTATTAACACCTTTTATTTGAATTTAAAATATTTTATCCAAAATAAAATTTATTAACTAATTCAATTTTTTTCTATAACAAAATCCTCTGTTAAATAGATTTTATTTAATAATTTGGTTTCAAAAATAAAAATGATCAAATTTGAATTCAAACACTTCTATTCTAATTCAATTCATATGATATTACGAGTTCGAAAACAGGGTTGTTACATATGACATGATCTTATGACATATCTTGGTTTTTGAAAGGTTTTACGACATAAAAGAAATCCAAATGATTTGAGTTTCTCAACTAGTTTACCAGACTGATCTAGGTGTCATTTTCTTATAATACTCGGGTAAGACCCGAGTACTTTTTCCCAAATTTAGTAATGGATGCTTGGAGCTTCAAGAGACAAGCTGAATGCCCCTAGGACCTGATGTATTTTATTTTCCATTGTATTTCTTATTTTTTATTTATTGGTGTTTGTAAGGATAGGCTGTTATAACTGTATAGACCGACGATATGTTAGTTTACTCTGATTGTTTTAAAGTTTTCTTTTTTCGTAAAGATTATTTGGATATTGTATATTACTCATCGCGGTGTAAGATTATGTTCTTTCTTTTCTTTTCATGCACTCTAATAATCTGTCTTTTTAGCACTTGGATGCTCGACACATGAATACCGAGGATGCAATTTTATTGACCTTTAAGGGTCTAAAAGGCGGGTTGTTACAATTTTTATAATATTAACGCATATAAATCGAGAAAAGTCAATGAAATTCTATAATATTGTCTTTAAGTTTATATTAAGTTTTTATGTCTAAAAAATATTATTTTCAAAACTTGTTACTTATTTTTAACCAAAAAATTTAGAAGAGAAAATAAAAGATATATAGGTATTTTTACAAAAATTAAGTTTTTTAGATTATTTTATATACCCATAAGTAAATGTCAAAAATAAAAGATATAAATTTTAAAGAACTATGTTTATGGGCATGTGTGCCATAAAAAGATTATTTTTATATGCTTAACAACTGTTTTAACAATAAGTATATAAGTGAAAGTTTCTTTTGTGTATGGTTTTTAGCATTCACATTTAATTGAAAATGTGTTTGCACTTGAAATTTTTTATGAAGAATAAGCAGCTATATCTATATGTTCCCTACGTTTTATTTCTTTTTGTTATTGACAAAGGGGGAGAAAAGTAGAGAAAAACCAAGTATATTTAAGGAAATATATAGAAAGATATAGTATATATATTAAGGCGGAATATTTATTCAAGAGGAGCTACTATATTTGCTATAAGTAGTTGTCATCATAAAAAAAAGAGAATGTTAATCCTCAATTCATGATGTCAATAAAATATAGTAGAGATATTTATGTGTAGGAGAATTACATGAGTCACATCACGAAAATCAACAATATGCAATATGGAGTGAAGAACAAAGCTTATAGAATATCATTAAAAAGATTTGGAACTAGAATTGCACTCAAAAGAAGAGAGTGTATTTGTTGAGTCTTGTTTATAAATGTTAAAATCCACTTCTAATATCCAGTCCACTCTAAACTCTATTTTTTTACTCAAAATAGTTTATAATTGTTTATAGTAAAATTTTCCAATGTTTATAAAGTAGTTTAAAAATAAATCTAAATTTGCTTTATACGAGATTCGAACCTAGGTAGCTGATGAAACACCATGCCCCTTACCACTACGCCAAACAACCATTCATGTTAAACATAATCAGTCAACCAATTAATTAGAATTGGTTAATTGATTACTTGTAATCGATTAACTAGTTACATGTAATCAGTCGACCGATTATGAGCTATTCGGTCGAACTTTTGTGCCAGTTTCATCGCTCCCTTTCACATAACGATTTCATTATCTATCCTCTTCTGAAGCATTATGACTTTTGATCCTTTCACCAAACATTGCATCTCTACTCCTGCATCCTTCCCTCACTATAAATAATGTCATAATCCATATAGCAAAATTAATCTCTGCAATTTCAAACTTCTTATTTTGTTTACTCTGACTATATTTCTTACTGTTCAAAACCATTTCGATCAATCCGATCTTTAAATTTTAGATAACTACTTTGATCAAAAACCTATTATTCTACTTAAGCATTCACTTCTTTCTCATTGGATGTGGGTTATAGTTTGTTGTACTGAAAGAGGAGACTATCTGTATATTGAGATACAAGAAGAATTTTGCGATATTTTATATTGAAGTGTTGATTGAAGTCCTATTGCGAAATCCTCATGCAGTCAGTGTTAAAGTTTTGTTCGGGGAGATAAGGCCGAGTCTTTGTAAAGCTATTCCTCCGGAGTAAGAGTGGGTTTTATGTTTGAGCGAAAATCTAGAGAGGAGTCCTATGACTGAAGGTAGGATAGGATCCGAACCAGTATAAAAATCCTGTAACGACCCACAAATATGTCCCGTTTAGAGTTGACAATAACCGCACATGTCTAGCCCCAAACCGAAGGGAAATACGAATAATCGTGAGAAAGAAAGAAAGAAGAGAGAAGAAGAGAAAAGAAGAAGTGAGAAGAGAAGAGAACAGAAGAAAAGGAAAGAAGAAGAATAAAAGAAGACAAAACAGAAGAAACTAAAACAATTAAAAAATCTCACAATCCCAGTGGTAAAACATATAATATCATATCAATGATATTTATAAAACAGAAACTGTAATATAATATACATACATCCATTAGAGTATAATAATCAATCGCTAATCATCAGCCTAGATAGTTATAAAAACTTGTCCTTACAATTGCTGATAATTTAAATAACAAAGCACTGGAAAATAAACATATACGTGGAATACAACCAGAAGACTTCCAGCTCGCCTGTTGAAGATCCAAAGCATCCAAATCAACATCTGTAAATATACTCGGTCTGAATCGAGCTTTGAAAAGGAAGAACGCCCGGATCAGTCTGGTAAACCAACGTGAGAAAACACATCTTAACTGAATTTATTTTAAAGTTTACAAAAGCATTCTTTTATCTAAACAAAGGTATCTTGTAAGACACGGCCACACATAAACACGAACGGGTTTTTACATTACGATAACCAAAACCTTTCATATCAAATTATGTTATATTATCAAAGTGTCTATTATAAAAATAATATGAAGCATAGTCAAAATTGTTACGTTATTAAATTCCAGCAATGCTAGCCACAAACATGGTTTCTACAAACAAACTGGTAGGCACGTAGTGGAGAATGGATTCTATAAAAATGACCAGGTGAAGGGACCACCTTCCGGCAGTACATCTCTAGAGGAATGTACCGAGGACCACAGAACATCTTCTTCCCTATTAACACAAGACTTGCCTAACTCTCCTTAGATAGTACCGAATATGTCATTACCTCGGTCATTACCGACCTATCCGAGGGCCCACATAGCATACATCCACAATAATTTACATCCCGAACATCATAGTGGGAAGAAACATATCTAGAAGGGGATGATCATACCCTAATGGTTGTGAACAACATAGCCTTGTTGCATCCAACCCTATTTCGGTCATTTCCGGGTGTGAGGCCAAAGGTCGCTGTTACCTTTCACATAGCACATCATCTTTCTTTGAATGCCACACTGCCATTTCTTCGATCACTTATTGGCTTTTAAAAACAAACAACCTTCGAGCTCATACATCTTAGAAAAGGATGTTAAGCTAAGAGAAGTTGCCTTCTCCGCCACCAAACAGATGTACGTTTATAAAATTCAATAATGCATTCTCAAAATGCAATGTCAGATATCCATCCATACAAGTTCGTTCTAGGACTGAACAAAACCGAAGGCACTCTCCTACCACATCCCGTCGGGAGTTACCCTAGGATTAGTAGCGAATAGTCCATGCATCGGATATTCATAATAAAGAGACTACTGCTACTATATGTATATTGGGAGTTTATCCCCAAACTATCAACAAGCAGTCCTTCACTATGAAAATCCAAAATATCAATATCTTCCAAACCTGCACATTCGAATGCATATACGTTGGTCCGAAGTGGTTCTCGGAATAAATCCGACCCCGGTCTCTCCAGACCAACAACGATAAATAGGCAAATATTTATTTGATAGTCGGTTATTTAACTATCAAAGCAACAGACAATATATCCAACGACATAAGCAATCACTAGGCCCTTTTACTTAATCTTTTATTGATTAAATCACTTTCCAACATCTACTTCAAATTATCTTTAAAAAGATACATCCTCAAAACCATTTCAAAACTTACTATATTGGAAAACATTGCCAAATACTTATATCAACTCTATAAGCATATTCACAAATTCACTTCTAACGTTTAGAAAATCTTTTCATATACGTATATCAGTGTTATAAGTATATTCCATAACACTACCATTTGGAGGCACGCCAAATAGATTTCTATAACCATACAACTATAGAGTTCATACGCCTCCGGATGGGTGTTAAGTATAGGAAGCAAAGCTCCTACACCACCAAGCCTTTAGTATGACCATAAGAACCGATTCGTGTATTTCACGATGGAAGGTCAAAACATAATTTATTGGGTCAAAACAAATGCTGCGTAAAACATCGTTAGGACGACCCAAAAACATAAGTACAGGGATTCAATAATATGTATATAAATAAGTCCCATATACTATATAAAACATTTCCTTTCAGAAATTATTTACTATAACAACAGTGTTATGGTCCATGCCTTCATTACTTCCCGAAAACGTCTATTACAGCAATAAATGTTGAAATTTATGTTTCCATACTATATCACATTTTAAATCATTTCAAAACCCCTTTAATTCCATTTAAAACCATTACTTTCCAAAACCTTTGCTTTAAAAATATAAATTACTTTTCAAAACATTTAACTCCATCAAAACATCACTTCCAAAACTCCTTTAAATTAAATCCATATTCAAAATCTCAACATAAATCACTTCCAAATTTATAAAACTATTTTATAAATCTCTTTTCGATTTTATAAAACTTCTATTTTATAAAATTCCTTTATTTAAAAATTTCTATTTATAAATCTATTCTTTTATAAAACTAATTTTACTATCAAAATCCACTTATAAATCCATTTCTTTATAAATCAAATTTATTTATAAAATCCATTTATAATTCCATTTACAAATCAACTCCAAAACCATTTACTAATAACTTCAAATCCACTTACAAAATAACTTCTAGTCCATTTACGAAACATTTATAAATTTCATTTATAAATCAACTTCTTTATTTATAAAAATCTCACTTTTATAAATCCTTATACAAAATTACCCGAAAATCTATTTCCCAAGTATTTCATAAACAATATTTTTAAATCATCAAAAATCATAACTTTTTATTCAAAAACAAATTCCTTTCTTTTTAAAATAAATCAGAAATCATTAAAACTCTTTTACTTCCAAAATCACTTCGAAAACCTTTTCAATTCAAAATCATTAATTTTAATATTTCCAAAATATCAAAATAAGGGCCCAATGCTACCATAGCACTAAATAAATCAAATCACATTAAAACATCATCATGACATCTATAATATCATATATCATCATATATATGAAAATAAATCAACAATGGTGAGGAATCATCTTGGATCCCTCCAACCTGTAACCTACAACAAATATGCATATGAGAATATGTATAATGTATGCTTCGAGGCAGACGTGCGTACAAAGGGTCATTCGCTCATACACGGGAACATATAGTGTCTCATACGCTCCAATAGGCAAGAATATATCCAAACCAACTAATATACATATATACATATATACATATACATATACATACATATATATATAATATCATATATCATCCAAATAAGCTTCAATCATCATAAATAAATTTATTATCACTTATATAAAAATATAAGCGAGCCAGAGAGAGTGAGTTTTACTCACAAAAATGCCAGAAATCGCCGAAGCACTCCGGATTGAATTAAAATCGAACGGGCATTCAATTTAACTCCAAATTCCAACTAGCTCTGAATTCATCCAATCCAACTCCATAGAGTAGTGTTCGAAAATACAAATGCAAAGCCGCTTGTTTCGTGCGAAACGGACATCGTACGAGAAAGTTATGAATTATTGAACATTCAATAATTTAAAATTTTAATTAACTAAATTAAATTAAGTATAAACTTCATACCCATTATCCTATCTTCCCTCTTAGGCCGCACAGTACCCAGGCCTTCATGCATTTCATTTTTTTCATCGATAACCACTCACCACGCCACCCACGGTCGACGCCGACCACATCGCCGCCTGCCGCCTTACCCACGCCAGCGCCGCGACTCCCCCTACACGCGCCTCCAACCTCCAACGCCACCCGCGTATGCGCAAGATTTGAGGATGCAACCCAAAAAACTATGCTTGAATGGAGCTTAATTCTGGCGAATCCGAGCCACTTCGACATAAATCCACCGTTGGATGTGAAGTACTCGGTGAGCTCTATGTTTTGCTAGTTGGGAGTTTCTTATGGAAATTGATGGATTGGGAAATAATGGAGGAGGAAGATTGGAGAATTCTGGCCATTAAACAAAAATGGCGGCTAGGGCAGGAAATCTTAAGGGTTGTGTAAATTTGAGATAATGATGTCCTTTTATAGAAAATTTCATGACACTATTCATTCGGGAAATTTCTAGACTCCAAACGAAGCATGCCGCCTAGCGTTTCTAATGTTTTACCCATATTCCGAACATAATGGAATATATATCGGAGGCCAATTCCATCATATGTAGAAGATAGGTTTTCAAAATCAATTTATTTTAATTAAAATTCTTTTAATTTATTTCAATGCGTTTCAAGCTCGCACGGTCAAACGGTAAGTCCAATCGACACGAAATTCGACAGCATACTATAATTCATTATTACAGATCCAATGAAACTGGTTTTGTTGAAATCCGAGATAGTGTCAAAATAATTAAATCAATGAATACCAATCTCTCTTTTCATTCAGTTTTAAATCAAAATTAAAAGTTTACTAACTTCATTCCAATTTAAATAGATTTTATATCAGCTTAATAAATCATTTTCACTTACATTAAATTCAACATTCAATTATTTCCACAATTTCATATATTAAATTAACAGTTTAGTTATCAAATAAATCATTATATTTGAAATATAAGTTATTTAACTTATAAATTTTACTTTTGAATATTTGAAATCAATTAAATAATTCAAATTTGAACCAAGGAAATTCTGGGTCGTTACATTCTCCCCTCCTTAAAAGAATTTCATCCCCGAAATTACCAGGTAAGAAAAGGACACAAAATCCATTAACTTTTCAAAAACAATTCGTTCAAATTAGATTACCAAAATCATTCAAACCTTTTAACTTTTCCGAAATCCATTAGTTAAACTTCTTATAAAAACTTTTCTAAGTTTTCAAATCCATTCGTAGTTATCTTTTCAAAACCAACTAATATCATTTCATTCATGATTATTTACTAATACACTTCCAAAAATCGACAAATATCATTTCTTCTTATAACTCAAAATCAATTCTTTTAGTTATCAAAAATTTTCCAAACATCTCAAAAAATTTCTAACGCCTTAAATTTATGAAAAATTTCGCCAGCGTCTCCTTTGCACGGTTCAACCGTAGTAAAATCATAATACATATATATCACAAATACATCTCATCTTCGAGGATGAGGCATCCCGTAGGGAAAAAATATGAAAGTGCGATATGTAATTCGAGATATGTACCTTTTATTATTTTAGCAAGCATATACAACTAATATAGTGCGAAAGCGAGCTCCCAATGCGAAGCATACGCCATCCGCACCTACTAAACACTCAACAACAAATGAGAACAAGTATATAGAAAGTGATATCAATATATAACATATACAAATACATTACCTATATGCAAATATAGAAAATACAATGAAAGAAACAAATGCAACCATCAAACAATCAATATCCATCCAATCAATTCATAATCCAAATAAATTTACATTTTATAGTGTCAACTTTTTAATTTATCAATCCTCATACAATGTACATATATCATCCGTATGCAAAACTATATCTGATCACTCGATCGATCACACAATTTCACTTCCGAACTAGTATCGTTCACACGACCACTCTAGTGCGGACTCAGATCCGGTTCCTTCATTAGAAAACCATCATCCTCCTTGCACACCTATATACTATGATAGAAAACATCAGAATCAATCAAAAATCCACATATAGGGTTCGCCATCGAGAAATCGAATGAAAAATCCCAACTCGGATCGATGTAAATCACCTCGAAATCGTATACTCGAATCTGGATCAAATGGTTATGCAAAATAAAACAATATACGTACAACGTATGTATTAATTCCATTTGAGTTCTTAGTATATCTCATTCCTATTCCCAATTCTTTATTTGTTTTCAATTCCTTTTACATTCATTCAATTCGTATTTAGTTTAAAATCAAATTCAATTATTCATATTAATTTTACTTACATTCAATTCATTAATATTCACTTATTAATCTTCAGTTCAAATTCAATTTATGTTCAACAACATTTCATATACGGTTTACTTAGTATCTCTTCTTTAATATTAACAATATTTAATAACCATTTCATAAAGTTATTTACTTAAATTTATAAACATTTTACTTACAACTCTTCTTATGTTTATTTTCACTTCACTTTACTCTTAAGTAAACTTCCATTTCTTAGTTCCATTACCAAATTTACTTTTCTTAACATTTATATTCAATTTCTATCAAACAACATTCTAAAACATATTCACTTCTTTTTACAACTCAAGTTGAATTGCATTTTTAATTTATGTTCATCTTCAATTCAAAATTCAAATTCTATTTCATTTAACTCGTTTCATTAATTCGTTACAAATTCAACTTTCTTTCATCCCACTTTACTTAACTTTAAGTTAAATTTCATTATTAATATTTCAAATTCAAAATTAGATTTCTTTTATTCTTAGTGTTGTCATTCAACAAATTATACATTTGTTGTTAGCTTAACATTATTCAAATCCATAAGTTATACAACTTATTTACTTATAATTTCATTTCATTATTTTATCTAATTCATTTCAACTTGAATTCAATTCACTTTCATTTAACTCTTCTTAAGTCAAACTTCATTTTATTTAACTTCATTTATTTAACATTGCTCAAGTTAATTCTTTTATTTCATATATCTCAAATTCTAATTTCATTTTTTTGCTTAACAAATTATTCAACAATTTTAAAATTTGGATTCACTTACCCAATTCAAGTTCATAAGTTGTAAACTTATTTCTTATTTATACTATTCCAAAATTATAAGTTGTAAAACCTTTCTCTTATATTCATCAAATCATATTTCGAATTTTACAATTAAAACTAGTTTTATCAAAACAAAATTTCAATAGAAAATCATTAAAGGTAACAATTCATCACTTAGAGACTCGAAAATGAATACTGATGATGCTACCGTCATCACCCGCATTATTTCCCAGCGATTAAAGTGAGTGTAGTGTTTTTTATACTTCTTTTAAATATCCTTTTCTATTCATAAATCACATTTATAAATTTATTCTTCTATATAACTTCACTTTTCACTTTGGTTATATAAAATCATTTCTTATTTGTTTATGTTTGTTTATATTCAAAATAATAACTTTTTATTATTAGCACACAAATAATAATTGATAATAATCAAGTATTACCATCCACTAGAGATCAAACATCCATATATAACTATAATATTTCTGAAAAATTATTCCTTTATATAGATTAAATATAGTTTAGTAAAATTATTTCATTTACCTCATTTAAAAAAAATATTATATCAGCTTGCCTCGTTTAAGTGTTTAGAAACCCCTAACAATAACTTGGCGTCCCATGCACGTACTAGAATTCATAAACCACTTAAACAACTAAAGTAACACAATATAAAATATTTTATAATCACTAACAAATACGCGCTCATATATACAATACGCTCAAACTGAATCTAGGGCACTATTGACCTTATCTATAGTGAGTCCCCATCAAAACCTAGGTGTTAGAAAAATCCTAAGCTCTAATACCAACTGCGACGACCCCTAAGTCCGTCCCATTTAGAGCTGACAATAACCGCACATGTCCAGCCTTAAACCGAAGGGAAATATGAATAATCATGAGAAAGAAAGAAAGGAGAGATGAAGATAAAAGAAGAAGAGAGAATAGAAGAGAAGAAAAAGAAAGAAGAAGAAGAAACATAAGACAAAATAGAAGAAACTAAAACAATTACAAAATCTCACAATCGCAGTGGAAACACATATAATATCATATCAATGATCTTTACAAAACAGAAACTGTAATATAATATACATACATCCATCATAGTACAACAATCAGTCGCTATTCATCAGCCTGGACAGTTATAATAACCCATCCTTACAATTGCTGATATTTTAAAAAACAAAGCAGTGGAAAATAAACATATACGTGGAATACGACCAGAAGACTTCCAGCTCGCTTGTTGAAGCTCCAAAGCATCCAAATCAACATCTGTAAATATACTCCGTCCGACCTGAGCATTGAAAGGGAAGAATGCCCGGATCAGTCTGGTAAACTAATGTGAGAAAACACATCTCAACTGAATTTATTTTAAAGTTTATAAAAGCATTCTTTTATCAAAACAAAGGTATCTTGTAGGACACGCCCATACATAAACACGGACGGGTTTTACCTAACGATAACCAAAACTTTTCAAATCAAATTCTATTATATTATAATAGTTTCTATTATACAAATAATATGAATCATAGTCGAAATTGTTACATTATTAAATTCCAGCAATACTAGCCACAAATGCGGGTTCTACAAACAAACTGGTAGGCACGTAGTGGAGAATGGATTTCATACAAATGACTAGGTGAAGAGACTACCTTCCGTCAGTTTATCTCTAGAGGAATGTACCGAGAACCGCAGAACATTTGCTACCCTACCAACACAAGACCGACCTACCTCTCCTTAGATAGTACCGAATATGTCATCACCCAGGTCGTTACTAACCTATCTGAGGGCCATCATAGCATACATCCACAATAATTTACATCCCGAACGTCACAGCAGGAAGAAACATATCTAGAAGGGGATGATCATACCCTAATGGTTGCGAACAACATAGCCTTGTTGCATCCAACCCTATTTCGGTCATTTCCGGGTGTGAAGCCAAAGGTCGCTATTACCTTTCACATAGCACATCATCTTTCTTTGAATGCCACACTGCCATTTCTTCGATCACTTATTGGCTTTTAAAAACAAACAACCTTCGAGCTCATACGTCTTAGAAAAGGATGTTAAGCTAAGAGAAGTTGCCTTCTCCGCCACCAAATAGATGTACGTTTATAAAATTCAATAATGCATTCTCAAAATGCAATGTCAAATATCCATCCATACAAGTTCGTTCTAGGACTGAACGAAACCGAAGGCACTCTCCTACCACACCCCGTAGGGAGTTACCGTAGGATTAGTAGCGAATAGTCCTTGCATCGGATATTCATAATGAAGAGACTACTACTACTATATGTATATTGGGAGTTTATCCAAAAACTATCAACAAGCAGTCCTTCACTATGAAAATCCCAAATATCAATATCTTCCAAACCTGCACATTCGAACGCACATACATTTGTCCGAAGTGGTTCTCGAAATAAATCTGACCCCGGTCTCTCCAGACCAACAATGATAAATAGGCAAATATTTATTTGATAGTCGGTTATTTAACTATCAAAGCAACAGAAAATATATCCAACGCCAAAAGAAATCACTAGGCCCTTTTAATTTTGTTTTATTGATTAAATCACTTTCCAAACATCTGCTTCAAATTATCTTTAGAAAGATGCATCCTCAAAACCATTTGAAAATTTACTATATTGGAAAACATTTCAATATACTTATATCAACTGTATAAGCATATTCACAAATCACATCACTTCCAACACTTAGAAAATCTTTTTATATACTTATATCAACAGTATAAGTATATTCCATAACACTACCATTTGGAGACATGCCAAATAGATTTCTATAACCATACAACTCCAGAGTTCATACGCCTCCGGTCGAGTGTTAAGTATAGGAAGCAAAGCTCCTACACCACCAAGCCTTTAGTACGACCATAAGAACCGATTCGTGTATTTCACGATGGAAGGTCAAAACAAAATTTATTGGGTCAAAATGAAAGTTGCGTAAAACATCGCTACGACAACCCAAAAACATTAGTATAGGGATTCAATAAAGTATATATAGATAAATTCCATATACTATATAAAACATTTCCTTTCGGAAATCATTTACTATAACAACAGTGTTATAGTCCATGCCTTCCTTACTTCCCGAAAACGTCTACTACAACAATAAATGTTGAAATCTACGTTTCCATACCATGTTTAAATCATTTCAAGACCCCTTTAATTCCATTTAAAACCATCGCTTCCCAAAACCTTTGCTTTAAAAATATAAATTACTTTTCAAAACATTTAACTCCATCAAAACATCACTTCCAAAACTCCTTTAAATAAAATCCATATTCAAATCTCAACATAAGTCACTTCTAAATTTGTTACACCCTGCATTTTTGGATAATTAAATAATCAAATAACGATGAACAGTGAAATTAAACATTTTTGGAATTGTCATAATATGGCCTCGAGACTTATACCACTGTGTCCCTGGTGATTTTCTGATCAATTTACATATATAACTTGTCGAAATCCTTGTTAATATGAAGAAGTTACGAATAGAACAAAATATTAGAATAATGAAAAAAAGGTAGGTCAACCTATAGGCGACCCAGAGCAATGTAAGGTCGATCCAAAAAGGCTTAAGGTCGACCCTCATAGTGTCCAGGTCGACCCGCAATGTTGTAGGATCGACCTGCATTTTTTTGGAGCTGATGTTTGTTTTGGTGATGATTTTTGTTGATTTTATGCGATCGGAGCCGTACGTTGATAGATTTGATGGGTCCAAATGACCCTGTGACATGGTGGCTCCAAATTCAATCCAAAAATCTGACGGTTTGAGATCCTCAAACTCCACTATAAATAGGACTCTAGGCCTAGCTATTTTCTCACAATTAGATTTTCTCCCAATTAGGTTCATTGCCTGAGGTTGGACCCTAAATAGAAAATATTTCTAGAGAGAAGATCTTCTTAATAAAACTATTAAACACCTTAGAAGGCGATCCAGGAAGACCATGGAGCAAAGCTAAGGATGACAGGTGAATGGATTTAAATAATATATCTTTTACATTTATGATACACTATCGTTAGATTCTCGTTAAATATTTAATTCGGCATTTATTTTCAGTAATTAGTTCTGTTAATTAGTTATGTTGAAAACTGTAAATTTTTTAGGAGAGCTTATATTTAATTTATATGGAAAATAAAGATAGAAGTCCAATTAAATATGAATGAAATTAGGCTTAACTGTTATTGAGAAAGGCATAAGCCTAAAAGTAAGAAATTTATAGTAAATTATGCTAAAACGGGAAAAGTAAATTTAAAGGGGGGGGGGAATTTAATAACTTGATTTGGAAGTTAGTGAAAGATTAGTTGGTTGGTTTAGAAAAGAGAATACATTTCCATAGTTTAATATTGTAAGAATAACGATAAACGTAATTGCAAGAATAAAAGAAAGAAAAAGGGAATTAGTGTAAAATAGAGACATTTCTGTATTTTGCATTATCCAATAATTAAAGAGACAATAAAAGAAATACCTTGCAATTATGAGTTATTGTTTATAGCATTATTTAGTATTAAAATATGGAAATGGATTTTTAGCACAGTTTTTGTAACCAACCAAATAGAATAGAACTACTTCCTAGAATAAAAGAGAATAAAGTGAAGAGTTAAAGAAATTAAAGAAGAAATCAAGTTAATTATTTGACTAGACTAGAAATAATAAACAGAAATGTGCTTAGATCTGCATTTACTGTGCAGATAGTAAAATAAAAGTAAAGCTGTTATTATGATAAGTAAATTTATGACAGTTGGACGTAGTCCCAAGACAAGATTGTCATATAATATAAGAGAACTAAAGAGAATTCAATATCATAATAAAAGAGACAGACTAGAATAGAAAGAGACACTTGCAATTACATTTATAACATGTAGGTTATAAAAGAATATAAAAGTTACAAATTGCAAGTATAATTGTAACGCATAGGTTATAATTAAAAAGAATGAAATAGAAGAGGCTTATTTTATCAAACTTAGATCTTGGATTAAGTTAATAAGCAAAATAATAGAAGTGGCCCGTACCGGCAGCATTCCGCTTCAGTCAGGAACTGATGGTCTCATAATAGTTAGGTGAGGCTGGGACACACTTATGCTGATTATGGTAAATATGTAGCCAACAGAATAAGAAAAGTAAACTAAACACATAATAAAAGATTAGACTCAGGGTATAATAAAACAGTAAGATGCATTTAGAGCAGCCCAAGGGATGAAGAGCCTAACGAAGCAGTTCATCGTAGATTTTTAGCACAGAAAGAGCACGTCCAACTTAGTTAGTTTGGGCTAGAAGGAAGTACTAGACATCAACGGGACGTGAGAGTACTCTAGGATGGCCCTCTGGGGTAGGCCTAACGAAGTTGCACCCCTGGAGGCAGGTCTGTAGGTGTTCCATCAAGAGAGTATGCCTTGACTGCTTTTGCATTGCAGGCCTAATGAAGCGGACCATTGTAGGCAGTCAAAAGGTTGATGATTAGAGTAGGATATTCGTATGACACCGTACTCTAACTTGCAAGTAGGTTTTAGTGGGAAGGACCTAAAAGGATAGTCACATGCGGAGATCAAGCCATCATCAATCAAGAATGAGTTCGGGAAAGACTAGAGTTAAACCAACAGGCCAATGATTCTTTCACTGTCGAGACATTAGATGAGGGGCGCAGCCAATTGGATGTTTAGATTGTTTGCAGTAGGGAACAACCACTTAGTTCTTTAGAGGTCTTTCGATTAGTTGAGGGGTGGTTGCATGGGGCCATAGTCACGATGAGAAAAGAGATAGACCAAGTAGAATATCTATATTGTAGGCCTAACGAAGTTGTCCTTTACAGATATATAAAATCTCTGACTGTGTTCCATACAAGATAGACGTTGTTGGCGGGATTCAAGGAGTAGACAGAACCATTACGTATAGTCTTTAAGGTACGCACTGGGTGGTACATTGTGGATGTCCGAGCATTATTATAGGCTAGTGCAGACGCAGTTTTATGTTTTCATAATAGACGACAGAACATTTGTATTGTAGGCCTCACAAAGCTGTCCTTTACAGATGTAGTTGCAGAACGCTCTAGGAGCAAGATGATGGAGTCCTTTTCAAGGAGGATATGGAAGGTACTACATGTAGTACCTAGGACCGATGCGGTCATTGGGCATGTAGCTACATATATATTTGTTATTAGGTTTTAATCTACTAGGGAGTAGGTGGGTACGATGCACACATAGAGGCAAGAGTATTATAAACCCAATAAAACTAAAATAACAGAAAATGGAAATAAAACGGGATACGTAGAATTAAGATTAGAAGTGTATAATTTGTCCATTCACCAGAACTTTAGTTCTGACCCCTCCTCATAACATCCCACAGGTTAGGTAGATGGTAGAGACTTTCTAGCTTTGAGACACTTGTTAAGAAAGTGTTATTATCTTGGTGAGTATTTACTTACTATTATATTTTAGTCAGTTCCACTATGAGATATTTATTTGAGCTCTGATATATTTGTCTTTGCCTATTTGCAGGATACCAGATACCCAACTCGAGCTTCAGCGGGCTTAGTTTTTAGCATTTTTTCGAAAAATCCGGACCCTTCGGAATTCGAGTTGTTACATTTGGTATCAGAGCCTAGGTTTAGGGTTCCTAGGTAGATAGTGTGTGAACATATTTGTATTTTTGAATAAAATATAAATATATTATGTACTAAAATCTAATTGCCCCTAATTATAGATTTTAACATATGGAAAATTTTTGGAAGTACAATTATGCATAGTTTGCTAGTTGGGTTTGGGATGACCCATGGGTGTTGAGCCCTAAGTTATTACCGATTTATAGTGTACAATAAGCTATGTTTAGAGAGAAGATTGGTATCCATATGTTATAAGAAGTGGGAAAGATCCCTAGGGATAATAGGGAGACTATTTTTATTTTGGAAGGAATAAGAGATTTTAGTAAGAGAATGAGATTTTCAAAGTTTAGGAAGGATATTCCTAGGGCAGTAAGAAGAAAATCCACTTTATGTTTAGCCCAATAAAACGAAACATTTTGGACTTGAAAAGTTGAAAAATATAACTGTTAATATGTTTGAGGAAGTAAATATTGGGTTTTTGAAAAAAATATGGTATGAAATTTAAATTGGTTTTTATATGATGTAAATTTTGTTAAAAGTGAGATTATTTTTGAAAAATTATAGAGCATGTATAGCTCGCTAATTTCTTTGTAGGTAAACAAAGATTTTAAATATAAAAACCTAGAGTGTGTTAAGTATCGAAAACATTGGTTACAACAATTATTGTTGTAATAGATGTTTTTGTGAAAAATAGAGGAAGTATAGACTATGACACTATTGTTATAGTAGGTGACTCCCAAAGGAAATGTTTTTACATAGCATATGGGATTTATTAATATTTATTTTAATTGAATCCATATACTAGTATTTTTGGGTTGTAGTAATGGTGTTTTACGCAACATCTGTTTTGACCCAAATAAAAATGTGTTTTGAAGATAATTTCTAAGTATAGAAATAAAGTGGTTTGTAAGTACACTTATTATTTAAAAAAGTATATGGAAATGTTTTCTAGTTATGAAAATATTAAAACAATTTTGAAAAAGAGTTCTTTTGGAAAAAAAAGATGTAAGTTAAATATTTGGAAATTGATAAATTTCGTAGGAAATGTCTATTATAAGTGAATATAGATTAATCATAATTTAATCTATTGGAATGAAATGAATAATGGTATGATTTTCTATGAAACCAAAACACAAATAAAGATGTTTTGTGCAAGTTATAAGGAATACATGAAAGAGATGTACAAGACATGGAAAGCACCATATTTTGTATAGCCTATTTCGATAAATTATAAAATAAGTTCCTTGTAATTTCACGCAAACATGAAATCCTCTTTTAAAAGATTCATAGAAGGTTTTAGCGTTAATGGTTTCTCATAAGAGAAAGTAGTTCCAATACATTAAGGTATAAAACCATTAGGTATAATGAGAAGTGTAATAATTAGAAGTATTAGTTAGGAGGGATATTATAGAGAGCCTTTGTAGGAAAGCTAAGCAATGAAAATTTCATATTTTTCCATTGATTATGCGCATGGGTTCCTTGCCTTTGTAGAAAATCTCCATTTGCAGTAAATTAGAAAGTCCTCCAAGGTTAGGTAATTGGAAGGGTAGGAAAGTTAAGGGATTTTTGATGGAATAATTGTTCTTATCTACTCCAGTTTTAGTAAATTTTAAAATCTATTAAAAGAAGATGTTTTGGAAACATGTGAGGACATTTTTGGAAGTCAAGAAAAAAGAAAAACGTTTTAAGAACAAGTGTTACCCAGCTACCTGGCATGGCTAGGAGGCGATAGTTGCAGAGGCTTTGGTTGAGCCTAGATGGGATTCAAACCAAAAGAGATATGGAAGTATAAGAGTTCGGTGTAACTCGATTGATTTGGTGTGTGAGTGGTTCGGCCTACATATATGGTTCGGTATGTGTGGGTCAGCCATATTGGGTCGGCCTTAGAAGGATTGACATATATGGTTCGGATTATATAGATGGTTCGGCATGTATGGGTCAGTATGGGTGGATCGGTCGAGGTAGGAAAGACGAAGTGGATTGGCCTAAATGGGTCGGCCTAAGGGTTCGGACTTGGTGGCTCGGTATATGTAATTAGGTAATGGTGGGTCGGCTTAAGTGGGTCGGCATAAGTGGATCGGTGTCTTGGGCTAGGTCGCCCTGGTTCGGCATAACTGGGTCTGTGCATCCTAAGGGGGTTAGTGGGCTATCTGGTCTACGAAAAGTGAAGCGTACAGTGTTTCTTTGCTTCGAGTCAAATCGCTACTTGCTTCGAGTCATCCACGAGGGAACCCCAGCTAGGCAGTGATGGTTCGGTCAGAGTGGCTCGGCGACTATTGGGTCGGCCATAGAGGGTCGATATGCATAGGTCAGTGCACAGGAGTTGTCAACTATGGGCCGAAGTGTCTAGGTCATGGGCTTGCATAGGGGAACCAGCATGTCTTCATCTATAAATATTGGGGCAGGGGTCCAGTTGTGGGGAACGTTTTTCGAGAACTCCAGGGGTATTCTGCCATTTTTTGTACTCACTTCTTTTCTATTCAAATTTGTATTCAAGTTGTTTGTTTACAGATTGTATCTATACTCAAGTGATTGGAAAAGTAATAAAGATTATATTCAAAGTGGACGTAGGCAATTATGTTGAACCACTATAAATCTGGTGTTCTCATTTTTGTTGTTCTTTTTGCATTCAACCGTGTTACTTCTCTGCTTTAATTTACTTTCTTCATTAATCTCTCTACACAATTCTATTCAAGGGTGTTAGTGACTAATTTTGGTGCTAACATTTTGATGCTTTCACCGAGAATGTTCATTCTCAGGTTGTTAGGATCTACTTTGTTGCTACTGGATTGAGAAAATCCCCCAAAGGAGATCCAAGTTCATTCTCAAGAATTCATAGATTCTACTCAGAGTTCCTACGGACAACTCTAAGATGATAAGACCACGTACCAGATCCACCTCCTACAACGTCGATGCTAATGAGACCACTAGCGTCCAACAAGTAGGACCTAGTTATCGGCAAGCTAATGCCGGTGCAGAACCCGCCATCATGCCAAACCAAGCAGAAGTTGTTACCAGGGTAGAGTTTCATGAGCTGATGAGGGAGCTCAGGGAAAGTAGGAGACAGCTTAACAAGCAGATTCAAACAAACGCCAACCTAATGACCCATATCGCCCAGTAGCAGCGTCAAAATGCTGGAGGAAGCCCCACTTCATACTCATCATCCGACAGCTCCACTTCGTCAGGTGAACACCCCAGGCGTAGATGCCATAGGATTGAAATGACACAAACTGGTGCAATAGAGCAATTGGTGACGATTCGCCAAGAGCAAACCAACATAAATGGTCCATATTCCTTAGCTGGAATCGTGACTCCTCAACTGCACCTGGGGAGTCGCACCCAACCTGGACGGGAAACTTAGGATCTGGAGCATGCTTGGGAGCTGGTCCACCACCTCGCAAGGGTCGTAATGAGGCGGGTCCTTAGGATACACACTTAAGTGATCCCCTACCGAGGAGGCACCAGCCGGAGCAATCGCGCAGGACGGATACCGACTTTCCACCTCCCATCCAGACTTCGGATTTATTAGCTATGGTCAGGCAACTGATGAGGGAGAATTAAGACTTAACCAATGATGATTGGGGCATATCGAGGAGCCATACCCTGTTTATAGATACCATCCTACAAGCAGAGTACCCCCGGAAATTCAGCATGCCTACTATTCCAGCTTATGAAGGGAAGACCGACCCCCGACATCACATAATGAGATACGAGTGGATGGTGGACTCGGTTAGGGCAAATGATGCAACCAAATGCAGATGCTTCCCAATAACCCTATCCGGAGTCGCTACCATGTGCTTCATCAGACATCCCCCGCGATCGATCTCCAGGTTTGATGAGTTAGCGATGATGTTCGTGGAGCAGTTTAGGATCTATGCCACTGGCCCAAAGGACGTGATGTCGTTGTCTAGTGTGATCCAGGCTCTGAGGGAGTCGTTAAAGGATTATTTGCAAAGAGTTCACGTTTGTGCTACCGAAGTTAGCAATCCGAATGACTGTGTTATCCTTATGGCCATGATGTGATGAGTAGATCCAGACTCAGAGTTTGGTGATTGGTTGGCAAGCAAACCACCGACTACACTGGAACACTTTTATTCAAAGGTGAACCAATTCATGAGAAAGGAAAGCCAGGTGGTCAAGACAGAACAGTGTGCCAGGACCCAGTAAGGAAGCGGTGCAAAGCAACATTGTTGGTAAAGCAATCTGGTGAAAACTCTAATAAGGTCCAAGTCAATGTTCAAAATAAGCCGGAGCAGTCCAAAGGATCCGGAGGAGGAAATTCCGGATGAAAGTGGGAAGCAGAAAAGTGAAAACCAAGAATCCCAACCTATAGTGAATATACGCCTCTGAATACATCTTTGGAGAATATTTATCTATCAACTTGTAATACATTCCAATATCGAAAGCCGCACCCAAAGGACTCGACTGAGGAACAAAAGCAGACTGGAAAGTATTGTTGGTTTCACGAGACCTACGGGCACAATACTGAAGAGTGTAGACACCTCCATGATGCTATAGAAAAGCTGATTCGCCAGAAGAAGTTACAACAGTTTGTTAAGGATCCGCAGGAAGGCGGACAGGGGACTTTCGACCCTAATCGCGGGCAAGCTTCACACCGACCTGATGAGCCTACTCGGACCGGAGCAAGGCTTGTCATAAACACGATAATCGGTGGACCTCATCCGGCAGACAAGAGTTGGAAAGAAATGGAATGCTATGCTAGTTCCTTGAAGCATGCCGGCTTCGAGTGCTGCTCGAACACAGAAGACGAGACTCCGGCGAAATAGCAGCAAATGATGACCGACTATATAGTATTCAGGAGTAGGGATGCCGATCAGGTGGAGGCACCCACCATTGAGCCGATGGTTATCTCAGCTACGATCGGACCGATTGGACCGACGCTTGTGAGAAGAATACTAATTGATTGTGGGAGTTCTGTTAATACTATCTTCAAGAAGGTTATGACCAAATGAAGATTGAGGCGAAGAATCTGAAACCATCTAAAGCTCGCATTCACAGCTTTAATGGTGCAGTTTCTGATGCAGTAGGTTTTGTTGAATTACCGGTTGAACTAGAAGAAGGTGAACGCATGAGGGTACGGATCCTACCATTCATTCTTTTGGATGTTGATTCCTCGTATAATGTTTTTCTAGGCCGACCGGCCCTAGCAGAGTTTAGGGCAGCTTTGGCCTTGTGGTGTTTGACCTTGAAATTTCCAACGGACAGTGGAGTTGGTGTAGTGCATGGCGATCAAGCGACTGGTCGTGCTTGTTATATGGCTGAGCTGAGAGAGGCCCAGTGAAGAGAGAAGGGAAAGGGTATGGACAAGCCTGTCCGCATCCATGTTGCTGAAAATTGACAAATAGTGCCTGAGCCTTGGCTTGGGAAACACAATCGGATCTATAGAGACATAGATCTGAGGGATGACGATGAAGAACCAAAGGAAGCCAAGGCGGCACCGGCTGAACTAACGATTGACATTCCAATCAGCCATGATGACCCGTCACGGGTGCTTAAGATTGGATCACAACTCAACCCTCAATGATGGGGGATCTTACTGATTTCCTCCAGGCGAATCTTGATGTTTTCGCTTGGACCTATTCTGATATGTGTGGGATTTTTCCCACCATCGCAAGTCATATATTGAACATTGACCCGAAGTATGTGCCTGCGAAACAAAAGAGGAGAGGCATGGACCCGGAGAGGTCCGCTATTCTCAAGGAGGAGGTGGATAAACTCAAAGCCAATGGGTTCATCCACGACGCCCTCTATCCTAAATGGATATCTAATCCCGTGCTGGTGAGGAAGGCAAACGAGAAATAGAGGACATGTGTTGATTACTCAGACTTGAACAAGGCGTGCCCTAAGGATAGTTTTCCACTGCCCAGAATTGATCAGCTGGTCGACTTGACAGCAGGACATTAGTTATTGTCATTTATGGATGCGTATTCGGGATACAACCAAATCTCGATGCACATTCTAGACCAGGAGCATACTGTTTTTGTAAAAGATGTTGGATTGTACTGTTACGTAGTGATGCCTTTTGGGTTGAAGAATGCAGGAGCAACTTACCAGCGTTTGGTGAATCGGATGTATAAAGACCAGATTGGTAGAACGATGGAAGTCTATGTCGATGCTATGCTCATGAAGTCACGAGAGTCAAATGACCATATACAAGACTTAGCAGAGATGTTTGATATACTCAGATTTTATGGAATGAAAATTAGTCCATTGAAATGTTCCTTTGGCATTGCGTTGGGAAAGTTTTTGGGTTTCATTGTCAACGCGCAAGGAATCGAAGCGAACCTAGAAAAAATTCAAGCTATTCGAGATGTACAAGCACCCAGAACTATAAAGCAAGTATAAAGCCTGAATGGGAAAGTCTCTGTGCTGAGTCGATTTATATCCAAAGCAACTGACAAGTGTATTCCTTTCTTTGATGTGATAAGGAAAGAGAAAAGAAATTTTTAATGGACGTCGGATTGTGAGGACGCGTTCTGAGCTCTGGTGAGTCACTTGGAGAGGCCTCATGTTTCGTCAAAACCCGTAGACCATGAGGAGTTGTATGTTTACTTGGTCATATCCAAGCATACCATCAGTGCAGCTTTGATTCATAAGGAGGACCGAATCCAAAAGCCAGTGTACTATGTTAGTAAGCGTTTAACGGGGGTAGAGAGGAATTATCCCAAGATTGAGAAGCTGGCTTACTGTATGGTGATCACATCACGCAAGCTCCGCCTGTATTTCTAGGCACATCCGGTCAGTATCTATATCGATCAACCTTTGTGGCAGGTGCTCCAATGACCAGAGACTTCTGGAAGATTACTCAAATGGAACATTAAGCTAAGTCAGTTCGACATCACCTACCTACCACGGAGGGCTATCTAGGGACAAGAACTAGCAGATTTCATTGCAGAGTTCACTATATCAGACGAGCCAAGTGGAGGTAATGTGATTCCCACTATTCGATGGAAGCTATATAAAGATGGGGTATCCAATGACCATTGTTCTGGGGCTGGTATTATTCTTGTAACTCCCGAGAACCGATCGATTTGTTATGCTTTGAAAATTAATTTCCCCGCTACGAACAACGAAGCCGAGTATGAAGCGTTGATCGTTGGACTGAAGCTTACCAAAGAACATAGATTGAAATCGGTTGAAATATTTTGTGGCACACACTTGGTGGTGTGCCAAATACGGGGAGACTACTAGGCAAAGGGATAAAGGCTTGCCTCGTACCTCGCTCGGGTTCAAGAATTGTTGGCGGACCTCGAATACTACGATATTTCGCACATTCCACGCGAACAAAATGGGAAAGCCGATTCCTTGGCAAAGTTTGCAGGTACCGGTGATGCACAACAGATGAGCTTGGTTCCTGTGGAAACTTTACATGCCCCAAGTATAAATGAGATGGAGCTAGATTTTGTGGCGAAGACGGAAGCTAAAAGGGAGTCGTAGATGACCCCGTTCAAAGAATACTTGCTACATGGAATCTTGCCCAAGAGAAAGAACGAGAGACGACAAGTCGTTCGTAAGGCCTCACGGTATATAATGTAGGATGGAATGATGTATCGAAAGGGATTCTCTGTTCCCTTGCTTAGGTGCATCACCCACGACGAGATAAAGCGGGTTTTAAGAGAATTCCATGAAGGAGAGTGTAGCGACCATACTAAGGGGCAGGCACTAGCCAAAAAGATACTCCGCTATGGATACTATTGGCCGACCGTGAATCGGGACGCCGCGGACTATGTAAGGAGATGTGACAAATGTCAAAAGTATGCAAAGATCCCTAGAGCGCCGCCGACGAAACTCACGCAAATGGTTAGTCCATGGCCGTTTGCGATATGGGAGATCGATATAATCGGTTCCTTGCCAATCTCCAAAGATGGTGCAAAATACACAATTGTCGCGGTCGATTACTTCACCAAATGGGCAGAAGCGGAGCCATTAGCTACGATCACCACCAAAAAGGTTGTTAACTTGGTTGTGCGAAAATTATATGCCGCTTTGATCTCTCATGAACTATCATTACTGACAATGGAACTCAATTTGAGAGTAGAGAATTTAAAGAGTTCTGCCAAAAATATTGCATTGAGAAAAGTTTTGCAGCAGTCGCTCACCCTAAAGCGAATGGGCAAGTTGAAGTCGTAAATAAGATAATCAAGACCATCTTGAAAAAACGTTTGGAGAAGGCTAGAGGCAAGTGGGTGGATGAGCTTCCAATAGCACTCTGGGCCTATAGAACCACCCACAAGTCCGTGACCGGCCACACTCCTTCGCCTTGGCATACGACACTGAAGCTGTTATACCCGTGGAACTTGAAGTTCCTTCTCACCGAGTGACTCATTACGATCCTAGAACAAATCGTGATCTTTTACTGGAGTCATTGGACTTTGTCGACGAGAAGCGTGAAGAAGCTGATTTAAGGGCGGCCGCATATCGACACTGAGCCGCCCGATATTATAATGAAAAAGTTCGACCAAGAGCTTTCGATGTGGGCGACCTTGTTTTGAAGCGAGTTTTTCCGGTCCCATCACATATGAATCCCACATGGGAAGGTCCCTACGTCATCGAACAGAGGCTTGGAGAAGGAACCTTCAAACTAGCGACTGTTGATGGCGTGACACTCCCTAGAGCATGGAATAGCAAGCATTTGCACCGTTATTATACTTAGTTTATTTCTTTTGCATTTTAGTAGCAATTGTTTTCAGTATATGTTTCTTTTGTTGTTCTCTGTTTCGGACATGTAATAAGACAATTCAGTTTGTCCCTATTTTCTACAATTAATAAAGGCTTGAAGCTGTTTTTCTATGAACTATTGGTGTTCCGTGTTTTATAATTTCATGGAAAAATTAATTTCCATTAATCTATTTTGCGTATGAACGCACACACAAAACTAAAAGTCGACCAACTACGATTCAAAAATCTCTAAGTCCCCAGAGTGCGGAGTAGAGTACTCTGAGTCCATAGAGCGTGGACTAGAGTATAAATGATTCAAAAATCTTTATGTCCCTAGAGTGCGGACTAGAGTACTCTGAGTCACCAGAGCGTGGACTAGAGTATAAACGATTCAAACATCTCTAAGTCCCCAGAGTGCGGACTAGAGTACTCTGAGTCCCCAGAGCGTGGACTAGAGTATAAAAGATTCAAAAATCTCTAAGTCCCCATAGTGCAGACTAGAGTACTCTGAATCCCCAGAGCGCAGACTAGAGTATAATGATTCAAAAATCTCTAAGTCCCTAGAGTGCGGACTAGAGTACTCAGAGTCCCCAGAGCGTGGACTAGAGAATAAATGATTCAAAAATCTCTAAGTCCCCAGCGTGCGGACTAGAGTACTCTGAGTCCCCAGAGCATGGACTAGAGTGTAAACGATTCAAAAATCTCAAAGTCCCCAGAGTGCAGACTAGAGTACTCTGAGTCCCCAGAGCGTGGATTAGAGTGTAAACGATTCAAAATCTCTAAGTCCCCAAAGTGCGAACTAGAGTACTTTGAGTCCCCCGAATGCGGACTAGAGTATAAACTACTCAAAATCTCTAAGTTCCCAGAGTGCGGACCAGAGTACTATGAGTCCCCAGAGCGTGAACTAGAGTATAAATGATTCAATAATCTCCAAGTCCTTTTAAAGAAAACTAGAGTTTAAATGACCCCCAAGACTTCGAATCTCAATTACAGATTAAATCATAAGCTAAGCGATGAGAATCTGTGAATGCAAAGAAACAAGATTTTATTTACTTCTCAAAAAAAAATTCCTTACAACTTCTCCGAAAGTTCGGAGACCAAGTTTATCTACAACGACTATTGACAAAATAAAAAGAAAAGGAAAGGGAAATGACTACATGATTTTGACTTATTTAAGCTAAGCAAGGCATGGCAGGATGACAACTACTTCTTCTGTTTTCTTTCCTTCTTCGGCTTCTCCGAATTTTCCTCAACTGAGCGTTTTCTCCTGGACCCCTTGCTTTCAATCAACATGGCATCCAAGGAAGGAGGGGGGACTTCCAAATGTTTGGTCCCACTGGGGAGAATGACCTTCAATGGCCTATTTAGGGGATCGTCGAATTCCACCACCCTAGATTTTGTCTTAACTTTGCTTCTTTCTTTCTCCTCCTCCTCGAGTTGCTCCTTCATGCTAAGCTAAGAAGTATGCTCAGAAGCGCCTGTGATTTCGACATTGCCGTATTCTTCTACAGGTGAGGGATCTTCAGATTTATCCTCATCTAGCACCCCGATCACTTGAGCATCGGGACCAAGGGTATCTCTGGTGTGAGGTGCCTCAGCCTCCTTTTCTTCCCGCTCCTTGGAGTCGGCTCGGGACTAGAGTAACCTATACGAATTCATGGAAAGCAAATGTTAGAATACATCCGTTACTCGCCAAAAGCGATGATTTCCTGAATTCTAGAAGGTGAAGCTACGTACCAGCTTCCAATTGACTTTCAGTGGTCCTCGAAATATCACCCTCAGGGATTGGTAATAAAATGTGAATGCCAAGTCCAGGCTTCTCAATGTCATACCGACATGCTGCTCGGGATGCCCAAGAGACAAAGTCTCGGTCGGTTGAACAGAAGGGGAACTTGAGACTCAGTGTCGGACAGGCCAGCAATATCTTCCTTACCCTTCAATGAGGGGGAGTCTCTTCCAAAGAGGGCTATAGCCGCAGATAAGTCTGAAGGCTCATTTCCTCGGAGCACTTCCCTCACGAGAGCCTCTTCATTAACCTCTTCAACGCCTAGCTCCACTTTCTTATTTTTTATCAAAGTATCCGATGCTTCAGCTAGTGATTCAAGATAACCATCGCCCAAGAAAGATAGGTCATGGTGCATGAGGACTCTTGCATTGTACTCGTCAATGAGTGGGTCAAAGGAACACTTAATCTCTTCTCTGCCGGCTTCGGTTTCTTCCTAAATTCGGGAGTCTACCTCTAAAAGTGCCGCCTTTCGGCCTTCTTCACGAGTGGCATCTTTTAGCGCTTCAATCTTGAGTAGTTCTTCATCGATTTTTTTTAATTCCTCATCTCAATGATTTCATCATAATATTTTTGTGATTCTTCATGCGCTGTGATTTTTTCTTCCTTTTCTTTGGAAAGTAGCTCCTCTAACTCTTTGAACCGATGGGCGATGGCATCTTTCTCTTTGTGTAGAGAGTGTTTCTCTTGAGCTAGAGCGCTACTGCGTTGAACTGCCTCGTTTAACTCTTTTTTATGACTGGCTTCTAAGCGTCTGACCGCCTCGGCTATCTCCTTGGCATTCTTTTGGGCGGTCTCGAGTTGAGATTTGTATAAGAGTAGTTCCTCATCTTGGCCCTTTATAATATCTTTGTCATGAATGGCTTCGAGCTTAAGGCGGTCAATTTTATGCTCGCGCTCGATGGAGACTTTCGAGACCTTTTCCATTAAGTGTACGAACGCGTCATGCTGGAAATACATGTCGTTGTTGCAAGCAATAGCACTCTGTATGATGTGCCCAGGAATAGAATGAACTGTGGGGAGAAATTTCAGTCCGTCAAAACAAATCTTCGGAAACGTAGCTCTGAGCTTGGGTAATTTTTCTACCGTGGTCGGATCGTGAGCAGGAGTCGGGGGAGTCTGCGTTACCGAAGTCACAGATTTCTTGTGAGGCTCGCGGGTTTGCTTGGTGCTCGAGGAGCCAGAATGTTAATCGCGGGGGACTTCGAACTGGGAGAATTTCTGAGCAGACTTGTCCCCACTACGCACCGGAAGATTGGGAGGATCATTTGGATATGAGGAGTGGCCGTGGGACCTCCTTCGGGTAGATGAGGATGATTCTCTAGAATGATAGTCTCTATCTCCACCTTCGTCCCTATTTCGTCATTTACTCGATCCTGAGTCTCGACCAGAATGATAAAAGACGGAGGATACTTGGAGATGATCAATGCCATGTGTGCGCCCTATTTCACATGTACGTAAGATTAAACAAGAATGAATTAGTAGAAGTCACACGATGAATTGAATTCAGGTGCATGATGGAGTGTAAGTGCTCGTGTGTGTCCTAGTGCATCCCCCCAATGGACCAGTGTTTTTTGCTTTACTCATCGGAGTTTTCTCTCCCTGATCATGAAGATGGGCGTCTTCCTCACTTCTCACAAGCGAGTTAAATCCCATAGCGTTGGGATTATTGAAGTCATAATTCAACAGGTCATCGGGGATGATCAATTCAGATAGTCCCATAAGTGAGCCTTCCAATTTTTTAGAAGACGATCCTTTCTCGATAAGTGTTATCGTGACCTTTGAAGTTCCGTTGACCTTTCTCTTTTTCAACTTATACGCTAAGCACTTCTTCTTTTTCGAAGGAGGCTGTGGTTGGTCGGTGCCGGTGGCATCAGCTACTGGCGCTTGGCCGAAACTTATATTCTCATTGGTCGCCACTAGCCTCTATTTCTTTAATCTCCCCTTCCTTGGTAGTATCGGGAGCACTTTCGGCAGGGGACACCGAAGGACTAGCTTGATCTTTACTCACTTCCGTGGTCGTTCTTATAATTGTGGTGCCACTTGGAAGGCTAGTCCTACGACCCTCTTCTAGCAATCCGAACCTCGAAAGCAGTTTATAAGTAACTACCGATTTGATTTCTCGGTCTTCCACAGGGGTAGGTCGAATAGCCTCAATGGCCTTAGAGTACCTAAGGCCTTCGGGTCGTAGGCGGATACCTGTATGGATTAAAAGAAGTTCAGACTTTCATAAAATGCGCCTTAAATCTTAGAATGTAGAGTGAGATAAGGATGAGACTTACTTCCTTCCGCTATTTTCTCGCAAAGCTAGGAGGACAACGTACATAGAACCACTCCTGTTTGAACTAAGAAAGCTTATTCCACGCGCCCATCAGAACTTGACATTTGGAGTATGGCTCGAGGAATATGTAGGATGGACCATTAGTACGTCGCTTGAAGCGGTAGGTGTAACAGATGTCCTCAGGAGTTGGAGGTCTAAATAGAAAGCTCATGAAGAGAATGTATGTACCGTGGATAAATGCATGGCTATTTGGGTGTAGTTGTGCCGGAGCAATCCCTACATATTGTTATACTTCATGGATAAATGAATTGAAGGGTGGCACGCTTCCGGCCCAACACATGAACTTGTTGCACACAGTGTAGCCAGCTAGGGGGGGCAAGTGGGGCCGAACTTTAGCTGACGGAACCAGGACATCGTCAGAAGGGATTCCATGGATAGAGCATAATCGACGGAGAGCGGCTTCGCCAATTTTAGGGGCCTGTGAATCAACGGGGTTATTTAAAATGACAGCTCCATCCACGGCATCAAGGGCCTGACCGATCACCTCAGCAGGGAGAACTAGAATGTTAGGAATGGGGGCGAATGGTAGACTTAACGTCCCCACTACCTCATGTTGTGAACTTGGTCCGGGCTTGTCAGAAAGAGTGGCGGAGCTTGACTTCTTAGACATCTCCGAGAAGCGATTGATGTGAATAGATACATGTTTAAGCTATACTTGAAAGATGATCGACATCAGAATATAACAACAAAATATTCCCCCATTGTGGTGTGTGAACTAGCGAAACCATTCAAGCATGAATATAAAAGAATTAAAGTTCTAAAGACTAGTAAAGCATGATTAAGCTTTAAACTATCATCTTCGGAGACCGTCATCGCTGACCGTCTCCGATAGCTTTTCCTATGTTCGGTAGAGTTGGGCATTGGCATCATAGACTATAAACGTTATTACTTATATTCTTCGAGATAGATTCGCGTGTAAAATTACTTAAGTTGTGGGTTAGTTAATCCGGATAAAGTCCTTCGGCTTATGTGCTTTGGTCCTTGTCATTGTCCATTATGTTATGCTTGGGTGTGGAAATAAGTTGTCCAGATTTATGTGGTGTTCAAGTTAGAGTAGTCCTGATTGCCAATACCGACCCCAACACCTAGTGTCGATCCAAGCATTTTATCTCCTATACCGATTGCCCCTCAAAACAACTGATCCACTCACTCTCTCAATGCAACCGACCTACTCTCCTATGAACTACCGACCGCCTCTCTAGGCAAAATGACCGATCCACACATTCCCTTAAAACAACCGACCCATATTGACTCTCAAACCATCGACCCGTACTTTCCCTCGGTACGGACCCACACTTTTCTTCTTTCGATACCGACCCACTTTAGTACTAAAGTCCAACCGACCGACTTTCCTTTAGATTACTGATCCATCCTTAAAAAAGAAAAAAAAACTCCTCTACCGGTCGGCTTCCACCAAAATATTCCAGCCTAAATTTTCCTAAGACACCAGCAAACTAAGGCTACTGACCGAGTTCTTCACTCCTCCTACACCGATGTGACGACCCGCCACTCATTCCACAGAATGACGAATCATCAATAAGAAAGAAAGGGGTGAGAAAAAAGAAAAGAAGAGAAGAAAGAAACAACAACAACGATCTCACAGCGGAACGAATAAATTATATTAATAACATAAACTATTACATAGTATACAACACTTATCAGAGTTTACACAACTATACAACACATGCTAGACAGTTATAAACATCTGTCTAGATATTACAACTCAAATACAATACAAGACTCTAACACAGATATCAACACAGCGGAATACTATATCTACGAACGCCGAAGCCTCCTGCTCCATTGCTCCTCCAGAATATTCGTCAAAGCTAAACCTGAATCCCTTGGCTACTCGTAAAAATTTGAGTACCCAAGAGTTTATAAAACAGAAATAAACACTTGGGTCAGACATGGGTCTGGTGTGAGTAACAGGTTAAACTTGCTTAATTTCAAAACCTTTAGAAAGAAAAGGTATCACGTAAGACTCCCCACAAATAAACATGGGTAAGTTTTTACCTTACGCTAACCAAAACATTTGATAGGAAATCTGATTTTATTATAATAGGGTCTAGGGTTTTCAAGTAAAATATAGAAATAGCTGAAATGCTTACATCTCACATTCCAACATAGTTGGGCACAACTAATACGTACGGCACTTATTGGAGTTTGGATTCCATACAATGGCAGGGCTACTGGGGTACCGCCCGTCACAGTACGTGGCCTAGATCACCGTACCGAGGAGTACGCCCGCTCCCCTGCAACACAAAGTCGGAACCATCCCTTACTGGATAATTCCGAACAAGATAATCCCGTAGTTGGCGCGACCAACCACACACTAAGCCGAATAAAAGAAAAGGGACCTCTAGACAGGGATCTATCTTGCTCTCAGTGGGTGCTACCCACGAAACCTTGCTGCACCTCCCCTGTTTTAGCCATTCCCGGTTGATGAGGCTTGAGGTTACGATTACCTTTAATCAGAACATATCACTTAGAATGCTCATTGTCCGCCTGACGATGTGCTGAAAGCATTCAATCCATACAAGTTCGTTCCGGGTTCGAACGAAACCGAAGGCATTATCTCGTTACACTCGTTTTGGAATCACCCTCAGAGTTAACGACAATAACCCTTGCACTCTGAATCTTCATCTTCACTTGAGATTCACGACCTATCGTTAATTTGGATCGATGTGGTATTCGGGTCTCCAGACCTGGAATTCCGGTATACGGAAACCCGATCCCGGTCTCATCGAAATCCAAAACGTATCTTTTAAGGGCCAAGTTGTTTTAAGGTTAAAACAATTCAATTCTTATCTATATACACAAAGATAGATAATTCAATAGATAATCTACATTATCATCCCAAACAGATAATTCACATTATCATTATAATTCAACCAAACATCCATATCATATATCAATCATATCTCATCAGAGATATCAAACAATGAAATACATTCAATCTCATTCATCCATCCTTAAGAAATGATTTATATCATCTAATTAATTTAAAGTGAATTAAACTAATTACTTCATTCTATAAATCCTGCTTAATTAATTATTAATTAAACCAATTAATTAATCATTACTCTAAGTATCCATCTACATTAATCATTCCTGATTAATTACCCTTTAATTACTTTAAGTAATTAATACTTAATTAATTTCACAAATTAATTATCTTAAACCATTCAGTAATTAATCTTTAATTACTTCATTAGTTAATTAACTATACTTGATTACATTAATCCTTAATTAATTACAATTAATTAATTACTTTAATCACTAATTATTTATTAATTAATCTTAATTAACCAATCCTTAATTACATCATTTAAATTAATTATATTTAATCATTAATTCTTAATTAAACCACATTTATTAATCACCTTTGATTAATAATATTTAGTAATTAACTACCCTTAATTACTCTTCCATAAATTAATTTCTCTAAAATTAATTATCCTTTAATTAATCCCTTGATTAATTATACAAAAGTAATTAAACTAAAATTACTTTTATTATTAAAAATCTTCTTTAGTTAATTACATCCTCTAATTAACTTTAATTACTTTCCTAAGTAATTACTCTTCACTAATTACATTTAAGTAATCACATCTCTAAATGATTATCTTAAATTAATTTAATTAATTAATTTAACTTAATCAAATTTATTTAATTAATTACCTTAAGTAATTAATTCCTTTAATTACTTCCATTAAGTAATTCTACTTAACCAATTTCATATAAATTAATTAATCTAATTGATTATCAAAATTAATCATATTAATTAATTATTTAATAATTCCTAATTAATGAAAAACATTTTAAGTTATTTAAAACAATTTCAATTCAAAACTTTCCTTTAATTTCAAACTTAAATACAGATTTAATCTTGATTCTAGATTTAACTTAAATTTTTAAAGCTTTCCTATATTTAACTTCATTTTGAAATTCTAACTATTTAACCATTTAGAATAGATAAACAATTTAAGTTTTTAAAACTTATTTTAAAAGAACTGAAATTTAATTCAAATTCCAGATTTTAAAATCTCAGATTTAAACTTATTTTAAATTTCTATTTTACAATTTAAACTTTTCAGTTTAAATTTAAAACCAATTATACTTTACTCTTAAAAGTTTTTAAATCCAAATTTAAATTTCAAAACTTAAATTATTACAAAATCTCAGATTCAACTTATTTTTGAATTCAGATTCAAATTCAGATTTTAAACTAAATTTAAATTTCTTGATTTCATTTAAACTTTACTTAAAAATGAAAACAGAACAGGTTTCTGTTTTAAAATTTAAAACCTATAAACAAAAGTTACCCGAGCCCATCACAAATTCCCCCGAGCCAAAACCATATGTGCTTCGAGTCACTCGCTCAATAAACTCGAGAAATACCCGAGTACTTCCACTGTTAAATCCCAAACGAAAACACTGATACACGTGATACTCGTTTACGTGCACAATCGAAATGATCGCCTCCGACCATCGATTCCATCGCCGGCATCTCGTCCACGACCATCTCTTACGATCTCGATCACCAGAAACTCGAACAAACGCCTAAATCGAAATCGAGAAATCTCGATCACAAAACTGGGAACAGACCCAAACCTGGAAATCATTCGTGCTCACTTCTCCGATCACCGTCGACTGAAACTCCGGCAAATGCTTCGATATTTCACTAACTTCCATCACCTAAAATCCTACTACACTCGATCAACCCGAGCAATTGCTATGAATCGAAATGCTCAACCTGTTCAAACTAGGTTTAAAAATTTAATCGGCCAACCACCATCGCCACGGTCATCAATACGGCCATCCAACATTTTTGCCACAGTACCTGATCATTCCACTTCCTCCCCTAGTGACCACGACCTTCCCGAACTCTTAGATCATCAGGAACTACCCAAAACGTGAAAACTGTTCAACCCCAAACTGCTCCTTCGTTTGAATGTTAAAAATTTTGATTTCTCTTTTAAAATTCATGATTTTAAACAAGGATCCAGATCATATGCCTGAATCATTAAATTACGAAGTTTGAATTTTAACAAAATTCAAGATTTCCTGTTCTACTTTTATTTCCAGAGCAATTCTTATTTTATTTATCTTAAATAAAATTTTAAACTCTAATATATGATATAACAAACAATTTTTGTTTATAACTTACATCATAATATTAACTAGGTCAAGAGATACAGAATTTTTAAATCTAAACTTAAACTTAAAAACTAGGAACAGAGATACACACAAGTAACAGACATGCACACCAACATATTCATATACAAACATGCACAGATATTTACTTAAAAATATACTCACAAAACAAACTTATATCCAGAGGTAAACATGCAAGCAAAACATATAGAATACTTAAGCTTTTTTTTTAGAAAAGTGTTACTCACCAGATTAAAATGAAGAACAGAGCTACTTTGAAACTGCTTTAAACTTTAAAACTGAAATGCCTTTGAAACTTTAAAACTTCGATTTAAAAACTTGAATTGCCCTTGCTTTTAAAACTTGAATGCTGGCTTTAGTTAGAAAAGATCTCAGTTGCATGCAGACTGGAGTTTGATTCCAGGTTGTAGATGATGAGAATGAATTGCAGGCTAAAGACTTGATTTTGGAATGAATTACAGTTTATTTGAGGAAGATGTTTATTGAGTTTGATTTCAGATTGTTTTTGAAATGAATTGCAGATCTTTGTTTTTGGTTTTGAGGAAGATTATTGTCTTTGGGAATTTTTGTTTACAGGCTGAAAGTTTTCTTTAGTTTTGAAAAAGAAATAGAAAAGAGAAAAAAGAATGGAATGAAAGCATGTGTTTATATAAGTAGAAATGATTTATTTAATTAAAAGAAAAACAAAAATCTAAAACTTGACATTTGTCATTCTTATTGTTTTATTAGTGTACACTTGTATTTAGGTGTCTTTATAGATTTACACATGTAATTTAAGTAATCCTTATTTATTTTTAATGTAAATAAAATGCCTTTCTTTATTAATTAAATACTTATGTATATATATAAAAAGTATTTTAAAGAAAATAAAACCAATTATGTTTATAAGTAAAAGTTTATACATATATTTTAAAATCCAAATATTTAAAATATCTATCTTTGAATTTCAAAACTAATTTACATTCAAATTCAAATTATATTTAAAATCCAATTTAAAGTCAAGTTATATACATACATATATAACTACACATTCAATTTGAAATAACAATTCTATTTTATATTAAAATCTATTTATTTTCCATAAATAAAACAATACACTATTAATATTGTATTTTAAACTTATCTATATATATATACTCTTAAATCTTATTTATTAAGTAATATTTAAAAAGAAATAAAATAATCCTGATTATTAATCTCATTTCAAAACCATATAGATATTTTGTTTAAATAGCTTTGAAAAGCAAATATTAAATAAATCCAAATCTCCAAACTATCAATATATGTATTAGAAATTTAAAACAAGAATTTATTTATTTATTATGTTTCAACCCAAAGCTAATCTATTTAATATATATACTTATACACATACATTATAAATAGAAATCATTTTATTAATTTTTTAAAGGATAAATTCACTAATTAAATATTCATTTAATTAGATTATTAAATAAATTCAAATATTTATTATCAAAAATTATCAAATCAATTTAATTATTTAAACAGATTATTAAATTGATATTGCCCCAAATTTCCGGGATATTACATTCCTTCCCCCTTAAAATAATTTCGTCCCCGAAATTTAAAACAAAGGTAATTTAATAATCTATTTAAATCACAACCATATATTATCATCCATATGCTAACAATCATAGCAACCAATCATCCAAACAAACAATTCTAACTATCCAGCGAAAAATTCTGAATAGAATTTCCTTGAGTTTCCCCAAGTATATAAATACCGGGATACTCGCTCTACAAACAATCCAAACAACCAATACTACTAAGCTATAGAGCTCCTACTCATCTAGATCTACAAAACTAAACAGAAATCAGACTACAGACGAGTCTGACTCAACAACCAAATCCTCTAGAAATGCTGGTTCCAAAACCAGAGATAGATCAAACACGTACTCCCTCAGAGATACGTAAAACACAATGAATTCCAGTTATCCAAACTAACAATTCAATCCAGTAGATCAAAGCACTTATCCAAATCAAAACGCAGAAAAGATCCAAAACAACTCGGAGCTGACTTCCCAGACTTACCAAATCTTATAGCTCCCTTTTACCAGAGAAACTTCAACAACAACGAAGTCTCCAACTTCGAATTTCAAATTCCTTCGTCTCTTATCCACAAAATCTTCAGACGATCTCGGGCTACCTACAAATCCTTCCTGATCAACTCAACCTTCGCCGATGCTTCTAGAAACAAACAGGACCAAAAATAACTCAACCAATGATCCTCTCAAGATCTACCCAATCCAAAACACAACTCTACTACCATTAGTAGACTGAACTAACTTCTCCTATCTTGAAAAGACAAACAGGAGCACTCGCCAAACTGCTTCCGCTACACCACTCTGATCTGGAGTAAAATGAAAATGCTGATGAAGAACACAAGCACAGACTGGACAACATATCCAGAAAATCTCAGATAACACAAGAGAATACTCAAACTATCGCAAGTCACTTTTGCGATCAACTCAGCCAAATTCCAAATAAAACTGTTCTCTCTTTACCAATCAGAACAGCTCACACTTAACTATCCAATTCATCGAAGAAATGGATATACTCTGTTGCTTCTGAACTCCACCTCCAGAAAAACTGCTAAGCCGGAAGAACTTCCTGCCAATGCACAGAATACTCCGAGCTGTACTGCTGCCACCGATGCCAAAGACTTCCTTTTCCAAAGCTCTTCGGGAAACTCGAACCCAAACCAAATAGAAACACCATGCTAAACTCAACCACAACACCGAAGCAGACACACTTCATTAACTTGTTCCAAAGAAAACATCTTCGGGAACATCCATAGTCACTGCATCTCATCACACAGCTACTTCTTCCAGAAGATACCAAGATACTATCACTCGCTTCTGCCCAACTGACAGATCCAACTCTACTCATCTAACTTCAAAGATAAACTCCGAACCTTAACAGGTTTCCTTCAGAGATTGTGAAATCCTTACACAACTGTAAAGTTCACTCGAGACGGTATTAGGTCTACAGTCTCGACAAATACACTTCCAACCTCAACACTCAGACTCCTAATCCTAGATGATAAATTATTATCATCTCAACCAATCATTACAAATACCATATACATTTAAAATGATACTTTTTTATATAGAAATTATATCTGGGTAAAATTATTTCATCTACCTTTTTAAAACAATATTGTGTCCGTTGGCCTGGTCAAGTGTTTAGAGATCCCTATCAATAACGTTAGCTACTCGTATTGACCAGAATCCATATACCACTTAACCGATCAATTAACACAATATAAAACCATTTTATATAACTAACAAATACGTGCTCTCGTATATATATACTCAGACTCAAACAGGTTGCTACAGATCCTGTCTCTAATGAACAATCCTTCCGAACCTAGGTATTCACTCAACCTAGTGTTCTGATATTCACTTAACCAAAAGCTTAGGTATTCGCTCAACCTATGCTCTGATACCAAATGTGACGACCCGCCACTCATTCCACAGAATGACGAATCATCAATAAGAAAGAAAGGGGTGAGAAAAAAGAAAAGAAGAGAAGAAAGAAACAACAACAACGATCTCACAGCGGAACGAATAAATTATATTAATAACATAAACTATTACATAGTATACAACACTTATCAGAGTTTACACAACTATACAACACATGCTAGACAGTTATAAACATCTGTCTAGATATTACAACTCAAATACAATACAAGACTCTAACACAGATATCAACACAGCGGAATACTATATCTACGAACGCCGAAGCCTCCTGCTCCATTGCTCCTCCAGAATATTCGTCAAAGCTAAACCTGAATCCCTTGGCTACTCGTAAAAATTTGAGTACCCAAGAGTTTATAAAACAGAAATAAACACTTGGGTCAGACATGGGTCTGGTGTGAGTAACAGGTTAAACTTGCTTAACTTCAAAACCTTTAGAAAGAAAAGGTATCACGTAAGACTCCCCACAAATAAACATGGGTAAGTTTTTACCTTACGCTAACCAAAACATTTGATAGGAAATCTGATTTTATTATAATAGGGTCTAGGGTTTTCAAGTAAAATATAGAAATAGCTGAAATGCTTACATCTCACATTCCAACATAGTTGGGCACAACTAATACGTACGACACTTATTGGAGTTTGGATTCCATACAATGGCAGGGCTACTGGGGTACCGCCCGTCACAGTACGTGGCCTAGATCACCGTACCGAGGAGTACGCCCGCTCCCCTGCAACACAAAGCCGGAACCATCCCTTACTGGATAATTCCGAACAAGATAATCCCGTAGTTGGCGCGACCAACCACACACTAAGCCGAATAAAAGAAAAGGGACCTCTAGACAGGGATCTATCTTGCTCTCAGTGGGTGCTACCCACGAAACCTTGCTGCACCTCCCCTGTTTTAGCCATTCCCGGTTGATGAGGCTTGAGGTTACGATTACCTTTAATCAGAACATATCACTTAGAATGCTCATTGTCCGCCTGACGATGTGCTGAAAGCATTCAATCCATACAAGTTCGTTCCGGGTTCGAACGAAACCGAAGGCATTATCTCGTTACACTCTGTAACGACCCAGAATTTTGAATAAATTAAATTGAGAATATTTAATTAATTTTAAATATTTGAACGACGATTTAATTTGAATCCCGAATATAATTCAGAATTTGACGATTAAATTATAAAATTTAATCTGCTGAATGTTGAATAAAAATTTAAATCTTCAATTTAAAGCTGAAGAAAAATATTTCAAAAGCTTTTAAAATTTATAGTGATAACACTGAAGATAATAGAAACTTTCAGAAGTGAATTTGAAACTGTTCGGTTCAGTTTTGAATTTTATCGTTCAAATTGAATTTAAAAATAGCCGTTCGAGGCGCAGTCTCGGAATTCGACGAAACCAGTTCCATTGGGTCCGTAATATTGAATTATTATCAGATTTCAAATTTTGTATTTTTCGGAATTCATATGTGAGAAAACGACAGGTAAACGCGTTGAAAGTTGTATCGAAACAAACTGAGTTTAAAATTTAAATTTAAAATTAAAAACAAAAGACAGCGTCCCTAACCTCGTGCCTAAATTCACGCCAAATATCACGGAAGAAATCGTGATAACCATAACTCTATACCTTCGTTACTCCTCTTCAAGTTCAAAAGACATCAGAACGAAATCAAATTCGTTTCGAAAATGGCCGCCCTCATTCTCTCGTTTCAAATAAAATAAAATTAAAAAAAGGAGGAATCGCGAGTACGATTAGGGTATGGCTCGAGCGAGCAGGAATGGCGACCGAGGCGTTCGAAATTGGGGGTCGCTCGCGTTCGAGCGGCGACCTGGCACTCGGCAACTAGAGGAGGCTCGCAGGGGCTTGGGTGGCGTCGTGGGAGGTCAGCGATCACGAATTGTTCTCGTGACTGGCGCGATGTCGAGATTTTCTGGGAGGAGGGATCGCGAGCGGCGATCGAGTCAAAGGCGGCGGCGTTCAGGCGAAGCTGGGAACTCGCGTAGGGCATGTTGGCAATCGAGCTGGGAAGCGTGCTGGGTTGGAGTTCGATCGACAGCAGCGAATGGGAAGCTCGAACTCGAGAGGCATCGCGATCGAAGTCGAGACTCTGGTGGCGATTCGCTAGGATTTTGGCAAGTGGATGGTCGCGATTGACGCTGAAGGAATACTGCGTTCGAGGGTCGAACGTCGCAGTTTTGGGTTCGTTCGAATTCACATGGAGCAGAGGTAGCTCGAGTCTGTCAATGGCATCTGGGTTCGTCGAGTTATCAGGCAGCGAGGTATATTAATTTTATCATTAATGTAGTTCAATACATATATATCTACAGATTGAGAAAAAAATGATAATAATAAATAAATTTGTTAAAGAGAATGTGTTCAAAATTAAAAGTATTGATTTTTGCTGTAGGTCTTAGAAAATTTATATTTTGATTTAAAAAGATACATAGACAGAAATTATAATAATGTATACATATGCAAATGTAAAATATATATATAGTTTAAAAGAAGAATTTTAAAAAGGGAATCAGTTTAAAATATTATATTTGTTTGTTAAAAATAAATCATCAACAATTAAATTTGTTAGATTTAATATAGAAGTTATAAAAAGAAATTGGTTTAAAATTAAATCACTGGCAAATTAAATTTATTGAATGGGAAATTTATTGTTTGATGATTGGTTCGAATATTAATAAATCGTATAAATGTTTATACAGTTTGAGATCGTAAAGGGAACAAAACGAAATGGAAATGGATTGCGAATAAAAGCAAAGGTGAGATTTTCTCACTCGAAGAAAAAATTT
The DNA here is from genome assembly GCA_030737815.1 of Allium fistulosum. Lineage (NCBI taxonomy): Eukaryota > Viridiplantae > Streptophyta > Magnoliopsida > Asparagales > Amaryllidaceae > Allium > Allium fistulosum. The sequence continues at coordinate 972,883,320 of CM060904.1, forward strand.
AATATTGCAGTTATTTATTGACTGTTTGATTGCTATGTTGATTGTGATATTAGATATTTTAGGATATATCTATATATATAGCAGTATATACATATTGGCATATGTATATATTGGATTGATGATTTCCCGCCTCGTATAGCGGATGAGACCCTATTGCGCCGTTAGTAAGCGGATTTATAAAAACCCATATACCGCGATAATTCCGTACTGGAGCGGAATTGGTATTGTGCTAACGTCTTTGGATGCAGGGAAACAGGTTGGAGGGATCCAACTGGATTCCTCACCCGTAGTTATTTATTTACAAGATTGATGTATATTCTGTTATCATATATTGATATATGATGTTGATGTTGTGATTGACTAATTGATGCGTTGCATCATTGGATTCAATTTTTGAAGTTTTAAAATAATGATTTTAACTTTAAAAGAGATTTTTAAAAGTGATTTTTTGTAAGTATACGTTATTAAATTTTCGAATAAATTTACAAACGTTAAAATTATTAAAGTTATAAAAGTTAAGATTTTGGGTGAAATATAACCCAGAGATGATTTTTTTGAAATAAACAGTTAAGTAATTTATAAAATAGCTTAAATGTGGATTTTCGAATTATTAAGAAACGATGGGTATAAAAGATGTACAAAAATTGATATTTATCAATTAAAATTATTGGAATTTTAAACGAGTTTTATAAGTGTTAAATTTGTAAAGATGTGAAACTTATAAAATTATAAGTTGTAAAGATAGGAAATTTATAGGATTATAAATTGTGAAGATTTGAAGTTTATGGATTTATAAAAATTGAAGTTTTATAGATTTATAAAGTATGAAGTTATAAATGAATGGAATTGTAGAATAAAAGATTATAAGAAGGTTACTTGGAAATTGGATTTTGCCTTTAAATGGAATATCTATCGAATTGATTTATAAAGAAGATTTATAAATCAAAGTGGTTATAAAATAAAGATAGGAAGAGAATTTATAAAATGTTGTTTTATAAACTCGAGATCAATTGAATTTGATAAATTAAATATAGGAGATTATCAAAGAAAATATATTCGCAATTTTGGATAGCGAATTTTTATTGAAATGAACATGTGTAGAAATGATTGAAATGGGGTTAAGTAAATTATATTCACGATTTTGGACAGTGAATATATTGTTAAGTAAAATGGATTCATTTTTGAAGAAGTAATATTTTAAAAATGAAGTTAAACATTTTAAAGGTGTTTTAAAATGTGTTATGAATCGAAAGCATAGATTTCAACATTTATTGTTGAAATAGACGTTTTCGAGAAATTTAAGGAAATGGTGGACTATAACACTGTTGTTATAGTAAATGATTTCCGAAAGGAAATGGTTTGATGTAGTATTGGGATTTATATACCTATCTTAAAATCCGAATCCCTATACTAGTGATTTTTGAGTCGTCGTAACGATATTTTACGTAACATTCGTTTTGACTCAAATAAAGGTGTTAAAAGAATATTTTCCTTAAAAGAATGAAATATATACTTAATTTGATTTAAGTATATTGAATATTTTCAAATGTTGAAAATAAATAGATTTGTGAATTACTTATTATTTAATAAGTATGGAAATACTTTTCCAATATGAAATGAACTGTTTTGAGAAATTATCTTTGAAAAGATAAATTGAAATTGAATATTGAAAACGATTTGAAAATCGTATATCAGTAGATATTTTTGAAATATAAATTCACTTTGGAATTTATAAAAGAAATGGAAATTCGTTTTAAAGAAAATAAACGTTGGTTTATTTTTGAAGTGTGGAAATTTTTATATCTAGTGAAGATATTTTTGAAGATGAAATAATTTGGAAAATTATTTGGAATCTGTTGATGTTGCGCATCTTTATTGATAGTTAAATAACCGACTATCAATAATTACCTTGAGTAGGTATTTGTTGTGAATTGGATGAATTTGAATGCCACACTTATTTTTGAATAATCGCTCACTATTCGGGTTAACCGGGAAAGGACCATGGGGTCGTATAACCCATTCCGAATATGTGATACGTCGTTTTAAATCGAATTTGAAGACCGGTGTTGAAGACCGGATATTTTTGAAAACGGAAGGATTACCGTCGAGTTACTCTACTTCGGCTGATCTCCGGTTTAGAGGTTTTATCACCCTTAGTGACGGGAAGTCCTGACGTGATTGAAAATTATCCGGAAATGCAAGGGCTTCGTGAGAAGTGCCTTCGGTTCTGTTCGATCCCGGAACAGACTTGTATGGATTGTGTGTCTAACGTTACAATTTGAGATATAAAGCTGATTTCTTTCAAATACATTTCTGTTGGTGGCGTAGAATTTATTCTCTTAGCTTAACACCCTTCTCTGAGACGTACGAGCTCAGAGGTTGTGTAGTTGAAATTTATCAGCGATATATCCCAATTTGGTAACGTGGCATACTGAGTGTCGCTGTGAAATGATCAGTGTTTGATCATTTGCGATATGATCATTTGTTTGATCTTATATCTTTGTGATCATAGGTTGATCATTTTGTTTGACCCGAAGCAGGGCTTTTTGAGAAAGCGTAGCTTTGTGGACGAGACTTCGACGAGCCTCACACCCCGGAAATGGTCGAAACAGGACGAATGCAGCAAGGTTCTAGGGAGTAGCGCCCCTTAGTGTATGTCATTCCTTCTGGATAAAGGTGGTATCATGGTATGGAGCCCAAATACTTAACCTCTGTGGTTACTGCATTATTATTATCTATGTGGTTTGTTGCGAATCGGGGATCCTCGGGAAGATCGGTGACGATCGGGGGATGGCATACGCGTGTCAGTAGTTACCTATTTTTGCAGAGGTAACCCGGCCTTGTGTTGGCAGAGATCTAACCGTAACGTTAGATTCTCGGGTCGTCTATTCCAGGGACGTACCCATCGTGGATAGGAAGTTCCTTAGCCTGACCATTTGTTGGAAATCCAAAGAAACAATACGATCTTGTACGGTTTTAGTTGTAGAACCTATCATTCACTTATGGTGGTCACCACTGTTTGGATGGTAGCTATAGTAGGCATAAGTGCGGAATGCCTATGCTGGCTAAGATTAATATTATACTTTCGAAATGTTTTCTACACTATGCACTAATAATAATATCAAAATGATTTGATTTTGCGTATCAAGCATCTTTGACTATCATAAGAAGAAATCTCCTCCAATTCTGCGTTTGCATTGTGTGTGTGGTGGGAGGTCTTATGGTAGTTTCATTTTCCAAAAGCATTGCGAATTGACTTATCCTGTTGTTTATTTTAAAGAATAACTGTTTTACGATCTCACACCAGTCACCATGACTGACTCGGAGTTTATTGTTCCCTTCTAAACTCTGGGTGCCCACCAATTTCCACACGGGCAGCCTAGAGTTATATTATCAGGATATCCTGGATATTCTGGAGCTTTGGAGATAAGCTGGATGGCGAGACGTAGTATTTGTATCTGATAGTATTTATTCCGCTGTGTATTCTGTATGAGGACAGGTTATATAACTGTCCATTGTTGTATATTGACTCTGATGATTGATGTATGTATAAAATGATATAGTTCTTTGTTTTAAAAGACTAGTAATTATCTATTGTATATTGTTCCGCTGCGATGTGTAAGATTCTGATATTGTTCTGTTTCTGTTCTCTGTTGTTGTTCTGTTATTCTTCTTTCTTTTCTTTTTCTTCTCTTTTTCTTCTATCTTTTCTTCTATTTCTTTTTCTAAAACCCTCACTATTGGAGTTTCCGGCACTCGATTGCTCGACAGTCGATAAAGTGAGTATCGATGTCGAATTTTCGAAAGTCGAAAATTTCGGGATGTGACAAAGTGGTATCAGAGCATATGGTTAAGCGACAACCCTGCTCTGTTGGGTGTTACTCATTAGAGATAGAGTCAGTAGTACTCTAGAATGAGTTGAGTGTAATAATAGATATGAGCGCGTATTTGTTATTTGAATATGAAATTGTTTTATATTGTGTTGACTTATCGGTTGATTGTTTATAGATTCTGGTCGGTGCAGTCTAGCTAACTGTAATCGATAGGGGTTTCTAAACTCTTAAACAAGATAAACCGACACAGTATTGATTTTAAAATGGGGTAAATGAAATAATTTTACCCAAACTATTTTGTATAGAAAAGAAATGTTTTCTATGAATTACTATAGTATATGGTTGCATGGTTGTTAGAAGTGATAATATTAATCCATCATCATTGAAATTGAATAAGAAATTAAAAATCGTAACTCCAAAGTTAAGAAATTAATTCACATATAAATGAAATTTAAGAATGTAAATTATAAATGTGAATTGTAATTTAAAACGGAATTCCAGAGAAGTTTTTGGAAATGTTTTGAAAGGAACTTGAAAATTTTGGAGATTTGGAAAGTTAAATCATTTTTGGAGTTGAAAATGAATTTCGAAGGTTTTGAAAAATATTTTGGAGAGTTGAAAGCTCTAAACTCTTTTAGGTCGCTGGAAAATAATTCCGATGATGATCGCGACATCATCGGTGTTCATTTTCGGGTATCCAAAAGAGAAATTGCTGCCAAATTATTTTAAAAGGAAGTTGTTTGAAAAGTTGGGTTTTGTTTTGAAAGTTCAAAGGATGATTTGACTTGTTTTCAAAATGGTTTTGAAAAGGTTGAAAAGACTCTGGAATACTATAAAGAATATTTACGGAATATTATTGAATTGATAACTTATACGAATAGAAATTGTTAATGTGAAATGTGAAATTGTTGGAATTAAGGTTCATTAACAAGTGAAATCTATAAACGTGAATTGAAAGTATAAGGAAACGAATTCATATATAAATAAAATGGTAAATATGAAGTGTAAATGTGATTTATAAATGAAAATGGAATTCCAGATAGATATTGGAAAAAAAATTTAAATTCATTAATGAAATGAATTTGTAATATGAATATATAAGTGATTATAAATCGAAATGTAAATAAGTTAATAACTTATAGAATATTTGGAATTTGATAGAAATGAGATTCAAATTGAAAATGAATGAATTAGTGGATGAATGGATAATTTGCAATTGTAAATGAAATTGAAGACAAATTTGAAATTGTAAGTGAATTGGAATTTGTAATGAGTTAGTAATTGAAACTAAGCTAAAAGAGCAATTATGAATGAAAGTTGTTTGGTTAATAGAATAAACCGAATGAAAATATGAAATGCAAATTAAATGGAATGGAATCAATTGCAAATAAAGTAGAATTAAAATAAATTGAATTTGTATCAATTTGAATTGGGTATAAACTAGAATGGATATGAATTCATTTTGTTTAAAAACGAATGTAACTTCAACCGTAAATATATAAGCATATACTGAAAATTTTGTAATAGAAATTGCAAAATGTTAGTTTGAATGTGTAACTAGATATCATGGCTAGTAGATATACAGGTATACAGGGAATTGGATTTGATTTCAAAGACAATTCGAATTGCTCGAAAAGGTAAGTATTTGAGTTTTAATATGAGTTTTTGATGATTTCTCTCTAGCCGCTTGGCTTTTTCTTTTTCTTTTTGAAATCTGAGAGTCCGTAGGGACGTTTTGTAGTAGTGCCGTATTAGCCGCGCAAAGGAGACGCTGGCGAAATTTTTTGGAAATTTCGGGTGTTAGAAAATTTTTGAGAAATTTTTGAAGTTAAAATTTGAATTTAAACTCGAATTTGAATTTTCAAGTTAAACAATGTTGTTTTGAAACTTATAATTGAAGTTGGAAATTTAGTTGAATGATAACGAATCTTTAGTAGAAAGATTTGTTTTGAAGAATTGATAAAACTATTGAATGTTGAAAAATAGTAGACGAGTTAAGGACCATTTTTCCTAACTTGTAATTTCGAGGACGAAATTCTTTTAAGGAGGGAAGTTTGTAACGACCCAGAATTTTGAATAAATTAAATTGAGAATATTTAATTAATTTTAAATATTTGAACGACGATTTAATTTGAATCCCGAATATAATTCAGAATTTGACGATTAAATTATAAAATTTAATCTGCTGAATGTTGAATAAAAATTTAAATCTTCAATTTAAAGCTGAAGAAAAATATTTCAAAAGCTTTTAAAATTTATATTGATAACACTGAAGATAATAGAAACTTTCAGAAGTGAATTTGAAACTGTTCGGTTCAGTTTTGAATTTTATCGTTCAAATTGAATTTAAAAATAGCCGTTCGAGGCGCAGTCTCGGAATTCGACGAAACCAGTTCCATTGGGTCCGTAATATTGAATTATTATCAGATTTCAAATTTTGTATTTTTCGGAATTCATATGTGAGAAAACGACAGGTAAACGCGTTGAAAGTTGTATCGAAACAAACTGAGTTTAAAATTTAAATTTAAAATTGAAAACAAAAGACAGCGTCCCTAACCTCGTGCCTAAATTCACGCCAAATATCACGGAAGAAATCGTGATAACCATAACTCTATACCTTCGTTACTCCTCTTCAAGTTCAAAAGACATCAGAACGAAATCAAATTCGTTTCGAAAATGGCCGCCCTCATTCTCTCGTTTCAAATAAAATAAAATTAAAAAAAGGAGGAATCGCGAGTACGATTAGGGTATGGCTCGAGCGAGCAGGAATGGCGACCGAGGCGTTCGAAATTGGGGGTCGCTCGCGTTCGAGCGGCGACCTGGCACTCGGCAACTAGAGGAGGCTCGCAGGGGCTTGGGTGGCGTCGTGGGAGGTCAGCGATCATGAATTGTTCTCGTGACTGGCGCGATGTCGAGATTTTCTGGGAGGAGGGATCGCGAGCGGTGATCGAGTCAAAGGCGGCGGCGTTCAGGCGAAGCTGGGAACTCGCGTAGGGCATGTTGGCAATCGAGCTGGGAAGCGTGCTGGGTTGGAGTTCGATCGACAGCAGCGAATGGGAAGCTCGAACTTGAGAGGCATCGCGATCGAAGTCGAGACTCTGGTGGCGATTCGCTAGGATTTTGGCAAGTGGATGGTCGCGATTGACGCTGAAGGAATACTACGTTCGAGGGTCGAACGTCGCAGTTTTGGGTTCGTTCGAATTCACATGGAGCAGAGGTAGCTCGAGTCTGTCAATGGCATCTAGGTTCGTCGAGTTATCAGGCAGCGAGGTATATTAATTTTATCATTAATGTAGTTCAATACATATATATCTACAGATTGAGAAAAAAATGATAATAATAAATAAATTTGTTAAAGAGAATGTGTTCAAAATTAAAAGTATTGATTTTTGCTGTAGGTCTTAGAAAATTTATATTTTGATTTAAAAAGATACATAGACAGAAATTATAATAATGTATACATATGCAAATGTAAAATATATATATAGTTTAAAAGAAGAATTTTAAAAAGGGAATCAGTTTAAAATATTATATTTGTTTGTTAAAAATAAATCATCAACAATTAAATTTGTTAGATTTAATATAGAAGTTATAAAAAGAAATTGGTTTAAAATTAAATCACTGGCAAATTAAATTTATTGAATGGGAAATTTATTGTTTGATGATTGGTTCGAATATTAATAAATCGTATAAATGTTTATACAGTTTGAGATCGTAAAGGGAACAAAACGAAATGGAAATGGATTGCGAATAAAAGCAAAGGTGAGATTTTCTCACTCGAAGAAAAAATTTAATATTGCAGTTATTTATTGACTGTTTGATTGCTATGTTGATTGTGATATTAGATATTTTAGGATATATCTATATATATAGCAGTATATACATATTGGCATATGTATATATTGGATTGATGATTTCCCGCCTCGTATAGCGGATGAGACCCTATTGCGCCGTTAGTAAGCGGATTTATAAAAACCCATATACCGCGATAATTCCGTACTGGAGCGGAATTGGTATTGTGCTAACGTCTTTGGATGCAGGGAAACAGGTTGGAGGGATCCAACTGGATTCCTCACCCGTAGTTATTTATTTACAAGATTGATGTATATTCTGTTATCATATATTGATATATGATGTTGATGTTGTGATTGACTAATTGATGCGTTGCATCATTGGATTCAATTTTTGAAGTTTTAAAATAATGATTTTAACTTTAAAAGAGATTTTTAAAAGTGATTTTTTGTAAGTATACGTTATTAAATTTTCGAATAAATTTACAAACGTTAAAATTATTAAAGTTATAAAAGTTAAGATTTTGGGTGAAATATAACCCAGAGATGATTTTTTTGAAATAAACAGTTAAGTAATTTATAAAATAGCTTAAATGTGGATTTTCGAATTATTAAGAAACGATGGGTATAAAAGATGTACAAAAATTGATATTTATCAATTAAAATTATTGGAATTTTAAACGAGTTTTATAAGTGTTAAATTTGTAAAGATGTGAAACTTATAAAATTATAAGTTGTAAAGATAGGAAATTTATAGGATTATAAATTGTGAAGATTTGAAGTTTATGGATTTATAAAAATTGAAGTTTTATAGATTTATAAAGTATGAAGTTATAAATGAATGGAATTGTAGAATAAAAGATTATAAGAAGGTTACTTGGAAATTGGATTTTGCCTTTAAATGGAATATCTATCGAATTGATTTATAAAGAAGATTTATAAATCAAAGTGGTTATAAAATAAAGATAGGAAGAGAATTTATAAAACGTTGTTTTATAAACTCGAGATCAATTGAATTTGATAAATTAAATATAGGAGATTATCAAAGAAAATATATTCGCAATTTTGGATAGCGAATTTTTATTGAAATGAACATGTGTAGAAATGATTGAAATGGGGTTAAGTAAATTATATTCACGATTTTGGACAGTGAATATATTGTTAAGTAAAATGGATTCATTTTTGAAGAAGTAATATTTTAAAAATGAAGTTAAACATTTTAAAGGTGTTTTAAAATGTGTTATGAATCGAAAGCATAGATTTCAACATTTATTGTTGAAATAGACGTTTTCGAGAAATTTAAGGAAATGGTGGACTATAACACTGTTGTTATAGTAAAAGATTTCCGAAAGGAAATGGTTTGATGTAGTATTGGGATTTATATACCTATCTTAAAATCCGAATCCCTATACTAGTGATTTTTGAGTCGTCGTAACGATGTTTTACGTAACATTCGTTTTGACTCAAATAAAGGTGTTAAAAGAATATTTTCCTTAAAAGAATGAAATATATACTTAATTTGATTTAAGTATATTGAATATTTTCAAATGTTGAAAATAAATAGATTTGTGAATTACTTATTATTTAATAAGTATGGAAATACTTTTCCAATATGAAATGAACTGTTTTGAGAAATTATCTTTGAAAAGATAAATTGAAATTGAATATTGAAAACGATTTGAAAATCGTATATCAGTAGATATTTTTGAAATATAAATTCACTTTGGAATTTATAAAAGAAATGGAAATTCGTTTTAAAGAAAATAAACGTTGGTTTATTTTTGAAGTGTGGAAATTTTTATATCTAGTGAAGATATTTTTAAAGATGAAATAATTTGGAAAATTATTTGGAATCTGTTGATGTTGCGCATCTTTATTGATAGTTAAATAACCGACTATCAATAATTACCTTGAGTAGGTATTTTTTGTGAATTGGATGAATTTGAATGCCACACTTATTTTTGAATAATCGCTCACTATTCGGGTTAACCGGGAAAGGACCATGGGGTCGTATAACCCATTCCGAATATGTGATACGTCGTTTTAAATCGAATTTGAAGACCGGTGTTGAAGACCGGATATTTTTGAAAACGGAAGGATTACCGTCGAGTTACTCTACATCGGCTGATCTCCGGTTTAGAGGTTTTATCACCCTTAGTGACGGGAAGTCCTGACGTGATTGAAAATTATCCGGAAATGCAAGGGCTTCGTGAGAAGTGCCTTCGGTTCTGTTCGATCCCGGAACAGACTTGTATGGATTGTGTGTCTGACGTTACAATTTGAGATATAAAGCTGATTTCTTTCAAATACATTTCTGTTGGTGGCGGAGAATTTATTCTCTTAGCTTAACACCCTTCTCTGAGACGTACGAGCTCAGTGGTTGTGTAGTTGAAATTTATCAGCGATATATCCCAATTTGGTAACGTGGCATACTGAGTGTCGCTGTGAAATGATCAGTGTTTGATCATTTGCGATATGATCATTTGTTTGATCTTATATCTTTGTGATCATAGGTTGATCATTTTGTTTGACCCGAAGCAGGGCTTTTTGAGAAAGCGTAGCTTTGTGGACGAGACTTCGACGAGCCTCACACCCCGGAAATGGTCGAAACAGGACGAATGCAGCAAGGTTCTAGGGAGTAGCGCCCCTTAGTGTATGTCATTCCTTCTGGATAAAGGTGGTATCATGGTATGGAGCCCAGATACTTAACCTCTGTGGTTACTGCATTATTATTATCTATGTAGTTTGTTGCGAATCGGGGATCCTCGGGAAGATCGGTGACGATCGGGGGATGGCATACGCGTGTCAGTAGTTACCTATTTTTGCAGAGGTAACCCGGCCTTGTGTTGGCAGAGATCTAACCGTAACGTTAGATTCTCGGGTCGTCTATTCCAGGGACGTACCCATCGTGGATAGGAAGTTCCTTAGCCTGACCATTTGTTGGAAATCCAAAGAAACAATACGATCTTGTACGGTTTTAGTTGTAGAACCTATCATTCACTTATGGTGGTCACCACTGTTTGGATGGTAGCTATAGTAGGCATAAGTGCGGAATGCCTATGCTGGCTAAGATTAATATTATACTTTCGAAATGTTTTCTACACTATGCACTAATAATAATATCAAAATGATTTGATTTTGCATATCAAGCATCTTTGACTATCATAAGAAGAAATCTCCTCCAATTCTGCGTTTGCATTGTGTGTGTGGTGGGAGGTCTTATGGTAGTTTCATTTTCCAAAAGCATTGCGAATTGACTTTAAAATTATCCTGTTGTTTATTTTAAAGAATAACTATTTTACGATCTCACACCAGTCACCATGACTGACTCGGAGTTTATTGTTCCCTTCTAAACTCTGGGTGCCCACCAATTTCCACACGGGCAGCCTAGAGTTATATTATCAGGATATCCTGGATATTCTGGAGCTTTGGAGATAAGCTGGATGGCGAGACGTAGTATTTGTATCTGATAGTATTTATTCCGCTGTGTATTCTGTATGAGGACAGGTTATATAACTGTCCATTGTTGTATATTGACTCTGATGATTGATGTATGTATAAAATGATATAGTTCTTTGTTTTAAAAGACTAGTAATTATCTATTGTATATTGTTCCGCTGCGATGTGTAAGATTCTGATATTGTTCTGTTTCTGTTCTCTGTTGTTGTTCTGTTATTCTTCTTTCTTTTCTTTTTCTTCTCTTTTTCTTCTATCTTTTCTTCTATTTCTTTTTCTAAAACCCTCACTATTGGAGTTTCCGGCACTCGATTGCTCGACAGTCGATAAAGTGAGTATCGATGTCGAATTTTCGAAAGTCGAAAATTTCGGGATGTGACACACTCGTTTTGGAATCACCCTCAGAGTTAACGACAATAACCCTTGCACTCTGAATCTTCATCTTCACTTGAGATTCACGACCTATCGTTAATTTGGATCGATGTGGTATTCGGGTCTCCAGACCTGGAATTCCGGTATACGGAAACCTGATCCCGGTCTCATCGAAATCCAAAACGTATCTTTTAAGGGCCAAGTTGTTTTAAGGTTAAAACAATTCAATTCTTATCTATATACACAAAGATAGATAATTCAATAGATAATCTACATTATCATCCCAAACAGATAATTCACATTATCATTATAATTCAACCAAACATCCATATCATATATCAATCATATCTCATCAGAGATATCAAACAATGAAATACATTCAATCTCATTCATCCATCCTTAAGCAATGATTTATATCATCTAATTAATTTAAAGTGAATTAAACTAATTACTTCATTCTATAAATCCTGCTTAATTAATTATTAATTAAACCAATTAATTAATCATTACTCTAAGTATCCATCTACATTAATCATTCCTGATTAATTACCCTTTAATTACTTTAAGTAATTAATACTTAATTAATTTCACAAATTAATTATCTTAAACCATTCAGTAATTAATCTTTAATTACTTCATTAGTTAATTAACTATACTTGATTACATTAATCCTTAATTAATTACAATTAATTAATTACTTTAATCACTAATTATTTATTAATTAATCTTAATTAACCAATCCTTAATTACATCATTTAAATTAATTATATTTAATCATTAATTCTTAATTAAACCACATTTATTAATCACCTTTGATTAATAATATTTAGTAATTAACTACCCTTAATTACTCTTCCATAAATTAATTTCTCTAAAATTAATTATCCTTTAATTAATCCCTTGATTAATTATACAAAAGTAATTAAACTAAAATTACTTTTATTATTAAAAATCTTCTTTAGTTAATTACATCCTCTAATTAACTTTAATTACTTTCCTAAGTAATTACTCTTTACTAATTACATTTAAGTAATCACATCTCTAAATGATTATCTTAAATTAATTTAATTAATTAATTTAACTTAATCAAATTTATTTAATTAATTACCTTAAGTAATTAATTCCTTTAATTACTTCCATTAAGTAATTCTACTTAACCAATTTCATATAAATTAATTAATCTAATTGATTATCAAAATTAATCATATTAATTAATTATTTAATAATTCCTAATTAATGAAAAACATTTTAAGTTATTTAAAACAATTTCAATTCAAAACTTTCCTTTAATTTCAAACTTAAATACAGATTTAATCTTGATTCTAGATTTAACTTAAATTTTTAAAGCTTTCCTATATTTAACTTCATTTTGAAATTCTAACTATTTAACCATTTAGAATAGATAAACAATTTAAGTTTTTAAAACTTATTTTAAAAGAACTGAAATTTAATTCAAATTCCAGATTTTAAAATCTCAGATTTAAACTTATTTTAAATTTCTATTTTACAATTTAAACTTTTCAGTTTAAATTTAAAACCAATTATACTTTACTCTTAAAAGTTTTTAAATCCAAATTTAAATTTCAAAACTTAAATTATTACAAAATCTCAGATTCAACTTATTTTTGAATTCAGATTCAAATTCAGATTTTAAACTAAATTTAAATTTCTTGATTTCATTTAAACTTTACTTAAAAATGAAAACAGAACAGGTTTCTATTTTAAAATTTAAAACCTATAAACAAAAGTTACCCGAGCCCATCACAAATTCCCCCGAGCCAAAACCATATGTGCTTCGAGTCACTCGCTCAATAAACTCGAGAAATACCCGAGTACTTCCATTGTTAAATCCCAAACGAAAACACTGATACACGTGATACTCGTTTACGTGCACAATCGAAATGATCGCCTCCGACCATCGATTCCATCGCCGGCATCTCGTCCACGACCATCTCTTACGATCTCGATCACCAGAAACTCGAACAAACGCCTAAATCGAAATCGAGAAATCTCGATCACAAAACTGGGAACAGACCCAAACCTGGAAATCATTCGTGCTCACTTCTCCGATCACCGTCGACTGAAACTCCGGCAAATGCTTCGATATTTCACTAACTTCCATCACCTAAAATCCTACTACACTCGATCAACCCGAGCAATTGCTATGAATCGAAATGCTCAACCTATTCAAACTAGGTTTAGAAATTTAATCGGCCAACCACCATCGCTACGGTCATCAATACGGCCATCCAACATTTTTGCCACAGTACCTGATCATTCCACTTCCTCCCCTAGTGACCACGACCTTCCCGAACTCTTAGATCATCAGGAACTACCCAAAACGTGAAAACTGTTCAACCCCAAACTGCTCCTTCGTTTGAATGTTAAAAATTTTGATTTCTCTTTTAAAATTCATGATTTTAAACAAGGATCCAGATCATATGCCTGAATCATTAAATTACGAAGTTTGAATTTTAACAAAATTCAAGATTTCCTGTTCTACTTTTATTTCCAGAGCAATTCTTATTTTATTTATCTTAAATAAAATTTTAAACTCTAATATATGATATAACAAACAATTTTTGTTTATAACTTACATCATAATATTAACTAGGTCAAGAGATACAGAATTTTTAAATCTAAACTTAAACTTAAAAACTGGGAACAGAGATACACACAAGTAACAGACATGCACACCAACATATTCATATACAAACATGCACAGATATTTACTTAAAAATATACTCACAAAACAAACTTATATCCAGAGGTAAACATGCAAGCAAAACATATAGAATACTTAAGCTTTTTTTTTTAGAAAAGTGTTACTCACCAGATTAAAATGAAGAACAGAGCTACTTTGAAACTGCTTTAAACTTTAAAACTGAAATGCCTTTGAAACTTTAAAACTTCGATTTAAAAACTTGAATTGCCCTTGCTTTTAAAACTTGAATGCTGGCTTTAGTTAGAAAAGATCTCAGTTGCATGCAGACTGGAGTTTGATTCCAGGTTGTAGATGATGAGAATGAATTGCAGGCTAAAGACTTGATTTTGGAATGAATTACAGTTTATTTGAGGAAGATGTTTATTGAGTTTGATTTCAGATTGTTTTTGAAATGAATTGCAGATCTTTGTTTTTGGTTTTGAGGAAGATTATTGTCTTTGGGAATTTTTGTTTACAGGCTGAAAGTTTTCTTTAGTTTTGAAAAAGAAATAGAAAAGAGAAAAAAGAATGGAATGAAAGCATGTGTTTATATAAGTAGAAATGATTTATCTAATTAAAAGAAAAACAAAAATCTAAAACTTGACAATTGTCATTCTTATTGTTTTATTAGTGTACACTTGTATTTAGGTGTCTTTATAGATTTACACATGTAATTTAAGTAATCCTTATTTATTTTTAATGTAAATAAAATGCCTTTCTTTATTAATTAAATACTTATGTATATATATATAAAGTATTTTAAAGAAAATAAAACCAATTATGTTTATAAGTAAAAGTTTATACATATATTTTAAAATCCAAATATTTAAAATATCTATCTTTGAATTTCAAAACTAATTTACATTCAAATTCAAATTATATTTAAAATCCAATTTAAAGTCAAGTTATATACATACATATATAACTACACATTCAATTTGAAATAACAATTCTATTTTATATTAAAATCTATTTATTTTCCATAAATAAAACAATACACTATTAATATTGTATTTTAAACTTATCTATATATATATACTCTTAAATCTTATTTATTAAGTAATATTTTTTTTTTTTTTTTGAGATCATGGGGAACCTTAAGATCATGGTATTCATTGATACTCACTTAAGTAAACCCCATGCCGTGTGTCTACCCCGCTTTTATTTAGTCGTCGCACACGGATGCGTAACGTTGAAACTCCCACTGATGGTTTGGCGCTGGGATTCGAACCTGCCCGGACGCAGTCCTTTGGTTCCCATCTCCCAGCTCCCAAACCAACCGAGCTACGAACGGCGGGTTTTATTAAGTAATATTTAAAAAGAAATAAAATAATCCTGATTATTAATCTCATTTCAAAACCATATAGATATTTTGTTTAAATAGCTTTGAAAAGCAAATATTAAATAAATCCAAATCTCCAAACTATCAATATATGTATTAGAAATTTAAAACAAGAATTTATTTATTTATTATGTTTCAACCCAAAGCTAATCTATTTAATATATATACTTATACACATACATTATAAATAGAAATCATTTTATTAATTTTTTAAAGGATAAATTCACTAATTAAATATTCATTTAATTAGATTATTAAATAAATTCAAATATTTATTATCAAAAATTATCAAATCAATTTAATTATTTAAACAGATTATTAAATTGATATTGCCCCAAATCTCCAAACCACCTACCACCATTTTTACCCATGCTCTCGTTCCCACTCTCTCTCTCCTCTTCCCTGCCATGAAAAATCAAGTACCAACCTAGCTCTATCCTAGTTAACGGCCAGGAAGAAACACCAATGAGTTTGTAATATCTCGCATATGCATTAATTCGAGGATTGGGTGAGTGATTCTTGGGGGTGGAGAATGGGCACTACGCCATAAATGGCCTACTGCAACACAAAAAAAATGTTGGCTCAGGCCCGAAAAATGTTGCCATAGGTCTATGGCAACACTTTTAGGGTGATGCAATTTTTGCCGTTGCCTTAGACCTCAAAGGCAACATTTTGACTATCTAATGCAACATAAGTAATATTGTTGCAATAGAACCCTATTTGGGTCTATGGCAACACCCATAGGTATCTATAGCAACATTCCAAAATGTTGCTATAGATATGAACTTTTTGAATTTGTGGGGCCCACAATGTAGAGCATATTTGATTTTTTAATAAAAATAAATATTTTATTTAATAAAATGCTATTGCACAGAATTTGATATTTAAACAGTAATTTATTTAAATAAATATTTTATTTCAACATTTGAAATAGTACAAATTCCAGACTCCACTATTTTACAATTCAATGATATATAACACTGATATTCACATATATAGATATTCCTCACTACATCACTCAGTTCACTCATTACATATGCAGTTTCAATTTATACAGACACCGACACTGACAAATATATGCCGAGCCGAAGGCGAGCCGAGTGCCGAGCCGAAGGCGAGCCGAGAAGCGGGTCCGGGCGCAGCGCCGGCGGGGGTCCGGGGCACCGCAGTCCCGGCGGGGATCGACCTTCTTTGAAACCTGTCTTCAAGCTCATGCACATTTGATTTGACTCTGTCTTCAAGCTTATATCCAGCTGTCCAGTCTTCAATATCTGTCACATATAATTCAAAAGCAGTAATCTGGAAAATAATATTTAACTCGAACAGAAAATGAAAATGTTTTTGTTATATTATTTGCCTCAGGTATTTGGGTTGTTTCTTTTCATAAGTGCATAAGCCAAACATGAATGCAACACATGGATACAAGGCAGTATGGAAGACAGCAAGCAACAGGTCAGGCAAAAATGCACAAAGGAGAAGCCAAGTGCACAAAGTAGTACTCAACACAGCAAGCAACATAACATGACCAAGAAATGAATGTACATGGATGAACATACATGCATCATAAGGCTTGGTACAAGAAACTACTCAAGTGCAACTACTCAAGTGCAAGTTCATACTCAAGTGCAGCCAGATATGTAGACAAGCCAAAAAATCGGACACGGCACAAGGTCAAACCCGAGTCATCGACTGGATTCAACTCAGGGCCAAGCAACCAACAAAACAAACAAGAACCAGGTTCAGCAAAATATAGACAAGCCATTGCAAGAAACACAGCAGTACACATAGGCAGCCCATCAAGCAAAAACAGTGAATGTATCAGGCATGTACAAGAGAAACCTAGGTAGTAACATGATATATAGAGGACTTGGAGCATCAGTTCATGTTAAAGAACAAGGTTAGCATGGTACCAGTTCAGTCCAGACCAAGCAAAACCAACAAAGCTCAACACACATATGTTTGTATTCATCATTGCAATCCAACATACTAGATTTCTCAAAGTCCAACAGAAAGATTAAACTCGAGATTATAGGAAATAAAGCCTATAAATAAATCCCAATTCATCATCGGCAAAAGCGTGCGAGTGTAACCAATATCAAGAATATTCAAGTAAACCTGAAGGCAGAAAACATACCAAATAATATCACATCGCACCCGACGACGAAGTCAAAGCAATTCGAGCAATCAATCAAGGAGAACGAAGGAGCAAGCTACCAGGAACGTTTCTCACACTAGATTCGATCAATCAGAGCATCAAAGCAATTAGAATCGCGTGCCCTAGTTTTCACCGAAACCAATTCGACTACCCCCTGCCACTCTGACATCAGGCCCCAACCATGAAATTGCGACCAAATCAGCAACTCCCTGAACCATCGCAATCCCACAACCTTACCTCGAATCACCAGAATCGCCAAAAACCTGAACAAAATCGCAAATCCGGAAGTAGTGAGGAAAACTGACGCGAGGCGAAAGAAAATAACGGAAATTGATATGGCCGACAAGGGATAAAAGCAAAGCCAGTTATTCTCCAGATCGAAGAAACAAGGAGGAGCGGAATAAAAATTAGGGATTGGAAAATTGGGGTTGAGAAACGAAAGCGGATGAGTGAAAAGTAAAGCGGGAAATGGAAATTGGTAAGGTGTGGATCGATGGTGTGAATCGACGGTTGAGATTTTGTTTTAAATGGTGGTGTGGATCGCTGAGGTGTAATTTTTTTTTTAATTTTTTAATCTGAAAACATCTATGGCAACACTATATAAAAATGTTGCATCGTGTTACACTTGTTTAGCTAGAGCAACACATTTCTATGGCTAAGGTAACACCAAAAATACAACGTTGTAGTAGGACCAAAATTCTATAGCTATCGCAACATTTTAGCTGGCAACACCTTGCAAAAATGTTGCAGAAGGTCATTTATGGCGTAGTGGGGGTAGCGCGTTTGGAAGATGATGGAGTGAAGTGGAGAGGTAGTTCGGTGAGGAGGAGGAGTGTGAGTTTAGCACGGTGATGAGGAAGGAGAGATATGGAGTAAGTTTGAAGGTTTGGAAAAGTGAAATAGAAGTGGGAGGAAATGAAAATCTAGGCTTTTATATGATGAGGGGAAAGCTGAACGGGTACTATCCCATAGAACCGGTCAACTTGCTTTGGAGGGTCGGTAAGGGAACGTAACAGACGTTACCATGTGAACCGACTGTGTGGGTCGGCCTTTGTATGCCGACCCACCCCTTGTTTAAAAAATTAATAATAAATAAATAATATATAAATGAATAATAGAGGTAAATATAATGATGATAAAATATGATATGAGAATGTATATACATATAATAAAGATTAAGGTTGATAATCTGGAAAAGAGACAAATGCTACCGGATAGGTGAAGGAGCGTGGATTTGGAAAATCCACTGTGATTCAACCTTCGAAAGGTTGTATACACTCAGCTTTTGAAAAGTTGTATCAGGATTTTGAAAGTTTCTTCAAGATTAAGCTAGTAAGTTCGGACAACATGAAGCTTCGTCAAAGGCCAATAAAGAACGACCGTCGGTTATCAATCTGGACGAATTAATCTTTGGAAGCAGGGATTGCACGTTGATTCAAAGCGCGTCATGTTGATTCACACAACGCACTTTGGGGGGGAAATGTTACCTGGCTACGAGGCGATAGTTGAAGAGGCTATGGTTGAGCCTAGACGGGATTCAAACCAAAATAGATATGGAAGTATAAGAGTTCGGTGTAACTCGATTGATTTGATGTGCGAGTGGTTCAGCCTACATATATGGTTCGACATGTGTGGGTCAGCCATATTGGGTTGGCCTAGGTAGGTCGGCCTTAGAAGGATTGACATATGTGGTTTGACATACGTAGATGGTTCGACATGTATGGGTCGGCATTGGTGGATCGATCGAGGTAGGAAAGACAAAATGGATTGGCCTAAATGGGTCGGCCTAAGGGTTCAGACTTGGTGGCTCAGTATAGGTAATTAAATAATGGTATGTCGGCTTAGGTGGGTCGGCATAAGTGGATCAGTTTCTTGGGCTCGGTCGCCGCGGTTCGGCATAACTGGGTCGGTGCATTCTAAGGGGTTAGTGGGCTATATTTCTACGAAAAGTGAAGCATACATTGTTTCTTTACTTTGAGTCACATCGCTACTTGCTTCGAGTCACTTGAGGGTTGGGTTCGAATCATCCATAGGGAACCCTAGCTAGGTAGTGATGGTTCGACCAGAGTGGCTCGGTGACTATTGGGTCGGCCATAGAGGGTCAGTATGCATAGGTCGGTGCACAGGAGTTGTCATCTGTGGGCCGAAGTGTTTGGATCATGGGCCTGCATAGGGGAACCAGCCTGTCTTCATCTATAAACAGAGGGGCAAGGGTCCAGTTGTAGGGACCTTTTTTCGAGAACTCCAGGGATACTCTGCCATTTTCTATAATCGCTTCTTTTCTGTTCAAACTTGTATTCAAGTTGTTTGTTTACGAATTGTATCTGTACTCGAGTGATTGGAAAAGTAATAAAGATTATATTCAAAGTTGACGTAGGAAATTACGTTGAACCACTATAAATCTGATGTTCTCGTTTTTGTTGTTCCTTTTGCATTGAACTCTGTTACTTCTCTGCTTTAATTTACTTTCTTCATTAATCTCTCTACACAATTCTATTCAAGGGTGTTAATGACCAATTTTGGTGCTAACAACAAGCAAAGCATGTTCTAAAGAAAAATGGTTTGGTGAAAAATAAATAAGTTTTTGGAAGAGAAAATCTTAGTAAACAGCTAAATTTAAAAAGTCTAAAACATTTTTAAGGAAAGCTGTAAAGGTCTTTAAAAGAAAACGAGGAATAAGTTTTGAACATAGAATTTGTAAGTTTTCTCCTCTAGGTTTGGGGAATTATTTAAATTCAAAAAAAGCTGAAAAGATGAAAGTTTAGAAAGATAAAATGTTAAGTAACCAAGTACCTTTGAATTTAATAGAAACTTCAAAGGAACACTTTTAAAGGCAAGAATTTTGGGATTTTATGTTTCAAAAATTTAGAAGCTTTAATTTTTAAAATGAAATGATAAATACCAAGCCAAACTATTAAATATGGAGTAGATAGGAATCATTTCCTAGGTATGATGGGGAAAGTGTAAGGCTATGTAGGAAATTACTTTTAGTAGTATTAATAAAAGTTCCCATAAATTGTATATGACACTAGTGAGCACCTAAAAATGTTGCTTCATGTGTGTAGACTATAGAAGAATAGTAAAGTGATATTAGTAAGATAGTAAGACACACGTGATTAGGATAAATAGACCATAGTTGGGGGAAAATGAAAAGTAAAGGTAAAGAGAAAATTTCCCCAAGCTTAGTTGCCTTTTTAGATAGAGAATGCATAAATTAAAATCCTTATTCTTGCAGTAAATGAGACTTGGTTATTCTATTTTGAGTAGCGAAAGGAAGAGATGAATAGATCTTATTCATCGTGAGTAATACGACATAAGTTAGTAAAAAGTAATAGGTGGCAGGAGGAGCATATGAGTTACTTGGATTCCTAGTGTGGGACCTTTCTGTGTCAAAGTGGACATGGTCCTAGGCCTCCTAGGCCTAGAAGATAGATGTGTTTAGATGCTATATTAAAGAAAAGTAAAAGCAGATAAAAGTAACTAAAAGGAAAACAACAAACTTAAAGAAAGTAACAGAAACGTCAATAGAAATGAATGAGAATTGCAAAAGGAAAATTTATTTTCCCCATAAATTAAGCTTGAAAAAATTTTGAAATTTTTTTTCTTATGTGAACTGTGCTTGGGATGGTAAAATAGAGATTTTTATAGAATGGTAGCATAAGTTCCAAGTACAAAGAAAGAGATGCGCAAAAGTAAAACGGTAAATGTGAAATTTTTCGTTTTCTACCTTCTTTCTGACATATGAAATCGAGTTCGAAAAAAATAGATTTTTCTGAAATTCGAATATTAAAAGTTGTGTGGTAGGATTTGGATGTAAAATTCGTTAAACTACGCCACTATTCAGTATGAGTATGGGAAAAAAAATTGGATAAAAAATGTTTTGTGTTTTCAAAAGAGTGCATTCATATAGAAATTGCAAGGATGTTTAGGATGTGTGCATCATATTTTAAAAGGATTTTTTAAAGAAGAAAAGCATTCATATAGGAGATACCGCTTAGAAATTTATGTACATGCATATATTTTATGTTGAATGACACTTTGCACAAGAACATGGATGGTCGCAAAATTGGATGTACACAAAAATGGATGTGATTGATGCGAGGAATTACATAATTTTACCTTTATCGAATTTCAGGGATGAAATTTCCTGAACGGTGGGAGAATATAACACCCCGCATTTTTAGATAATTAAATAATCAAATAATAATGAACTGTGAAAATAAACATTTTTGGAATTGTCAGAATATGGCCTCAAAACTTATACCATTGTGTCCGTGGCAATTTTCTGATCAATTTTCATATATAACTTATCGAAATCCGAGTTAATATGAAGAAGTTACGAATAGAACAAGATATAAGAATAATGAAAAAAAGGGTAGGTCGACCTGTAGGTCGACCCAGAGCAATGTAAGGTCAACCCAAAAGGCTTAAGGTCGACCCTCATAGTGTCCAGGTCGACCTATAGTTCAACCCGCAATGTTGTACGGTCGACCCGCATTTTTTTGGAGCCGATGTTTGTTTCAGTGACGATTCTTGTTGATTGTATGTGACCCAAGCCGTACGTTGATAGATCTGATGGCTCAAAACGACCCTATGATGTGGTGGCTCCAGATTCAATGCAAAAATCCAACGATCTGAGATCACGAACTCCACTTTAAATAGGACCATAGGCCTAGCTATTTTCTCACAATCAGATTTTCTCCCAATTGGGTTCATTGCCTGAGGCTGGACCCTAAATAGAAAATATTTCTATGGAGAAGATCTTCTTAATAAAAATATTAAACACCTTAGAAAGAGATCCACGAAGACCATGGAGCAAAGCTAAGGACGACAGGTGAGTGGAATTAAATTATATAACTTTTACGTTTATGATATATTATCGTTAGATTCCCGTTTAATATTTAATTCAACATTTATTTTCAGTAATTAGTTATGTTAATTAGTTATGTTAAAAATTGTAAATTTTATAAGAGAGCTTATATTTAATTTATATGGAAAAGAAAGATAGAAGTCCAATTAAATATGAATAAAATTAGGCTTAACACCTATTGAGAAAGGCATAAGCCTAAAAGTAAGAATTTACAGTAAATTATGCTAAAACGGGAAAAATAAATTAAAAAGCGGGAAATTTTAATAACTTGATTTGGAAGTTAGTGATAGATTAGTTGGTTGGTTTAGAAAAGAGAATACATTTCCATAGTTTAATATTGTAAGAATAACGATAAACGTAATTGCAAGAATAAAAGAAAGAAAAAGGGAATTAGTGTAAAATAGAGACATTTATGTATTTTGCATTATCCAATACTTAAAGAGATAATAAAAGAAATACCTTGCAATTACACGTTATTGTTTATAGCATTATTTAGTATAAAAATATGGAAATGGATTTTTAGCACGGTTTTGGTAACCAACCAAATAGAATAGAACTACTTCCTAGAATAAAAGAGAATAAAGTGAAGAGTTAAAGAAATTAAAGAAGAAATCAAGTTAATTATTTGACAAGAGTAGAAATAATAAATAGAAATGTGCCTAGATCTGCATTTAGTGCATAGATAGTAGAATAAAAGCAAAGAAGTTATTATGATAAGTAAATTTGTGACAGTCGGGCGTAGTCCCAAGCTAAGATTGTTATATAATATAAGAGAACTAAAATGAACTCAATATCATAATAAAAGAGACATACTAGAATAGAAAGAGACACTTGCAATTACATTTATAACATGTAGGTTATAAAAGAATATAAAAGTAACAAATTGCAAGTATAATTGTAATGCATAGGTTATAATTAAAAAGAAAGAAACAAAAGAGGCTTATTTTATCAAACTTAGATCTTGGATTAAGTTAATAAGAAAAATAATAGAAGTGGCTTGTACCAGCAACATTCCCTTTCAGTCAGGAACTGATGGTCTCACAATAGTTAGGTGAGGCTTTGACACAATTATGCTGATTAGGTAAATAAGTAGCCAACAGAATAAGAAAAGTAAACTAAACGCATAATAAAAGATTAGACTTAGGGTCTAATAAAATAGTAAGATGCATTTAGAGCCGCCTAAAGGATGAAGAGCCTAACGAAGCAGTTCATCGTAGAATTTTAGCATAGAAAGATCACATCCAACATAGTTAGTTTGGGCTTGAAGGAAGTACGAGACTTCAACGGGACGTGAGGGTACTCTAAGATGGCCCTCTAGGGTAGGCCTAACGAAGCTGCACCCCTGGAGGCATGTCTGTAGGTGTTCCATCAAGAGAGTATGCCTTGACTGTTTTTGCATTGCAGACCTAACGAAGCGGACCTTTATAGGCAGTCAAAAGGTTGATGATTGCAGTAGGATATTTGTGAAGACCCAAAATTTTTGAGAATAAAAATTACTTTAAAGAAAAAAAAACAGGAAATGGAAAATAAATACCAAGAGTGAATGAAGTAAATAAGTGAGAGAATGATAGTTAGAGAAAATAAAAATGGGGAGAAAAATAGCTGAGTAAAGAGGAGCATTATATTCACATATTTTATGTGTATATATATATGTATTATATAAATAACCAAAGAATAAAAATAGCTTGAAAATGAATATCAGAAGTAAGTGAAGTAATTATGCAAGGGGATAATTATTTTTTTATATATATAGTGATGAGAGGAAAATGATTAAGTATAAAATGAATTCTAAAATTCACATGACCTGTATATATGTGAATATTGTATAGAAAGTATATACATATGATCAGAGAAGTATGGGATGATAAAATAAAAATCCTCTTGATAATTAAAATGCATAAAAATCAGTCAAGAAATATTTATGAGTGTGAATGCATTTTTGAAATAAATCAAGAGAGAAATAAATGATAAAATAGGTCAACTGAAAATTAAACTTATAAAAAGAAACATGAAAAATAACTCGGGTATAATAAAAATACATTGTCAAGTTGAGTCATAGGAAAACAATGTGCAGGTAAAAATCATGCAAATAGCATGCATTCAGAAAAGAGAAAAACAAACTATGTAACCAGAATTAGAAATCAAAAGAAAATGACATATTTAGCCACAACTACACACACCTAATTCTCTGAGTAATGCAAGGTTAAAATGGGTTTTTCCTTTAGTAAAACCCTAGTAAAATGATTTAAATCAAAAGGGAAAGCAGAGGTTTTCTCTGAGGGAAATACAGAAACACATTAAAAAAAAGAGGAAGAGCTCACACTGTTTTCAAGCTTAGGCATTCTCGGGGAAAAGAAGAGAAAGGTGAGTGATAATCACTTATGAGATTTAAGGCATTAAGACCCAAGTAAGGGCAGCCAATTATTTTATATGAAAATCATATTATGATTTCTGTTAATCTTTATTTCTCTTAATAAATATATAATGATCATGAATGGCATTTTGGTTGAATTTTTGGTTGCTGTTTTGATTTGTTTTTGGTATTGACTATTTTTGTTTTGAAATTTGTTTAATCAATCATACAACCTGATTACAGAACTGAGTTTATGACTCAGTTTTTATAAGAGAATAATTTGATTAATTTACTGAGAAATAGGGTATTAAATAAAAATGGAATAGGTAGTATGAACAAAGAGGTTTATGCTCATGTCTAGTTCATTTAAAAATTGATATGAACAAAGCAATATTGTGAAAATGTGTTGATTTGTTCAGATCAAAATCCAATATGTTTATGGGATTTTTTCAAAAACCATATCCTATGTTCACAGTAAAAAAAAATATGGTATTTCTTATAGTTTCAGTAGATTTATATAAGCAAAGAAAAATTTCTAGAAACCATTGTACTAGCAATTTTTAGAAAAAGGTGATCTAGCAGAAATGACTTTGAAATGGGTTGTGAAATTTTGGATGAATGTTTGGTATGTTTGGATATGATTTTTAAGGAAATTAAAATTCCTGACTTATGAAATGAAGAAAGGAAGACAAAAGTATTTCTGGAATTAAAAAGGAAAATTCCTCAAATGAATACATAAACATGGTCTCTAAATTACAAAATAATTTAGTAGTAGTGCCTTGATCTATTCATCATCAGGTGGATGATGGGTATGTGCATGACTTGTTCAAGTCCTGAAGGCCTCTGTGCAAGGGTTAACAGAATTGAGTCCTTTGCAATGCACACTTTGTGTTCAATGGAAAGAGTTTAGACCATATAAAAATGTAAAATGGATCTGGAAATGAGGTCTGTGGAATTTAAGAGTTTAAATCCATAAGAGTTTTGTACATGTACAATTGAACAAATTGGATGAATGACTGCTTGAATGTATGCTTGATGTATAGGTTTAATTATACATATGCTAAAGCTTATTATGGAACTGGAAAGCATCAAACCCTACATGATCTCTGCACAGTCCTAAAAGAATTTTACAAGTTATTTTTAATATTGATTTCACTCATACCAGAATTTTATTCTGACCCTATTTTTTCCCTTGCAATATTTGGGGTGTCTCATTTTATTGAGGCAGCTAAAAATATTGTTGCAGGTAGAGATGTATGAATAGCTTGCTTGGAAAATTAGAAGACCTACTTGAGTTTTTAAAAATGCAGTAGTTCATTGTAATAAAGATAGCTAGGCAAACTTTCTTAAGTCTATGCAAACCTTTCAGTATTGTAGTGGCTTTGTTCATTTGAAAAGAATTTGTAAAACTTAAATATTATATGTGTCTTGAGCTACTGATCTAAGTAACTGACTTTGATGGTTTCTGGTTGTGATGGAGAAAATTATGCCATGTAATTTAATATGTGGACATGCTTTCTTTATCAAAGTTTGTTAAATTTTTAAATAGAAAAGGTGCAGTAGTTTATGGATAAGCATGTAGCTAAAATTTGTTAAGTGATAATTGAATCTGGCATTGGCTAACCAGAAGAGCTTGACCATGACTTATAACTTATATAAGACCATGAGAAGCTTGAAATCTTAACCTGTTAATTCTCCTTGAACATCTGATTTTCCAGTAAAGAATTTGCATTGTATTGTATAGTAAAAATGAAATACATGCTTTATACTTATAATCTGGAATGCAACTATATTGAACTGACCTTAGCTAACCACCTATTTGGTTTAAGCTAAGTGAGTTTTGTCTTTAACAAATCTATTGAAAAAAAATGCATTGCCATGTAGTCTACCTAGATATTAAACATGCTAGTAATCCCACTGTTTGATTGATCACTATCATTTGTTTTATAATATGAGAACCTATCAGTACACTTCTCAAAATGTTAATCTAAAAGTTTTCATTAAACTGATTTTGATATTGCTCCAATCATTCTGTTTTCATATACATGCAAGTTTATATCTGGTATGCTAGATCAAGTTAGCATTTTTCTTACCTGTAGTTTTTCTTCTGCCTGGTCTATAACATACTTACCACCAAATGTTCATAAGATTATTTCCAAAATTATAAATTAAGACATGAGTATATTTACCTGACATAAACATTGTTTGAATAAGTAATAAGCACCCCGGGATAAATTCTCAAACTTGAGTTGTTTTTGTACTTTGCATAAATTCAAAGGAAAAAAATAAGCAACAAACTCCTAGATTCCCTGACATTAAAAGCATGAGTAGTTAATCCAGAAATTAAATTATTGGGCCATGAAACAAGTTGTGAAGTAAATCAATTAAATAACCGATTTGAGAAATAAAACAAAAAAATGGTTATATCAGAATTAAATAATAATCAAAGAGATGGCTATGTGACACAAAATCTCTTGAATATGAGAAACATTGTGTGATTGAATTTCTTTGCTAATTTAATTACTCTAATAGGCAAAGAAACATTTATATATCTTCATATATATAAATGACATGATTGGATTGAAATACTGATATTTTTATATTGGTAAAATATGGATCTTGGGGAAATGAATTAAAGAAGTGACCACAAAAAAAAATCACTAAAAATCACTAAGACAAATGCTAAAAGAAGTGGGTCACTTCAGTTGGTATCAGAGCTATGTTATTAAACATAGCAGAAATAAAGATCAAATCCTCTTATCAGAATACAATCTTATGAGACTAAATACATAACACTATTTTCAGTATAAATAAAACTACTGAAATAATTAAGTTACAAATTAAACTAACTAGTTATGTAAAAATCGTATAGCAAATCATGGTAGGAAGACCACCAAGTCATGGAGCAGGACCCTCCAATACAACACCAATGGTTAATTTGCAAGATTTGGTGAGGGCATTTAGAGAGGGAGCAGTGCACAGGGAAGAGAATCCTCATGAGGAATTAGCCAAACTATTGAAGACATTTTCAAATTTAGGAGGCAAAGATTTTGAAGGCACTGAAGGAGTTATGGGTGTGCAGACATGGTTGAGAACTCTAGAAAGAATATTTGCAGATATGCAAATCAATGATCAAAGGAAAAGGCAGATAGCTTCTAGGAGACTCAAAGGAGCAGCATTAGATTGGTGGGAGTGATCATCACAGGAAGGCCAGCAAATGAGATAACATGGGATCAATTCAAGGAGATGCTTGAGGTAAGGTTTGTCCCAGCAACAGCTAAGGCAACATTGCTTGAGGAATTTATAAGGCTGAGGCAAGGACCAATGAGTGTGACTGAATACACTCAAAAATTTGAGAGTTTGTCTAAGTATGGAACTATGCTCATAGGAAATGAAGAATCAAAGAATTCAAGATTTATTTAAGGACTTAATGCTGGTTTGAGTAGAGCAATGTTACCATACAAAGACAGGACATTTGATCAAGTCATAGACCTTACTCTTTCTTTTGAACAACATGACAATGCAAGGGAATAATTTAGGAGCATGAGGGCTAACAATCAAAAGAAAGGGAAAAATAGAGCACATCCCTATGACAAAAAAATATGGATAAGAAAGTGGAGGGAGCAGCCACTGGGGAAGCTAAGAAGAAAGTTACTTGTTATAATTGTGGCAAAGAAGGACATATGAGTAATAGGTGTAAAGCAGCCAAGAAGGCACCATTTAGCTGCTATAACTGTGGGAAAGAAGGTCATATTAAAAGAAACTGCCCAGAGTTTAAGAAAGGAGCAAAGGTAGGAGCATTGGAAACAAAGGCAAAGGAAAATGCAGCAGGAAGCTCTGGACAATTGGAAGGTATACTTCTAATTAAAAGACCCAATCACGGTTATATATGAAACTGGAGCCACGCATTCTCTAATATCACAAGACATAGTGGATAAATTAGCTCTCACATGCATCAAAGTTGAAAAACCCTTGTTTATTCAAAGTCTCCTGGGTAGCTCTTGTTTGCTAGGATTAAAATGTTTGGGAGTAGAATTAAACATAGGAGGAAATGTGTTTAAATCTGATCTGTTTGTATTGAAATACCCTGGAATAGGAATTATTTTAGGGGTAGATTGGTTTAGTAAATTCAAAGCAATTTTGAATTTAGAAAATTTCACTATATCTTTGAAAACAGAAAATGGTAAAAATATTTTAGTCATGAGTGAAATAGCTAAAACAAATTGTCTTAATCAAATATGGAATATGACTGAGAAGGAATTAATTTTAGAAAACATAGAAGTAATAAGAGAGTATCCAGATGTTTTTGGAGAGGTAGTAGGGGTACTAGACAATAGACCAGTTGAATTTCAAATAAGGTTAATTCCTGGATCAAGTCCTATCATCAAGAAACCTACTAGAATGGGTCTAAAAGAATTAATAGAATTGAAGCAACAGCTGGAAGAATTGGAGCAGAAAGGCTTCATAAGGCCTAGCAGTTCAAACTGGGGTTCTCCAGTGGTGTTTGTGAAAAAGCATGATGGTACACTAAGAATGTGTATTGATTATAGAGAACTAAATAAAGTCACCATCAAGAACAAATACCCACTCCCCAAAATTGATGATCTATTTGATCAATTAAATGGAGCAAAGATCTTTTCAAGGCTAGATTTAGCCTCTGGGTTTCATCAGGTGAAGGTAGAGGAAGAAAGCATTAAGTATACTGCCTTCAACACAAGGTATGGGTTATATGAATTTTTGGTGATGCCTTTTGGATTGACAAATGCACCATCATATTTTGTAGATTTAATGAATAGAACATTTAGAGATTTTCTAGACAAACTTGTGGTTGTCTTTATGGATGACATATTAGTGTATTCAAAATCAGAAGAGGATCATGCAAAACACTTGCATCTGGTTTTGTCTAGACTGAGAGCACATGATTTAAAGGCCAAATTCTCTAAATGTACATTTTGGCAGAATGAAGTAAAATTTTTAGGGCACATTGTTTCACAACAAGGGGTTAGTGTAGATCCAACTAAGGTGATAGCAGTGCAGTCATGGAGTAGACCCAAATCAGTGACTGAGGTGAGATCATTTTTGGGAATGGCAGGCTATTATAGGAGATTTATAAAAGACTTTGCAAGAATAGCCATTCCATTGACCAAGCTAACTAGAAAGGAGCAGCCATATGTGTGGCCAGAGAAATGTGAGCAGGCCTTTACATTGTTGAAGAAAGCATTGATGGAAGCTCCAGTTTTACAAGTACCCGAGGGAAATGAAGGATTAGTAGTTTACACAGATGCTAGTGGATCTGGACTAGGGGCAGTGCTCATGCAACATGGTAGAGTCATAGCATATGCATCAAGGCAAGTTAAGCCAAATGAAACTAGATATGCTACACATGATTTAGAACTAGCTGTTGTAGTATATGCATTGAAGCTATGGAGACACTATTTATTAGGTGCTAAGTTTGAATTGTTTACAGACCATAAGTCACTTAAATACTTGTTTTCCCATAAAGACTTAAACATGAGGCAACATAGGTGGGTAGAATTTCTTGTTGCCTATGATCTTGATATATTATACACCGCAGGAAAAGCTAATAAAGTGACAGATGCATTAAGTAGACATCAAGCAAAATTGGCAAGCTTAATGATGGCTGAGTTCAGGGATTTGACAATCCTTAGTGTGGTGGAAGTGAAAGAAGAAACTAGTGTATCAGATAAGACACACAATGAGATGATTGAATATGGTAAATTAAGCCTCATTTCTTTAAAGTCAACACTGGTTGATAAAATAGGACAAATGCAGAATCAAGATACAAATTTGAAGGAGAAAAAGAACATGATATCACAAGGCATGACAGTGGAAAACTATGAGGTAGATGATAAAGGATACTTAAGGAAAAAGGGGAAACTCTGCATACCAAATGTAGAGGAACTGAAGCAAGAAGTTATAGATGAGCATCACAAAACAAAATATACTATACATCCAGGTGGTACAAAAATGCACCATGATCTTAGGAGGAATTACTGGTGGCCAGGGATGAAAGGAGCAGTGGCAAAATATGTGGCAAATTGCTTGACATGCCAACAAGTAAAGGCAGATTATCAAAGACCCTCAGGCCTATTGCAACCTGTGGAAGTGCCTACTTGGAAATGGGAAAGCATATCAATGGATTTTGTGGATGGTTTGCCAAGAAAAAGAAGAGGCAATGATAGTATTTGGGGAGTGGTTGATAGGCTTACAAAAACAGCACACTTCATTCCTATAAATTCAAACAGAAATGCCCATAAACTAGCTCAGTTATTTGTGAAAGAGATAGTGAGGTTGCATGGCATCCCCAAGACTATCATTAGTGATAGAGATACTTTGTTTACTTCAAGGTTTTGGAGTAGCTTTCAAGAAGCTATGGGGACAGAACTGTAACGACCCGCCACTCATTCTACAGAATGACGTATCGTAAATAAGAAAGAAAGGGGTAGAAAATAGAAAAGAAGAGAAGAGAGAAAGAAACAACATTAGAATCTCACACAGCGGAACGAATAAATTATATTATATCACATAAATATTACATAGTATCATATACAACACTTATCAGAGTTACACAGATTACACATCACATACTAGACGGTTATAAACATCTGTCTAGTTATTACATCTCAATACAATACAGAGATCAATACAAAATCAACACAGCGGAAACTACTATCTATCTACAACGCCGAAGCCTCCTGCTCCATTGCTCCTCCACAATTCGTCAAGGCTAAACCTGAATCCCTTGGCTACTCGTAAAAATTTGAGTACCCAAGAGTTTATAGAACAGAAATAAACAACTTGGGTCAGACATGGGTCTGGTGTGAGTAACAGGTTAAACTTGCTTAACTTCAAAACCTTTTGAAAGAAAAAGTATCACGTAAGACTCCCCACAAATAAACATGGGTAAGTTTTTACCTTACGCTAACCAAAACATTTGATAGGAAATCCAGTTATATTATAATAGGGTCTAGGGTTTTCAAATAAATATGAAATAGCTGAAATTGTTACATTATTAAATTCCAGCATACTAGCCACAAAGTGGGTTATACAATCAAAACCGTAAGGGCACGTAGGAAGAATGGGTTTCCATACAATGGCAGGGCTACTGGGGTACCGCCCGTCACAGTACGTGGCCTAGATCACCGTACCGAGGAGTACGCCCGCTCCCCTGCAACACAAAGCCGGAACCATCCCTTACTGGATAATTCCGAACAAGATAACCCCGTAGTTGGCGCGACCAACCACACACTAAGCCGAATAAAAAGAAAAGGGACCTCTAGACAGGGATCTATCTTGCTCTCAGTGGGTGCTACCCACGAAGCCTTGCTGCACCTCCCCTGTTTTAGCCATTCCCGGTTGATGAGGCTTGAGGTTACGATTACCTTTAATCAGAACATATCACTTAGAATGCTCATCGTCCGCCTGACGATGTTCTGAAAGCATTCAATCCATACAAGTTCGTTCCGAGTTCGAACGAAACCGAAGGCATTATCTCGTTACACTCGTTTTGGAATCACCCTCAGAGTTAACGACAATAACCCTTGCACTCTGAATCTTCATCTTCACTTGAGATTCACGACCTATCGTTAATTTGGATCGATGTGGTATTCGGGTCTCCAGACCTGGAATCCCGGTATACGGAAACCCGATCCCGGTCTCATCGAAATCCAAAACATATCTTTTAAGGCCAAGTTTTTAAAGGTTAAAACAATTCAATTCATTATCTTTATACACAAAGAAAGATAATTCCCAACAGATAATCAACATTATCAGATAATCCATACAATTCAACTAACATCCATATCATACAGCATATATCTCATCCGAGATATCAATCAATGCCAAGTATTCAATACTAACACCCATTCATAAGTAATGATTTATATCATCTCTAATTAATTTAAATTGAATTAAATTAATTTCTTCATTTTATAAATCCTTCTTACTTAACCATTAATTAATTACAATTTAATTAATTAATTATCTTCTAATATTTCATTTCAATTAATCATCTTTGATTAATTATCTTTTAATTACATCCAAGTAATTTATCTTTAATTAATTATTTAAATTAATTATCCTTAACCACTTATAGTAATTAACCTTTAATTACTTCATTAATTAATTAACTAAAAATTAATTAACTTAATCAACTATAATTAATTACATTAATCCTTAATTAATTACATTGATTAATCACTTCATTTATTAATTATTACTTAATTAACCAATCTTAATTACATCATTAATTATATTAATTAATGATCCTTAATTACAACTTAATTATTAATTACTTAATTAAATTAATTACATTAAGTAATTAATCTTTAATTAAACAACATTTATTAATCACTCTTGATTAATCTCATCTAGTAATTAACTCCCCTTAAATACTTTCATTAACTAAATTAATTACTCCTTAATTAATTCCTTAATTAATCTCTTGATTAATTATTCAAAGTAATTAACTCAAATTACTTCTATTAATACTATTATTATTCAACTAATTACATCCAGTAATTATTTATTATTAACTTCCCTAAATAATCACACCTTAATAATTACATGAAGTAATTATTATCAAATCATCTCTTGATTATTCTAAATTAATTAAACTTAATTAATTAATTTAACTAAATCAAATTAACTTCAATTAATTACAATAAGTAATTAATTCTTAATTACTTCCAATAAGTAATTACATTTAAACAAATTCTATAATTGATTATCTTTAAATTAATTAATCTAATTAACTATTAAATTAATCCTATTAATTAATTATTTAATAATCCATAGTTAATGACTTCATTAACTATTATTTAATTACTTTTCTTAAGTAATTAACTTATATTAATTATTATTAATTCTAAATTAATAAATCTTAATAACCAATTTATTAATCTCTAATTACTAAATTAATTAAGTGTTAACCATAACTTAATTAATATTTAATTACTTATTAATTAATTCCTAACCATTAATTAATACTCTAATTTATAATCCCTAACTACAAATTAATCATCCCTAATTAATTTATCTTAATCATGAATAAATTAGTTTAAACCTTTAATTACCTATTTAATTAATCCAAATGATTAATTAATCAAATTAAATTAATTATCTATTAAATCTCCTAATAAATTAAATAAACACAAGTCTTTAATTAATTTAAGATAAACTTTATTTTTATTGATAAACAAGTTATCATTTATAATTTATATTTGAAATATTCATTTCAAATCTACTTTTAAATTTCATTTTAAATTCTGTATTTAAAATGAATACCAATTTATTTTTAACTAAGTTTTTAAAACCAAATTAAAAACTTTTACTTATTAAAAATCTTATATTTTCTAAGAAGTTTTTAAAAGAACTTAAATCAAATTTCTTCTTAGATTTAACATTTAAACGTATCTATACTTAACCTATTTAAACATTTAAATTCATAAACTAATTATCTAATATTAAAGTTTAAAACTAAACTTGTCTTTATAAATCAAACTTTGATTTACTGCTTAATATTACTTCAAAATTTAATTTAAATTTAAATTTCAAACAGACAGGTATAAAAACCTGACAACACTAAAACTCTCGAACCCAGCCTATTTGCTTCGAGTCCCCACCCTAATTTCCCCGAGTCTCCCTCGCAAAAACACTCAAAAGTCTCGAGTCCTTCCTGGTCACTTGAGTTCAATACTCCAGCTCCAACAACTTCGAGACAAACCCTCAAACACACGAGCAATCTCCCGGCCCAAACAACAATATCCTCGAGTTCGCTTCTTCCATCCCCAAAGAAACTGCTACCAGAACAAACACTCAAGCGTGCACGTGCACAGCCAAGATCAACGCCTCCGGCCATCACCGCATCGACGAGCAAGTCGAACATCACCTCCAGCTTCGATCCCATCCATCAGTTCCCCTCCGATCCCTCTCGAACTCGAATTCGACTAAATCAAAACCTGGCAACACTGACTCGCGACCAACCAACCACCTGTCATCGCCTCGTCTTCGCAAAGCCGCCCACCAGAACTCCTCCAACTCCGGTCATCACTTCAACTACCTCAAAGCTTCAATTTCCCAAAATATCTCAAAGCTCGATCAACTCAATTTGTCGATCCAAACTAAAACTCGAAACCTAGACAAATTAGGTTTACAAAATTTAACTCTCGATTCCAAATCCCTCAATGTTTAATTCGATTTCCAGTAATTATTCCTGGTATCCTTGATCATTACTCTACCACTACTAAAGATTTCGAACTTCCAATTTCACTGAGATGATCAAAATTACCAGAATTTCATCTCTAACATAACCCAGAACTGCTCTTATTAAACTAGACTAAAAACTATGATATTCATGCTAAAAATCATATTATCATCTATGTTTTCAATTTATACATTTGAATTTATAAATTACAGAGTTCAAATTTTCACTTTATAAAACATGTCTCTGTTGTTTTAGATTACAGGGGCAACCAGGTATGAATTTTGACTTAACTAGGCTTTTTAAACCTTAGTATATGATAATTAAACAATACTTACTTATAAGTTAAATCCTAATAAAAACTAAATCAAGTAGAAAGAGATTTAAAGGAGAATTCTGGAGTCTGGCAATAAACAGATCAGAGAACAATATCATACATGCACACTTATATACATTCATGTATATACAAAATCATCAACAAACATTCACATCCAAACAATATTTATCACCGGGTTAAACGTGCATCATGATTTCCTAATTTAATTTAAGTAAAAATGTTACTCACATGTATAAAGATGAAACAGAGGCAGACTTAAGCTTTTGAAAACTTGAACAGGCTTTGACTTAAACTGGAATGCCTCACTTGAACAAAAATTTGAATTGTTGACTACTGAATCTTGCATGTTGCTTCCAGTTTGAAGAATGAATGCAAACTGAAGACTTCAGATTTGAAAAGAAATGCTTGCAGGCTTTGAGTTGTTTTGTCTTGAAAAAGAATTTCAGATTTGATAAACATGCAGGCAGGCTTAAATTTTGAAAAGAATTGCAGGCTGAACTTGATTTAGATTTGGGAAAATGGTTTACAGAGATTTGATGTTGATAATCTCTGGTTTGAGGAATTTGAAAATCAGGTTTTTGATTTTAGATTAGAGGAAGAGTTTGAGAAGAGGTTACTAATTATTTCAGATTTTATTAGAGGAAAGATTATTGATTTCTCTTGGCTTTTGAAAAAAATGAAGATTAGAAAGAATGAATTGAAGAAATGCAAATGTTTTATATAAGTAAATTTATGATTTTATAAAAATAAAAGAAAAAGAAAATAAAAAGACACTTGTCACTAGAGTTTACCATTTATTTACACATGTTAAGACAAGGCTTTAGATAAAGACACATGTCCTTTAAGTAATTTTTACATATTTATATTTATTTTTAAATGTAAATAAAATGCCTTTTCTTATTATTTAAATACTTATCTATATATATAAATCACTTTTTAAACAAACAAACTAATTATATTTATAAATAAAAGTTATACAAATATTCTAAATCCAAATCAATTTAAATATTTATTCTTTTGAATTTCAAAACTTTAAATTCAAATTCAAATCAAATTAAATTCTAAGATTCAATTTAAAAATTAAGTTATATATATATACACTTATATAACTACTTATCAATTTAAAAATATAACAATTCCATAGTCTTTTAAAATCCATTCATATTTATAAAAATAATACATTATACTTATTATTTGAAAATAACATATTTGATACTTATTTAATTAGATTATTAAATTAAATTCAAATTTT
Source organism: Allium fistulosum (assembly GCA_030737815.1). NCBI lineage: Eukaryota > Viridiplantae > Streptophyta > Magnoliopsida > Asparagales > Amaryllidaceae > Allium > Allium fistulosum. Next base: position 972,920,007 of record CM060904.1, read on the forward strand.
ATTATCAAAGATCATCAATATCAATTTAATTATTTAACAGATTATTAAATTGATATTGTCAAAATTTCCGGGATATTACATTCCTCCCCCCTTAAAATAATTTCGTCCCCGAAATTTAAACAAAGGTAATTTAATAATCTTATTAAAGATTTTAATTTAAAACACAAGCATATATTATCAATTATATGCTAGCAACCATAACAACCAATCATCCAATCAAACAATTCTAATCATCCAGACAAAAATTCTGGATGGAATTCCTCGAGTTTCCCCAAGTATATATATATATATATCGGAATACTCGCTCTACAAACAATCTAAACAACTAAGCTATAGATCTCCTACTCATCTAGATCTACAGAACTAAACAGAATATCAGACTACAGACGAGTCTGACTCAACTACCAAACTTCCCAAACTGCAGATTCTAAAACCAGAGATAGATCAAATACGTACTCTCTCAGAGATACGTAAAACACAATGAATTCCAGTTATCCAAACTGACAATTCAATTCAGAAGTCCAAATACTTATCCAAATCAGAACACAGACGAGATCCAAACACAACTCTACTTCACAACATCAGTAGATTCTAAACTTACTTCTCCCATCCAGAGATACACTCCAAACTACTTTCGCTGCTCAACTCTGATCTGAGGTAGAACACAAGCACAGACTGGACAACTCACTTCTAGAAATAAGGTTCACTGATCCATACATAAAACTCAGATATTCCAGCAAAACTTGAGCTGCTTCACCAATTCCATCTCTAGGAAACATCCTTCCACTAGACTGAACCACCGGTATCACTCCTGGAATCCAGTCGATAAGAAAACTCACCCTTCAGATGCGGACAAACTTCTGACTTCCCTGAAGACATCCAGAAAAATTCTGACAACCCAAGAGAACACTCAGACAATCGCAAGTCACTTTTGCGATCAACCCAACCTAATTCCAAACAGACTGTTCTCTCTTTACCAATCAGAACAGCTCATACTTAACTATCCAATCCATCTAAGAAATGGATCCACTCTGCTGCTTCTGAACTTCACTTCCAGAAAAACTGCTCATCCAGAAAACTTCCTGCCATCACAGAATACTCCGAGCTGCACTGCTGACACTGATGCTCCTATCCAAAGCTCTTCGAGAAACTCGAACTCCAAACCAAAGCAGAAACACCATGCTGAACTCAACCACAACACCGAAGCAGACACACTTCATTAACTTGTTCCAAAGAAAACATCTTCGGGAACATCCATAGTCACTGCATCTCATCACACAGCTACTATTACCTGAGATACCATCACTCGCTTCTGTTCTCCGACAGATCCAACTCTACTCATCCAACTCCTAAGATGAACTCCGAACCTTAACAGGTTTCCTTCAGAGATTGTGAAATCCTTACACAACTGTAAAGTTCACTCGAGACGGTATTAGGTCTACAGTCTCGACAAATACACTTCCAACCTCAACACTCAGACTCCTAATCCTAGATGATAAATTATTATCATCCCAACCAATCATTATAAATACCATATACATTTAAAATGATATTTTTTTTATATAGAAATTATATCTGGGTAAAATTATTTCATCTACCTTTTTAAAACAATATTGTGTCCGTTGGCCTGGTCAAGTGTTTAGAGATCCCTATCAATAACGTTAGCTACTCGTATTGACCAGAATCCATATACCACTCAACCGATCAATTAACACAATATAAAACCATTTTATATAACTAACAAATACGCGCTCTCGTATATATATACTCAGACTCAACAGGTTGCTACAGATCCTATCTCTAATGAACAATCCTTCCGAACCTAGGTATTCACTCAACCTAGTGTTCTGATATTCACTTAACCAAAAGCTTAGGCATTCGCTCAACCTCGCTCTGATACCACTGTAACGACCCGCCACTCATTCTACAGAATGACGTATCGTAAATAAGAAAGAAAGGGGTAGAAAATAGAAAAGAAGAGAAGAGAGAAAGAAACAACATTAGAATCTCACACAGCGGAACGAATAAATTATATTATATCACATAAATATTACATAGTATCATATACAACACTTATCAGAGTTACACAGATTACACATCACATACTAGACGGTTATAAACATCTGTCTAGTTATTACATCTCAATACAATACAGAGATCAATACAAAATCAACACAGCGGAAACTACTATCTATCTACAACGCCGAATCCTCCTGCTCCATTGCTCCTCCACAATTCGTCAAGGCTAAACCTGAATCCCTTGGCTACTCGTAAAAATTTGAGTACCCAAGAGTTTATAGAACAGAAATAAACAACTTGGGTCAGACATGGGTCTGGTGTGAGTAACAGGTTAAACTTGCTTAACTTCAAAACCTTTTGAAAGAAAAAGTATCACGTAAGACTCCCCACAAATAAACATGGGTAAGTTTTTACCTTACGCTAACCAAAACATTTGATAGGAAATCCAGTTATATTATAATAGGGTCTAGGGTTTTCAAATAAATATGAAATAGCTGAAATTGTTACATTATTAAATTCCAGCATACTAGCCACAAAGTGGGTTATACAATCAAAACCGTAAGGGCACGTAGGAAGAATGGGTTTCCATACAATGGCAGGGCTACTGGGGTACCGCCCGTCACAGTACGTGGCCTAGATCACCGTACCGAGGAGTACGCCCGCTCCCCTGCAACACAAAGCCGGAACCATCCCTTACTGGATAATTCCGAACAAGATAACCCCGTAGTTGGCGCGACCAACCACACACTAAGCCGAATAAAAAGAAAAGGGACCTCTAGACAGGGATCTATCTTGCTCTCAGTGGGTGCTACCCACGAAGCCTTGCTGCACCTCCCCTGTTTTAGCCATTCCCGGTTGATGAGGCTTGAGGTTACGATTACCTTTAATCAGAACATATCACTTAGAATGCTCATCGTCCGCCTGACGATGTTCTGAAAGCATTCAATCCATACAAGTTCGTTCCGAGTTCGAACGAAACCGAAGGCATTATCTCGTTACACTCGTTTTGGAATCACCCTCAGAGTTAACGACAATAACCCTTGCACTCTGAATCTTCATCTTCACTTGAGATTCACGACCTATCGTTAATTTGGATCGATGTGGTATTCGAGTCTCCAGACCTGGAATCCCGGTATACGGAAACCCGATCCCGGTCTCATCGAAATCCAAAACGTATCTTTTAAGGCCAAGTTTTTAAAGGTTAAAACAATTCAATTCATTATCTTTATACACAAAGAAAGATAATTCCCAACAGATAATCAACATTATCAGATAATCCATACAATTCAACTAACATCCATATCATACAGCATATATCTCATCCGAGATATCAATCAATGCCAAGTATTCAATACTAACACCCATTCATAAGTAATGATTTATATCATCTCTAATTAATTTAAATTGAATTAAATTAATTTCTTCATTTTATAAATCCTTCTTACTTAACCATTAATTAATTACAATTTAATTAATTAGTTATCTTCTAATATTTCATTTCAATTAATCATCTTTGATTAATTATCTTTTAATTACATCCAAGTAATTTATCTTTAATTAATTATTTAAATTAATTATCCTTAACCACTTATAGTAATTAACCTTTAATTACTTCATTAATTAATTAACTAAAAATTAATTAACTTAATCAACTATAATTAATTACATTAATCCTTAATTAATTACATTGATTAATCACTTCATTTATTAATTATTACTTAATTAACCAATCTTAATTACATCATTAATTATATTAATTAATGATCCTTAATTACAACTTAATTATTAATTACTTAATTAAATTAATTACATTAAGTAATTAATCTTTAATTAAACAACATTTATTAATCACTCTTGATTAATCTCATCTAGTAATTAACTCCCCTTAAATACTTTCATTAACTAAATTAATTACTCCTTAATTAATTCCTTAATTAATCTCTTGATTAATTATTCAAAGTAATTAACTCAAATTACTTCTATTAATACTATTATTATTCAACTAATTACATCCAGTAATTATTTATTATTAACTTCCCTAAATAATCACACCTTAATAGTTACATAAAGTAATTATTATCAAATCATCTCTTGATTATTCTAAATTAATTAAACTTAATTAATTAATTTAACTAAATCAAATTAAATTCAATTAATTACAATAAGTAATTAATTCTTAATTACTTCCAATAAGTAATTACATTTAAACAAATTCTATAATTGATTATCTTTAAATTAATTAATCTAATTAACTATTAAATTAATCCTATTAATTAATTATTTAATAATCCATAGTTAATGACTTCATACATATTATTTAATTACTTTTCTTAAGTAATTAACTTATATTAATTATTATTAATTCTAAATTAATAAATCTTAATAACCAATTTATTAATCTCTAATTACTAAATTAATTAAGTGTTAACCATAACTTAATTAATATTTAATTACTTATTAATTAATTCCTAACCATTAATTAATACTCTAATTTATAATCCCTAACTACAAATTAATCATCCCTAATTAATTTATCTTAATCATAAATAAATTAGTTTAAACCTTTAATTACCTATTTAATTAATCCAAATGATTAATTAATCAAATTAAATTAATTATCTATTAAATCTCCTAATAAATTAAATAAACACAAGTCTTTAATTAATTTAAGATAAACTTTATTTTTATTGATAAACAAGTTATCATTTATAATTTATATTTGAAATATTCATTTCAAATCTACTTTTAAATTTCATTTTAAATTCTGTATTTAAAATGAATACCAATTTATTTTTAACTAAGTTTTTAAAACCAATTTAAAAACTTTTACTTATTAAAAATCTTATATTTTCTAAGAAGTTTTTAAAAGAACTTAAATCAAATTTCTTCTTAGATTTAACATTTAAACATATCTATACTTAACCTATTTAAACATTTAAATTCATAAACTAATTATCTAATATTAAAGTTTAAAACTAAACTTGTCTTTATAAATCAAACTTTGATTTACTGCTTAATATTACTTCAAAATTTAATTTAAATTTAAATTTCAAACAGACAGGTATAAAAACCTGACAACACTAAAACTCTCGAACCCAGTCTATTTGCTTCGAGTCCCCACCCTAATTTCCCCGAGTCTCCCTCGCAAAAACACTCAAAAGTCTCGAGTCCTTCCTGGTCACTTGAGTTCAATACTCCAGCTCCAACAACTTCGAGACAAACCCTCAAACACACGAGCAATCTCCCGGCCCAAACAACAATATCCTCGAGTTCGCTTCTTCCATCCCCAAAGAAACTGCTACCAGAACAAACACTCAAGCGTGCACGTGCACAGCCAAGATCAACGCCTCCGGCCATCACCGCATCGACGAGCAAGTCGAACATCACCTCCAGCTTCGATCCCATCCATCAGTTCCCCTCTGATACCTCTCGAACTCGAATTCGACTCAATCAAAACCTGGCAACACTGACTCGCGACCAACCAACCACCTGTCATCGCCTCGTCTTCGCAAAGCCGCCCACCAGAACTCCTCCAACTCCGGTCATCACTTCAACTACCTCAAAGCTTCAATTTCCCAAAATATCTCAAAGCTCGATCAACTCAATTTGTCGATCCAAACTAAAACTCGAAACCCAGACAAATTAGGTTTACAAAATTTAACTCTCGATTCCAAATCCCTCAATGTTTAATTCGATTTCCAGTAATTATTCCTGGTATCCTTGATCATTACTCTACCACTACTAAAGATTTCGAACTTCCAATTTCACTGAGATGATCAAAATTACCAGAATTTCATCTCTAACATAACCCAGAACTGCTCTTATTAAACTAGACTAAAAACTATGATATTCATGCTAAAAATCATATTATCATCTATGTTTTCAATTTATACATTTGAATTTATAAATTACAGAGTTCAAATTTTCACTTTATAAAACATGTCTCTGTTGTTTTAGATTACAGGGGCAACCAGGTATGAATTTTGACTTAACTAGGCTTTTTAAACCTTAGTATATGATAATTAAACAATACTTACTTATAAGTTAAATCCTAATAAAAACTAAATCAAGTAGAAAGAGATTTAAAGGAGAATTCTGGAGTTTGGCAATAAACAGATCAGAGAACAATATCATACATGCACACTTATATACATTCATGTATATACAAAATCATCAACAAACATTCACATCCAAACAATATTTATCACCGGGTTAAACGTGCATCATGATTTCCTAATTTAATTTAAGTAAAAATGTTACTCACATGTATAAAGATGAAACAGAGGCAGACTTAAGCTTTTGAAAACTTGAACAGGCTTTGACTTAAACTGGAATGCCTCACTTGAACAAAAATTTGAATTGTTAACTACTGAATCTTGCATGTTGCTTCCAGTTTGAAGAATGAATGCAAACTGAAGACTTCAGATTTGAAAAGAAATGCTTGCAGGCTTTGAGTTGTTTTGTCTTGAAAAAGAATTTCAGATTTGATAAACATGCAGGCAGGCTTAAATGTTGAAAAGAATTGCAGGCTGAACTTGATTTAGATTTGGGAAAATGGTTTACAGAGATTTGATGTTGATAATCTCTGGTTTTAGGAATTTGAAAATCAGGTTTTTGATTTTAGATTAGAGGAAGAGTTTGAGAAGAGGTTACTAATTATTTCAGATTTTATTAGAGGAAAGATTATTGATTTCTCTTGGCTTTTGAAAAAAATGAAGATTAGAAAGAATGAATTGAAGAAATGCAAATGTTTTATATAAGTAAATTTATGATTTTATAAAAATAAAAGAAAAAGAAAATAAAAAGACACTTGTCACTAGAGTTTACCATTTATTTACACATGTTAAGACAAGGCTTTAGATAAAGACACATGTCCTTTAAGTAATTTTTACATATTTATATTTATTTTTAAATGTAAATAAAATGCCTTTTCTTATTATTTAAATACTTATCTATATATATAAATCACTTTTTAAACAAACAAACTAATTATATTTATAAATAAAAGTTATACAAATATTCTAAATCCAAATCAATTTAAATATTTATTCTTTTGAATTTCAAAACTTTAAATTCAAATTCAAATCAAATTAAATTCTAAGATTCAATTTAAAAATTAAGTTATATATATATATACACTTATATAACTACTTATCAATTTAAAAATATAACAATTCCATAGTCTTTTAAAATCCATTCATATTTATAAAAATAATACATTATACTTATTATTTGAAAATAACATATTTGATACTTATTTAATTAGATTATTAAATTAAATTCAAATTTTATTATCAAAGATCATCAATTTCAATTTAATTATTTAACAGATTATTAAATTGATATTGTCAAAATTTCCGGGATATTACATAGAACTAAGCCTAAGCACAGCCTACCACCCACAAACAGATGGGCAAACTGAGATTGTTAATAAGGTTTTAGAAGATTTGCTTAGAGCATGCATACTTGATTTTGGAGGCAACTGGGAGGATCATATTTATTTAGCTGAATTTGTTTATAATAATAGCTACCAGTCCACCAAAGGAATGGCTCCATTTGAGGCTTTGTATGGAAAGCCTTGTTTATCTCCTGCATGTTGGATGGAGGCTGGTGAAAGAGTGTTGCTTGGACCAGACAATGTAAAAGAAACTTCTGCAAGAATTGAATTAGTGAGGAAAAGAATGAGAGTAGCTCAAGAGAGACGGAAAGCATATGCAGATAAAAGGAGAAGGCCAGTAGAATTTGAGGTGGGAGACTATGTGTTTCTCAAAGTTTCACCAATGAGGAAAATATTGAGATTTGGCAAAACAGGGAAACTATCACCAAAGTATATAGGACCATTTGAAATTGTTCAAAGAATATGGACTTTAGCTTATAGGTTGAAGTTACCAGAGGAATTGAGCAAAATACATGATGTATTTCATGTATCCCAATTGAGAAAATGGGTGCATGATAAGGAGACCATTCTTGAATCTCCTACACATGTAGAAATTCAAGAAAATCTGGTTTATAAAAAGGAACCAGTGGGCATTGTGGCTAGAGAAGAAAAGAAACTGAGGAATAAAATAATTGAACTAGTTAAAATCCAATGGAGTTTAGATGGAAATGACTACACATGGGAGGCTGAAGATAGGATGAAGGATAAGTACCCTAATCTATTTTCTGCTTAAAGGTATGTCTAGAACTGTAATAACTTTAAATATTACTTAAGTCTATTTGACTGATCTTAGATGAATGAATTTCTGATATGTTTGAAATATACTAATAAACCAATATATAATTCTGGGACACAATTCCTTTTAGGAGGAGAGTATATGAAGACCCAAAATTTTTGAGAATAAAAATTACTTTACAGAAAAAAAAAAGGAAATGGAAAATAAATACCAAGAGTGAATGAAGTAAATAAGTGAGAGAATGATAGTTAGAGAAAATAAAAATGGGGAGAAAAAATAGCTGAGTAAAGAGGAGCATTATATTCACATATTTTATGTGTATATATATGTATTATATAAATAACCAAAGAATAAAAATAGCTTGAAAATGAATATTAGAAGTAAGTGAAGTAATTATGCAAGGTGATAATTATTATTTTTATATACAGTTATGAGAGGAAAATGATTAAGTATAAAATGAATTCTAAAATTCACATGACCTGTATATATGTGAATATTGTATAGAAAGTATATACATATGATCAGAGAAGTATGGGATGATAAAATAAAAATCCTCTTGATAATTAAAATGCATAAAAATCTGTCAAGAAAGATTTATGAGTGTGAATGCATTTTTGAAATAAATCAAGAGAGAAATAAATGATAAATAGGTCAACTGAAAATTAAACTTATAAAAAGAAACATGAAAAATAACTCGGGTATAATAAAAATACATTGTCAAGTTGAGTCATAGGAAAACGATGTGCAAGTTAAAATAATGCAAATAGCATGCATTCAGAAAAGAGAAAAACAAACTGTTTAACCAGAAATAGAAATCAAAAGAAAATGGCATATTTAGCCACAACTGCACACACCTAATTCTCTGAGTAATGCAAGGTTAAAATGGGGTTTTCCTTTAGTAAAACCCTAGTAAAATGATTTAAATCAAAAGGGAAAGTAGAGGTTTTCTCTGATGGAAATACAGAAACACATTAAAAAAAAGAGGAAGAGCTCACACTGTTTTCAAGCTTAGGCATTCTCGAGGAAAAGAAGAGAAAGGTGAGTGATAATCACTTATGAGATTTAAGGCATTAAGACCCAAGTAAGGGCAGCCAATTATTTTATATGAAAATCATATTATGATTTCTGTTAATCTTTATTTCTCTAAATAAATATATAATGATCATGAATGGCATTTTGGTTGAATTTTTGGTTGTTGTTTTTATTTGTTTTTGGTATTGACTATTTTTGTTTTGTAATTTGTTTAATCAATCATACAACCTGATTACAGAACTGAGTTTATGACTCAGTTTTTATAAGAGAATAATTTGATTAATTTACTGAGAAATAGGGTATTAAATAAAAATGGATTAGGCAGTATGAACAAAGAGGTTTATGCTCATGTCTAGTTCATTTAAAAATTGACATGAACAAAGCAATATTGTGAAAATGTGCTGATTTGTTCAGATCAAAATCCAATATGTTTATGGGTTTTTTTCAAAAACCATATCCTATGTTCACAGTAAAAACAAATATGGTATTTCTTATAATTTCAGTAGATTTATATAAGCAAAGAAAAATTTCTAGAAACCATTGTACTAGCAAGTTTTAGAAAAAGGTGATCTAGCAGAAATGACTTTGAAATGGGTTGTGAAATTTTGGATGAATGTTTGGTATGTTTGGATATGATTTTTAAGGAAATTAAAATTCCTGACTTATGAAATGAAGAAAGGAATACAAAAGTATTTCTGGAATTAAAAAGGAAAATTCCTCAAATGAATACATAAACATGGTCTCTAAATTACAAAATAATTTAGGAGTAGTGCCTTGATCTATTCATCATCAGGTGGATGATGGGTATGTGCATGACTTGTTCAAGTCCTGAAGGCCTCTGTGCAAGGTTTAACAAAATTGAGTCCTTTGCAATGCACACTTTGTGTTCAATGGCAAGAGTTTAGACCATATAAAAATGTAAAATGGAACTGGAAATGAGGGCTGTGGAATTTAAGAGTTTAAATCCATAGGAGTTTTGTACATGTACAATTGAACAAATTGGATGAATGACTGCTTGAATGTATGCTTGATGTATAGGTTTAATTATACATATGCTAAAGCTTATTATGGAACTGGAAAGCATCAAACCCTACATGATCTCTGCACAGTCTTAAAAGAATTTTACAAGTTATTTTTAATATTGATTTCACTCATACCAGAATTTTATTCTGACCCTATTTTTTCCCTTGCAATATTTGGGGTGTCTCATTTTATTGAGGCAACTCAAAATATTGTTGCAGGTAGAGATGTATGAATAACTTGCTTGGAAAATTAGAAGACCTACTTGAGTTTTTAAAAATGCAGTAGTTCATTGTAATAAAGATAGCTAGGCAAACTTTCTTAAGTCTATGCAGACCTTTCAGTATTGTAGTGGCTTTGTTCATTTGAAAAGAATTTGTAAAACTTAAATATTATATGTGTCTTGAGCTACTGATCTAAGTAACTGACTTTGATGGTTTCTGGTGGGTTGTGATGGAGAAAATTATGCCATGTAATTTAATATGTGGACATGCTTCCTTTATCAAAGTTTGTTAAATTTTTAAATAGAAAAGGTGTAGTAGTTTATGGATAAGCATGTAGCTAAAATTTGTTAAGTGATAATTGAATCTGGCATTGGCTAACCAAAAGAGCTTGACCATGACTTATAACTGATATAAGACCATGATAAGCTTGAAATCTTAACCTGTTAATTCTCCTTGAACATCTGATTTTCCAGTAAAGAATTTGCATTGTATTGTATAGTAAAAATGAAATACATGCTTTATACTTATAGTCTAGAATGCAACTATATTGAACTGAGCTTAGCTAACCACCTATTTGGTTTAAGTTAAGTGAGTTTTGTCTTTAACAAATCTGTTGAAAAAAAATGTATTGCCATGTATTCTACCTAGATATTAAACATGCTAATAATCCTACTATTTGATTGACCACTATCATTTGTTTTATAATCTGAGAACCTATCAGTACACTTCTCAAAATGTTCATCTGAAAGTTTGCATTAGACTGATTTTGATATTGCTCCAATCATTCTGTTTTCATATACATGCAAGTCTATATCTGGTATGCTAGATCAAGTTAGCATTTTGCTTGCCTATAGTTTTTCTTCTGCCTGGTCTATAACATTCTTACCACCAAATGTTCATAAGATTATTACCAAAATTATAAATTAAGACATGAGTATATTTACCTGACATAAACATTGTTTGAATAAGTAATAAGCACCCGGGATAAATTCTCAAACTTGAGTTGTTTTTGTACTTTGCATAAATTCAAAGGAAAAACAATAAGCAACAAACTCCTAGATTCCCTGACATTAAAAGCATGTGTAGTTAATCCAGAAATTAAATTATTGTGCCATGAAACAAGTTATGAAGTAAATTAATTAAATAACTGATTTGAGAAATAAAACAAAAAATGGTTATATCAGAATTAAATAATAATCAAAGAGATGGCTATGTGACACAAAATCTCTTGAATATGAGAAACATTGTGTGATTGAATTTCTTTGCTAATTTTATTACTCTGATAGGCAAAGAAACATTTATATATCTTCATATATATAAATGACATGATTGGATTGAAATACTGATATTTTTATTTTGGTAAAATATGGATCTTGGGGAAATGAATTAAAGAAGTGACCACAAAAAAAAATCACTAAAAATCACTAAGACAAATGCTAAAAGAAGTGGGTCACTTCAATATTCGTATGACACCATACTCTGACTTGCGAGTAGGTTTAGTGGGCAGGACCCAAAAGGATAGTCGCATGTGGAGATCAAGCAATCATCAATCAAGAACGAGTTCGGGAAAGACTAGAGTTAAACCAACAGGCCAATGATTCTTTCACTATCGAGACATTGGATGAGGGGCGTGGCCAATTGGATATTTAGATTGTTTGCAGTAGGGTGCAACCACTTAGCTCTTTAGAGCTCTTTCGCTTAGTTGAGGGGTGGGTGGGTGGGGCCATAGCCACGATGAGAAAAGAGACAGATCAATTAGAATATCTATATTGTAGGCCTAACGAAGTTGTCCTTTACAGATATGAAAAATCACCGATTGAGTTCCGTACAAGGTAGACCTTGTTGGCGGGATTCAGTAGACAAAACGATTACGTATAGTCCTCAAGGTACGCACTGTGTGGTACATTGTGGATGTTCGAGCATTAGTATAGGCTAGTGCAGACGCAATTTTACGTTTTCATAGTAGACGATGGAACATCTGTATTGTAGGCCTTACGAAGCTGTCCTTACAGATGTAGTTGCAGAACGCTCTAGGAGCAAGACGATGGAGTCCTTTTCGAGGAGGATACGGAAGGTACTATGGGTAGTACCTAAGAACGATGAAGTCATTGGGCATGTACCTACATATATATTTTTTATTAGGTTTTACTCTACTAGGGTGTAGATGGGTACGATTTACGCACAGACGCGAGAGTATTATAAACCCAATAAACTTAACATAACAGAAAATGGAAATAAAACGGTATATATAGAATTAAGCTTAGAAGTGTATAATTTGTCCATTGACCAGAATTTTAGTTCTGATCCCCTCCTCATAACATCCCACAGGTTAGGTAGATGGCAGAGATTTTCCAGCTTTGAGACACTTGTTTAGAAAGTGTTATTATCTTAGTGAGTATTTACTTACTATTATATTTTAGTCAGTTCCGCTGTGAGATATTTACTTGAGCTCTAAAATATTTTTCTTTGCCTATTTGCAGGATACCAGATAAACAACTCGGGCTTCAGTGGGCTTGGGTTTTACCACTTTTGCGAAAAATCCAGACCCACTGGAATTCAGGTTGTTACAAAATTTATAAAACTATTTTATCTATCTCCTTTCAATTTTATAAAACTTTTATTTTATAAAATTCCTTTATTTACAAATTTCTATTTATAAATCTATTCTTTTATAACTAATTTTACTATAAAAATCCACTTATAAATCCATTTCTTTATAAACTAAATTTATTTACAAAATCCATTTATAATTCCATTTAGAAATCAACTCCAAAGCCATTTACTAATAACTTCAAATCCACTTACAAAATAACTTCAAGTCCATTTACTAAACATTTATAAATTTCATTTATAAATCAACTTATTTATTTATAAAAATCTCACTTTTATAAATTCCTATACAAAATTACCCAAAAATTATTGAACATTCGATAATTTGAAATGTTAATTAACTAAATTAAATTAAGTTTAAACTTTATACCCATCATCCTATCTTCCCTCCCAGGCCGCACAGTACTCAGGACTTCACGCGTTTCTTTTTTTTATCGATAACCTCTCACCGCGCCACCCACGGTCGACGCCGACCACGCCGCTGCCTACCGCTCTACCCACGCCAGCGCCGCGACTTCCCCTACATGCGCCTCCACCCTCCAGCGCCACGGGCGTACAAGCGAGATTCGAGGACGCAACCCAAAAAACTTTGCTCGAACGGAGCTCGATTCTGGCGAATCCAAGCCACTTTGACATTAATCCACCATTGGATGTGAAGTACTCGGTGAGCTCTACGTTTTGCTAGTTGGGAGTTTCTTGTGGAAGTTGATGGATTGGGAGATAATGGAGGGGGAAGATTGGAGAATTCTGGCCATTAAACAAAAATGGTGGCTAGGGCAGAAAACCTTAAGGGTTGAGTAAATTTGAGATAATGATGTCCTTTTATAGAAAATTTCATGACACTATTCCTCCAGAAAATTTCCGGACTCCAAACGAAGCGTGCCGCCTAGCGTTCCTAATGTTTTACCCCTATTCCTAACACAATGAAATATATATCGGAGGCTAATTCCATCATATATAGAAGATAGGTTTTCAAAATTAATTTATTTTAATTAAAATTCCTTTAATTTATTTCTATGCGTTTCAAGCTCGCACGGTCAAACGATAGTCCAATCGACATGAAATTCGATAGCATACTATAATTCACTATTACAAATCCAATGAAACTAGTTTTGTTGAAACCCGAGACAATGTCAAAAATGACTATTTTTACACGTTAATTAAATCAATTAATTCCAATCTCTGTTTATTCATTTTTAAATTAAAATTAAAAATTTACTAACTTCATTCTAATTTAAATAGATTTTATATCAACTTAATAAATCATTTTCACTTATATTAAATTCAATATTTAATTATTTCCACAATTTCAAATCTTAAATTAACAGTTTAATTATCAAATAAATGATTATATTTGAAATATAAGTTATTTAACTTATAAAATTTACTTTTGGATATTTAAAATCAGTTAAATATTTCAAATTCGAACGACTGAAATTCTAGGTCGTTACAAATCCTAGTTTCCATTTATTTATTTTGCTAATTTTATTATTAGCTGATATATTATAGATCCATTATAACCATGTAATTAGTAACTTTTAGGCTGCAAATGGATTTTCAGGAAAAAGCTAAATGTAAATGGACAAGTGGAGACTTATCAAGCAAGGCTAGTTGCGAAAGGATTTCCTCAAATTCAAGGTGTTGATTATAACAATAAATTTTCGCCCACAGTAATGCATAAGCCCATTCAGATAATGCTCGCTATTGTTGCATTCTATGACTATGAAATATAGCAAATGGACATCAAGATGACATTTCTAAATGGTGATTTAGAAGAGATCGTTTATATGTCATAGTCCAAGTGTTTCCAAGCCAGAAGGAGTGAGGGCAAGGCTTGCAAGTTGTTAAAATCTATTTATTGACTTAAACAAGCTTTAAGGGGTTGGGATAAGTGTTTTGATAAAGTGATCAAATAGTTTGGTTTTTATCTACACATAGAGGAAGAATGCATATACATAAAGGAGTAGGGAAATGCTATCATATTCTTATTATTATACGTTGATGATCTTCTAGTGATTAGCAATGATGTTTCGTTATTGCAACCGGTGAAATCTATCTTTCCAAGAACTTCTCCATGAAGGATTCGGGAGAAGCAACCAATATATTGAGTACAAAGATCTATAGAGATAGATCTAAGAGGCTGTGGGGACTGTCCCAATCATTATACATAGATACCATATTTAAAAGTTAGAAATACTAAGCATGGAAAGGCTCCAACGTAATCTAAAATCATCCTTTCTACGAAAGACCCTCCTGAGACTGATGAGAAGAAAGAGTATATGAAGAGGATACCATATGCTTCGACGATTGGTTCCATAATGTATGCTATGCTATGTACTAGATTGGATGTAGCATAAACATTAGGATGCATAAGCCAATACAAGTCTAATCCTGGAGAAAAGCATTAGATGGGTGTAAAATGCATACTAAAGTATTTAAGAAATACTAGGGACATATTCCTAATATACGGGAATGGAGACCTCCTTATGTAGGGGTATCTGAATTTAACTTTCAGGGTGATATCGACCATAGTAAGTCAGTGTTAGGTTATATTTTTATGATTAACGGTGAGGCTGTCAGCTAGAAAAGTTCCAAATAGGATAAGGTAGCTGATTTCGGGATGGAGACCGAGTACGTCGCCCTCAATGAAGCATCTAAAAAAGCAGTCTGGATGTGTAAGTTTTTAAGTGAGGAGGGTGATTCCCGACTTGTAGAATCCAATGGCATAGTTCCGTGACAACAATGCGACTATTCCGATTACAAAGGAGCCTAGAGCATACAAAAAGTCATGACATATTCTATGAAAGTTCCACCTAATTAGATAATTCGTTGAGGAGAAAGAGGTCATGACATAAAGGGTAGATATCAAGGTCAACATAGCAGATCCATTCACGAAGGGACTAGCTCAATCGATTCTCACCAAGCTGATCGAATGGATAAGACTGAGATCCATAATTGGCCCCATGTGTAAGTGGAAGATTGATAGAGCTAAGGGTATGCTATTGGGGCACTTTTGTAATTTATTATAAATATTAACCCTGTAATAAAATCTCATTGGAAATAAATAGTGATTTATTTCTGTTTTATATTTATTGCAATGTGTTATAATTAATTATTTATTTAATTTAAGCATATTAATATAAATACATAAATTATGTGTTTGTGATTGTAATCACAATTATTGTAATCATGAGTATTTTATCACAATGTGTATAATAAACACATCATTTTAAATATTCCTAATCAAGATGTATTGAGACTGGATATTCATCAATTGAGACTAGAGTACCTAATGCTCTATAAAGGTTGGGCAGTGTATTACTCATGGCTATTGGGGCACCAGGGTTACGTACTGCTATTTATTGGATAATTATGAAATGACTTACTCGAGAGTTTTCTATTGGCCAATATAATAAAGATCAAACAGAAAATATCGATGTAACAATATTACACAGTTCTCTTGACTTAAAAATACAGTTTATCTTTGATATGGAAATTTTAATTTGATTATTATTAAATCGTGGCATGACATCCATACAACGACAATTGTTGGGTTGAGTGGAAGCATTGGAAGTGAAACAATATTCAATATAGAGTTGTCAACATAGTAATGTAACGACCCGCCTTTTTGGACAGTTTAAATCGACAAATCAAACACACATGCCGATTCTAAACCATTCAAAAGGGCGGATGGTTAATGGGTTAAATAAGAAAAGAAAGGAAAAGAAAGAACAAAAACAAACTCAGAATCTCCCAGCGGAAGGAACAAGATATAATAATAAAATAACAGTTCATGAAGCTGTTAAATAAATAAATTTGATTATTATTATACATCATAAATCAGAGTTACATACATATCAGAGATAATACAATAATGCAGCGGAAAAATAATATGGTAGTAGAATACAAATGATGTAATACCAAACTCCATCTTTGTCCTCCAGAATAGATCTTCAACCTTATCTGAAATGCTCAGGCTGACCCGAGCATAATGAAAAGGCAAAACACTCGAGTCAGGACTAAAATATCTCATGTAAGTCAAATCGAATAAGAAAATATGAGTGTGACGGCGTCAGAGATGTTTACGGGTTTTGACATCTCCTATCCAGTGTCAACGTGAGTGCAATAACTTAAGAGATGTTACGGGATTTTCCATCTCTCAAGGATCCGTTAAACTATCTACTATGTAGTACAATACGCTATTATAATATGTCTACATTAAAGTAAAAGTATTAAAATAGCATTAAGCCATGGCCCATTCCACCCTTAACACAGTTTATATTCCCAAGAGCATATACAAGACCGTAGTTTCCCCAAAACCGGAAGTCACCAGAGGGCAATCCATATACTAAAGGTACAAATTAAAATCGTAGTGGTCGCGCATAAATGGAATACAAGTATGACAAGGCACATGAGGCAATACCCAAGGTAGTGATACTACCGTTCGCCTGATCCGGACTGGTGAGAACGCAACGCCGCAGCGCCCGCAACACCGTGAAACAACACTCCCAAAATCAAGGGTGCACCAATCGACAACAAGTAAAAGAATAGTTTACGAAGAAGTGTGTCCACTTGAGGTAGCTAATCCTCCATTGGCCCGGCACAGCTCATGTTTTAGTCATTTCCAATTTGACACAAGTGTCAAGGCTATCCATTATCGTTCTCTTTCTTCAGTCAACACGTACATCATTCCAACCACTTCATTCTGGATCATCACTCCGCGTATAGTTATTAAAGTGGTTTTCGGTTTAGATAGAGAGTATATCCATAACCGATTCCGGTCTCTTTAATAACTTCGAAATTATTTCACTGATTGATCGTTTATTTATTTCAAAACCAAACCAATTACAATCTCAATTAAAATTTATAAATCAACATTTCATTTGTCTTTCTAAATCAATTTCCAAATTTACGTTTCAAAACTTCCAAATCAAAATTTCAAAATCTTATAATTCAATTTCAATTTCAATTTAAACAATTCAAATATTGATTCAAGTTCGTATATAAGTTTCATTCCGAAATCATTTAAATTAATTTAATTCAACATTCAAATCAATTTAAATTCATTTATCGATTTCATTTAATATCCGTTAAGGTACTTTATCATTCAAAACAATTTCTATTAAATTTCAAATCCATTACACTACCTTTTTAAGTTCAACTTCATTAAATCAAAACTTACAATTTTGAATTAAATTAAATTCATCAAATCAATTCTTCCAATTACAAGTCTTACATTAATTCCAAAAATATCACATTTTCATTTCTTGTTAAAAAAATTCAATTTCACTTATTTACTTTCTTAAATAATTTTCCAAAACTTAATTAATAAAGAAACTCAATTTCAATTATTTATGAAGTAAAAATTCACTTATTCAAAAGTTCAAAATTTTCTTATTAAAGAATTTCAATTCAATTTAATCATTAAATAATTTAACCTTATTTAATTATTAAATAATTCAATAGTTTCAATTTAGTCCAATTCACAAATTTCTTTGAATTTCAATTAAATTCCAAATTAATTAAATCTCAATTTTAAATAAATTTTCAATTCCAAACTCAAACTTGAAATATCATTTCATAAAAATTTTCTTAGAAATATTCAGAGTTCGATTAAAAGTCCAATCTTTTAAAACAAATCAACTTTCAAAAATTTATGCCATATTTCAAAAAAAAATTTAAAAATCTAAACTTCGAATAATTAAACAATTTCATTTACCAAGTTTAAATTCCAACATCTTGAGCTTCAATTCAAAATAATTCAATTTCCATAAATTCGATTTTATTCTTAAAATCAATTCATTTAAATAATTTCAAAACAACTTTTAAAATCATTTAATTTAACCAACTCGGTGTCCATATATAATTTTCTAACCTATGGCCAAGTGGATAATTATTTCAAATTTAATTTCAAGGATGGACATATATCATTTCAATCCAAATAGATGTCATAGGTATATCATTTCAATCTATTTCTTAATTTATTCGAAATGATTCGGTTTACAGTTTATATGCAATAAACAATATACATGATGATAGCATGATATATCAAAATAAATAAACAACCAATATCGACATATAGCATCCATCACAACCAATCAACCATAAAGCCAATAACATTCACAACAACTTCATAATTATCAATATCAAGAAATTTGATCGCAATTAAAATTTAACTTTAATTTGACTGTCAATTTAATTTTCAACGGTGAATTCAAATGACAATCTATATGACAATTAAATTTTTATCAAACAACGACAAATAAATCCATATCACTTCATAATTTCAAATTTAACTACCATAAAGATATTCAGTACGTTGTGAGCGTTATAAAACACTCACCTTTTGAATTTAAATTGAATTTACATTCAATTTAAACCCAAAAATTTGACAGTATCCAAATCCATCCAAACTAGCGTCAAAGTGTCCGGAATTTCGATACGATCCTAACAAAAGAAACCTCGCCCAAATCCGAGTCCGTATGCAAAAGTTATGAAAATTTGAAGATTGGAAAATTCTGGTGCTGAGTCGACTTCGAGTTCCCGCCTCAAATACCCGATGCCTGCTTGGAGTTTTTTGCGAAATCGACCCGATGACCCGAGTAGTTTTCTTCCCGACTCGAAGTAGCTCCAGGGTTTATAACTGTGTGTTTATATAGGTATGTTAGAGATAGAGTAGATAGACTGGATAGATGAACGTGCAGAACAAACTATGGCCCGAAAAGCCCGTTCTGACTCCGGAACGGAATTGGGTAAACCCATATATCAAAATAGGTGTTTTAAAATATTTTAAACGCAATGGAAAAGGTTTCAAGTCCAAATTCCATCGTATGAAGAAGTTATGCTAAAATCAAAATTTCAAATTGATTTTAATTGATTATAATTGCATTTATTTCAAGGCGTTTCGAGTCCGTACGATCAAACGACAAGTCCGATTGCTACGAAAATTGAAACCTTACAATAATTCACTGTTACGGATCCGATGAAACTAGTTTCGTCGAAATCCGAGATAGTTGTAAAAATGACAATTTTTACTGTTTAATTTCAATATAAAATTCCCAATTTTAAACTATTAACTTTTAAATCAAATTTCAATTGTTCACAAATTTTATTTTTAATTTCACAGTAATTAACAATCTTTTACAATGCAGTTTTCCATTATAAATCCAGTATAAAAGATTACATTAGATTCAGCGTTCAATTATATTGTAATTCAAATTCAAGTTATTTAATTCCAATTGATTCTTTTATTTCGATTTACACTTTCATTATTGCATCAACCATTTACTTATACATTATTATCAATAGTTTATAATTCATTTACTTTCATTTTCTTCAGCTATCATCTTATTTAAATTCACAGTAATATTAAATTACATTCATTTACGTTGATTTCCATATTATAACTTCAATATTAAATGTACATTTTATTTATTTCGTTGTTTACAATCAAATTCAATTCAATTCAATTACTTGTTACATTCAAATTTAAATCTTTACTTACGTTCAATTACCAGTTAACATCTTTATCAAATTACAGTTTCGGTTATTATTTGATTTCAATCAACTGTAATATTAAGTTACATTTATTTATATTAGTTTCAATAACATAAACTTCCACTATTAAATCTACCGTTTTATTTATTCTTTGTTTACAATCATAACCAATTTGGTTTACAATCAAACTCAATTCATTACTTACATTCAATACAGGTTAACATCCATATTTAATTTACAAATAAGTTATTTCAGAATTCAGTTTTGCATTTTAACTTGTAATTCACATTTAACAACACAAAATTTTATTTCCTTCGGATTTTTATCCAAAATTTTTATTTTAATTCGTATTTTTAAAGTGTTAAAAATACAGGTCGTTACATTCTCCCCCACTTAAAACTTTTCGTCCTCGAAAAGGAACGGAGAAGAGGAAACCATCATTTAGATATAATTCATTCAAAATATTCGACTTATTTGCAAAATTTAGTTATAGGATTTTTTTAAAATCTCAAAATTTTCTAACTCCCGGATTTTTGAAAAATTTCGGCAGCACCTCCTTTGCGCGGCTAGGACCGAAAAATTTCACAGTGGTAATAATTGCATGATACACATCTCATTACAAGAATGAGGCATCCCAAAACATGGGAAACACAATAATATACCACAACATAAACTGTAATCCGAGAACATACCTTTTATTTAGCGTTTATTAGCATTTTAACTTACATTTTGCATTAAGCGCAGAAGCGAGCTCCACAAGCGAAGCGCAACCTCTTTGCTACCTACTAAAATGCTCAATAACCAAGTTATAACCATGCATATAAAGATAGATCGATATACTTATCATAAACAACACACATATAACATGTTTAGCTTCAAAACTGAAATTCCAATTCCAGGACAGCAAACGAATCTCAGTTTTTGGTCACCTAAACGATAAAATTTGACAATGGAATCTAAATAAAAGTTGTTTCATTCGTTTCAGGCTTTCCGGAATGTCTAAAATCATTGAATTCGGACCTTCCGTTCAAAAGTTACGACCGTTTTACTAAATAGGAACGCCTCAGCCTGGCAATGAATTGCGCAGGTCAGCGACATTTGGTCACGTTTTTGACCCTCTAAATGACAGCGAAACACAAAACACTTAAAGTAAAAGTTTTAACTTAAGTTCTTAGCTTTCCAGAAAGTGCAAGATCATCAAAATCCGATACACCAGTAAAAAGTTATGGCAAAAATACTAAGAGTATATGCTACTGATTTTGCTTCCCTTTTACACAGGCCAGCGAGAAGATTCAAATTTTTAACTAAGTAAATGAAGGAAATTCTCAAGACAGTCTAAACAAAAGTCGTGCTACAGTTTCTAAGCTTTCCGAAAAGTCTAATATCGTTGAATTTCGTCCATCCATTTAACAGTTATGCTTATTTCCGTTTCAGCATATATTGGACAATTTTGGATTTTTTTTTCCAAAATTTTGCTTTTATTATTTCAAAGTACAAACCATCAAACTTCAAATTTCTAAAGATCAATCACAAACCCAAAGTCGTTTATTTTCTTATTTATCCATGAAATAAGTTTACATTCGATTTGTTTCCGATTTATTCAAGTTTGTTTCATTCATAATTTAAATTCAAGTCAATTTGCTTCAATTTAATTTGAATTCAATTATATTTAATTCCACTTCGCTTCAAATTTGAATTTAATTATTAAAAAAAATTTATTCCGTTTATTTAATTCCATTAACACTAATGAATTCTATTTAATCAATTATCATCCATCTAACAACCAATGCATATCAAACATTAACATCCATCCAAATCTATAATAAATCAATTATACATTTCCAAGTCAAAATTTTAATTTCATACACTTCCAAGTTTATTGACATTTAATTTTATTCAAATTTAATTAGTTTCCATTTACTATTCTATATTTAATTAATTTTAAATTTAATTCATTTTAAAACTTAAATTTCCTTTATATTTACAACTATCAATAGATCTTCACATTTTATTATTCACTCTCACACTGGTATATTATTCCTCTACTTATCCTTATTAGCATTTTAAACTTTTTAAGTATTTGGTAAGTTTTTGTTATGCAAATAGAATGTAGTTAAACAACATACAACCTCTTTTCATTCAAAGTTGAATTTTCAATTAATTAATTCTTAAGTCATTACTTAAATTTCACTATAATTTAATTTCACATTTACATTCACATATAGTATTTCCATTTTATATTAACATAATGGTGAATCACCTTTAAATGTTTATTTAAATTCCAATTATTTACTAACAATTTTATTTATATTTGCAAACCATTAATTAAATGCATATTTCATTTTTCAAACCTATACTTGTATATTATCCAATTAACAATTCATATAACATTTTTGAACTTCTTAAATGATTTGGTAAGTTATATCTATGCTATAGAATGAAATTTAATACTATGCGAGTTTTACAGTTTCAATTTTATTTTAAATTCATAATTTCCTAATTCTAAGGATTTCTACTTCAATTGATATTTCACTTAGCTCTTAGGTTCATTTCTTATTTCGCAATTCAGAAGTTCCGTAATGATTCAAGTATTAATTCATTTCAACCATTAAAGAAAAAATCATTAATTATTAAAGAACTCAAGAATTCCAATCCCGGTTTCATTTCAAATCATGTTTTGAAATAATATATACTTATATAATTTATATATCAAATCATACTATAGAGAATACAAAATAAAATTCAATTTTTTTAATCAAAACAGGGTTTAGAAAAACTATTAAGTGATCTTCCCCACTTGGACTCTCGAAAATAAACGTCGATGATGCGTGCACTCATCACCGAAATCATTCTCTAGTGTCAAGAGGGGAGTATAACACTTACTTCATTTGAAAATCCTTTGAAAACAATTTCTAATCGAATATAATATCATATAATACTTATATTATACATTTCGAATTTTTGTTAATAAATTTTCAAAACACCGGAATTTAAATTCTCCATCTTAATTTAAATTCATTTTTATTTTATTTTATTTACCATTTATATTCATTGTCAATCATATTTACAAGTTTCATTTCTTAAAATCGTCCAATAGTCAATAGTTAGAAATATTGACTAATCAACAATAAACGATGATAATCTAATATTATCATCTCCTAACAACCAATACAATCAAAATTTATAAATTTTCAAGATAGTTCTTTTATATAAAAATATAGTCCAAAACAATATTATGTCAATCTGTCCTATTCGAGTGTTTAGAAATTCATATCGATGCCTTAGCGTCCCAAGTACCAACCAGAATTCATAAATACTCAACGGAACAATTTAACACAATATAAAATCATTTTTATATCAAAATTACAAATACGCTCTCTCATATACACTTGAACTCATTCATAAGGTTTAACCCTATTTCAATGAGTTATTCCCCACTAGAGCCAAGGTAATCTAAACCAAAGCTCTGATACCAACTGTAACGACCCGCCTTTTTGGACAGTTTAAATCGACAAATCAAACACACATGCCGATTCTAAACCATTCAAAAGGGCGGATGGTTAATGGGTTAAATAAGAAAAGAAAGGAAAAGAAAGAACAAAAACAAACTCAGAATCTCGCAGCGGAAGGAACAAGATATAATAATAAAATAACAGTTCATGAAGCTGTTAAATAAATAAATTTGATTATTATTATACATCATAAATCAGAGTTACATACATATCAGAGATAATACAATAATGCAGCGGAAAAATAATATGGTAGTAGAATACAAATGATGTAATACCAAACTCCGTCTTTGTCCTCCAGAATAGATCTTCAACCTTATCTGAAATGCTCAGGCTGACCCGAGCATAATGAAAAGGCAAAACACTCGAGTCAGGACTAAAATATCTCATGTAAGTCAAATCGAATAAGAAAATATGAGTGTGACGGCGTCAGAGATGTTTATGGGTTTTGACATCTCCTATCCAGTGTCAACGTGAGTGCAATAACTTAAGAGATGTTACGGGATTTTCCATCTCTCAAGGATCCGTTAAACTATCTACTATGTAGTACAATACGCTATTATAATATGTCTACATTAAAGTAAAAGTATTAAAATAGCATTAAGCCATGGCCCATTCCACCCTTAACACAGTTTATATTCCCAAGAGCATATACAAGACCGTAGTTTCCCCAAAACCGGAAGTCACCAGAGGGCAATCCATATACTAAAGGTACAAATTAAAATCGTAGTGGTCGCGCATAAATGGAATACAAGTATGACAAGGCACATGAGGCAATACCCAAGGTAGTGATACTACCGTTCGCCTGATCCGGACTGGTGAGAACGCAACGCCGCAGCGCCCGCAACACCGTGAAACAACACTCCCAAAATCAAGGGTGCACCAATCGACAACAAGTAAAAGAATAGTTTACGAAGAAGTGTGTCCACTTGAGGTAGCTAATCCTCCATTGGCCCGGCACAGCTCATGTTTTAGTCATTTCCAATTTGACACAAGTGTCAAGGCTATCCATTATCGTTCTCTTTCTTCAGTCAACACGTACATCATTCCAACCACTTCATTCTGGATCATCACTCCGCGTATAGTTATTAAAGTGGTTTTCGGTTTAGATAGAGAGTATATCCATAACCGATTCCGGTCTCTTTAATAACTTCGAAATTATTTCACTGATTGATCGTTTATTTATTTCAAAACCAAACCAATTACAATCTCAATTAAAATTTATAAATCAACATTTCATTTGTCTTTCTAAATCAATTTCCAAATTTACGTTTCAAAACTTCCAAATCAAAATTTCAAAATCTTATAATTCAATTTCAATTTCAATTTAAACAATTCAAATATTGATTCAAGTTCGTATATAAGTTTCATTCCGAAATCATTTAAATTAATTTAATTCAACATTCAAATCAATTTAAATTCATTTATCGATTTCATTTAATATCCGTTAAGGTACTTTATCATTCAAAACAATTTCTATTAAATTTCAAATCCATTACACTACCTTTTTAAGTTCAACTTCATTAAATCAAAACTTACAATTTTGAATTAAATTAAATTCGTCAAATCAATTCTTCCAATTACAAGTCTTACATTAATTCCAAAAATATCACATTTTCATTTCTTGTTAAAAAAATTCAATTTCACTTATTTACTTTCTTAAATAATTTTCCAAAACTTAATTAATAAAGAAACTCAATTTCAATTATTTATGAAGTAAAAATTCACTTATTCAAAAGTTCAAAATTTTCTTATTAAAGAATTTCAATTCAATTTAATCATTAAATAATTTAACCTTATTTAATTATTAAATAATTCAATAGTTTCAATTTAGTCCAATTCACAAATTTCTTTGAATTTCAATTAAATTCCAAAGTAATTAAATCTCAATTTTAAATAAATTTTCAATTCCAAACTCAAACTTGAAATATCATTTCATAAAAATTTTCTTAGAAATATTCAGAGTTCGATTAAAAGTCCAATCTTTTAAAACAAATCAACTTTCAAAAATTTATGCCGTATTTCAAAAATTTTCTTAAAAATCTAAACTTCGAATAATTAAACAATTTCATTTACCAAGTTTAAATTCCAACATCTTGAGCTTCAATTCAAAATAATTCAATTTCCATAAATTCGATTTTATTCTTAAAATCAATTCATTTAAATAATTTCAAAACAACTTTTAAAATCATTTAATTTAACCAACTCGGTGTCCATATATAATTTTCTAACCTATGGCCAAGTGGATAATTATTTCAAATTTAATTTCAAGGATGGACATATATCATTTCAATCCAAATAGATGTCATAGGTATATCATTTCAATCTATTTCTTAATTTATTCGAAATGATTCAGTTTATAGTTTATATGCAATAAACAATATACATGATGATAGCATGATATATCAAAATAAATAAACAACTAATATCGACCAATAGCATCCATCACAACCAATCAACCATAAAGCCAATAACATTCACAACAACTTCATAATTATCAATATCAAGAAATTTGATCGCAATTAAAATTTAACTTTAATTTGACTGTCATTTAATTTTCAACGGTGAATTCAAATGACAATCTATATGACAATTAAATTTTTATCAAACAACGACAAATAAATCCATATCACTTCATAATTTCAAATTTAACTACCATAAAGATATTCAGTACGTTGTGAGCGTTATAAAACACTCACCTTTTGAATTTAAATTGAATTTACATTCAATTTAAACCCAAAAATTTGACAGTCTCCAAATCCATCCAAACCAGCGTCAAAGTGTCCGGAATTTCGATACGATCCTAACAAAAGAAACCTCGCCCAAATCCGAGTCCGTATGCAAAAGTTATGAAAATTTGAAGATTGGAAAATTCTGGTGCTGAGTCGACTTCGAGTTCCCGCCTCAAATACCCGATGCCTGCTTGGAGTTTTTTGCGAAATCGACCCGATGACCCGAGTAGTTTTCTTCCCGACTCGAAGTAGCTCCAGGGTTTTTCCCCCTGAAACCCCAAGCGCGACCCGAAGCGCGTAAATCTCGAATTTTTTTTTTTTTTTTTAGATTTTGGAATTTGGGAATTAGGTTTTGTCTGCCATTGGAATGAGAAGCTAAGAAGAAGATGAATTGTACGTACAGACAAATGAAGATTAGAGAGGCTAGGGTTTATAACTGTGTGTTTATATAGGTATGTTAGAGATAGAGTAGA
Organism: Allium fistulosum; assembly: GCA_030737815.1. NCBI lineage: Eukaryota > Viridiplantae > Streptophyta > Magnoliopsida > Asparagales > Amaryllidaceae > Allium > Allium fistulosum. The sequence continues at coordinate 972,947,296 of CM060904.1, forward strand.
TAGACTGGATAGATGAACGTGCGGAACAAACTATGGCCCGAAAAGCCCGTTCTGACTCCGGAACGGAATTGGGTAAACCCATATATCAAAATAGGTGTTTTAAAATATTTTAAACGCAATGGAAAAGGTTTCAAGTCCAAATTCCATCGTATGAAGAAGTTATGCTAAAATCAAAATTTCAAATTGATTTTAATTGATTATAATTGCATTTATTTCAAGGCGTTTCGAGTCCGTACGATCAAACGACAAGTCCGATTGCTACGAAAATTGAAACCTTACAATAATTCACTGTTACGGATCCGATGAAACTAGTTTCGTCGAAATCCGAGATAGTTGTAAAAATGACAATTTTTACTGTTTAATTTCAATATAAAATTCCCAATTTTAAACTATTAACTTTTAAATCAAATTTCAATTGTTCACAAATTTTATTTTTAATTTCACAGTAATTAACAATCTTTTACAATGCAGTTTTCCATTATAAATCCAGTATAAAAGATTACATTAGATTCAGCGTTCAATTATATTGTAATTCAAATTCAAGTTATTTAATTCCAATTGATTCTTTTATTTCGATTTACACTTTCATTATTGCATCAACCATTTACTTATACATTATTATCAATAGTTTATAATTCATTTACTTTCATTTTCTTCAGCTATCATCTTATTTAAATTCACAGTAATATTAAATTACATTCATTTACATTGATTTCCATATTATAACTTCAATATTAAATGTACATTTTATTTATTTCGTTGTTTACAATCAAATTCAATTCAATTCAATTACTTGTTACATTCAAATTTAAATCTTTACTTACGTTCAATTACCAGTTAACATCTTTATCAAATTACAGTTTCGGTTATTATTTGATTTCAATCAACTGTAATATTAAGTTACATTTATTTATATTAGTTTCAATAACATAAACTTCCACTATTAAATCTACCGTTTTATTTATTCTTTGTTTACAATCATAACCAATTTGGTTTACAATCAAACTCAATTCATTACTTACATTCAATACAGGTTAACATCCATATTTAATTTACAAATAAGTTATTTCAGAATTCAGTTTTGCATTTTAACTTGTAATTCACATTTAACAACACAAAATTTTATTTCCTTCGGATTTTTATCCAAAATTTTTATTTTAATTCGTATTTTTAAAGTGTTAAAAATACAGGTCGTTACAAGTAATATGGGGTTAGTATCGCGATCAACAGAAGTCAACTCAAAGTCAAAAATTTGGCCAAGGAAGTTTGATTAATAATAATTATTATTGAACTAAGGATTTAGGTTTGGACTATAATGTAACGACTTGTAAATTTTTGTCATTTTATTTATTTAACTAATTTAATTTTTGTGAAATTAAAAAAAAATTGAAAAAAAAATTATTATTTGGAATGCGTCTAGTTAAACATAGCAAACTGTAAATTTTCATCCAAAAATATGGAAGTTTATTTTGTGTGTAATTTAATTTCAATTTAATCAGTTAGTAATTGATGAAAATAAAATATTTTCGAAACCTGAATAATTTTACATAGAAAAATTCTAAATCTTCTTCTGAGCAAGACGTCATTTTTCGTTTTTCCAAATTCAGACTTCTTTAGCTCTGTCGATCTTATTTTTCTACGTTTTTGCTGCATTTTCCGATAGTAGAAAATTCGAATTTTTATAATTCAATCGTATCACTGATATTTTTATACTGTTTTGATCGTCTCGCCATGCTGATCTCTGCGGTATATTCAATTCTGTGTTTTGAAGTATGGTACACAGCGAAAACCGTGAAACGGTCAACCATATCGGTACGACTTTTGTTTCTCTGGTTCTATTCAAATACCCTACTTTTCCATATCAAACAGCTGTTTACTTTTACAGCTGTTTGCTTTTATTAACTCCTAGATTCGCGTGTGGCTTTTGCGATTACCACGGTCAATATACTTTTTCTGGTTCACGATCTTTTCGTTGCTTTGGACAGACATTTATATCATAAAGATTAAAACATGCTTGCTTGTTCATATTTCCTTTTCTCAATTTGCTTAAACTTTTCAAAGCCTGTAGCCATTCTTCACTCCCCTTCTTCTTGCTCTTGTTCCTTTCACTCTCTCATGTTTTCTTTTTGGTCTGTTCCATTTTGAAAAAAAAAAGAAAAAAAACAGAAACTTCTATGCGTGCTTTTCTTCCCTCTGTCGATCACCACAAATCCCTACCCCAATCCATCTCCACCCGTACAATCACTACCGCACTCATCTACCGCATGCGCACCGACTCTCCAGCCTTCTCCTTTCGCCTGCCGAGCGTCTGTTCCCTTTTGATTAGCCGAGCAAACACTCAATTCATGCCCTTTCTTTTATATAAGCAGGTACCAACATATCTATGAAATTTGGAAAGAGTTTTGATTTTATTTGTATGTATGTTTTGCACTGTGTTGTTATATATATAGCATTATTTAGTTATATCATTTTATATATGACTTTTGTATAATATTTTAGCTGTACGTAAGTTTTATATACAGGTTAGATTTTATATTTTTATATACATACAGTATTTGTTCGAATGTAAGCTAAATATGCTATTATATAATGTTTATTTATGGGATTTGTCGCGAACTTTAACTTATTTATTTGCAAATTTTCTCGACTTTTAGTTTTTATAATTTATATGTACTATTGTTTTATTATTATATATAGGTTACGTATGTTAATATATTAGGATTTTTACAGTGTAAATGATATTATACGTATATAGAAGTGCTGTCTCAATTGTTTTTATATATATAAATGTGTTTGCTCGTACATATAGATCTTTGCATCTATGTTTTTCAATATGTTAGTAGACTATGTCAAAGGAGTTATATTTAAGCTATAGTATGTTGTAAGCTATGTTTGGTTTTTTTGCACGTAGTCAGTTAGACGGATATACTTAAATTTGTATATATATTTTTGTTAGTATGAGTGGATAAGTATACATCTGTTGCATTTATAGGTTATATTTTTATAAATTATATAAGTTACTGTTGTGTTTAAATACATGCCAGTTTATATAAGTTTCCAATTTTGTTATACATTAGTGATATACGAGTATATGTGTAACGACCCAGTATTTTGGACCATTCAAATCGACAATAAATCCACACATGCCAGACTTGAATAATTCAAAACAATGGATTTTAAATAAAATTTGGCAAAACTCAGCATATATAGTAAATAAAATAATAACTGGTCACAGCCGCAGAGTAATATAACAATATTGCAGCGGAAACAAAAGAATAGTAGTTCATGAAGCTACTACATATATATAACAGAGGTAAACAAGATACAACAAAAGTCACGAGTACATAGATGTCTCAATACAATAATCAAATACAAGATCTGAATGCATCACTGGAATCAACTGAATAACTGAAAGCATGATAGATAAATAGCTGGGTCTCCAAGCGAAGCTCCAACTCCAAAGGTGAGTCTCAAATGCTGTATCACTCAGTCTGACCCGAGCGTAAAGCAAAACACAAAACACTCGAGTCAGGATTAACATTCTTATATCAATAAATCCAACTCAAGTGAAATATCAACTGAAATACAAGTAACTCAAAGGATGTTTGGGATAACCATCCTCTAAGGATCCGTTAAACTATCTACTATGTAGTAATATTCGCCATTATAATAATGTCTAATATAAAATAAACATACTTTTTAATAGCGTCAAGGGGTTACCCATATAGCCCTTAACACATAATAGTCCCAGTAGTCTATCCAGTATTAGCATACTCCCAAACTGGGGGCTACCCTCGATACTCCACAGGCTACGGGAGAAATCACAACTCGTAGTAAAGCTCGATATGGTAGGTGACATGGCACACAAGGCAATGCCAGGGTAGATATACCAATTACGCACACGGACTGATGGAAATGCATAGCAGCCACTACCACTCCACCTCGAACAACATTCCCAAATCAAGGGGTGCACCCAAACAATCACAAAGTAATAGAATGGTATCGAAGAAGTGCGTCCGATAAGAGGTGCTACCTCACTAGTCTGAGATCGCTCCTGTTTTAGCCACCTTATGCCAACTCACGGGAGTTGGGTCCACATATATACCTTAGGATCGTCGCCACCATCCTACTTCATTCTGGAAACTCCACCATGTACACAGTTGTTAAAGTGGTTTTTGGTATCGACGGAGAGTATGTCCATATCCGATCTCGGTCTCTTTAACAACTAAACGTTATTATAACACCGTGGTCATTTCAAAATAGTTTATACACCAAAACCAAAATATCATTTCAATTCAATAACCAAATCAATACGATATCGTTTCATTTCAAAAATATTCAGTTCCAAAATCATTGTACTTTCCAAAGTTACATCGCTTTTGAAATCATAAGTCTTTTTAAAATCCAAAACACTTTGGAAATCACAGCTTTGAAATTATAGCATTTTGGAAATCATAACACTTTCCTCTTAAACAGCTTAGATATTAAAATTAGTATATATAATAAAATAGTTTATAAATAAAATGGTTTATATAAATAGTTATAAGTTAAAATAGTTTATAAATAAAAATAGTTTATATAAATAGTTATAAGTTAAAAATAGTTTATAATAAAATAATTTATATTAAAAATGGTTTATATTAAAATAGTTTATAAAGTAAAATATCAATAGTTTTAAATATAATTTTAAAATACTTAATAAAATAAAATAGTTTCCTCAAATTTCACAAATCGATTCAAATCAACTCGAATTCCAAAAAATTTAATTTAATCAAATCTCAAATCATCAATTTCAACTCGATTCAGCTTCTCAATAAACCATTTCAAAATATCGATTTCAAATACATATCTGAACCATAAAATTAGCCATTTCAATTACAATATATTTCAAAGCTTTAAATATTCAACATTTTAAAACTAAATTCGATACTTATATATATATATATATATATAATATCAAATTCACTTAACTATTATTTAGTTTTGAAACATTTACTTAATCATTTCAATAACCTCTAAATACAACTTCAATTTACAAAATTTAAATAAACAAAATATCCCATTTAAATATATATAAGTTTGAAATATCCATTTAAGTCACCTTTAACCAAATTTCAAGTTGTAAAACACTTCTTTAAATTTCAAATTCAATACATTTCAAATCAAACTTATTTATGTATAATTCTTAAAAAATATAATTTCAAATAAATTTCAAATCATTATAAACTCTATATTTGAAAATATAGATATTAAATAAATATTTAAACATATTATTTATCAACTTTATTAAATCAACTTTAATGAATCTTTAAAATCAATATATATCAAAACCATATATTTCTTTTCAAAACCAGAGAAATCATTTTCAAAATATTTATATAAAGACCAACGGTGTCTGTATATAATTTTCTACCCTATGGTCAAGTGGTACAGATATTTATCATTTCAATCCGCAATTTAAATATATACGGGTATATATCTTTTCAACCCGCAATCCCAAATTCAATTAATTGAAATCGCTTGGGTTTATCATTTCAACCAATAATGATTTTCTCCTATTCTACAAGATCGTTCGGGTATGTATCATTTCAACCCATAGTGAATTCTATACTAACAGGGAACTTGCAGAGTGATAACAGATATGAAATAATAATATAACAGGCATATATCATCAATATAAATAACAGATAATGATGTCAGATGTCACAGGTGAACAGGTACAGTCAGTAGTATATGTAACAATGTAAATAACTAGCAGCAACATATTTCAATTGTCGTTTCAATTGAAATCAAATTTAAAAATAAAAGAACGTTAATTGTGAGTGATGCTCACCTTTCGAGGCTAGAGAATTTTGACGTAGAAATGAGCTACGAATCCAGAGCGAAGTGAGATGGGCACGAATTTGATGAAGAAACAGGCACGACAGACCAAAAGCTGATAAAATGGGAATCGATGAGAACCGATCAGAATCAGTTTTGATATAAACTGAAAATATATACATTATTATTATATTATTTATTTATTTCAATATTTCAATTCACGACAAATATTAAAATAATATAACTTTCAAATCATTATTAAATAAAACCCATACTATAAACCCATACCATATTATCTATATTATAGATATGCATCTATACCCTTTTTCATCATATAATAAAATATTCTAGATATGTCACATCATCACATTTAAACCAGCCTAGATAAACTGTCATACATATATATACACCACTCACATGTATATCTACTTTTTAAACAAAAAATAGATAAAATCTAAAATTTATACACTTTATATATAACAGATCATAAATTTTAAACTATATATATATATACATAACCAGATTCTTTAAATCAAAAATTCCCAGACTCATATCTTTAAACAGTTAAAGCTCTAAATGAATAAGGTATATGACAATGGAGCCAAATTGTGATGGTATAACTGTTACATATATAGGAACAACTTATAATATATATCCCAATATCCTTTATATAAACTTTTATATTATAATGGAAAAAAATCAAAAACGTAGAAATCCAAATCCATATATATACATTATAAATATAAACCAACTCACTGTATAAACATATATTATAGACCCAGTAGATTTCATATATAAACACACATATATATAAGCAAATTTATAATATAATAAATAACACTTCTTTGACAACGATGTACTATATTGAATAAACAGAACTTTGGTTCTATAAATACATACCTACGGTAACAGGTAAACTAATAATATATACATACAACACTACTATATATATAAATATATGTGTCTGGTCTAAACAAGCTTCTTCATAAGCAAAATATATGCTTTTTTATATATATTACAGTTTAAAATAATTAACAAATCTGACACACACATATATATATAAATATCTATTATACTGCAAAATATATATATACGAGATATATATAACTGAACCTATGACAGAAATAGTAAAACAAAATCAAATATTAATATATACATATCAAACAGTAAAAGCTTAGTATATAACAAGTTTATGTAACATAAATAAATATATAAGCAAACTAACCTGAAACATATATATGCATACTAACACACACACACACACACATATATATATATATAGCCGAATATAACCATATACATAAATATAATGAAACAACACATATAATATATGTAGATAAAAATATATATACTATTATAACTTTCACAACTTTAAAACTAATATACATACTATATAGGCACGAAACTACTATCCTATATATATAACAGGACTCGTTTAGATATTCTTTCATATTCATTACACCTAAAAAAATCAAAAATATATATGTAACAAAATATGAGACGATAAATATATATACCTACTTATATACACCTTTGCAAATCCAAAGACAGGCCGAGCGATCTGGGAAGAGGCGGAAGGGAAGATGAAAGCTGGTGAGGCGGAGGTCGAAGTTCGGTGGCAGGAAGATGTTCGATCGGCTCTGGTCGAGGTGAGGCTTTGGTGGTTGAAGGCCGGAATGGACGTGGCTTTGGGATGGAAGATGAAGCTTGGTGGCCGAACTATATATAAGGAAGAAAGTAAAGAGGAAGAAGGAATTTTTTTCTTACTGTGAAATAACATATTGCAGAAGAAGAACGAGAATTAGAGAAAGGAGAAGAGAAAAATCAGGCAAGAGGGGAAATATAACGTGAGAAAGAAAATAGGAGATGTGAAGTCTGAAAAGTGAATGGACATAAAAAAATATGAACGGCCATAAAATGAACGGCACAAAACAATAATAAAATGAACGTATACTCTAATTTAAGATGGAATTCGAACCGGAAAACAAATAAATCAGAACAATTTAATAGATGGAATTTTTATTTCAGAAGTATAAATGCTAGTGGCTGATTGGGTTGATATATGGTGGAAAGGTGAATGGTCACAAAATCAAAATTCAAATTGCGGAACCGATACAAAAATCGTTTTGTAGATTTCACCACATCCCGAATTTCAAAACACAGAATTGAATATACCATATAGATCAGCACGACGAGATGATCAAAACGGTATACAGATATCAGTGGTACGATCATCCTATCAAAAATCGATATCGGTACGAAAATGCTGCTATTTTACCGAAAATAAGATCGACGGAGAATAGATGTCCAAATTTGACGAAATGAAAGGTGACGTCTCACTCAGAAGATGATTTACAAATTTTCTATGTAAAAATATTTAACTTTGGAAAATATTTTATTACCATCAATTTTTAACTGATATGAATTGAAATAAAATTACACTAGAAAATAAACTTCCATATTTTCAGATGAAAATTTATCAGTTGCTATGTTAAAACAGACACATTTTAAATATCAAATTTAAATTTCAAAATTTTATTGTTTAAAGTTTCACAAAATTTAAATTAAATATATAAATAAACAAATAAAATTATCTAAAATTTACGGGTCGTTACACTCTCCCCCACTCAAAACTTTTCGTCCCCGAAAAGGAAGGAGGTAGGAGAATAGAAACAGCCAGAAAGAAAGAATAGATTTTTGATATTAAAAATAAACAATAAATTTAAAACCATATAAATTTCAAATTAAACTAATTAATATTCAACATTTTGGTTTAATCCATTTGAGTTCACTTAAATTATATCAATCCATCTATTTCTAAATTCATTATCTTATTGTCTAGTCATCCTCAATTAACAATTTCTAAAATCATAAATTTGCATAGTCATTTATTATACTCATAATTTATTCAATAAATTTAATTCTTCCTTATTCCAAATTATTATTAACTTTATTCCACTTAATATATCTTATCACATATATTAAGTAGATTGTTACTTATTATAACCACTCAAATTATTTATAAGTTCCTTTGATATCATTTTATATTGTATATTATTCAATTACATAGTTAACTCTTGAGTAATTTAGGTGAGTTATATGTATTGGAATGTAACTGAGTATTATACAAATAAAATTTTCCAATTCAATTTATTTCAAATTTAAATATTTATCCAAAATTTTGACTTCAATTTATAATTGAAATCATCTCTAAATCATAAATTTAAGAATTTAAATCTCCGATTAACTTCAAACAATTTAGGGATAAATATATAAATATATATATGTATGTATGATATATATATCAAATCAAATCTATAAATATATACTTATATATATATAATATAAGTCAAGTCATACTTAAGAAATTCAAATCAATTTTATTTCGAAACAAAAGTGGAGCAAAGCTACTGAATGGTCTCTCTACCTTGAAACTTGAAAATGAATGTCGATGATGCGGCCGCCATCACCAAAATTTTTTTCTAGCAACAAAAGAGGAGAGCACCGATTTCAACATTTTAAAATTCTTTGAAAACGGTTTCTACTCGAAAATACCTTCAATAATATATATTTTAAAATTTTAAAAACCAAAGCTTGAAATCACTGGAAATTAAATTCTCAAATTCCTGATTTTTAAAATTCATTTCAATTCCAAATATATTTATAAATCATGTTTATAAATTCATTTAGAACAATAAATGATAATCAAATATTATCATTCAAACAACCAATAAAATTAACTATTAAATTCCAGAAAATTTTACTTATATATATATAATATAATCATACAAATTTAATTCCTTTACCAAGTTTAAAAATAATATAGTGTCAGTTTGCTCTGTTCAGGTGTTTTGGAAATCCTATCGATAACGTTGATCAGACGAATCGATCGAAAACCCAAATCAACATCAACAACTCAAACAACACAATATATAAAACATTTTAATATTAATTACAAATACACTCCCTCACTCGATAATTCAAGAATGGATTTCCAAGAAAAGATGGGATTCAAAGTAGAGGAACACTAATCAAATAGAATTCAACTAAAAGATAGACTCGATAGGGAGATAAGATGATTGAATTTTAAATTGGAAGATGGATAAATTTATATAAATCGCGGGTAACCTTCACCGGGTCAACCGTGACTTTAAGAATACGATCGATGCGGAATTCTGAATCAAATCGGCATCAGTTCACAAGAGATAGAATTCGAGTAAAACAAAAGATAGCAGCATCTAAACTAAGGATATAGAAATCTCCGGTGAATCAATACCTATTGTAAAGGAGTTTCACCCCTTGACAAATAATTCAGAGATTGGCGAGACCGCCGATTTATTACAGAGATCATTCGAATTGGAGTTATGGGATACTCCAGAATCAAGAAGACACGAATAGGGGAGACAAGAATGGACTTTGGAACCGAAGGGAACGTTCCAAAATTCAAAGAAAACCGAGTTAAAGAAGAAGGAATTCAAGATCGAACGAAAGTGATTCCGTAATTGAATTTTACTCTATATGCTGAGTTTTGCCTAAAACCAGAGCTCTGATACCACATGTAACGACCCAGTATTTTGGACCATTCAAATCGACAATAAATCCACACATACCGGACTTGAATAATTCAAAACAATGGATTGTAAATAAAATTTGGCAAAACTTAGCATATATAGTAAATAAAATAATCACCGATCACAAACACAGAGTAATATAACAATATTGCAGCGGAAACAAAAGAATAGTAGTTCATGAAGCTACTACATATATATAACAGAGATAAACAAGATACAACAAAAGTCACGAGTACATAGATGTCTCAATTCAATAATCAAATACAAGATCTGAATGCATCACTGGAATCGACTGAACAACTGAAAGGAGGATAGATAAATAGCTGGGTCTCCAAGCGAAGCTCCAACTCCATAGGTGAGCCTCAAATGCTGTATCACTCAGTCTGACCCGAGCGTAAAGCAAAACACAAAACACTCGAGTCAGGATTAACATTCTTATATCAATAAATTCAACTCAAGTGAAATATCAACTGAAATACAAGTAACTCAAAGGATGTTTGGGATAACCATCCTCTAAGGATCCGTTAAACTATCTACTATGTAGTAATATTCGCTATTATAATAATGTCTAATATAAAATAAGCATACTTTTTAATAGCGCCAAGGGGTTACCCATATAGCGCTTAACACGTAATAGTCCCAGTAGTCTATCCAGTATTAGCATACTCCCAAAATGGGGGCTACCCTCGATACTCCACAGGCTACGGGAGAAAACACAACTCGTTGTAAAGCTCGATATGGTAGGTGACACGGCACACAAGGCAATGCCAGGGTAGATATACCAATTACGCACACGGACTGATGGAAACGCATAGCAGCCACTACCGCTCCACCTCGAACAACACTCCCAAATCAAGGGGTGCACCCAAACAATCACAAAGTAATAGAATGGTATCGAAGAAGTGCGCCCGATAAGAGGTGCTACCTCACTGGTCCGAGATAGCTCCTGTTTTAGCCACCTTATGCCAACTCACGGGAGTTGGGTCCACGTATATACCTTAGGATCATCGCCACCATCCTACTTCATTCTGGAAACTCCACCGCGTACACAATTGTTAAAGTGGTTTTCGGTATCGACATAGAGTATGTCCATATCCGATCCCGGTCTCTTTAACAACCAAACGTTATTATAACACCGTGGTCATTTCAAAATAGTTTATACACCAAAACCAAAATATCATTTCAATTCAATAACCAAATCAATACGATATCATTTCATTTCAAAAATATTCAGTTCCAAAATCATTGTACTTTCCAAAGTTATATCGCTTTCGAAATCATAAGTCTTTTTAAAATCCAAAACACTTTGGAAATCACAGCTTTGAAATTATAGCATTTTGGAAATCATAACACATTCCTCTTAAATAGCTTAGATATTAAAATTAGTATATATAATAAAATAGTTTATAAATAAAATGGTTTATATAAATAGTTATTGTAACAACCCTAGATTCTTGTATATTATTTAAATTGGACTTTCTTTTATTTTTAAATTATTTTAAATTTATTTTATTTCAAACATTTCATTTTAATATATAAATGATGATTATTAAGTGAATTATTGTTTCAAACTAGTATAAATTGGATATTTCACTGAAAAGTGAAATTCTGGTCAAACAGTTCAATCTTTGGCTTTTAAACTTCAAATTTTTAATTATTTAAAATCTTAAATTTTATCTTTTATTATGAAAATAGATGTAATAACTTGAACACTGCTTTTTGTTTCGTTGAAAACAGAGTTAAACTGTAAAAGTTATGTATATTTCAATACTGAGTGCAATTTGTTTTATTCTGCAATTTGGTTATTTTAAATTTATATAAATTATATTTTCGTTTTCATATTTTATTTTAATATGTGTTAATATGTTATTTTATGTATATTTTTATCTTTTAATAATTTTAAAGTGATAGTATAATTTTTATAAAGTTTACTTGAATTTATTTCAATTTATGAAACCTAGTTTCCATTTTCTTTGCTATTTTCTTAATTTAATTATATATAATTAAAATTTATTTATTTATTTTATGCATTCACTATTATTTGCTGTTTTTACTTTATTTATATTCATTTTACATGTATTTAAGTTAAAATATTTTTTCCAAAGTGTATTGAATTTATTTTCAAATTTTCTAGACTAGTTTGCAATTTTATGCTATTTTCTTATTTTAACCTTATATAATTAATAAATATTTATATATATTTTATATTTTGTTATATTTTCGAATTTTTGACTTAATGTATTATTATTTTCAGTAATATAAACTTATATAAAGAAATTAAAAGAAATTTGAAAGGTTATGACTTTTGATTTGCCTAAGGTATCTTCCAACCTTTCACATTTGTAACTTATCTTTTCATCAATTGGACTTTACTATCCACATCTTTCAGCTGCATACTCTATTTTCTATTCACGTACATTCATTTTCATTTGTAAAACAAAAGAATTTCGGCCATGGCTATTGAGGAGAGTTTGGGTCATGATTTTCAACTTTTTCTTATTCTTTTTCTACTTGTTTACATTGATTTTTGCACTTGCTCTCTTCTTCTAGGCTTGGCTCTTCCTCCTCCAACTCTGACCCGACCTCCAACACCCACTTCTCTGATCATTACCCACCCTACTACACCACCAAGGCAGGCCAAGCACATCCATGGCAAGGAGCACCACCAAAATCAACAAAAACCACCACATATTACACTAGCCGAGCGTAGATTGTTAGCACCACCTTCTACCACCATTTGCCGCCACTACCACCACCACCACCACCTCTGACCTGACTTCCACCCTCTGCCACGTCACCCACCACCTCCTGGAGCCACTGGTTGTGACCCATGACCTCTGGCCGAACCTATTTGTGCCAAAGATGTGAGGTTATGTTGCATTGTTTAGCCTTGAACACCTAGTTTTTGCACCTAGACTTCACCACTTTGTTAACGCATGCTAGGCCGACCCTATGGAACCCAAAACCAGATCCAAACCCACCCCTTAGCCATGCATTTCAGATCTGGAGCTGAAGCATAGATGGTAGAAAGCAAGTGCAAACACTTTGGTTTTGTTTTATGCAGTTGTTCCTAACATTGTTTAATGGCATCCTGTTTGAAACTTATGTTTTATATATTTGTTTTGTGTAATGTTTTCAAGGGATATAGCTTTGGCTCTCCCAATCTCAAATCATTGTCGTGCTTTCGTGCCTCTGGAAATCTTTGTTGTGTGTTTGTGGTAGTCATCTCCAGCTTGAACAAGTGAGTAATTCTCACCAGACAATGTGTACTTACAAAACTAAAAAAACTGACACCATTTGAATCTGTAAAATTATATCATCCTGTTATAACTGTTATATTATGATCATATGATGCTCACCCCTGTTATTACTCATGTTATATCATCATTTACTGTTATTTCATGCTATTCTGATATTTAATCAGTTTTTCACACTGCAAGTTCCCTGTAGATTAGGTTCACTATGGGTTGAAATGATACATACTCGAACGGACTTTAGAATAGGGAAAGATCGTTATGGGATGAAATGATAAGCATGAGCGACTTTTTATTTATTTTATTTAACTTGGGTTTGCGGGTTTGAAATGATAGAACCCGGTTTTTCTTTATAAACTGCGGATTGAAACGATACATATCCGTATCACTTGACCTAGGCTAGAAAATTGTATAGAAACCCGTGGTTTATATATTTTTCTGAAAATATTAAAATATCTTAGAATGTAAATATTATGATATTTTGATTTAAATTTTACAAAAATAATTTCTATAAAATATTAGTGATTTTCTACAAATTAAATAAGTGAATTAAGTAAATGGTGAAGTAGAATTTGAAATATAAGTTAATTTTGGAATTTGTGATTTTGTTTATAAATGGAATTTATGTAAAGTAAGAATATATGACAAATTTTGATATAAAATGAATTTAATGATTTTATTAAGAAATAATGATTTTTAAAAGTTCTAATGATTTTGTATAAATTAAAATATGAAACAAAATGAATGTTTAAGTTGAATTTTTTGAAATATAACTTAAATTTGGAAATTGTGAATTTTGTTAAAAGTGAAATTTTAAGTAAGTAAAATAAATGGAAATAAGTTATATTTTGGGAATTTATACTTAGTTGGTAAGTTAAGAATTTAATTAAAGGAAAGAAAACTTAATTGTTATTTAATTTGATTTTTGTATGGAAATTTGACTTTATAAAATCATAGAAATAAAGGTATTAAATGATTGTTTTAAAATGTGAAAATATATGATTTTATAGGTTAAAAGGATTTATATTAAAAGTTAATTGTTTGTGAAAACGTAATTAAACTCTGAATTTGATTTGACAGCATTTTTGAAATATAATGTAAAGATATTACAACATTGGTAAATGCTGTAGTTGTTTTAAATGAACCATATAGCAAATTTAAACTAAAGGTTATTATAGCACTTTGTTAGTGCTATAGTTGTTAAATTTAACTAAAATTTTAATTGAAACTAAATTAAGATATTACAGCATTTTAAATGATGTCTTTTGTTAATAAACTGTTTTAAGACATAACATTTCGTAGCATTTCCTAAGTGCTGCGAAAGTTGAATTTTCATTGTTTTAAATAAACTTAAATGAATAAATGATCTTTGAAAAAAAGATTAAATTTTGGAAATTAAATATTTAATTATTAAATATAATGAATTGACTTTAAATGATTTAAATGGAATAGTTGATTTAGGAAATACAACTATTTTGAAATGTGGTTAAATGGTATTTAAATTTAAATTAAATAAATGATGTTCTGTAATGATATTTTGATATTTTGAAATGAATTTGAAATGATATTAAATCTTGGAATGACTAATTGAAGTTTATATTAGTATGAAAAATATTTGGTTTACTTGTAATTTCAATCTATTTAAAAGATATTAGACTTATGAAATATAGGATAATAAAGCTTTGGAATTTATTTTATAATTTGAATAGTTATTTTATGGATTAAATCTATATTTGAAATTTATAAGATTTGAAATGGTCTATGGAAATTTAATTGAAATAAATGATTGAATTGAATTGAAACTTTGGAAATTTTAATACTTGATTTGGAAGTATAATAATTACACTTTTAAATGGTCTAAATGAATTATTTTGATTGAAATATAAACTATTTAAAAAGGTCACTTGAAATGATAATAAATGAATGATATCTTTAAATTTAAAAAGTATTTAAAGTTGAATATTTAGATTTGAAAAGATATGATATTTTGATATATTAAATGATTTGAAATGAAGCTTTGTAAAGATATGATATTTTGATATATTAAATGATTTGAAATGAAGTTTAGTAAAGATATGAAATTTTGATATATTAAATGATTTGAAATGAAGTTTTGTAAAGATATGATATTTTGATATATTGAAATGATTTGAAATGAAGTTTTGGAAAGATACGATATTTTGATATATTGAAATGATTTGAAATGAAGTTTTGAAATGATATGATATTTTAAATATATTGAAATGGTTTGGAATTGATTTAATCTTTATTTTTATAAAGATTTGGATTTGAAATGATATTCTATTTTGAAGTATAAACTGTTTTTAAATTATAACCACGGGTTATAATAACGATTGGTTGTTAAAGAGACCGGGATCGGATATGGACATACTCTCTGTCGATACCGAAAACCACTTTAACAACTGCCTACGCGGTGGAGTTTCCAGAATGAAGTAGGATGGTGGCAATGATCCTAAGGTATATACGTGGACCCAACTCCCGTGAGTTGGCATAAGGTGGCTAAAATAGGAGCGATTGACGGACCAGTGAGGTAGCACCTCTGATCGGACACACTTCTTCGATACCATTCTATTACTTGTGATTGATTTGGTGTGCACCCTTGATTTGGGAGTGTTGTTCGAGGTGGGCGGTAGTGGCTGATATGCGTCACCACCAGTCCGGATGCGTAATTGGTATATCTACCCTGGCATTGCCTAGTTGTGCGGTGTCACCTACCATATCAAGCTTTACTACGAGTTTCTATTTGTGTCGTACCTATGGAGTATCTTCTCATAGCCTTGCGAGGTATGCAGGTACTGTGTAGACTATTGGCATATTACGTGTTAAGGTGGAAAATGTAAAGCCTTAACGCTATTTAAAAGTATGTTTATTTTATGATTAGACATTATTATAATAGCAAATATTACTACATAGTAGATAGTTTAACGAATCCTTAAATAATGGGCGATCCCAAGCATTCTTTAAGTTACTTGTACCTTATTACAGTTCACTTGAGTTGGTTTACATTATATAAGTATATATTGTCCTGACTTGTAACGACCCGTAAATTTTAACTGTTAAATAACGTAATTAGTTAAATTTTGTGAAATTTTAAACAGTAAAATTTTGAAATATAAATTTGATAGTTGGAATGCGTCTAATTAAACATAGCAACTGGTAAATTTTCGTTCGAAAATATGAAAATTTATTTCGCGCGTAAATTTACTTCAATTTAATCAGTTAAAATTGATGATAATAAAATGTTTTCTAAACCTAAATATTTTTACATAGAAAATTTGTAAATCATCTTCTGAGTGAGACGTCATCTTTCGTTTCGTCAAAATTGGACTTCTGTTGCTCCGTTTATCTTAATTCGGTTAGAATAGCAGCATTTCTGGTACCGGTTATCGACTTTTGATCGGATAACCGTACCACTGATATCTGTGTACCGTTTTGATCGTATCATCGTGCTGATCCCAACGGTATATTTATTTCTTTGTTTTGTGGTCCGGTACGAGACGGAAATAATAAAACGTCCCATTGTAACGGTACAAAATTTGTGACTTTCCACTTTCTTACCTTTTCAAATTCAAACGTGCTAAATCAATGGATAGCTGTACGTCCCTTTGCTTTTGAATTTATATCTAAAATTTAGGTGGAACGTTTCTTCTGCCACTTTCTCTCCTTCATTTTTGAACGGTTCATTCACTATTGCTTTGTAAATTTCAAATTTTGCTCTGTCACTAACACCTTTCCTTTTGAAGCCTGCAAACCCAAATTCTTCAACATCCATCTCGAGTTCACCATTTCCGTGTTTCCTCAACCCGAGCTCCCTTCCAATTGCCGAAACACCCAAACACCCAATCAAACTCCTCCCTACATCCCTGACCCACGTTCCCCAACCGAGATCTGCCACCTCGTCGAACTCCTCCGCCTTTCCAGCCTCCACGACCATCAGCCAATCCACCACTCACCGAACCCCACGCTACCGCCAGCCTCCTGACGAGCCCAAGCCCGCAACACCATCACCACCATCGTCACCAACAGCCACCACCATCATGACGAGATCCGCCACCACCCTGTCACCCTACGCCCGGCCTGACCACCTCTCAGCCAAACTCCACCAGACTGCCATTCTCTTACCACCGCCATTTCGACCGAGGCAGCAACCCATCAGCCACCTCGTGCTCCGCCTCAAACCTGCCTGCCTCCAACCCCACGCATGAGAACCGCCTCCGTGACAGCCCTCCACCCATCTCCCAGGCTGTCATAGCCAACACCTCACGTGACCCACCCACCAACACCACCAGACTGTGGCCTTGAACCCAAAACACTGTTCGCCTCATCTCTTCCGCCACCCAGCCGCGACCACCAAGTCTTCATCCACTCCTCCTTTAGCCGTGTGTTTGCAACTCATGTCCCTTCTTTATATATATATGAAAGGTACCAGATCTATTTATTTACAGCAAAGTCTAAATGTATTATAGCTTATATAAAGATTTGGTTGCTGTTAGTTTATATGTAGTCTATAAAGTGCCTCATAGTTCTGTTATAGTTGGAATCATATAGCTTATATACATATATACTAGTTTAAGTACATAATGCAGTTAGAGATATATTTAGTTATATAGTCTATGGGTTTAGTTATACATAATTATATATAGTTGTATGTACCTTTTCGTATGAGTTTGTTTAGAGTTTATGTACAAATACATATATATATCTATACCCACGGTTAAAAGTTTAGTTTGGATGTTAGTAGGTTGCAGTCGCATATATATAAAGTATATAGTATTTCATATTTTATTCGATGTCATAAATATTTTATAATATATTTTATGCTATGTATACATCTATGTTATATATATTAGTTGTTCTGCAAATATGAGTTTATGTGATTGGTTTGAATTTGTATATGAAGGGTTTAAAGTATATGAGTTATAGCATGTTTTATATTTTTAGATGAGGTATTAACAATGTTTACATTTGGTCTACTGGAATATATCTATTCGTATATGGGTTTTATAAACGAATATAGGAATTATAATATATGTGACTTCATATAAAAGTATATATATATATTATTATAAGTTTACTTGTTAGTTCATTTCCTATTGTCTGTATACATTGGTATTATAAGATTTGTCAGTATACTACATAAGTTTATAAAGGTATATTTGGATTTTGGGTATACGTGTATGAATATGTATAATTGTTTATATGGATGTGTTCTGTTGTATAAGTTTGTTCATCATATTTTAGATATATCAGTATATGGATATTTGGATGTTATTCTTTTATATAAATCCATTTTAATATAATGTGTGCATAAGTTATATTCTAGTCTATATACCTATTTGTTTATATAAGTATTGTTTGAGAGAGAATTTGCCTAGATTTTTAAATAAGTATTTTAAATTTAATATTGATCTTTATAAATAATAATAACAACAATGATAATAATACATATATTTCTGCCTCAATCAAACTGATTCGATTTATTTCATCGATTCCTTGTTATCAGCTTTGTTCGTCTAATCCGTGCCCATATCACTTTGCTTTGGAATTCGTGCCTGGATTTGTAACTCACTCCGTTATCAAATTCCTCTAGCCTCGAAAGGTGAGCAATCACTCACGATTAATGTTTTTATATTTATTAAATTTGATTTCAATTGAAATGTCAATTGAAATATGCTGATGTTAGTTGTTTACCTTGTTATATATGTCATCTTCTATATCTGTTTCACCTGTGACACCTGACACCATTATCTGTTATTTATTATTGTTGATATATGCCTGTTACTGTTGTTATTTTATTTTCATACCTGTTATCACTCTGCAAGTTCCCTATTAGCATAGAATCACTATGGGTTGAAATGATACATACCCGAACGATCTGTAGAATAGGAGAAAATCGTTATGGGTTGAAATGATAAACCCAAGCGATTTTCATTAAATTGAATTTGGGATTTCGGGTTGAAAAGATATATACCCGAATATGTTTTAAATTGCGGATTGAAATGATAAATATCCGTATCACTTGACCATAGGATAGAAAAATTATATACAGGCACCGTTGGTCTATATATAAACGTTTTGAAAAATGATTTCTATGGTTTTGAAAGAAATATATGGTTTTGATAAATATTGATTTTTAAGATTTATTAAAGTTGATTTAATAAAGTTGATAAATAATATGTTAAGTATTTATTTAATTCTATATTTTCAAATATAGAATTTATAATGATTTGAAATTGATTGAAATTCTAGTTATTTAAGAATTATACTTAAATAAGTTTGATTTGAAATGTATTGAATTTGAAATTTAAAGAAGTGATTTACAACTTGAAATTTGAAAGGGTGACTTAAATGGATATTTCAAACGTATAAATATTTAAACGAGATATTTGTTTATTTAAATTGTAAAATTGAAATTGTAATCAAATGTTATGGAAATGTTAAGCTGATTTTTCAAACCTAAATAATTGTAAAGTGAATCTGATATGTATATAAATTTATCGAATTTAGTTTTGAAATGATGAATATTTAAAGCTTTGAAATATATTAAAATTGAAATGACTTATTTTATGGTTCAGATATGTATTTGAAATCGATAAATTGAAATGGTTTATTTAGAAGCTGAATCGAGTTGAAACTAATGATTTGAGATTTGATTAAATTAAATTTTTGGAATTCGAGTTAATTTGGATCGATTTGTGAAATTTGAGGAAATTAATTTATTTTATAACGAAAATTTATTGTCTAGACAGTTTAAAAAGGAAAGTGTTATGATTTCGAAAAAAACAATATAATTTTGGGAAGTAATATGATTTTAAAAATGGATATATTTGAAGTGAAATGATATCGTATTAAATTTGGGTTTTGAAATGATAATGATTTTGGTTTGAAGTATAAACTATTTTGAAACGACCACGGTGTTATAATAACGATTGGTTGGCAAAGAGACCGGGATCGGATATGGACATACTCTCTGTCGATACCGAAAACCACTTTGACAACCGTGTACGCGGTGGAGATTCCAGAATGAAGTAGGATGGTGGCGACGTTCTTAAGGTATGTTACGTGGACCCAACTCCCGTGAGTTGGCAATAAGGTGGCTAAAACAGGAGCGATCTCGGACCAGTGAGGTAGCACCTCTTCTCGGACGCATTTCTTCGATATTATACTCTTACTTGTGATTTGACTAGATGGCCATCCTCCGATTTGGGAATGTTGTTCGAGGTGGAACGGTAGTGGCTGCTATGCGTATCCATCAGTCCGTGTGCGTAATTGGTATATCTACCCTGGCATTGCCTAGTTGTGCCGTGTCACCTACCATACCGAGCTTTACTACGATTATGATTTTAAGATCCGACCGCGTTAAGGTTCTCCATCCCCTTAACGCTATTTTCCGATATGATTATACTTTACTTATTTAGACACTATTATAATAGCGAATATTACTACATAGTAAATAGTTTAACGGATCCTTAGGGGATGGTTATCCCAAACATCCTTTAAGTTACTTGTATTTCAGTTGATATTTCACTTGAGTTGGATTTATTAATATAAGAATGTTAATCCTGACTCGAGTGTTTTGTGTTTTGCTTTACGCTCGGGTCAGACTGAGTGATACAGCATTTGGGACTCACCTTTGGAGTTGGAGCTTCGCTTGGAGATCCAGCAATCTATCGATCCTGCTTTCAGTTATTCTGTTGATTCCAGTGATGTATTCAGATCTGGTATTTGATTATTGTATTGAGACATCTATTGTATTCGAGACCTCTGTTGTATCTTGGTTAACTCTGTTATATATATAGTAGCTTCATGAACTACTATCCTTTGTTTCCGCTGCATTATTGTTATATTACTCTGTGTCTGTGATCAGTAATTATTTTATTTACTGTATATGCTGAGTTTTGCCAAATTTTATTTACAACGCAGTATTTTGGGCAATTCAACTCCGGCATGCGTGTTTACCTATACACTTATAATGGATGCGAATGGTTGAAAATACTGGGTCGTTATATGACTCGAGTGTTTTGTGTTTTGCTTTACGCTCGGGTCAGCCTGAGTTATTCACAGATTTGGATTTCCACTCTCTTGGAGATTTGAATCGCTGGAGATTATCTGCTTGTCTTGTCCTATGACTCCTATCTATTTCAGTTCCATTGTTCTACTCAGCTTGTACTTGGTTATTTTATTGATACTTCTGTTGTACTCTATTTCTTCTGTTATATCTTATGTAACTCTGATATATTTATATAGTAGCTTCATTAACTACTATTTCTTTTACTTCTGCTACATTATTTTACTCTGTGTCTGTGATCTGTGATTATATTTATTTACTGTATATTCTGAGATTTGCCAAATTTTATTTACAACGCGGTATTTTGACCAATTCAAGTCCGAAATGTGCGGATGCGAATGGTTTAAAATATCGGGTCGTTACAGTTGGTATCAGAGCTTTGTCTTTGAGGCAAAACTTAGAATATAAGGTAAATTTATTTACAGAATCACTTTCGTTCGAGTTTGAATCTCTTCCTTTTTGACTCGATTTCCTTTGAATTTTGGAATGTTCCCTGCGGTTCCAAAATCCATTCTTGTCCCTCACTATTCATCTTCTTGTGATTCTGGAGTATCCCATAACTCCGCTTCGAATGAGTTTTATAGTGAATTGGCAGTCTCGCCAATACTCTAATGACTTGTAAAAATGGAAACTCCTTTACAATTAGCATCGATTCACAAGAGATTTATATCTATCCTTGGTTTAGATGCTAATATCTTTTATTATTCCAAACTCTATCTCTTAAGATCGGATGTAGATTTACACTAGAAAATCCACATTGATCTTATTCATTAAGTCACGGTTGACCCGGTTAAGGTTGCGTTGATTTATCTAAGCTTATCCATCTTCATATTTTGTTAATTAATCATCTTGTCTTTGTTTCCAAAATATCTCCAAACATTTTGAATTGTACTTGTAAATCTATGTTTGTTTTATATATTGTGTTGTTTGAGTTGTTGATGTTGATTTGGGCTTCCGATCGATTCGTCTGATCAACGCTATCGATAGGATTTCTAAAACACTTTGACAGAACAAACAAACACAGTATTATTTTTAAATTTGGTTAATGAAATAAATTTTGATATAAGTAAATTTATGGAACTTAATAAATTGATTTAAATTAATTATTTGAAATGATAATACTTGATTTATCATTCTATAAATGAATTTATAAATAGTTGTTTATAAATTTGATTTGGGAACTAAAATGAATTTAAATCAAGAATTTGAGAATTTAATTTCCGATGGTTTCAAACCTTGTGTTTAAAGTTTTAAAAGGATATATTATTTAAGGTATTTGTGAACAGAAATTTGTTTTCAAAGAATTATAAAGTTTTAAAATTTTAGTGCTCTTCTCTTTGTCGCTGGAAAATAATTTCAGTGATGACCGCGGCATCATCGACGTTCATTTTCGAGTTTCGAAGTGAAGAGACCATTCTGTAGTCTTGCTACAGCTTTGTTTTGGGAAATTTAATTGATTTGAATTTCTAAAATATGATTTGATTTATAATATATATAGATATATGATTTAAATTTGATTTGACAAATTATGTACATACATTTATTTATCTCTAAATGGTTTGAAAGAAATCGGAAATTTTATTCTTAAATTCTATCTTAAATAATAACTTCAAGTATAAAAAGAAAACCAAAATTTTGAATAAATATTCAAGCTTGAAAGGATTGAATTAGAATGTTTAAATTGTATATTAATTTTAGAAAGTTTTATTTGTATAATATACCATTGCATTCCAGTATAACTTACCTAAATTTTAGAAGTTAACAATGTAATTGGATAATATACAATATAAAAAGATTTTATAAATAAAATTTGAGTGGTTATAATAAATGTTATACACTTAAATTTTAGTTATAAAAAGATTAACAGAGGTAAATAGAGTAAAAGAGTAATGGAATAATTTGCACAATAAAATGATGTTAAAGGAACTAAAAATAAATTAAAGCAGTTATAATAAGTGTAAGTATATTTAACATAGGTGATAAAATAGATTGAGAGGGATAAATTTAATTTTAATTAGGAATAAAGAAGAATTAAATTTATTGAATGTTATACACTTAATTTTAATCAAATCCATTATTTTTGAATTTGTTAGTTTAAGAAAATTGGATGATAAGATAATGAAATTAGAGATAGTTAAGGTTTATTTAACTTGTGTAAAATTAATTATCAATTTAAGCTGAAACCATGGAAATTTCAAACCTATTATCTTATTTTGTTTTTCAAACTTATTATCTTATTTTGTTTTCAAACTGTCTTTTGGTTGTCCTTATTTTCCTTATCTTGCTACAGACTGGTATAGGCATCTTTCTATAGTCTTTCTGTTTAGAAATCTTCCAATAATCCTTGATAACCTTCGATACTTATTTTAATCTGAGCATTGCTTGCCATCTCCACCTTGTTAAACTTACCTATAACAATAGTTGTCAGGTATAATCTCAATCTCCTTGTCATCCTGTCTTAATCTTATTTCACTCTATTTTTCTGTGCTTTACCGTACTTCATTCCTTTTCGGGGATGAAAAGTTTTGAGTGGGGGAGAGTGTGACAACCCTAGATTCTTGTATATTATTTAAATTGGACTTTCTTTTATTTTTAAATTATTTTAAATTTATTTTATTTCAAACATTTCATTTTAATCTATAAATGATGATTATTAAGTGAATTATTGTTTCAAACTAGTATAAATTGGATATTTCACTGAAAAGTGAAATTCTGGTCAAACAGTTCAATCTTTGGCTTTTAAACTTCAAATTTTTAATTAATTAAAATCTTAAATTTTATCTTTTATTATGAAAATAGATGTAATAACTTGAACACTGCTTTTTGTTTCGTTGAAAACGGAGTTATACTGTAAAAGTTATGTATATTTTAATATTGAGTGCAATTTGTTTTATTCTGCAATTTGGTTATTTTAAATTTGTATAAATTATATTTTCTTTTTTATATTTTATTTTAATATGTGTTAATATGTTATTTTATGTATATTTTTATCTTTTAATAATTTTAAAGTGATAGTATAATTTTTCTAAAGTTTACTTGGATTTATTTCAATTTATGAAACCTAGTTTCCATTTTCTTTGCTATTTTCTTAATTTAATTATATATAATTAAAATTTATTTATTTATTTTATGCATTCACTATTATTTGCTGTTTTTACTTTATTTATATTCATTTTACATGTATTTAAGTTAAAATAGTTTTTCCAAAGTGTATTGAATTTATTTTCAAATTTTCTAGACTAGTTTGCAATTTTGTGCTATTTTCTTATTTTAACCTTATATAATTAATAAATATTTATATATATTTTATATTTTGTTATATTTTCGAATTTATGACTGAATGTATTATTATTTTCAGTAATATAAACTTATATAAAGAAATTAAAAGAAATTTGAAAGGTTATGACTTTTGATTTGCCTAAGGTATTTTCCAACCTTTCACATTTGTAACTTATCTTTTCATCAATTGGCCTTTACTATCCACATCTTTCAGCTTCATACTCTATTTTCTATTCACATACATTCATTTTCATTTCTAAAACAAAAGAATTTCGGCCATGGCTATTGACGAGAGTTTGGGTCATGATTTTCAACTTTTTCTTATTCTTTTTCTACTTGTTTACATTGATTTTTGCACTTGCTCTCTTCTTCTAGGGTTGGATCCTCCTCCTCTAGCTCTGACCCGACCTCCACCACCCCCTTCTCTGATCATTACCCACCCTACTACACCATCAAGGCAGGCCAAGCACATCCATGGCAAGGAGCACCACCAAAATCCACAAAAACCACCACATATTACACTAGCCGAGCCTAGATTGTTAGCACCACCTTCTACCACCATTTTCCGCCACCACCACCACCACCTCTGACCTGACCTCCACCCTCTGCCACATCACCCACCACCTCCTGGAGCCACTGGTCGTGACCCATGACCTCTGGCCGAACCTATTTGTGCCAAAGATGTGAGGTTATGTTGCATTGTTTAGTCTTGAACACCTAGTTTTTGCACCTAGACTTCACCACTTTGTTAACGCATGCTAGGCCGACCCTATGGAACCCAAAACTAGATCCAAACCCAACCCTTAGCCATGCATTTCAGATCTGGAGCTGAAGCATAGATGGTAGAAAGCAAGTGCAAACACTTTGGTTTTGTTTTATGCAGTTGTTCCTAACATTGTTTAGTGGCATCCTGTTTGAAACTTATGTTTTATATATTTGTTTTGTGTAATGTTTTCAAGGGATATAGCTTTGGCTCTCCCAATCTCAAATCATTGTCGTGCTTTCGTGCCTTTGGAAATCTTTGTTGTGTGTTTGTGGTTGTCATCTCCAGCTTGAACAAGTGAGTAATTCTCACCAGACAATGTGTACTTATATAACTAGTAAACTGACACCATTTGAATCTGTAAAATTATATCATCCTGTTATAACTGTTATATTATGATCATATGATGCTCACCCCTGTTATTACTCATGTTATATCATCATTTACTGTTATTTCATACTATTCTGTTATTTTATCAGTTTATCACACTACAAGTTCCCTGTAGGTTAGGTTCACTATGGGTTGAAATGATACATACCCGAACGGACTTTAGAATAGGGAAAGATCGTTATG
Organism: Allium fistulosum; assembly: GCA_030737815.1. Taxonomy (NCBI): domain Eukaryota; kingdom Viridiplantae; phylum Streptophyta; class Magnoliopsida; order Asparagales; family Amaryllidaceae; genus Allium; species Allium fistulosum. The sequence goes on from CM060904.1 coordinate 972,973,645, forward strand.
GGCTGAAATGATAAGCCTGAGTGACTTTTTATTTATTTTATTTAACTTGGGATTGCGGGTTTGAAATGATAGAACCCGGTTTTTCTTTATAAACTGTGGATTGAAATGATACATATCTGTATCACTTGACCTAGGTTAGAAAATTGTAAACAGACCCGTGGTTTATATATTTTTCTGAAAAATTTAAAATATCTTAGAATGTAAATATTATGATATTTTGATTTAAATTTTATTAAAATAATTTCTATAAAATATTAGTGATTTTCTACAAATTAAATAAGTGAATTAAGTAAATGGTGAAGTAGAATTTGAAATATAAGTTAATTTTGGAATTTATGATTTTGTTTATAAATGGAATTTATGTAAAGAAAGAATATATGACAAATTTTGATATAAAATGAATTTAATGATTTTATTAAGAAATAATGATTTTTAAAAGTTCTAATGATTTTGTATAAATTAAAATATGAAATAAATGAATGTTTAAGTTGATTTTTTTGAAATATAACTTAAATTTGGAAATTGTGAATTCTGTTAAAAGTGAAATTTTAATTAAGTAAAATAAATGGAAATAAGTTATATTTTGGGAATTTATACTTAGTTGGTAAGTTAAGAATTTAATTAAAGGAATGAAAACTTAATTGTTATTTAATTTGATTTTTGTATGGAAATTTGACTTTATAAAATCATAGAAATAAAGGTATTAAATGATTGTTTTAAAATATGAAAATATATGATTTTATAGGTTAAAAGGATTTATATTAAAAGTTAATTGTTTGTGAAATCATAATTAAACTCTGAATTTGATTTGATAGCATTTTTGAAATATAATGTAAAGATATTACAACATTGGTAAATGCTGTAGTTGTTTTAAATGAACCATATAGCAAATTTGAACTAAAGGTTATTATAGCACTTTGTTAGTGCTATAGTTGTTAAATTTAACTAAAATTTTAATTGAAACTAAATTAAGATATTACAGCATTTTAAATGATGTCTTTTGTTAATGAACTGTTTTAAGACATAACATTTCGTACCATTTCCTAAGTGCTGCGAAAGTTGAATTTTCATTGTTTTAAATAAACTTAAATGAATAAATGATCTTTGAAAAAAAGATTAAATTTTGGAAATTAAATATTTAATTATTAAATATAATGAATTGACTTTAAATGATTTAAATGGAATAGTTGATTTGGGAAATACAACTATTTTGAAATGTGATTAAATGTTATTTAAATTTAAATTAAATAAATGATGTTCTGAAATGATATTTTGATATTTTGAAATGAATTTGAAATTATATTAAATCTTGGAATGAATAATTGAAGTTTATATTAGTATGAAAAATATTTGGTTTACTTGTAATTTGAATCTATTTAAAAGGTATTAGACTTATGAAATATAGGATAATAAAGCTTTGGAATTTATTTTACAATTTGAATAGTTATTTTGTGGATCAAATCTATATTTGAAATTTATAAGATTTGAAATGGCCTATGGAAATTTAATTGAAATAAATGATTGAATTTAATTGAAACTTTGGAAATTTTAATACTTGTTTTGGAAGTATAATAATTACACTTTTAAATGGTTTAAATGAATTATTTTGATTGAAATATAAACTATTAAAAAAGGTGACTTGAAATGATAATAAATGAATGATATCTTTAAATTTAAAAAGTATTTAAAGTTGAATATTTAGATTTGAAAAGATATTGTAACGACCCGCTATTTTGGACCATTCAAATCGACAATAAATCCACACATGTCGGACTTGAATAATTCAAAATATCAGATTGTTATTTAAATTTGGCAAACTCATCGTATACAGTAAATAAATCAATCACAGAATCACAGACACAGAGTAATACAATAATACGCAGCGGAATAGATAAAATAGTAGTTCATGAAGCTACTATATAAACATCAGAGTTAGAAATAAAATACAATAGAATATCTCAAATGCAGTGAAGTCTCCAGTACACCAGATGACTTCTATGAACAAATCAACTAGAAGAGCTGAAAGCTGAGGCAATAGTTGGATCTCCAAAGGAAGCTCCAAACTCCAAAGGTGAGTCTCAAATGCTGTATCACTCTGTCTGACCCGAGCGTAAAGTAAAACACAAAACACTCGAGTCAGGATTAACATTCTTATATCAATAAATCCAACTCAAGTGAAATATCAACTGAAATACAAGTAACTTAAAGGATGTTTGGGATAACCATCCTCTAAGGATCCGTGGAACTATCCACAAGGTAGAGATATACACTATAACACCGTGGTCATTTCAAATTAATTTATTCTTCGAACCCAAATATCATGTCATTTCAAAAATATCTATTTTCCTAAATAATTTATAAATTAATGTATTTATAATTTCCCCGAGTCTCACAAATCGATTCAAATCAACTTCAAATTTCAAATTCCAATTTAATTAAATCTAAATTTTTCCATTTTAATTCAATTCAGTTTCTAAATAACAAATTCAAATTATATTGATTTCAAATATAGATTTGAATCACAAAATAAACCATTTAAATTCCAATATATTTCAAAGCTTTAATATTCAACTATTTCAAAGTTAAATTTAACAGTTTCATGAAGCTCTTGGTCTGATTTCATTTATTATTTAATCAGGGGATGTTCACTTAATAGATTCAATATCATTTACTAGCCTTAAATCACATTTTACCAAATATTTCCTTAAACTTTATTTGGACAAGAAATATTCATTAAATTATTTATAAATCAAACCTAAGTTATAAATCATATCTTACATCTCAATTTCAATAAGTTTCTAATCGGTTTAATTAAATAAAATTCTTTATTGAATCAATTTCAACTAAATTCAAATTATCTACCTAACCTTAACTTATTCAAATTTTTACCAAAATCTATTTTGAAATATAGATATAAGTCCTTAACCATATTATATGTATTCAATCAATCTTAATTAATTTTAATATTATAATTAAATCTATATATATATATCATTACCATTTATATATAATAATTTAAGAATCAACATTTATTTAACCCATAAATTTCTTCCCAAATCCATAGAATTTATTTTCAAAATATTTATATATATGGACCAAAGGTGTCTGTATATATATCTATCATATGGTTAAGTGACACAGATATTTATCATTTCAATCCATAATTTAAATATATATACGGGTAGATATCATTTCAACCCGTAATCCCAATTTCAATTCAAATGAAAATCGCTTGGGTTTATCATTTCAACCCATAACGATTTTCTCCTATTCTAAAGTCCGTTTGGGTATGTATCATTTCAACCCATAGTGAATTCTATACTAACAGGGAACTTGAAGAGTGATAACAGATAATATGAATTACAACAACATGCATATATCATAAATAACAATAAAATATAAACAATAGGATATGGTGTCATATCCCACAGGTGAACAGTTACAGATAATAGCATATATAACAATTTTAAATAACTACAGCAGCATATTTCAATTGTCGTTTCAATTGAAATCAAATTTAATAAATAAAAGAACGTTAATCGTGAGTGATTGCTCACCTTTCGAGGCAAGAGATAATAGACAATGGAACGAGTTACGGGTCCAATCCTGAATTCCAAAGCAAAGAGATTGACACGAGTTTGACGAACAAAGCTGATAATTAGAAAGAGACGAAATCGATCAGGCTGGCCCGATGAAGAAAATGGGTACAAGTGAACTTATCCATAGATACATAAATACAACTATTTATATATAAAACATATCTTAAATACAACCACATTTTAAATTAAATATATATACTTTAAACAAACTGTTATTTACTTAAAAATTTATAGGCTAAACGTATAACTGTATACAACCTGAAGTTTGAAATCCAACTACATATATATTAATATATAAACAACTTACATGCGTAAATGTATCTACTACCAGCTGATAACCCAACAGATGATATACTCTAACATATATATAACTACTAAAACTTGTACCTTATAACCAGAAACATATTAAATTCCCATATATACTTATACTTAAAACCATTAGCAAACAGAATCTTAAACACATATTTATACCAATAATATAAACAAAACTGTTCTATAAGTATGCTTAAAACATAAATAAACTGATATATATGAACAAACTCAATTAACATCTCATTAACCAAGATTTCTGTAAATATATACTTATTAAAATAAAACGGAACATATTATACAACAAAGCTTATGTAATACATATACATGGGTATACTCCTAGATCTTAAATATAAACAACTCTATGCATATGATTACACCAGTAAACAAATACAGCATATATATTTTTCTTTGAAATTCCTATAGACCACCTACTTATGCTCGGACAGATTATCTAAAACTATATAATTTATAGTGTAAAATTTTGTATAAGCTTATAAACTTATATATATTTTCTTCTTTATGTATAAAAATTTATGTATTTTCATTTATAAAACACTAATATATATATATATACTGAGAAAATAAAATGTATACATAATACCTATAAGCACGAACATATATGTATACTACAATATAAACTTTATATATTAACTAATATATATCTCAATAAATAATATATAACTCACCAATACCATTATACAAAATGGAAGAGAGGGTAGAAGAACAGATGAACGGTGGTAGATGAGGGAAGTTCGTCGGTACAGAGGGGATCTCAGCACAGGCTGCTGGCAAGGAGAGGCAGAGAAAGGAGGACGGGAGGGCGATTGGGTCGGCTGGCGATTTGGCTTTGGGTCAATGGACACGTGAGGAAGGGAAGAGGAAAGGTAAAAGGAGTGGAGCATGATGGGAAGATTGGTCAGGTCGAGGCTGGTCTGTGGTGGCGATGCCATGTGTGGGGATCTGATCTTGGGTTGCCATGCAGGGCCGAGATGGTGGCTGGTGTGTTGCAGAAATAGGGGAAAGAGAAGATACGTGAGCAAGCGGAAGTGATGGGTTCGGCGGTGGTTAAGTGTTGAGGATGTGGGAAGAGGTGAGAGGTGGAGCAGGTTGGGTGAAGTTTATTGGGTTTCAAGGCAGAGGCATGACAAAAGGAAGGAGCAGGCAAAGAAGATGGAGAAAAAAAAATGGTGAAGAACGAATGCAAAAGAAATGAAAACAAACGAAAGAGAAATGAAATATACGTGCACCCAAAAAACGTTTGTCTTTTCAGATTTTTGACTTTTGAGTGTCAAAACTGACGAATATAAAAGGACACAGGATATATATGTGATTAACACAACAAGCTGAAACAGATGGAGGACACAGAATTGCAAATGGATCCAATTTGGTGAATCATCACATTTTGCATTCTGTTGATTCCGTCGCGCACCAGACTCCAAAATACACCGATGAATACATCATAGTGATCAGCGCGATGAGACGGACAAAAGGAAACAGAAATATCAGTGTCAGGACCTTCCTATCAAAAGTCCATACGGACCCTGATATACGTTGCTATTCCGTACGGAAAAATCCAAACGGAGTTAGAAACGTCCGAATTTCGCGAAACGAATTTCACAGTCAGATTCAGAATGTTCTAAATAAATTTTCCCATGTTGACATATTTAGGTTTCGGAAAACTTTTAAATTCACTGTTATTAATCGGTTAAATTTGAAATAAAATTTCATAGGAAAATAAACTTCAATATTATCAGATGAAAATTTACCAGTTGCTATATTAAAATAGACGTATTCCAAATAGTATATTTTTTTTTCAAAATTTTATTATTAAAATTTCACAAAATTCAATTAATTATGTTATAAAAATTATTAAAATTTACGGGTCGTTACACTCTCCACCACTCAAAACTTTTCGTCCCCGAAAAGAAAGGAGGTAGAAGAATAGAAACAACCAGAAGGAAAATAGATTGAAAGTTAAGATTAAACAATTAATTTGAAACTATATAAATTTTACCTGAAATATTCATTTGAAAACTTCACTTGCAAGTCAATTATCTTTAATACTTTAAACTTTTCAAAATCTATTTGTAAAATTTCTTGCTACCTTTATAAATACCCTTTATATTTTTACACAACACCTATATAAATATGTGAAAACTATTTGAAATCAATTATTTACATCATTACTTATATTTACAAAAAGGTTATTGAAAACATTAAATCTATATTTCATAAATTATTATTATTTTTTTCTCAAGATACTTTTCAAATATTATTAATAATCAATAATCATTTACTTTAAATATGTTTATTTAATTAATAACTTCTAAAATATTTATAGCACTATAAAAAAAATTCTATTAAACCATATAGTATATAAATAAACAATATTTAAAAGAATATAGTCAACAAGGAAAAGGAAAAGAAGGAGGACTTGGAAAAACAGAATATAGGTAAATAAATAAAGCTGAGCAGATAAGGTAGATTCAAAAGAATAGTATCGGGCATGAATAATTAATTCAAACCATAAGAATTTCAATATCAAATATTATTATAGAATTCCTTTGTTGAAAATACCTTTATAATAAAATACTTTTATAACTCAATGTTTCAACAAGTTTATCCTTGTTCCTGTAGATTCTGGTAGTGCGTTGATCAGGCGCAAAACTAGAATTCTCCAGGTACTTAGTAGACTTGTTTCAACACCCAGTGAAAATACTGGAAAAACTTTTAAAAACAGATATGGAAAGTACAATCCAAACAAAAAAAAACAAAACCTTTGTCTAACAATTGTTCGCAGATACACAATGGTTACGCCTGGTTCCCCCAGGAAACAATCCATATCCGTAAGCTTTCTCAGCCCTGCGAGTTACACCATGATGACTAGTAGAATGCAGGATACACAATGGTTACGCCTGGATCCACCAGGAAACAATCCGTACCCCTAGGCAAGACTCAGCCAAGCAGTTGCGCTACTATTCGCGACCTACACAGATTGCAGGATACACAATGGTTACGCTTGGATCCCCCAGGAAACAATCTGTACCCCTAGGCAAGACTCAGCCAGGCAGTTGCGCTATGTAGTCGCGCTCGTAAGACCATGGGTAACGCCATGCAATTCGAAGGACACTCGAGTATCATATCCGGGAAACCAAAAATCAGAGAGAATAATATCGATAGAATGAATCCAAGATGTGGCCACAAATCAGATATCAAGCAGAAGGCACTTTCCATATCTTTACATCGAAAATATGTATCATATATTACCTTTTCAAATCACTTTCAAATATCGTACTTATATAAAATCCATTATATATAAGATTTAATTTTCAAATCAAATACTTTCCAAAATCAATAGTATATCAAATCATACTTATATAGACTTCAATTATATAAGATTTCACTTTCAAATTGAGTACCTTTTCAAATCTATAGTTTTCGAATCAATTTCATACTCATACAAATCAAATTTATATAAGTTCGACAACTCCCAAATCAAGTGTTTAGTAACATAAGGTTCTCAAATTTCCATTTGTTTCAATATTAGTTCAATTTCAAAATCATATAAAATTTCACCAAATTATTTCTTCTCAAATTAATTATCTTTTAGTTCCAAGTTTCCAAAATAATAGATTTAGGAAATAAATCCAAATTTCCAAATCAATAATTTAAGTTGACCAATTCATTTCCAAAATCAAATGTTTTCAAAATCATCTTATACTTACGTAAGGTCCATCTTATATAAGGATCAAATTTTTACAAAATAAATTTTGCTGTATGAAGAGCCATATGGGATTGAATATCTTTGCTTTTATGGGTTATATATCTTTGTAATTTAAATTGGAAATTTTCTTTTAGTAAGCAAGATATTCTAACATGACAGCTTTCAATTTCTGCGTCAAAATATATCAATGATATTAGAATATAAGATGTACATACGCCATCATTTCGCAAAATCACATTTGATCGCTCGCTCGATCACACAAGTTCGCTTTCGAACTAGTATTGTCCATTCGACTTCCCTAATGCGGACTTCGATATGGTTTCTCGACTAGAAGCCATCAGTCTCCTTGCATAGCTGTAACGACCCGTATTTTTAACGGATCGACAAGTTCGACAGAATTTGGAATTTTAGAGTTTTTGAGCCATTTCAGATTTTAGGCGAAAATGGCTAAGTACTGAGTCGTGAACGACTTAGTGTAAGTCGTGAGTCGTATACGACTTAGGGGATAGGAGCGACTCAGGGGTTTGGCTAGTTAAGGGTGTAAGGATAAGTCGTTTGAACGACTTAAGGGGTAGGCGCGACTTAAGGACTGGGCGAGATAAGGCTTAAGTTGTAGTAGTTAAGTCGTGACCGAGTTAAGGTGACGAGTCGTACCCAAGTCATCTGATGAGTCGTACCCAAGTCATCCGATGAGTCGTACCCAAGTCATCTGATGAGTCGTACCCAAGTCATCTGATGAGTCGTACCCAAGTCATCTGATGAGTCGTACCCAAGTCATCTGATGAGTCGTACCCAAGTCATCTGATGAGTCGTACCCAAGTCATCTGATGAGTCGTACCCGAGTCATCTGATGAGTCGTATCCTGTTATCTGATGAGTCGTACCCTGTTATCTGATGAGTCGTACCCTGTTATCTGATGAGTCGTATCCCTGTTGTTTGATAAGTCGTAGAATGGGTTATCTCGTCTAACAGCTAAGTCGTGGACGAGTTAAGGGATGAGTCGTAAGCTGTTGAGTCGCGCATAGGTGATGACTCGCACAAGTGGATGAGTCGTAGACAGGGGGTCTGGTGAGTCGTAGGCGCATGCTATGAGTCGGAGACGACTTAGGAGATAGCTGATTTGTCGTGAGTCATAGGCTGAAGTGTGTTAAGTCGTTGAGTCGTAGGGCTTTGAGTCGTGAGTCGTAAACGACTCATGGAGACAGACGAGATAGGGATTTCAGCTATAAATAGGAGAGTTTCTCTTCATTTTTGGGATCCGGATTTTGAAGCGACGAAGTGCTGCCATTTTGAGAGCTCGACTTCTACACTTCTTCACTTATTTTCTCCACTCTAATCTAGTGCTTCCTTTCATCCAAATCGAAGAGCAAGATTGAAGATTCGAGAGCTTAGATTGAAGATCTTCATCTTTTCAAGAGAGATTTCATCGTTTGAAGCGGATTCGTGCTAGATCAAGCTTGATCCTTCGCTGTCCTGATCTGAAGCATATTGATTTGAGTTTGTTTAGGTGATTTGGTGAGTGGTGATTATCTCTCACACGGATCCAAAGGAGTATATCGGATTGTTGGCTCGATTTGGCGTTAAAATAGGGATTTCCATGCATTTTCTTCATCCTAAGTGTAGATCCATATAGATCCATTGTTCATGATGATGTTACATCCATTTTATCATATGTTAACCTATGCAAGTTCATTCATCAAGTTTATAGAGATATAATCCATGTTTTATGCTTATTGGACTTTCAACTCTTTAATTACGAAAATGCCATTATTGTTATAATTGTCTACTTAGATCATTTTTGAATGCTTGATTGCTCGGATTGATGTTTGATTTGATTGATTGTTATAAACTAGATGACTGATGACTAGATTTAGATCGAAGGTGATTCAAAAGCTAAGGGAAAGGCTCTTGAATTGGGAAAGCTGCTCGTGGCATATGTAGCGGGATGATGAAGCTCTTATGCATAGATTTGATGATGTGATGATGAGATGAGGCTTTGCGAGGATGTAATGAAGCGAGGAAATCATGTGATGAAGACTTGGTCTAATCCAGACGGGATCATTCCAAGCATGTTGATAACTCAGTGATATGATTCGAGTTGAGGATAATGAATGGATATGAGAATAGTCGTCGAGGAGGATGACTAGGAGGCTTGGATAGCATCGTTGTTGAAGGTTCTAGCATGCTCTAAGCAAGAGTACATTTGGGCAGATTCGATAGTCCCAACGGCTAACTGTGGATGGTCGAGTACTCGGGGCAGATTCGACAGTCCTAGGCACGGGCTGCGACGACGTGCGGGAGTTATGTCTAGAACCGGGGTTTCCATTAGCCCTTGACGGATGGCTGAAAGAATGTGCCGGTCATTCAATTAACGGTGATATCGAAGCAATGATAACAGTGATAGCCAGAGTCATGGATGTTTGGTTGTAACGTCATTTCGGACTCAAGAGCGGTATTTTCTGAGTGCTTATCTGATTTAGGCCTTGGTACTTGGAAAACATCGCCCTTGACTCGAGTGATAGTAGCTTTACTTTAAATTGTATGCTCTGCTATGTTTGCTTCTGCTTAGCGTGTGTCTGGGGGCTATCACTGTAGAATGAGGTTGGAGTGGGAGGGTTGTATTCCTATTCCTTTTCCTTTATGCTCTTTTGGTATGTTGTTAGTTAATTTACTGCTCACTAAGACTGTTGTCTGACTCAAGGCTTTATGTTTTAATTCTTATTGCCTTGGGCTGTTCGTCCATTTTGGGATGGGCAGACTAGGTAGCAGGTGACAGGTGCTGTTCTCTTCTCACGATGCTGATATCGAAGACGAGCTAGAGGGTTGCATATTATCTTCTTATTATATGTACTGGATATTCCGCTGTTTTGTATTCCCTGAGAGATATGTAGTGAGGTTGGATGTATTGACTATGTGGATGCTTGTATTCAACTATTATGGAGTTTTATATGATGTCATTTTGTTCTGTAAAGCTTCACTATGCATATGTTCTATTGTATTTTGTCCATGCGCTGTGAGTAATACGATAGATTCTGTTGTTTTAAATCTTACCTTGACAATCGTCCATGGTCGCCTGGCACACTTTACAGCGCTCTATCTTTAGATTCGGTGCAGGGGTCATGGGCGGTCGTCACATTTGGTATCAGAGCATTAGTTAATCGATTTTACCCAACGCTCGCTGTCGTAACTACGTATGAGAGTCGTAATTGCATTTTGATGGATGACTACTATATATAATATAGTAGCTTAGTAGAGTTTGAGTCCTTTACGCAGTTGTTTCTCTAGATGTTCTAATCATTCCTTTTTATAGATATTGAGAATGAGTCGAAGAGGGAGACCAGCTGCTAGGGAAGGCCGTGCTACTGAAGAGACTGCTGATTATGCAGCCATGTTCGAAGCTATGATGACTTCGATCATGAGGAGAATACCAGTTCCGGGAGCGGCAGTTGATGTTGGAGTTCAAGTTCAAACTCCAAAACCAGTGGATTTTGCTAAGTTGTGCAAGGACTATACTGCTCTTGGAGGGAAGGTTTCCTTGGAAACAGAATCAACTATCGAAGTCTAGAGATGGATAGATGCTTGTAGAAGGATCTTTGGTGATTTGGGAATTGATGATGCAACTAAGAGGAAGTTGGCATCGAGGCAGCTTCAGGGGAGAGCCTCTGATTGGTGGAACTCTATTACCATCACTACTCCGGAAGAAGAAATTACTTGGGAGCAATTCCAAGTCAGATTTGAAGCTAAGTTCATTTCTACAGCTCAGAAGTCTGTTCAGTTCAAGAGGTTTGTGGAGCTCAAGCAAGGTGGAAGATCTGTTCTTGAGTATGTTTCTGAGTTTGAAGCTTTGTCCAAGTATGCCCGGTCATATATTGAGTCTGCTTACCAGAAGAATGAGAAGTTTGTGACCGGCTTGGATAGTTATCTTGGGAGACAGTTGGTGGATCATTTGGACGATTCATTTGAGAAGCTTGTGGAGAAAGCTCTTAGGCATGAGAGTCTGTTTCCTAAGGAAGGACCTGTTGTTGCTGTTACCAAGGGAGAATCTAAACCACAGCAAGGTGGAAACCAGAAGAGGAAGCAGCAGCAGCAGAAGGGTAAGGATGGCCAGAAGAAGCCGAAAGGCGAGGTGACTTGCTACAATTGTCAGCAGAAGGGCCATTTCTCTAAGGATTGTAAGAATCCGAAGGCACCGATGAAGTGTCACAACTGTGACAAGCCGGGACATTTCAGGAAGAATTGTCCAGAACCAAGGAAGGACAGGCAGATTGTGCAAGCCTATGCTTTAGGAGCTGTTCCGTCGTCTTCGAAAGCTCCTACTGCTGAAGAGAAGGGAAAGAGTGTGGTTGTTCAAAGTACTCTTTTCCTATGTGGTGTTCCAGTTAGAGTTCTGTTTGATACTGGAGCGTCGCATTCATTTGTTTGTAGTGAACTCGTAGGCCGGTTAGGTTTGGCACCGGATATTGTTGATAGGCCATTGGTTGTGACTAATCCAGTTGGGGGTTCGTCTTGTTTGTGTATGTTATGCCGTGGTCTAGTTGTGTCGAGTCATGTTTGCTCTTTTGTTTGTGATTGCTTTGTTCTGAACTTTGCGGGGTTCGGAATTATTTTGGGTATGGACTGGCTTAGGAAGTATGCGGCGAAGGTTGATTGTGAGAGGCTGGAGGTGACAGTCGAGAATGTGGAAGGGCGAAAGATTGTGATACGATGTAAGCATGAGGAAGGCGTCTTCATGAGCTTCATGTATTCGCTAGTTGTTCCACGGGATGGACTGTCTTTAGTGCCAATCGCAAATGGATTCGAGGATGTCTTTGACGAAGTCAAAGGGTTGCCGCCGCATAAAGAGATCGAGTTTCGTATAGATCTCGTTGAAGGAGCCAGACCTGTTGTGATGCCTCTTAGGCGGATGGCGCCTAGGGAACAGTAGGGTTGAGGGTGCAAGTTGATGACCTTTTACAGAAAGGATTCATTCGGCGTAGTGTGTCCGAGTGGGGTGCACCAGTTGTGTTTGCAACCAAGGCAGATGGGTCGTTGAGATTGTGTGTGGATTATCGTGAGCTGAATAAGGTGACTAAAAAGAACAAGTATCCATTGCCGAGAATAGATGACTTGTTTGATCAGCTTCACGAAGCTAAGGTGTTTTCTCAGATGGATTTGGCAACGGGATTTCACCAGTTGAGAGTGGCTAAGGATAGTGTGCCGAAGACTGCTTTTAGGACACCATCCGGTTTCTTTGAGTGGCTGGTAATGCCGTTTGGATTGACTAACGCGCCAGCATATTTTGTGGATCTTATGAATAGAGTGTTCAGAGATCAGTTGAACAAGTTCGTACTTGTGTTCGTAGATGATATTCTGATTTATTCCAGAACGGAAGAGGAGCACAAGACGCACTTGCGTATGGTTTTGGAAATCTTACGGAAACATCAGCTGAAGGCTAAGTTTTCGAAGTGTCACTTCTGGAAGAGTGAAGTGAGGTTCTTAGGCCATGTGATTTCTGGAAGTGGAATAGCGGTTGATCCCGCTAAGGTGGCAGCAATCCAGGATTGGATTAGACCTAAGAATGCATCTGATGTGAGAAGTTTTCTTGGATTAGCAGGATATTATCGACGGTTTATCAAAGACTTCTCCAAGGTAGCTGCACCGTTAACAGGATTGACGAAAAAGAACCAAGTGTTCAGTTGGGATGCTAAGTGTGAGCAAGCTTTCGGAATCCGGAAAGAGCGATTGACGAGTACTCATGTTTTGACTATTCCAAGTGGGAATGATGAGATGGTGGTTTACACCGACGCATGTGGTACTGGATTTGGAGCAGTGCTGATGCAGAAGGATAAAGTTGTTGCGTATGCCAGTCGACAACTGAAGCCGCATGAAAGGAATTACCCAACTCATGATTTGGAATTAGCGGCGATTGTATTTGCTCTGAAGATGTGGAGGCATTATCTATTGGGAGTTCGATTCGAGTTGTTTACGGATCATAAATCTTTGAAGTATCTTTTCTCCCAAAAGGATTTGAATCTTCGGCAGCAACGTTGGCTAGAGTTTTTGGCATCATATGATTTTGGTATAGCTTATACTCCGGGAAAAGGTAACGCAGTGGCAGATGCGTTAAGTCGAAGACATGCAGGATTGGGAGCCATGTTTTCAGAATGGAAGAGTCTCGAGTATTTAGCTGGATTTGACTTCAGGCCTAGATGCGAATTGGAACCTGAGATGTTGGCAAACTTATCAATAAGACCCACTCTTGTGGAAAGGATTGGTGAGAGCCAAAAGCGAGATGATAAGCTTGTCAAGATTATCCGTGAATTGGAATCTGGATTGGATCCAGAAAAGGATAAAGGATTCGAGGTCGATCGAGAGGGTTGGCTTCGGAAGCAAGGACGACTAGTTGTTCCCGATATAGATGAATTGAGGAGTGAAGTTCTGAAGGAAAGTCATCACTCGAAGTTGACAATTCATCCCGGTGGAAATAAGATGTATCGGGATATGAAGAGAACCTACTACTGGGAAGGTATGAAGAAGGATGTTGGAAATTTTATTTCCAAATGTATGAACTGCCAGTTGGTAAAAGCCGAACAGAAGAAGCCAAGTGGATTGCTTCAGCCATTAGAAGTTCCTACATGGAAGTGGGAACAAGTGTCGATGGATTTTATCGATGGATTTCCTAGAACTAGAACGGGAAATGAGGGGATTTGGGTCATTGTGGATCGTCTGACTAAGAGTGCATGATTCATTCCTGTTCGATCGACGAGGACTGCGTCAAAGTTGGCTGAGTTGTATGTTAAGTGGATAGTTCGTTTCCATGGTATTCCGAAGAGTATAGTGAGCGATCGAGACCCATTGTTCACTAGTGGATTTTGGAAGAGCTTCCAGGAAGTTTTGGGAACTGAGTTGTGTTTGAGTACAGCTTATCACCCTCAAACAGATGGTCAGACCGAGAGAGTCAACCGAGTTTTGGAAGATCTCCTCAGAGCTTGTGTTTTGGATTTCGGAGGATCATTGGAAGATCACCTTCATTTGGTGGAGTTTGCGTACAACAACAGTTATCAGTCAAGCATTGGTATGGCACCGTATGAGGCATTGTATGGAAGACCGTGTATCTCTCCAACATGTTGGTTGGAAACTGGAGAAAAGCTGATACTTGGGCCAGAGATGATTCGGCAGACTTCAGATTGTATAGAGATCATTCGGCAACGAATGAAGGCAGCCCAAGACCGTCAGAAGAGTTATGCCGATAAGCGTCGTAAGGATTTGGAATTCGACGTAGGAGATATGGTTTTTATGAAGATTTCTCCACTGAAGAATGTTATTCGATTCGGGAAGAAAAGAAAATTGACTCCGAGATTTGTTGGACCATTCCCGATCATCGAGCGAATTGGAAAGCTCGCCTATAGGTTGGAGTTACCTGAGAAGATGTCGGGTGTGCACAATGTTTTTCATGTATCATATCTACGGAAGTATGTGCACGACTCGAATACAGTGGTTTCTGCTGATAGCTGTGAAGACTTCGAAGTTGATCCAGTCGATAGAAGACCTCGTAAGCCGCTTCGTGTTGTTGAAACCGACACGAAACAGCTTAGGAGAAAGGTAGTTAAATTGCTCAAGATACAATGGAGTGACGATGATAACGACTGTACGTGGGAAGTGGAAGAGAGGATGAAGGCAGCTCATCCTGAACTCTTCAAGGTATGGCCCTAAGGTGTCGTATCATCTAACAACATTGTAACTTGTTCTAAGTCTTAGAATTCTGTACGCTAAGCTAGAATTGGATGCATGGTTTGCTGATTGTTATGGTTGGTAGGCGTACAGAATAGTCTTCGATTGCTTTGTTTGTTTGGAATTTCGGGGGCGAAATTCCTAAGGGGGAGAGAATGTAACGACCCGTATTTTTAACGGATCGACAAGTTCGACAGAATTTGGAATTTTAGAGTTTTTGAGCCATTTCAGATTTTAGGCGAAAATGGCTAAGTACTGAGTCGTGAACGACTTAGTGTAAGTCGTGAGTCGTATACGACTTAGGGGATAGGAGCGACTCAGGGGTTTGGCTAGTTAAGGGTGTAAGGATAAGTCGTTTGAACGACTTAAGGGGTAGGCGCGACTTAAGGACTGGGCGAGATAAGGCTTAAGTTGTAGCAGTTAAGTCGTGACCGAGTTAAGGTGATGAGTCGTACCCAAGTCATCTGATGAGTCGTACCCAAGTCATCCGATGAGTCGTACCCAAGTCATCCGATGAGTCGTACCTAAGTCATCCGATGAGTCGTACCCAAGTCATCTGATGAGTCGTACCCAAGTCATCTGATGAGTCGTACCCAAGTCATCTGATGAGTCGTACCCAAGTCATCTGATGAGTCGTACCCAAGTCATCTGATGAGTCGTACCCGAGTCATCTGATGAGTCGTATCCTATTATCTGATGAGTCGTACCCTGTTATCTGATGAGTCGTATCCCTGTTGTTTGATAAGTCGTAGAATGGGTTATCTCGTCTAACAGCTAAGTCGTGGACGAGTTAAGGGATGAGTCGTAAGCTGTTGAGTCGCGCGTAGGTGATGACTCGCACAAGTGGATGAGTCGTAGACAGGGGGTCTGGTGAGTCGTAGGCGCATGCTATGAGTCGGAGACGACTTAGGAGATAGCTGATTTGTCGTGAGTCATAGGCTGAAGTGTGTTAAGTCGTTGAGTCGTAGGGCTTTGAGTCGTGAGTCGTAAACGACTCATGGAGACAGACGAGATAGGGATTTCAGCTATAAATAGGAGAGTTTCTCTTCATTTTTGGGATCCGGATTTTGAAGCGACGAAGTGCTACCATTTTGAGAGCTCGACTTCTACACTTCTTCACTTCTTTTCTCCACTCTAATCTAGTGCTTCCTTTCATCCAAATCGAAGATCAAGATTGAAGATTCGAGAGCTTAGATTGAAGATCTTCATCTTTTCAAGAGAGATTTCATCGTTTGAAGCGGATTCGTGCTAGATCAAGCTTGATCCTTCGCTGTCCAGATCTGAAGCATATTGATTTGAGTTTGTTTAGGTGATTTGGTGAGTGGTGATTATCTCTCACACGGATCCAAAGGAGTATATCGGATTGTTGGCTCGATTTGGCGTTAAAATAGGGATTTCCATGCATTTTCTTCATCCTAAGTGTAGATCCATATAGATCCATTGTTCATGATGATGTTACATCCATTTTATCATATGTTAACCTATGCAAGTTCATTCATCAAGTTTGTAGAGATATAATCCATGTTTTCATGCTTATTGGACTTTCAACTCTTTAATTACGAAAATGCCATTATTGTTATAATTGTCTACTTAGATCATTTTTGAATGCTTGATTGCTTGGATTGATGTTTGATTTGATTGATTGTTATGAACTAGATGACTGATGACTAGATTTAGATCGAAGGTGATTCAAAAGCTAAGGGAAAGGCTCTTGAATTGGGAAAGTTGCTCGTGGCATATGTAGCGGGATGATGAAGCTCTTATGCATAGATTTGATGATGTGATAATGAGATGAGGCTTTGCGAGGATGTAATGAAGCGAGGCAATCATGTGATGAAGACTTGGTCTAATCCAGACGGGATCATTCCAAGCATGTTGATAACTCGGTGATATGATTCGAGTTGAGGATAATGAATGGATATGAGAATAGTCGTCGAGGAGGATGACTAGGAGGCTTGGATAGCATCGTTGTTGAAGGTTCTAGCATGCTCTAAGCAAGAGTACGTTTGGGCAGATTCGATAGTCCCAACGGCTAACTGTGGATGGTCGAGTACTCTGGGCAGATTCGACAGTCCTAGGCACGGGCTGCGACGACGTGCGGGAGTTATGTCTAGAACCAGGGTTTCCATTAGCCCTTGACGGACGGCTGAAAGAATGTGCCGGTCATTCAATTAACGGTGATATCGAAGCAATGATAACAGTGATAGCCAGAGTCATGGATGTTTGGTTGTAACGTCATTTCGGACTCAAGAGCGGTATTTTCTGAGTGCTTATCTGATTTAGGCCTTGGTACTTGGAAAACATCACCCTTGACTCGAGTGATAGTAGCTTTACTTTAAATTGTATGCTCTGCTATGTTTGCTTCTGCTTAGTGTGTGTCTGGGGGCTATCACTGTAGAATGAGGTTGGAGTGGGAGGGTTGTATTCCTATTCCTTTTCCTTTATGCTCTTTTGGTATGTTGTTAGTTAATTTACTGCTCACTAAGACTGTTGTCTGACTCAAGGCTTTATGTTTTAATTCTTATTGCCTTGGGCTGTTCGTCCATTTTGGGACGGGCAGACTAGGTAGCAGGTGACAGGTGCTGTTCTCTTCTCACGATGCTGATATCGAAGACGAGCTAGAGGGTTGCATATTATCTTCTTATTATATGTACTGGATATTCCGCTGTTTTGTATTCCCTGAGAGATATGTAGTGAGGTTGGATGTATTGACTATGTGGATGCTTGTATTCAACTATTATGGAGTTTTATATGATGTCATTTTGTTCTGTAAAGCTTCACTATGCATATGTTCTATTGTATTTTGTCCATGCACTGTGAGTAATACGATAGATTCTGTTGTTTTAAATCTTACCTTGACAATCGTCCATGGTCGCCTGGCACACTTTACAGCGCTCTATCTTTAGATTCGGTGCAGGGGTCATGGGCGGTCGTCACAATAGCCATATACTATGATAGAGAATTCTAGAATCGAGCCCAAAATCCATATCAAATATTCGCCATCAAGAATCGAATGAAAAATTCTTACACGAAATGGTGTAATTCACCTCGAACTTGTGTACTCAAACTTGGATCAAATTAATTATGTGAATAAAACAGTATACGTACAACTTATATATTTATTCCAACTTGTTAAATATATAGTTTCATAAAGATGTCACTAGGTTAAAACATTTAACTAAACTTTATTCAAAATATTTTGAAGACCAAATTCTTTTCAAAACATTTCAAATCTAAATTTCATATTAGAAAAATTCAAAATAGCCTTATTCATTTACTTAACAAAACAGTTTCAGCTTATTTAAATCATATTACTACATACTTTAAACATACATACCAAACTTATATACTTTATACTTTTTCGAAATTTCTTAGCTTTGAAAAATTAACCTTGATTTGGAAGTGCTCGAACCTTCGAAATAGTTGAAGAAATCATTTTCAAATTCAAGAGTTGGAAATCAACAACAAATCAATAAATCAATTTCAAAAGATAGGTTTATATCAAATTCGAAACTCGAGGACTGAACACCGGCTTACTTTAAATCATTTCAAATATATATATACATACATATATCTTTCGAATATCAAATCATACTTTGGAATTTGAAATCAAAATTGGTTTCACAAAATCACTCGCATAGCAAAGCTATTAAAGTGGCCTATCCCTTACTCTGAAACTCGAAAATCAATGTCGATGATGCGTGCACTCATCATCGAAATTATTTTCCAGCGACATAAGTGAGTTCTGGACTTCTATTTTCTCAAAATTCTTTTGAAATTTCTTAGAAACATTTCTTATTCGGAAAATATTTTTAAATCATATTATTATTATATATTTCAAAATCTTAAAACCAATTCCAAAATACCGGAGTTCAATTCTCGAATTTCAAATTTAAAATCCTTCAGTTATAAATCAAATTTCTTATATAGTTTTTTCAAAATTACAAATCCTTTCGAAACCTCAAATTCTTATTTTAAAAGGGTTTATAATCTTTATCGAAAACATTTCACTTTTATATATAGAATATAATAATTTCGATATATAAAACAATTTCTAAAATATAAACAAGCCTGATTTTTCAAAGGATGGTTCAAGAATGGATTTCAAAACAAAGATAGAAATTCAACTTAGAGGGACTCTAATCAAATAGGACTCTGATTCGAAGATATGCTCGAACAAAGATGAGAAAATTAATTACAAAACAGTAGATGGTTACACTTATATAAAACGCGGGCGACCTTAACCGGGTCAACCGTGACTTCAAGAATATAATCGATGCGGAAATCTAAGGCAAATCGACATTCGATCGCCAGAGATAGAATTCGGCATAACAAGAGATGGCAACATCAAAACCGAGGGATATATAAATCTCCGGTGAATCAATGCCTATTGTAAAGGAGTTCCACCCCTTTATAATCATTCAAAGATTGGCGGGATCGCCTATTCTTATAGAGATCATTCGAAGTGGAGTTATGGGATACTCCAGAATCAAAAGAATACAAATAGGGAGAGACAAGAATGAATTTTGGAACCGTAAGAAACGTTCCAAAGTTCAAAGGAAATCGAGTCAAACGGAAGAGATTCAAACTCGAACGAAAGTGATTCTGTAAATAAATTTACTATATATGCTAAGTTTTGCCTAGAGCCAAAGCTCTGATACCAACTGTAACGACCCGCTATTTTGGACCATTCAAATCGACAATAAATCCACACATGTCGGACTTGAATAATTCAAAATATCAGATTGTTATTTAAATTTGGCAAACTCATCGTATATAGTAAATAAATCAATCACAGAATCACAGACACAGAGTAATACAATAATACGCAGCGGAATAGATAAAATAGTAGTTCATGAAGCTACTATATAAACATCAGAGTTAGAAATAAAATACAATAGAATATCTCAAATGCAATGAAGTCTCCAGTACAACAGATGACTTCTTTGAACAAATCAACTAGAAGAGCTGAAAGCTGAGGCGATAGTTGGATCTCCATAGGAAGCTCCAAACTCCAAAGGTGAGTCTCAAATGCTGTATCACTCGGTCTGACCCGAGCGTAAAGTAAAACACAAAACACTCGAGTTAGGATTAACATTCTTATATCAATAAATCCAACTCAAGTGAAATATCAACTGAAATACAAGTAACTTAAAGGATGTTTGGGATAACCATCCTCTAAAGATCCGTGGAACTATCTACAAGGTAGAGATATACACTATAACACCTTGGTCATTTCAAATTAATTTATTCTTCGAACCCTAATATCATGTCATTTCAAAAATATCTATTTTCCTAAATAATTTATAAAGTAAAGTATTTATAATTTCCCCGAGTCTCACAAATCGATTCAAATCAACATCAAATTTCAAATTCCAATTTAATTAAATCTAAAATTTTCCATTTTAATTCAATTCAGTTTCTGAATAACAAATTCAAATTATATTGATTTCAAATATAGATTTGAATCACAAAATAAACCATTTAAATTCCAATATATTTCAAAGCTTTAATATTCAACCATTTCAAAGTTAAATTTAACAGTTTCATGAAGCTCTTGGTCTGATTTCATTTATTATTTAATCAGGGGATGTTCACTTAATAGATTCAATATCATTTACTAGCCTTAAATCACATTTTACCAAATATTTCCTTAAACTTTATTTGGACAAGAAATATTCATTAAATTACTTATAAATCAAACCCAAGTTATAAATCATATCTTACATCTCAATTTCAATATGTTTCTAATCGGTTTAATTAAATAAAATTCTTTATTGAATCAATTTCAACTAAATTCAAATTATCTACCTAACCTTAACTTATTCAAATTTTTACCAAAATCTATTTTGAAATATAGATATAAGTCCTTAACCATATTATATGTATTCAATCAATCTTAATTAATTTTAATATTATAATTAAATTTATATATATATCATTACCATTTATATATAATAATTTAAGAATCAACATTTATTTAACCCATAAATTTCTTCCCAAATCCATAGAATTTATTTTCAAAATATTTATATATATGGACCAACGGTGTCTGTATATATATCTATCATATGGTTAAGTGATACGGATATTTATCATTTCAATCCGTAATTTAAATATATATACGGGTAGATATCATTTCAACCTGTAATCCCAATTTCAATTCAAATGAAAATCGCTTGGGTTTATCATTTCAACCCATAACGATTTTCTCCTATTCTAAAGTCCGTTTGGGTATGTATCATTTCAACCCATAGTGAATTCTATACTAACATGGAACTTGTAGAGTGATAACAAATAATATGAATTACAACAACATGCATATATCATAAATAACAATAAAATATAAACAATAGGATATGGTGTCATATCCCACAGGTGAACAGTTACAGATAATAGCATATATAACAATTTTAAATAACTACAGCAGCATATTTCAATTGTTGTTTCAATTGAAATCAAATTTAATAAATAAAAGAACGTTAATCGTGAGTGATTGCTCACCTTTCGAGGCAAGAGATAATAGACAATGGAACGAGTTACGGATCCAATCCTGAATTCCAAAGCAAAGAGATTGACACGAGTTTGACGAACAAAGCTGATAATTAGAAAGAGACGAAATCAATCAGACTGGCCCGATGAAGAAAATGGGTACAAGTGAACTTATCCATAGATACATAAATACAACTATTTATATATAAAACATATCCTAAATACAACCACATTTTAAATTAATTATATATACTTTAAACAAACTGTTATTTACTTAAAAATTTACAGGCTAAACGTATAACTGTATACAACCTGAAGCTTGAAATCCAACTACATATATATTAATATATAAACAACTTACATGCGTAAATGTATCAACTACCAGCTGATAACCCAACAGATGATCTACTCTAACATATATATAACTACTAAAACTTGTACCTTATAACCAGAAACATATTAAATTCCCATATATACTTATACTTAAAACCATTAGCAAACAGAATCTTAAACACATATTTATACCAATAATATAAACAAAACTGTTCTATAAGTATGCTTAAAACATAACTAAACTGATATATATGAACAAACTCAATTAACATCTCATTAACCAAGATTTCTGTAAATATATACTTATTAAAATAAAACGGAACATATTATACAACAAAGATTATGTAATACATATACATGGGTATACTCCTAGATCTTAAATATAAACAACTCTATGCATATGATTACACCAGTAAACAAATACAGCATATATATTTTTCTTTGAAATTCCTATAGACCACCTACTTATGCTTGGACAGATTATCTAAAACTATATAACTAATAGTGTAAAATTTTGTATAAGCTTATAAACTTATATATATTTTCTTCTATACGTATAAAAATTTATGTATTTTCATTTATAAAACACTAATATATATATATATATACTGAGAAAATAAAATGTATACATAATACCTATAAGCACTAACATATATGTATACTACAATATAAACTTTATATATTAACTAATATATATCTCAATAAATAATATATAACTCACCAATACCATTATACAAAATGGAAGAGAGAGCAGAAGATCAAATGAACGACGGTAGATGAGGGGAGATCGTCGGTACAGAGGGGATCTCGGCACAGGCTGCTGGCAAGGAGAGGCAGAGAAAGGAGGACGGGAGGGCGATTGGGTCGGTTGGCGATTTGGCTTGGGTCAATGGACACGTGAGGAAGGAAAGAGGAAAGGTAAAAGGAGTGGCGCACGATGGGAAGATTGGTCAGGTCGAGGCTGGTCTGTGGTGGCGATGCCATGTGTGGGGATCTGATCTTGGGTTGCCATGCAGGGCTGAGATGGTGGCTGGTGTGTTGAAGAAATAGGGGAAAGAGAAGATACGTGAGCAGGCGGAAGTGATGGGTTCGGCGGTGGTTAAGTGTTGAGGATGTGGGAAGAGGTGAGAGGTGGAGCAGGTTGGGTGAGGTTTATTGGGTTTCAAGGGAGAGGCATGACAAAAGGAAGGAGCAGGCAAAGAAGATGGAGAAAAAAAATGGTGAAGAACGAATGCAAAAGAAATGAAAACAAACGAAAGAGAAATGAAATATACGTGCACCCAGAAAACGTTTGTCTTTTCAGAATTTTGACTTTTGAGTGTCAAAACTGACGAATATAAAAGGACACAGGATATATATGTGATTAACACAACAAGCTGAAACCGATGGAGGACACAGAATTGCAAATGGATCCAATTTGGCGAATCGTCACATTTTGCATTCTGTTGATTCCGTCGCACACTGGACTCCAAAATACACCGATGAATACATCACAGTGATCAGCGCGATGAGACGGACAAAAGGAAACAGAAATATCAGTGTCAGGACCTTCCTATCAAAAGTCCATACGGACCCTGATATACGTTGTTATTCCGTACGGAAAAATCCAAACGGAGCTAGAAACGTCCGAATTTCGCGAAACGAATTTCACAGTCAGATTCAGAATGTTCTAAATAAATTTTCCCATGCTGACATATTTAGGTTTCGGAAAACTTTTAAATTCACTGTTATTAACCGGTTAAATTTGAAATAAAATTTCACAGGAAAATTAACTTCAATATTATCAGATGAAAATTTACCAGTTGCTATATTAAAATAGACATATTCCAAATAGTATATTTTTATTTCAAAATTTTATTATTAAAATTTCACAAAATTCAATTAATTACGTTATAAAAATTATTAAAATTTACGGGTCGTTACAGATATGATATTTTGATATATTAAATGATTTGAAATGAAGCTTTGTAAAGATATGATATTTTGATATATTAAATGATTTGAAATGAAGTTTTGTAAAGATATGATATTTTGATATATTAAATGATTTGAAATGAAGTTTTGGAAAGATATGATATTTTGATATATTGAAATGATTTGAAATGAAGTTTTGAAATGATATGATATTTTAAATATATTGAAATGGTTTGGAATTGATTTAATCTTTATTTTTATAAAGATTTGGATTTGAAATGATATTCTATTTTGAAGTATAAACTGTTTTTAAATTATAACCATGGGTTATAATAACGATTGGTTGTTAAAGAGATCGGGATCGGATATGGACATACTCTCTATTGATACCGAAAACCACTTTAACAACTGCGTACGCGGTGGAGTTTCCAGAATGAAGTAGGATGGTGGCGACGATCCTACGGTATATACGTGGACCCAACTCCCATGAGTTGGCATAAGGTGGCTAAAACAGGAGCGATTGACGGACCAGTGAGGTAGCACCTCTGATCGGACACACTTCTTCGATACCATTCTATTACTTGTGATTGATTTGGTGCGCACCCTTGATTTGGGAGTGTTGTTCGAGGTGGGCGGTAGTGGCTGATATGCGTCACCACCAGTCCAGATGCGTAATTGGTATATCTACCTTGGCATTGCCTAGTTGTGCCGTGTCACCTACCATATCGAGCTTTATTATGAGTTTCTATTTGTGTCGTACCTATGGAGTATCTTCTCATAGCCTTGCGAGGTATGCAGGTACTGTGTAGACTATTGGCATATTACGTGTTAAGGTGGAAAATGTAAAGCCTTAACGCTATTTAAAAGTATGTTTATTTTATGATTTGACATTATTATAATAGCGAATATTACTACATAGTAGATAGTTTAACGGACCCTTAAAGAATGGGCGATCCCAAGCATTCTTTACGTTACTTGTACCTTATTACAGTTCACTTGAGTTGGTTTACATTATATAAGTATATATTGTCCTTACTCGAGTGTTTTGTGTTTTGCTTTATGCTCGGGTCAGCCTGAGTTATTCACAGATTTGGATTTCCACTCTCTTGGAGATTTGAATAGCTGGAGATTATCTGCTTGTCTTGTTCTATCTATTTCAGTTCCATTGTTCTACTCAGCTTGTACTTGGTTATTTTATTGAGACTTATGTTATACTCTATTTCTTCTGTTATATCTTATGTAACTCTGATATATTTATATTGTAGCTTCATGAACTACTATTTCTTTTACTTCCGCTGCATTATTTTACTCTGTGTCTGTGATCTGTGATTATATTTATTTACTGTATATTCTGAGATTTGCCAAATTTTATTTACAACGCGGTATTTTGACCAATTCAAGTCCGACATGTGCGGATGCGAATGGTTGAAAATATCGGGTCGTTACAGTTATAAGTTAAAATAGTTTATAAATAAAAATAGTTTATATAAATAGTTATAATTTAAAAATAGTTTATAATAAAATAATTTATATTAAAAACAGTTTATATTAAAATAGTTTATAAAGTAAAATATCAATAGTTTTAAATATAATTTTAAAATACTTTATAAAATAAAATAGTTTCCTCAAATTTCACAAATTGATTCAAATCAACTCGAATTCCAAAATTTTTAATTTAATCAAATTTCAAATCATCAATTTCAACTCGATTCAGCTTCTCAATAAACCATTTCAAATTATCGATTTCAAATACATATCTGAACCATAAAATAAGCCATTGCAATTACAATATATTTCAAAGCTTTAAATATTCAACATTTTAAAACTAAATTCGATACTTATATATATATAATATCAAATTCACTTAACTATTATTTAGTTTTGAAACATTTACTTAATCATTTCAATAAACTCTAAATACAACTTCAATTTACAAAATTTAAATTAACAAAATATCTCATTTAAATATATATAAGTGTGAAATATCCATTTAAGTCACCTTTAACCAAATTTCAAGTTGTAAAACACTTCTTTAAATTTCAAATTTAATACATTTCAAATCAAACTTATTTAAGTATAATTCTTAAAAAATACAATTTCAAATCATTATAAACTCTATATTTGAAAATATAGATATTAAATAAATACTTAAACATATTATTTATCAACTTTATTAAATCAACTTTAATGAATCTTTAAAATCAATATATATCAAAACCATATATTTCTTTTCAAAACCATAGAAACCATTTTCAAAATATTTATATAAAGACCAATGGTGTCTGTATATAATTTTCTACCCTATGGTCAAGTGGTACATATATTTATCATTTCAATCCGCAATTTAAATATATACGGATATATATCTTTTCAACCCGCAATCCCAAATTCAATTAATTGAAAATCGCTTGGGTTTATCATTTCAACCCATAACGATTTTCTCCTATTCTAGAAGATCGTTCGGGTATGTATCATTTCAACCCATAGTGAATTCTATACTAACAGGGAACTTGCAGAGTGATAACAGATATGAAATAATAATATAACAAGCGTATATCATCAATATAAATAACAGATAATGATGTCAGATGTCACAGGTGAATAGATACAGTCAATAACATATGTAACAATGTAAATAACTAGCAGCAGCATATTTCAATTGTCGTTTCAATTGAAATCAAATTTAATAAATAAAAGAACGTTAATCGTGAGTGATGCTCACCTTTCGAGGCTGGAGAATTTTGACACAGATATGAGCTACGAATCCAGAGCGAAGTGAGATGGGCACGAATTTGATGAAGAAACAGGCACGATAGACCAAAAGCTGATAAAATGGGAATCGATGAGAACCGATCAGAATCAGTTTTGATATAAACTGAAAATATATACATTATTATTATATTATTTATTTATTTCAATATTTCAATTCACGACAAATATTAAAATAATATAACTTTCAAATCATTATTAAATAAAACCCATACTATAAACCCATACCATACTATCTATATTATAGATATGCATCTGTACCCTTTGTCATCATATAATAGAATATTCTAGATATGTCACATCATCACATTTAAACCAGCCTAGATAAATTGTCATACATATATATACACCACTCACATGTATATCTACTTTTTAAACAAAAAATAGATATAATCTAAAATTTATACACTTTATATATAACAGATCATAAATTTTAAAGTATATATATATACATAACCAGATTCTTCAAATCAAAAATTCCCAGACTCATATCTTTAAACAATTAAAGCTCTAAATGAATAAGGTATATGACAATGGAGCCAAATTGTGATGGTATAACTGTTACATATACAGGAACAACTTATAATATATATCCCAATATCCTTTATATAAACTTTTATATTATAATAGAAAAAAAAATCAAAACGCAGAAACCCAAATCCATATATATATATTATAAATATAAACCAACTCACTGTATAAACATATATTATAGACCCAATAGATTTCATATATAAACACACATATATATAAGCAACTTTATAATATAATAAATAACACTTCTTTGACAACGATGTACTATATTGAATAAATAGAACTTTGGTTCTATAAATACATACCTACGGTAACAGATAAACTAATAATATATACATACAACACTACTATATATATAAATATATGTGTCTGGTCTAAACAGGCTTCTTCACAAGCAAAATATATGCTTTTTTATATATATTACAGTTTAAAATAATTAACAAATCTGACACACACACACATATATATAAATGTCTATTATACTGCAAAATATATATATACGAGATATATATAACCGAACCTATGACAAAAATAGTAAAACAAAATCAAATATTATTATATACATATCAAATAGTAAAAGATTAGTATATAACAAGTTTATGTAACATAAATAAATATATAAGCAAACTAACCTGAAACATATATATGCGTACTAACATATATATATATAGCCGAATATAACCATGTACATAAATATAATGAAATAGCACATATAATATATGTAGATAAAAATATATATACTGTTATAACTTTCACAACTTTAAAACTAATATACATACTATATAGGCATGAAACTACTATACTATATATATAACACGACTCGTTTAGATATTCTTTCATATTCATTACACCTAAAAAAAATAAAAATAAAAATATGTAACAAAATATGAGACGATAAATATATATACCTACTTATATACACCTCTTCGAATCCAAAGACAGGCCGAGCGATCTGGGAAGAGGCGGAAGGGAAGATGAAAGCTGGTGAGGCGGAGGTCGAAGTTTGGTGGTAGGAAGATGTTCGGTCGGCTCTGGTCGAGGTGACGCTTCGGTGGTTGAAGGCCGGAATGGACGCGGCTTTGGGATGGAAGATGAAGCTTGGTGGCCGAACTATATATAAGGAAGAAAGTAAAGAGGAAGAAGGAATTTTTTCTTACTGTGAAATAACATATTGTAGAAGAAGAACGAGAATTAGAGAAAGGAGAAGAGAAATGAAGCAGGCAAGAGTGGAAATATAACGTGAGAAAGAAAATAGGAGATGTGAAGTCTGAAAAGTGAATGGACATAAAAAAATATGAACGGCCATAAAATGAACGGCACAAAACAAAAATAAAATGAACGTATACTCTAATTCAAGATGGAATTCGAACCGAAAAACAAATAAATCAGAACAATTTAATAGATGAAATTTTAATTTCAGAAGTATAAATGCTTGTGGCTGATTGGGTTGATATATGGTGGAAAGGTGAATGGTCACAAAATCAAAATTCAAATTGCGGAACCGATACAAAAATCGTTCCGTAGATTTCACCACATCCCGAATTTCAAAACACAGAATTGAATATACCGTATAGATCAGCACGACGAGATAATCAAAACGGTACACAGATATCAGTGGTACGATCATCCTATCAAAAATCGATATCGGTACGAAAATGCTGCTATTTTACCGAAAACAAGATCGATGGAGCAATAGATGTCCAAATTTGACGAAACGAAAGGTGACGTCTCACTCAGAAGATGATTTACAAATTTTCTATGTAAAAATATTTAACTTTGGAAAATATTTTATTACCATCAATTTTTAACCGATATAAATTGAAATAAAATTACACTAGAAAATAAACTTCCATATTTTCAGATGAAAATTTATCAGTTGCTATGTTAAAACAGACACATTTTAAATATCAAATTTAAATTTCAAAATTTTATTGATTAAAGTTTCACAAAATTTCAATTAAATATATAAATAAACAAATAAAATTATCTAAAATTTACGGGTCGTTACAATATGAAGAAGAAAAAATATGCATAGTCTCAAGTCTGTATAGCAGTGTTTTGGGTTTGTTTAAATGTATATACTTGTGTCAGTATATACGTGCTTAGGCATATGAATATTATATGATTTATTTATATATATATTTTAAAGTTATTCTTTTATATATATATATAAATAAATATATTTGTGTATATATGTATATAGTCTGTTATATTAGTTTATAAAGTAAAATTGTTTCTTTTTCCAATTTGCTACGCTATATAAGGATGCGTATGTAAGATTTTATACTAGCATATATATATTGTTGTACAAGTTATAAAAAACAAGGTATATTTTATAAGTCTACTATTGTCAGTATAGCACTATATGTATATATGGGTTACAGTGTTATAAGTCTACAGTGTTGATAATATATATATGCTGTCTGAAAGTATATATATGTATAAGAAATTTTTGGGTTATAGATGTTAGTTATATAAATTTGGTCGAAGATTTCTTTTATAAGTTGGTATATATAACTATGATCTGGTGGGTGATGTTAGTAGTTAAATATATATATAAGTATTTTGCATTTTGTATATATATATATATTTATTTAAAATTTTATTATGTAGATATGTTGCTATATAAGTGTTTTACTTAAACCAATGATTTTGATGTATATATAAATGACTAGTTTAATATGTGTTTTAAATTAATATGGATTTGAAATTTAATATAGACATATTTTGTTCTATCTAAATGATTCTGAATTATTTCATCGATCCTTGTCTATCAGCTTTGTCATCAAATTCGCGCCAATCTTACATTGTTGTAGAATTCGTGCTTTGATTTGCAACTTATCTCATTCTCTTTCATCTCTAACCTCGAAAGGTGAGCAATCACTCACGATTAATGTTCTTTTGTTTATTAAATTTGATTTCAATTGAAACGAAAATTGAAATATGCTGCTGTTAGTTATTTACACTTTTATATATATGTTATTACCTGTATCAGTTTACCTGTGACATCTAACACCATTATCTGTTATTTAAACGATGGTAATTCAGTTTGGTTGATAATTGATTGATTGTTTGTTGTTTACATTGGACGTTAAATTGTTAATGTTGTAAGTGATAAATAATTTGAAATTGAAATTGACGTAGGATAGTTAGATTTGATATATTTGTTAATTTGATTGACGACATTTGCGTAATATGACCCCTTTAAATGTTAAATAAATTGACACGTAGAAATAGTGTTAACCACACCTTGAACTATTTAAATGTATGTGTATAAATTGATGTAGTTTGAAATTGAACAATAGATATCAAGTGAAGAACCGTATAAATATTAGTGTAATAATCTTTAATCTACATGAAATGATAGTGTAGATTCTAGAAATAATTATATTAATTTACACAAACAACAATGTGAATTAATACGATTATTTCGGGATTATTTGAATTAATTATTGGATTGTTATTAATTGTTGTTATTACTTGTTTATTTACTTTGACACCATCCATGTTATCACACTGCAAGTTCCCTTTGCTATGCTTTGATTTGTGAATTGAAATGGAATCGGGTTGAAATGATAAATATCCAAATTAACTTTGACTTAGGTTAGAGAATTAAATAAAAACCTGATTGGTCAATAATTTGATTTGAAAATAAAATAAAGATTTTATTGGAATAAATAATAAGGTTTTGAAATGAAGTTAGAATTTGAATTTTATGAAAGGAAAATGTTTAATAATCTGAATCAAAATACTAACATAGTAGTTGATGAAAGAACATTGTTTTAAATTTAATTATTTAAAAATTAAATTTGGAATTATTAATAATTAAATTTTGAAATGAGTTAATAATTAGGTTTTGAAATTATTTAATAATTAAATAAGATTTAATTATATAATAATTAAATTAAATTAAATTGAATTCTTTAATAAGTGGAATTGAACTTCTTAAATAAGTGAAATTTAGTTTCTTTATTAATTGAGCTTTGGAATTGTATCTAAGTAAATACATAAGTGAAATTGAATTTTCTTTAACAAGAAATAGAAATGTGATTTATTGAAGTTAATGTAAGACTTGTAATTTAAAGAATTGATTTGACGAATCTAATTCAATTCAATTTGAAGTTTTGATATAATGAAGTTGAACTCAAGTAACTGATTAAATGAATTGGAAATTAAATAGAAATTGTTTAATGACAAATTTACTTAGCGAATATTGAATGAAATCGATCAAGGAATTTAAATTGATTTGAATGTTAAATTAAATTAATTTAAATAATTTCAGAATGAAACTTATATACGAACTTGAATCAATATTTGAATTGTTTTAAAAAGAAACTGAAATTGAATTATAAGATTTTGAAATTATGAATGTGGAAGTTTTGAAACATAAATTATGGAAATTGATTTAGAAAGAGAAATGAAATGTTGGTTTACAAATTCTAATTGAAATTGTAATTGATTTGGTTTTGAAACATATAAACGACCAATCGGTGTAATAATCACGAAAGTTATTAAAGAGACCGGAATCGGTTAGGGACATACTCACTGTCTAAACCGAAAACCACTTTAATAACTATATGCGGAGTATGATCCAGAATGAAGTGGTTGGAATGATGTACGTGATGACTGAAGAAAGAGAACGATAATGGATATCCTTGACACCTGTGTCAAATTGGAAATGACTAAAACAGCAGCCGTGCCGGGCCAAATGGGGTTAGCAACCTCGAGCGAACACACTTCTTCGAAAACTACTCATTACTTGTTATCGATTGGTGCACCCTCGAAATTTTGGGAGTGTTGTTTCACGGTGTTGCAATCGTTGCGGCGATGCGTTCTCACCAGTCCGGATCAGGCAAACGGTAGTTTCACTACCTTGGGTATTGCCTCATGTGCCTTGTCATATGTGTATCCCTATATACGCGACCACTACGATTTGTTTTGTGTTATACCTATGGAGTACTCCCTAATATCCCACTAGTTTACGGTGGAGTTTACAGTGCTGTATAGACTATAACGCTTATCTAAAATGTGTTAAGGCGGATAATGGTAACGCCTTAACACTATTTTGATACCTTACATGACTGATAGGCATTATCTACTTATCGTACACTACTACATAGTAGATAGTTTAACGGATCCTTAAAGGATGGTTATTCCAAACATCCTTTGAGTTACTTGTATTTCAGTTGCTATTTCACTTGAGTTGGATTTATTTATATAAGAATGTTAATCCTGACTCGAGTGTTTTGCTTTACGCTCGGGTCAGACTGAGTGTACCAGTATTCGAGACTCACCTTTGGAGTTGGAGCTTCGCTTGAAGATCCAGCTATCTATCCAGTTTCAGATATCCAGTTTATTCTAGTGATGTATTCTGATATTGTGTTTGATTATTGTATTCAAGACATCTGTTGTACCTTATTTAACTCTGATATGTATATAGTAGCTTCAAGAACTACTATCTTTTGTTTCCGCTGCATTTATTACTCTGTGTCTGTGATTTGTGTTCTATTTATTTACTGTATATGCTCAGTTTTGCCAAATTTAAATTAACAATTCGGTATTTTGAATTATTCAAGTCCGACAAGTGCGGATGCGAATAGTCTAAAATAGCGGGTCGTTGCTGTTGGTATCAGAGCTTTGGTAGCTCTAGGCAAAATTTAGCATATATGGTAAATGTATTTACAGAATCACTTTCATTCGAGTTTGAGTCTCTTCCTTTTTGACTCGATTCCCTTGAATTTTGGAATGTTCCTTGCGGTTCCAAAATCCATTCGTGTCCCTCACTATTCATCTTCTAATTCCAGAGTATCCCATAACTCCACCTTGAATGATCTTTATAATGAATCGACGGTCTCGCCAATCTTTGAAATTTTGTAAATGGGTGAAACTCCTTTACAATAGGCATCGATTTACCTGAGATTTTTGTATCCTCGGTTTACAATGCTATCTATCTCCTGCTATACCTGAATTCTATATCTTGAGATCGAATGTCGATTTACCTCACAATTCTGCATCAATCTTATTCTTGAAGTCACGGTCAATCCAGTTAAGGTTGCCCATAAATTAAATAAACTTACCCATCTCCCGATTCTGTTATTGAATTATCTTATCTTTTCTTTCGAATTTGTCTTCTTATCAGAATTCTCTTTGATTTGAGTCCATCAAATTTGAATCTCTATCCTTGCTTTGAATCCATTCTTGTATCGTCGAGCGAGGAAGTGTATTTGTAAATTTATATTACAAATGTTTTATATATTGTGTTGTTTGAGTTGTTGATGTGATTTGGGTTTCCGATCGATTCGTCTGATCAGCGCTATCGATAGGATTTCCAAAACACTTGAACAGAACAAACTGACACAATGTTGTTTTCAAATTTGGTAAACAAAATAGTTTTTGATGATTATATTATATATAAATATAAGTTTTCTGAAATTAAATTGTTAATGAATTTGTTGTCAAAAATGATAATATTTGATTTTCATTTATTGTTTTGTAAACCATTGACTATCGCATAATATAAATATATAAATTTATAAATCTTTGTTATAATTTGATTTGAAATTTGAAATGAATTTAAATCAAGAATGTGAGAATTTAATTTCCGATGTTTTCAAACTTTGGGTTTAAATTTTAAAATGCATATTATAAAAAGTTATTTCGAATAGAAATCATTTCCAAAGAATTTTAAATGATTAAATCAGTGCTCTTCTCTTTTGTCGTTGGAAAATAATTTCGATGATGGCGGCCGCATCATCGACATTTATTTTCGAGTTTCGAACTAGAGAGACCATCAGTAGCTTGCTACACTTTTATTTGAAATGAATTTGATTTGAAATTTCTAAAGTATGACATGATTTAAAATATATATACAAGTATTTGATTTAGATTTGACTTGGATATATTGTATGTATATAATTATCTCTAAATTGTTTGAAGCTAATCGGAAATTTATTTCTTAAAATTTGGGTAAAAGATGATTTCAATTATAAATGAAACCAAAATTTTGAATTAATATTTAAACTTGAAAGAATTGAATTAGAAATTTACTTGTATAATACTCAATTGCATTCAATATAACTTACCTAAATTGCTCAAAAAGTTAACTATGTAATTGGATAGTATACAATATAAATTATCTTTAGAAATAAAATTTGAGTGCGTATAAAAATGTTATACACTTAAATTTTAATTATACAATGGTTAATAGAATACTAGGTTAGTTGAATAATAGATGGATTAATAAAATAAATTGTTGTTTGAAATAAATTTTGTAACAAACAATGATAAATTGAAAATAAACCAAGATAATGAAATTCCTTTAGTTTGAAGTCAATTGTTGAATATAAATTAATGTAAATTAAAATTTATATGGTTTAAATTAATTTTTTATTTTGTAATTCGAGTCTATTTTCTTCTGGTTGTTTCTATTCTCCTACCTCCTTCCTTTTCGGGGACGAAAAGTTTTGAGTGGGGGAGAGTGTAACGACCCGTAAATTTTTGTCGTTTTATTTATTTAACTAATTGAATTTTTGTGAAATTTAAAAAAAAAATAGAAAAAAAAATTATTATTTGGAATGCGTCTAGTTAAAAATAGCAAACTGTAAATTTTCATCCAAAAATATGGAACTTTATTTCGTGTGTAATTTTATTTCAATTTAATCAGTTAGTAATTGATGAAAATAAAATATTTTCGAAACCTGAATATTTTTACATAGAAAAATTCTAAATCTTCTTCTGAGCAAGACGTCATTTTTCGTTTTTCCAAATTCGGACTTCTTTAGCTCCGTCGATCTTATTTTTCTACGTTTTTGCTGCATTTTCCGATAGTAGAAAATTCGAATTTTTATAATTCAATCGTACCACTGATATCTTTATACTGTTTTGATCGTCTCGTCGTGCTGATCACTGCGGTATATTCAATTATGTGTTTTGAAGTACGGTACACAGCGAAAATCGTGAAATGGTCAACCATATCGGTACGACTTTTGTTTCTTTGGTTCTATTCAGATACCCCACTTTTCCATATCAAACAGCCGTTTAATTTTACAGCTGTTTGCTTTTATTAACTCCTAGATTCGCGTGTGGCTTTTGCGATTACCACGGTCAATATAATTTTTCTGATTCACGATCTTTTTCGTTGCTTTGGACAAACATTTATATCATAAAGATTAAAACATGCTTGCCTGTTCATATTTCCTTTTCTCAATTTGCTTAAACTTTCCAAAGCTTGTAGCCATTCTTCACTCCCCTTCTTCTTGCTCTTGTTCCTTTCACTCTCTCATGTTTTCTTTTTGGTCTGTTCCATTTTGAAAAAAAAAGAAAAAAAACAGAAACTTCTATGTGTGCTATTCTTCCCTCTGTCGATCACCACAAGTCCCTACCCCAATCCATCTCCACCCGTACAATCACTGCCGCACTCATCTGCCGCGTGCGCACTAACTCTCCGGCCTTCTCCTTTCGCCTGTCGAGCGTTTGTTCCCTTTTGATTAGCCGAGCAAACACTCAACTCATGCCCTTTCTTTTATATAAGAAGGTACCTACATATCTATGAAATTTGGACAGAGTTTTTATTTTATTTGTATGTATGTTTTGCATTGTGTTGTTATATATATAGCATTATTTAGTTATATCATTTTATATATGACTTTTGTATAATATTTTAGCTGTACGTAAGTTTTATATACAGGTTAGATTTTATATTTTTATATACATACAGTATTTGTTCGAATGTAGGCTATATATGCTATTATATAATGTTTATATATGGGATTTGTCACGAACTTTAACTTATTTATTTACAAATTTTCTCGACTTTTAGTTTTTATAATTTATATGTACTATTGTTTTATTGTTATATATAGGTTACGTATGTTAATATATTGGGATTTGTATGGTGTAAACGATATTATACATATATAGAAGTACTGTCTCAATTGTTTGTGTATATATAAATGTGTTTGCTCGTACATATAGATCTTTGCATCTATGTTTTTCAATATGTTAGTAGACTATGTCAAAGGAGTTATATTTAAGCTATAGTATGTTGTAAGCTATGTTTGGTTTTTTTGCACGTAGTCAGTTAGACAGATATACTTAAATTTGTATATATATTTTTGTTAGTATGAGTGGATAAGTATACCTCTGTTGCATTTATAGGTTATATTTTTATAAATTGTATAAGTTACTGTTGTGTATAAATACATGCCAGTTTATATAAGTTTCCAATTTTGTTATACATTAGTGATATACGAGTATATGAAGAAGAAAAAATATGTATAGTCTCAAGTCTGTATAGCGGTGTTTTCGGTTTGTTTAAATGTATATACTTGTGTCAGTATATACGTGCTTAGGCGTATGAATATTATATGATTTATTTATATATATATTTTAAAGTTATTCTTATATATATATATATATGTATATATATATATATAAATATATTTGTGTATATATGTATATAGTCTGTTATATTAGTTTATAAAGTAAAATTGTTTCTTTTTTCAATTTGCTGCGGTATATAAGGATGCGTATGTAAGATTTATACTAGCATATATATATATATATATATATTGTTGTACAAGTTATAAAAAAACAAGGTATATTTTATAAGTCCACTATTGTCAGTATATCACTATATGTATATATGGGTTACAGTGTTTATGTGACGACCCGACTTTCATTCCACAGAAAATCGTATCATCAATAAGAAAGAAATAGATAGAAATAGAAAAGATAGAAGAAAGAACTAACAGATATCAGAATCTCACAGCGGAAACAGAACAAAATATAATATATCACATATCCATTACATAGTTTTTACACATATCAGAGTTACCCATATATACAACATCCAAAACAAGACAGTCATAAGTATCTGTCATTACATTACACCCACAAAATACATCTTAGAGTTAATACACAGCGGAAAGATACATATACATATATAACTACGCCAAGTCTTCATCTCCAGGTCCTTCCAAAATTCGTCTAAGCAAAACCTGATCACTTGGCTACTCATAAAAATTTGAGTACCCAAGAGTTTAAGAAAAACAGAAATAAACTCTGGGTCAGACATGGGTCTGGTGTGAGTAAACGGTTAAGTTGTTTATCTTGAAAATCATTTGGAAACAAGGGTATCACATAAGACTTCCCACACATAAACACGGGTAAGTTTTTACCTTATGCTAACCAAATCATTTGATAGGAAATCTGGTTATATTATAATAGGGTCTAGGGTTTTCAAATAAAATACAGAAATAGCTGGAATGCTTACATCTCACATTCCAACGTAGTTGGGCACAACTAAATCGTATGGCTCTTATTGGAAATTGGATTCCATACAATGGCAGAGCTACCGGGGTACCGCTCATCACAGTACGGGGCCTAGATCACCGTACCGAGGATCACTCCCAATCCCCTGCAACACAAAGCCGGAACCATCCCTTACTGGATAATCCCGAATAAAATCACCCCACAGATGGCCGTCGCCAACTGCACCACTAAGCCGAAATAAAAGGAACTTCTCTAGACAGGGATGACCTTACTCTCAGTGGGTGCTACCCACGAAGCCTTGCTGCACCTCCCCTGTTTTAGCCATTCCCGGTTGATGAGGCTTGAGGTTACGATTTACCTTTAAATCAGAACACATCACTTAGAATGCTCATCGCCCTCCTGACGATGTGTTGAAAGCATTCAATCCATACAAGTTCGTTCCGGGTTCGAACGAAACCGAAGGCATTATCTCGTTACACTCGTTTTGGAATCACCCTCAGAGTTAACGACCATAACCCTTGCACTCTGAATCTTCATCTTCATTTGAGATTCACGACCTATCGTTAATTTGGATCGATGTGGTATTCGGGTCTCCAGACCTGGAAATCCGGTATACGGAAACCCGATCCCGGTCTCATCGAAATCCAAAACGTATCTTTTAAGGTCAAGTTGTTTTAAAGTTAAACAATTCAATTCATCACTTTGAATTCACATAGCATTTATCATAGATAATCCATACATCCATTACAGATATATTCAACTAATCACAGTATCACAGAAGATCACCCAATAGATATATATCAATCTAGACATCCTACTTTAACAATCATCCAAACAGAATTTATTAATCTATATTATAATTAATTTAATTATCTTAAATTAAATTAATTACTTAAGAACTAATCACTTATTCTGCTTAATCAATTATTAATTAATTACAATCATTTAATTAATTAATCGTACCTTAATTATTATTTTTTAAGTAAATTAATTAATTACTAAATAAATTAATCATAATTTGATTAATTCTTAATACTTGATTAACTAACCCTTAATTATCAATTAATTAATTACTAATTACCAATTAATTACTTAATTAATTTCTTAATTAATTAACTACTAATTATTAATTAATTAACTTTAATTATCTGATTTATAATTCTTAATTACAATTAATTAACTCTTAATTAATTAAAATCTTTAACTATTGATTTATTTATTATTCAATTAATAATTAAAATTAATTAATTACTCTTTATTAAATCTTAATTATCTTCAACAAACCATTTTCTTTTGTTAATTACTTAATCACATTATTAAGTTAACCTTTAATTAACATTTAATTATAACTAAAAATGATTTAGTTTTAAAACATTTTATTTAAGTTTTAACAAACTTAGGTTTAACAAACCTACCAATAAAATAGAGTTTAAAAGTAATTAAAAAGAAGTTTAGAAAAGTTTAAACATAGAAAACATTTTAAAATTCCAAGCTTTTATTATTTTTAAAACTTTTAAAACGTCCTATACACTTCTCTGATTCCTGCTCCGAGTTTCCTACACATTTTACTCGAGATCGCTTCGAGTCTTCCCCTCAACTTCTTCTTCCTTCCCCTAGTTTCTTTTAAAAACTAAAACTGCTAAACTATACTACACGCACACGAGAGAACTTCGAGTCTGGCCATCTAAAAACCCGAGACTCCTTCGAGTCGCCCACGTCTCCATCTCCCCTGACACACACCTCACCGTTGTGCACGTGCACGGCGATCCCAGCCAACTCCGACGAAGTCGCCCATCTCTGGCAAATTGTAAATCGAACCAACATTCGATTACGAACTTCAGATCGAAAGAATTAAGCCTAAAACGAAATCGAGGCATCAATTCGAACAGCAGTTCGACATCGCCTGGGAGAAACTAGTCTCGCCACCACGCCTCTGGTCATCGTTTCATCTGAAGCCTTGGTCACATCACCGCAATACATCCATGCATCCATCCCCATTGCTCACGTGAAGCTCGATCCATCGTAGATGCTCCAGTCCTCACGTTTCCAACCACGACCAAACACAGTGCTAAAACCCTATCTCGTCAAATCGCCAACGCCACGATGGATGATAAAATCGTCTGGCATTTTTCTCGACATCCGTGGCTATCAACCAAGCTACGACAAGAAACTCGAGCATCAATTGTTTGTGGATCGCCAGAAAATGGTGAAAACCCATTTCCAATTAAACTCAAAACTGCTCTTAATTTACTAAATGAAAAATCACCATATTTGTTTTAAAAATCTTATTTTTCAGAGTTGATTCAAGTTATATAATTTAATCAATGAATTACAACGCTTGATTTTACCCTATTATAAAGATTGATACTGTATATTCCTCAATTCCAGTAGATTTCAAAACTAACATACTCAAACATGTTTTTTTTCAGCCTAGATTATATTTAAACAATCTTATCTTGTTTGAAACAAAAGATTAACGAAGAATAGATAAAGAGAAATTTGAAATCTTGATTTATTTTTAACTCTGTACTTGGAACAGACTTGCACAATTCAACAAAACAATAAACAGATCTTACACTAATAAATATATACATGCAGGCCTATTTACATTCATACAATAACACTTAAACATATAGTCTCAAGATATCAGGGTAGATCTAAGGTTTGTTTTGCTTACTGGAACATTTGAACAGAGGCAGATTTTATACATATACAGGTATATGGTCATAGTAATGCATATATAGCTTGTTAAATTCAATCATTAAATCAACTTTTCATATAGTACTGTCACAGGAAATAAAACAAACAACTATATTACTGTTTTTATCATTTAGTTTACTCACCTGTTTTTAGAGATGTTGAACAGAACTTTGAATCTGAAATGTTTTGAACAGAGCTGAGATGTTTGAAAACTTTAAACTTTGAATCTGGAACTTGAATTGTTTTGATTAGATTTGAGATTGTTGATTCTTGAAAACTTGCAGCAGTTGTTTTGTTGATCTCTAATTTTGTTCTTCAGTTTGAAAATAGTTTATAGCTTTAGATTTTGAGGAAGCTTTTAACTTGGATTTTGGTTTCAGATTTTAGAATTGTGGAGAGGAATTTGTTTGAATGTTTAAAGCTTTGGGTATTTTTCTCTTCAGTTTTGAAAACGTGCTGGCTTGAATGTTTAGAGAAAGAGGTAGGAAAGGGAAAAAGAAATGAGAAGTAGATATATATAGAATTTGGTTTTTTATGAAATTGTGACACTTGTCACTAAACCCTCTTAATCTCTTAACACATATAATTTAAAGTGTTTAAATGTTGACACCTATTTTTTTTCCATGCATAAATACTTTTACATTTATTAAATAAAGATTTTATAATTTATTTCCTAATAACTAATGCATATTTTTAATTATATAAATGAAAAATCTTCTAAAAGAAATGGAATAAAACAAACTATATTTATAAAAATCATTTATACATACCTTTAATCCAATATATATAAATAGATATATATATCATCTCTTTGAATCCAAATATAAGATCTAACCAATTTTTAAATAAAATTTTAAAATCAAATTTTGATGTATATATATATATTTAAACTCCATTTATTTCAATTGAAATAAATATTCCACTTAAAATCTATATTCACACACACATATATATATATATATATATATAATACATTTTTATTGTTTTAATATAACAATATTGCTAATTTAATTAATTTATTAAAGAGATTATCATATTTAATTTCTTTGAAATTCCCGGGATATCACATTCCTCCCCCCTTAAAAGAATTTCGTCCCCGAAATTAAAACAAAAGATAATCCAAAATTTTATTTCATTTCAACAAACTAAGCATACATATCATCCATACAACAATCAAACAGACAATTTACTCAAACAAACAATCACTAGTTATCCGGACACAGATCCGGATAAGCCTTCCTAAAACTGTCTAGAGTCTCCCAGGTACAATCTTTGGGATCCTCGCTCCACTGCACCTTGACTAACTTCACCACTTTGTTTCTGAGTTGCCTCTTATCTTGATCGACTATCTGAACAGGATGCTTTACAACAGATAAGTCCGGCTCGATCTCTAAATCTTCCTGCACTGCTGGCTCCACAATAAGGGATGGATCATGCACGTACTTTCTCAAATGAGATACGTGAAATACATTATGAATTCCAGCCATCCGATCTGGTAACTCAATCCTATATGCCACGGTACCAATCCTCTCCAGTACTCGGAATGGACCAATATATCTTGGGGCGAGTTTTCCCGTCTTCCCAAATCTAATAGTTCCTTTTATCGGGGAAACTTTGACAAAGACCATATCTCCAATCTCAAATTCCAATTGTCTTCGTCTTTTGTCTGCATACTTCTTTTGACGATCCTGCGCTGCTTTCATCCTCTTCTTGATAAGCTCTACCTTTTCAGAAGCTTCTCGAATCAAATCTGGACCGAGAACTAGACGATCTCCCGATTCTACCCAACAGGATGGTGATCTACAAGGTCTTCCATACAACGCTTCATAGGGTGCCATCTTGATACTTGCTTGGTAACTATTATTGTACGAGAATTCTACTAAATGTAGATGGTCTTCCCAAGATCCACCAAAATCTAGAATACAAGCTCTAAGCATATCTTCAAGAATACGATTTACCCTCTCCGTCTGCCCATCTGTCTGGGGATGATATGCTGTACTCAGACTCAAACTCGTTCCCAAAGCTGACTGTAAAGCCTCCCAAAATTTGCTGGTGAAAATAGGATCACGATCGCTTACTATGCTGACTGGAACACCATGCAGTCTAACAATTTCTTTCAAGAAAATCTAGGCCAAAGATACTGCAGTACGAGTTGTCTTAACCGGAATAAAATGGGCGCTTTTGGTTAGCCGGTCAATAATTACCCATATTCCTTCATTTCCCTTTTTGGTCCTTGGTAAACCGTCGATAAAATCCATAGAAATCATTTCCCATTTCCACTGAGGAACTTCCAAAGGCTATAATAATCCTGCGGTCTTCTGCTGATCGCCTTTCACCTGCTGACAGGTCGCACATCTATTAACAAAAGTAGCTACATCCTTCTTCATATTTGGCCACCAAAAGACTCTCTTCACATCTTTATACATCTTTGATATTCCCGGGTGAATGTTCAGTCTGGAGCGATGGCCTTCTGATAGTACTTCCCGCCTTAACCCATCCACATCTGGTACACAGAGGCGATTATTAATCTTTAACACTCCTTGGTTGTCAACCTCAAAATCTGAGTATCGACCTTCTTTTGTTCCAAGAATTAGTTCCTCAAAAGTTTTATCTTCCATCTGCTTACTTATAATCTTTTCTTGGAGAGACGGAACAACTTCCAAAAGAGATAGAATTGCATTCCTACTTAGAGCATCCGCCACAACGTTCGCCTTCCCTGGAGTATACAAGATATCCAGATCATAAGATGCCAAAAATTCAACCCATCGCTGCTGCCTCAAATTTAGATCTTTCTGGGAGAAAAGATGCTTCAAAGGTTTGTGATCCGTAAAAAGCTCGAACTTCTCTCCTAGCAGATAATGCCTCCAAATCTTCAAAGCAAAAACAATAGCCAACAACTCTAGATCATGCGTAGCGTAATTCTTTTCATGTGGCTTCAACTGCCTACTCGCATACGCAAT
Source organism: Allium fistulosum (assembly GCA_030737815.1). NCBI lineage: Eukaryota > Viridiplantae > Streptophyta > Magnoliopsida > Asparagales > Amaryllidaceae > Allium > Allium fistulosum. The sequence continues at coordinate 973,016,964 of CM060904.1, forward strand.
GACTCTTCCATTCTGCATCAACACCGCACCCACTCCTACAATACAAGCATCAGTGTAGACTTCAAACTTGCTCTTACCATCGGGAACAGCTAGAACAGGTGCACTAGTCAGTCTTGCCTTCAAATCCTGGAATGCTTCTTCACATTCGGGGGTCCATTTAAATTTTGCTCCTTTCTTAGTCAACTTAGTTAAATGCGAAGAAATCTTAGAGTAGTCCCGAATAAACTTCCTATAGTAGCCAGCTAAACCTAGGAAACTGCGGATTTCCGTTGGAGTCTTCGGTTGCTTCCATTCTTGAATAGTTGCTACCTTTGCTGGATCTACAGAGATACCTTCTCCAGAAACAATATGGCCCAAAAATCTAACCTCCGACTTCCAAAAATGACATTTCGAAAACTTGGCCTTCAGAACATGCCTTCGCAGAGTCTCCAATACTATCTCCAAATGTCGCTTATGCTCCTCTTCAGATTTGGAATAGACAAGAATATCATCGATGAATATGAGTACAAACTTATTCAACACGTCCCGAAAAACTCGATTCATCAGGTCAACAAAGTAGGCTGGAGCGTTGGTTAATCCGAAAGGCATAACCAACCACTCATAGAAACAATTTGGTCCCCTAAACGCAGTCAAGGGTATACTATCTTCAGCTACCCTTAGCTGATGGAAACCTGAAGCTAAATCCAATTGGGAGAAAACATAAGCTCCATTCAACTGATCAAAAAGATCATCAATACGAGGCAAAGGATACTTATTTCGAATGGTCACTTTGTTCAACTCTCGATAATCAACACAGAACCTTAGTGATCCATCCGACTTTGTTACAAAGACAACAGCCGAACCCCAACTTGAAAAACTAGGTCGGATTAAACCCTTCGATAAGAAATCTTGAGTCTGCTTTACCAATTCTTCTCTCTCCTTTGGTGCCATTCTTCTACTGGGCTGGACAACTGGTACTGCCCCTGGAATTAGATCAATTCGAAACTCTATCTCTCGTTGTGGAGGTAAACATTTTACTTCTTCAAATACATCAGGAAAATCTTTAACCACATCAATATCTCCTCCCTTCTCTTGAGAAGTCTCAACTCCATGTAAAAGACTACTCAAGTGAATTCCAGAATTATCACACGTTACTTTAGCAATCCTACCCAGATCAGTTTCTAACGAAACTGTTCTTTCTTCACAATTTAGGACAGCTTTATGTCTATCAAGCCAATCCATTCCCAGAATAAGGTCAAACCCCTTAAAATCTAATACATAAGGTTCACATGCAAAACTATGGGAAAGATAAGTAATCCTCAATCCTTTACAAATTATATCAAGTCGGGTTACTCCACCTATGGGATTAGAGACGCAAATAGAATCTTCTACGATACTAGGGGTAAGGTGAAATTTTACTACCGTCTCTAAAGAAATAAAACTGAGAGATGCTCCAGAATCAAATAATACTTTAACATAAACACCATTGATAAGCAAAGTACCTTCCAAAACTCCTTTGCCCTTGGAAGTGGTTGAGGGTGCACCTTCCAAAGCAAAAACTTTGTTCAGCTGAGCTTTCTGAAGAAGCGGGCAATTCTTTATCATATGTCCGGGCTGATGACAGTTATAGCACAAAGACTTCTGAACCATTTCTGCTCCTGGTCCATTATACTGCTGCTGCTGAGATTCTTTCCTAGGACATCTATTAGCCAAGTGACCTTCTTGTTGACAAATATAGCACTTACGGGGTCCATTGCTTCCTCCCTGCTTCCCTTTTTCTTGCTTCTTCCAATTCGGATTGAACTTCCTTTTATTTGAGTTGGAAGAATTTCCTCCTGAAGCTGCCACAACTGCTACTGGTTTCTTTTTCATGATTTCCTCATATCGTAAAGCCATGTCGATCAACTCCACAAAAGATCCTTTCAGATGAGCCGTCATCTTTTCATGGAACTCAGGCCTCATTCCTTGCACAAACATCTCATTTTTCTTAAGGGATGTATCAATCAATCCAAGTCCGTAGCGAGATAATTCATTGAACTTGGTCTCATATTCCGAAACAGTCATACTTCCTTGCTTTAAATCCAGAAATTCTCTATATAAACGAGTCTTCCCAGCTGTTGGCATGAACTGTTCTTCAAACAATCCTTTAAATTTGCTCCAAGAAATCTCATCTTCAGCAATATTCACGGTAACTGCATCCCACCAAGCTGCAGCACCTTCCTTTAGTTGCCATGATGCCATCACTCTTTTCTGCTCGTCGGACAACTCAAGACTCTTAAAAATGCACTCGCATGAGCGTAGCCAAGCTTGAACTTCAATTATAGTCTCGGATCCTTTAAAAGAACTCCCTCCAAGGTTGGTAAAATCCTTGCATAATGCAGCAAAACTAACTCGAGGCGGTATTGGATTTACAGCCTCACTAGCATTCTGACCTCTTCCATCATTGGTCGACATGTTTCTTGCAACTCTGCCTCTTCTTCCTCGAGAACTCATGTTGGCAACCTGGACAGGTAACCCAACAAATTTAGATAGGTGTATATATATAGTTATAAAAATTACAACTACGCACTCTCAAGATAGATATTACTCCAGAGCCTAGGTATTATCTCAACCTATGCTCTGATACCAACTGTGACGACCCGACTTTCATTCCACAGAAAATCGTATCATCAATAAGAAAGAAATAGATAGAAATAGAAAAGATAGAAGAAAGAACTAACAGATATCAGAATCTCACAGCGGAAACAGAACAAAATATAATATATCACATATCCATTACATAGTTTTTACACATATCAGAGTTACCCATATATACAACATCCAAAACAAGACAGTCATAAGTATCTATCATTACATTACACCCACAAAATACATCTTAGAGTTAATACACAGCGGAAAGATACATATACATATATAACTACGCCAAGTCTTCATCTCCAGGTCCTTCCAAAATTCGTCTAAGCAAAACCTGATCACTTGGCTACTCATAAAAATTTGAGTACCCAAGAGTTTAAGAAAAACAGAAATAAACTCTGGGTCAGACATGGGTCTGGTGTGAGTAAACGGTTAAGTTGTTTATCTTGAAAATCATTTGGAAACAAGGGTATCACATAAGACTTCCCACACATAAACACGAGTAAGTTTTTACCTTATGCTAACCAAATCATTTGATAGGAAATCTGGTTATATTATAATAGGGTCTAGGGTTTTCAAATAAAATACAGAAATAGCTGGAATGCTTACATCTCACATTCCAACGTAGTTGGGCACAACTAAATCGTATGGCTCTTATTGGAAATTGGATTCCATACAATGGCAGAGCTACCGGGGTACCGCTCATCACAGTACGGGGCCTAGATCACCGTACCGAGGATCACTCCCAATCCCCTGCAACACAAAGCCGGAACCATCCCTTACTGGATAATCCCGAATAAAATCACCCCACAGATGGCCGTCGCCAACTGCACCACTAAGCCGAAATAAAAGGAACTTCTCTAGACAGGGATGACCTTACTCTTAGTGGGTGCTACCCACGAAGCCTTGCTGCACCTCCCCTGTTTTAGCCATTCCCGGTTGATGAGGCTTGAGGTTACGATTTACCTTTAAATCAGAACACATCACTTAGAATGCTCATCGCCCTCCTGACGATGTGTTGAAAGCATTCAATCCATACAAGTTCGTTCCGGGTTCGAACGAAACCGAAGGCATTATCTCGTTACACTCGTTTTGGAATCACCCTCAGAGTTAACGACCATAACCCTTGCACTCTGAATCTTCATCTTCATTTGAGATTCACGACCTATCGTTAATTTGGATCGATGTGGTATTCGGGTCTCCAGACCTGGAAATCCGGTATACGGAAACCCGATCCCGGTCTCATCGAAATCCAAAACGTATCTTTTAAGGTCAAGTTGTTTTAAAGTTAAACAATTCAATTCATCACTTTGAATTCACATAGCATTTATCATAGATAATCCATACATCCATTACAGATATATTCAACTAATCACAGTATCACAGAAGATCACCCAATAGATATCTATCAATCCAGACATCCTACTTTAACAATCATCCAAACAGAATTTATTAATCTATATTATAATTAATTTAATTATCTTAAATTAAATTAATTACTTAACAACTAATCACTTATTCTGCTTAATCAATTATTAATTAATTACAATCATTTAATTAATTAATCGTACCTTAATTATTATTATTTTTAAGTAAATTAATTAATTACTAAATAAATTAATCATAATTTGATTAATTCTTAATACTTGATTAACTAACCCTTAATTATCAATTAATTAATTACTAATTACCAATTAATTACTTAATTAATTTCTTAATTAATTAACTACTAATTATTAATTAATTAACTTTAATTATCTGATTTATAATTCTTAATTACAATTAATTAACTCTTAATTAATTAAAATCTTTAACTATTGATTTATTTATTATTCAATTAATAATTAAAATTAATTAATTACTCTTTATTAAATCTTAATTATCTTCAACAAACCATTTTCTTTTGTTAATTACTTAATCACATTATTAAGTTAACCTTTAATTAACATTTAATTATAACTAAAAATGATTTAGTTTTAAAACATTTTATTTAAGTTTTAACAAACTTAGGTTTAACAAACCTACCAATAAAATAGAGTTTAAAAGTAATTAAAAAGAAGTTTAGAAAAGTTTAAACATAGAAAACATTTTAAAATTCCAAGCTTTTATTATTTTTAAAACTTTTAAAACGTCCTATACACTTCTCTGATTCCTGCTCCGAGTTTCCTACACAATTTACTCGAGATCGCTTCGAGTCTTCCCCTCAACTTCTTCTTCCTTCCCCTAGTTTCTTTTAAAAACTAAAACTGCTAAACTATACTACACGCACACGAGAGAACTTCGAGTCTGGCCATCTAAAAACCCGAGACTCCTTCGAGTCGCCCACGTCTCCATCTCCCCTGACACACACCTCACCGTTGTGCACGTGCACGGCGATCCCAGCCAACTCCGACGAAGTCGCCCATCTCCGGCAAATTGTAAATCGAACCAACATTCGATTACGAACTTCAGATCGAAAGAATTAAGCCTAAAACGAAATCGAGGCATCAATTCGAACAGCAGTTCGACATCGCCTGGGAGAAACTAGTCTCGCCACCACGCCTCTGGTCATCGTTTCATCTGAAGCCTTGGTCACATCACCGCAATACATCCATGCATCCATCCCCATTGCTCACGTGAAGCTCGATCCATCGTAGATGCTCCAGTCCTCACGTTTCCAACCACGACCAAACACAGTGCTAAAACCCTATCTCGTCAAATCGCCAACGCCACGATGGATGATAAAATCGTCTGGCATTTTTCTCGACATCCGTGGCTATCAACCAAGCTACGACAAGAAACTCGAGCATCAATTGTTTGTGGATCGCCAGAAAATGGTGAAAACCCATTTCCAATTAAACTCAAAACTGCTCTTAATTTACTAAATGAAAAATCACCATATTTGTTTTAAAAATCTTATTTTTCAGAGTTGATTCAAGTTATATAATTTAATCAATGAATTACAACGCTTGATTTTACCCTATTATAAAGATTGATACTGTATATTCCTCAATTCCAGTAGATTTCAAAACTAACATACTCAAACATGTTTTTTTTCAGCCTAGATTATATTTAAACAATCTTATCTTGTTTGAAACAAAAGATTAACGAAGAATAGATAAAGAGAAATTTGAAATCTTGATTTATTTTTAACTCTGTACTTGGAACAGACTTGCACAATTCAACAAAACAATAAACAGATCTTACACTAATAAATATATACATGCAGGCCTATTTACATTCATACAATAACACTTTAAACATATAGTCTCAAGATATCAGGGTAGATCTAAGGTTTGTTTTGCTTACTGGAACATTTGAACAGAGGCAGATTTTATACATATACAGGTATATGGTCATAGTAATGCATATATAGCTTGTTAAATTCAATCATTAAATCAACTTTTCATATAGTACTGTCACAGGAAATAAAACAAACAACTATATTACTGTTTTTATCATTTAGTTTACTCACCTGTTTTTAGAGATGTTGAACGAAACTTTGAATCTGAAATGTTTTGAACAGAGCTGAGATGTTTGAAAACTTTAAACTTTGAATCTGGAACTTGAATTGTTTTGATTAGATTTGAGATTGTTGATTCTTGAAAACTTGCAGCAGTTGTTTTGTTGATCTCTGATTTTGTTCTTCAGTTTGAAAATAGTTTATAGCTTTAGATTTTGAGGAAGCTTTTAACTTGGATTTTGGTTTCAGATTTTAGAATTGTGGAGAGGAATTTGTTTGAATGTTTAAAGCTTTGGGTATTTTTCTCTTCAGTTTTGAAAACGTGCTGGCTTGAATGTTTAGAGAAAGAGGTAGGAAAGGGAAAAAGAAATGAGAAGTAGATATATATAGAATTTGGTTTTTTATGAAATTTTGACACTTGTCACTAAACCCTCTTAATCTCTTAACACATATAATTTAAAGTGTTTAAATGTTGACACCTATTTTTTTTCCATGCATAAATACTTTTACATTTATTAAATAAAGATTTTATAATTTATTTCCTAATAACTAATGCATATTTTTAATTATATAAATGAAAAATCTTCTAAAAGAAATGGAATAAAACAAACTATATTTATAAAAATCATTTATACATACCTTTAATCCAATATATATAAATAGATATATATATCATCTCTTTGAATCCAAATATAAGATCTAACCAATTTTTAAATAAAATTTTAAAATCAAATTTTGATGTATATATATATATTTAAACTCCATTTATTTCAATTGAAATAAATATTCCACTTAAAATCTATATTCACACATATATATATATATATACAATACATTTTTATTGTTTTAATATAACAATATTGCTAATTTAATTAATTTATTAAAGAGATTATCATATTTAATTTCTTTGAAATTCCCGGGATATCACATTTTATAAGTCTACAGTGTTGATAATATATATATGCTGTCTGAAAGTATATATATGTATAAGAAATTTTTGGGTTATAGATGTTAGTTATATAAATTTGGTCGAAGATTTATTTTATAAGTTGGTATATATACCTATGATCTGGTGGGTGATGTTAGTAGTTAAATATATATATATATATATACAAGTATTTTGCATTTTGTATATATATATATTTATTTAAAATTTTATTATGTAGATTTGTTGCGATATAAGTGTTTTACTTAAACCAATGATTTTGATGTATATATAAATGATTAGTTTAATATGTGTTTTAAATTAATATGGATTTGAAATTTAATATAGACATATTCTGTTCTATCTAAATGATTCTGATTTATTTCATCGATCCTTGTCTATCAGCTTTGTCGTCAAATTCGCGCCAATCTTACATTGTTGTAGAATTCGTGCTTGGATTAGCAACTTATCTCATTCTCGTTCATCTCTAACCTCGAAAGATGAGCAATCACTCACGATTAATGTTCTTTTGTTTATTAAATTTGATTTCAATTGAAATGAAAATTGAAATATGATGTTGTTAGTTATTTACACTGTTATATATAGGTTATTACCTGTATCAGTTTACCTGTGACATCTGACACCATTATCTGTTATTTAAACGATGATAATTCAGTTTGGTTGATAATTGATTGATTGTTTGTTGTTTACATTGGACCTTAAATTGTTAATGTTGTAAGTGATAAATAATTTGAAATTGAAATTGATGTAGGATAGTTAGATTTGATATATGTGTTAACTTGATTGACGACATTTGCATAATATGACCCCTTTAAATGTTAAATAAATTGACACGTAGAAATAGTGTTAACCACACCTTGAACTATTTAAACGTATGTGTATAAATTGATGTAGTTTGAAATTGAACAATAGATATCAAGTGAAGAACCGTATAAATATGTAATGCCCCACTCTGAGACCCACTGTAACAAAGAGTATTACGGGAGTAATACTGTCTCTTAAAGCGGAGAATAGAGTATAGTGGAAGCGACCATTTGTAATCAAGCTATAACTATCTACTGAATACGTCGAAAGGATGGTATCTATATTTTTTTCAAGTGGTTCGACATATTCAATAAATATTCATAACGAAATTACAATGGCTAAAGACCTATCAGAACAAGCATAGTAATAAATGATAAAACATCACAGAACAGAATCACATAACAGATATAAAATCCCAGAACAATACATCGTCAATACAGATCCAAATACTATAAGTGGGTACAAAGCCACTGCCCACACATGTGAGTCAAAAATATGTACATATCAAAGTCTGAATAATAATAGAGTAGCGGAATAGTGGACAAATAAAAGCGCTATCTATCAGCATAGCAGATAATGTCCAAGCGGAAGCACAGAAGCTAAGTCCAGAGACCTAACCTGAAACAACTCGGTCTGTGTAACGACCCCGAATTTTATATATATTTAAATTAATAATTAATTAATTTTTGAATAAAAATAGTAGAATAAATGGATTAAAGTGATGCGAGTTTCCCCGGATTGAAGTATATTCTGTATAAATCATTTTAATTTAAAATAATTGTAAATATGTGTATATATATATATATATTTTGACTTGAATTTAAATTGTAAATAAATGGTTTTAAAAATAAATAGAAATTGATATATATATATATATATATATTGTAACGACCCAGAATTTTGAACAAATTAAATTGAGAATATTTAATTAGTTTTAAATATTTGAACAATGATTTAATTTGAATCCCCGATATAATTTTGAAATCTGCGATTAAACTTTAAAATTTAATCGATTGAAAGTTGAATAAGAATTTAAATCTTCAATTTACAGTTGAAGAAAAATATTTCGAAAGTTTCTAAAATTCGTATTTATGATACTGAAGATAATAGAAGCTTCAGAAATTAATTAGGAGACAATTTGTTCAGTTTTGAAATTTATATCGTTCAACCGATATTTGAAAATAGCGTTCTGGGGCACAGTCTCGGAATTCGACGAAACCAGTTCCATTGGGTCCGGAATATTGTATTATTACCGGATTTTAAATTTCGTATTAAACGGAGTTGTTTTGTGACCATACGATTAGAAAACGCGTTGAAACTTTAAATCAAATTCAATTTAAAATTTAAAACAAACGACAGCGTCCCTAAAATCATGCCAAAATTCACGCCTGAAATCGTGGGAAAAAAAATTGTGCAGGCACGCCTCTTTCAATTTTAAAATATCCCTCTCCCTCTTCCATCAGTTCAGTTTCAAACAAGATTTCAAAATCGATAAAAAAATGAGGAACTCTTGTATTCTCTTTCATCTCAAACGATTTTTTTTCTTTCTTTCCTCCTTTTCAATTTAATTCCCGAGTTTTGCCCTTTGCCCCTCTCTTCGGTTCTTACGAACGAAAACAAAATACGAGTAAAAATCAAGTTGCGAAAATCAACCTTAAGAAATCAATGGCCGTGTTCCATTTTGATGCCCAAATTTTCGAAATTAGATTGATTTGGGGTCGCAGCGGGATCATGGTGGGTCGCGATCGAGTAGCAGTGGTCAAAGGTGGGTTTTGTCGTGATGCGATGCGGAGGAGTTGGGCCGTGCTTCGCGCGAGGCCGAAGTGATGGTGGCGTCGCGATAACAAGGGTTTGGAGGCTGATTTCGTTGGGTTTTCGACGATCGATTTAAATAAATGGGTGGGGCGGAATCGAGAGGAGTTCGATGTTGCTGGGTAGGGTCACGCTCGACTGCATGGAGGAGGCATCGCCAGTGATAGCCGTCGCACGTGGGGAGGACCGATGTTGTCATGACCGTCGTCGATGGAAGAAGATGGGTTCGGTAGGCAGTTCGTTTGATTCTGGGTTGAGGTATAATTGTTAATCTGTTTTAAAATTTAAAAATTTATGTTAAAAAGATGAATTTATTTCTTTAGGATAAGAATATATATATATGTATAACATTATTTGAAATCTACAGTTCATTTGAAAATTACAGTCAAGTTTATATAGATTAGAAAATATTAACAGTGAAATTAATTTCTGTTTTATAATAAATACCATTACGATATTACAGTAGAGAAAGATAGGAAGAAAAATCATTGAATAATTGAAATTATCAAATGGAAATTTATTATTCGATTGTTCGAATATTTATAAATTGTATAAATGTTTATACAAGGTTAATACAAAGAAGAAATGGTCAAAATGGAAATGGATGGCAAATTAAAAGCTAAGGTGAGATTTTTCTCACTCAAATAAATTTGGATTTTGCAGTTATTTATTGACTGTTTGATTGCTATTTGGATGTGATATTAGATATAGTAGGATATATCTATATATATAGCAATATATACATATTGGCATATGTATATATTGGATTGATTGATTTCCCGCCTCGTATAGCGGATGAGACCCTATTGCGCCGTTAGTAAGCGGATTATTTTTATAAAACCCATATACCGCGATATTCCACCTCGAAGTGGAATTGGTATTGTGCTAACGTCTGTGGATGCAGGGAAACAGGTTGGAGGGATCCAACTGGATTCCTCATCAGTATTTATTTATTTACAGATATTGTGATGTATTCTGTTATCATATATTGATATATGATGTTTGTTGTGTGATTGACTAATTGGTGCATTGCATCATCGGATTCAGTTTTTGAAGTTTAAAAATAACGACTTTTACTTTAAAAGGGTTTTTAAAGTAATTTTTTTAAAGTAGACGTTTTATTGAATTGTTGAATTGATTTATTTTAAATAAATAAACGTTTAAAATTTTGAAGTTATAAAAGTTAAGATTTTTGTGAATTATGACCGTAAGGTGATTTTTGAAATAAATAGTTTAAGCAATTTATAAAATGGTTTAAACTGAGATTTTCGAATTTTTATGAACAGTTTATTTAAAAGATTTAAAAAGTTGATATTTATAAATTTAAAATATTGGAATTTTAAAACGAGTTTATAAGTGTTAAAAATGAAATTTATAGAATTATAAATCGTGAAGATATGGAATTTATAGATTTATAAATTGTGAAGTTATAAAATGGATGAAAGTGTAGAATGAAAGACTTATAAGAAATTAACTTATAAATTGGATTTTTTCCTTTAAATGGAATATTGATCGAATTGTTAATAAAGGAGATTTATTAAATTGAAGTTGTTAGAAAATAGAAATAGAATTTATAAACGTTTTATAAATTCAAAATCAATTGAATTTGATAAATTAAATATAGAAGATTTTCAAAGAAGATATATTCGCGTTTTTGGATAGCGAAATTTTATTGAAATAAAATGTGTAGAAATGATTGAAATTGGGTTAAGTGAATTATATTCATGATTTTGGACAGTGAATATATTATTGAATAAAATGGATTCATTTTTGAAGAAGTGACATTAAAAATGAAGTAAACATTTTAAAGATGTTTTTAAAATGTGGGAAATATCGAAACCATAGATTTCAACATTTTATTGTTGAAATAGACGTTTTTGAGAAATAAGGAAATGATGGACTATAACACTGTTGTTATAGTAAATGATTTTCGAAAAGAAAATGTTTTATGTAGTATTGGGATTTTCATATATCTATCTTAAAATTTCGAATCCCTATACTAGTGATTTTGACTCAAATAGATGTTAGAATAAATGATTTCCTTAAAGAATGAATATATACTTAATTTTATTTAAGTATATCGAATATTTTCAAATGTTGAAAATAAATAGATTTGTGAAATACTTATTATTAAATAAGTAAGGAAATGTTTTTTCCAAAATGAAATGAAATGTTTTTGAGAATTTATCTCTGTAAAGATAAATTGAAAGTGAATATTGAAATCGATTTGAAAATCGTATATCAGTAGATATTTAAAAATATAAATTCACTATGGAATTTTTAAAAGAAATGGAAATTCGTTTTAAAGAAAAACGTTGATTTATTTTTGAAGTGTGGAAATTTTATATCTAGTGAAGATATTTTTGGAGATAAAATAATTTGGGAAATTATTTGGAATCTGATGATGTTGTGCATCTTTATTGATAGTTAAATAACCGACTATCAATAATTACCTTTAGATAGGTATTTGTTGTGATTGGATGAAATTGAATGCCACACTTATTTTTGAATAAGCGCTCACTATTCGGGTTAGCCGGGAAAGGACCATGGGGTCGTATAACCCATTCCGAATATGTGATACGTCGTTATGAATCGCATTTGAAGACCGGTGTTGAAGACCGGATATTTTTGAAAACGGAAGGATTACCGTCGAGTTACTCTACATCGGCTGATCTCCGATTTAGAGGTTTTATCACCCTTAGTGACGGGAAGTCCATACGTGATTAGAAATTTATCCGGATATGCAAGGGGTTCGTGAGAAGTGCCTTCGGTTCTGTTCGATCCCGGAACAGACTTGTATGGATTGTGTGTCTGACGTTACAATTTGAGATATAAAGCTGATTTCTTTCAAATACATTTCTGTTGGTGGCGGAGAATTTATTCTCATAGCTTAACACCCTTCTCTGAGACGTACGAGCTCAGAGGTTATGTAGTTGAAATTTATCAGCGATATACTCCCAATTTGGTAACGTGGCATACTTAGTGTTGCTGTGAAATGATCAGTGTTTGATCATTTGCGATATGATCATTTGTTTGATCTTATATCTTTGTGATCATAGGTTGATCATTTGTTTGACCCGAAGCATGGCTTTGTAGAAAGCGTAGCTTTGTGGACGAGACTTCGTCGAGCCTCACACCCCGGAAATGATCAAAACAGGAAGGATGCAGCAAGGTTCTAGGGAGTAGCGCCCTTTAGTGTATATCATTCCTTCTGGATAAAGGTGGTATCATGGTATGGAGCCCAGATACTTAACCTCTGTGTTTGCTGCATTATTATTATGTGGTTTGCTACGAATCGGGGATCCTCGGGAAGATCGGTTACGATCGGGGGATGGCATACGCGTGTCAGTAGTTACCTATTTTTGCAGAGGTAACCCGGCCTTGTGTTGGCAGAGATCCGGTTAGGTTCTCGGGTCGTCTATTCCAGGGACGTACCCATCGTGGAAAAGGAAGTTCCTTAGCCTGACCATTTGTTGGAAATCCATCTTCCAATACGAACTTTGTACGGTATTAGTTATAGAACCTGCCATCTAATATGGCAGCTATAGTAAGCATACTATAATGGTACGTATGCTGGCTAAGATTTATATTGTACTTTCGAAATGTTTTCTACACTATGCACTAATAATAATATCAAAAAGAATTGATTTTGCATAGTAAGCATTTTTGACTATCATAAGAAGAAATCTCCTCCAATTCTGCGTTTGCATTGTGTGCGTGGCGGGAGGTCTTATGGTAGTTTCATTTTCCAAAAGCATTGCGAATTTGTTTTATTTACTTTGTGAAAAATAACTGTTTTACGATCTCACACCAGTCACCATGACTGACTCGGAGTTTATTGTTTCCCTTCTAAACTCTGGGTGCCCACCAATTTCCACACGGGCAGCCTAGAGTTATGTTATCAGGATATTCTGGAGCTTTGGAGATAAGCTGGAGGACGAGACGTAGTATTTGTATCTGATATTATTTATTCCGCTGTGTATTATGTATGAGGACAAGTTATATAACTGTCCATTGTTGTATATTGACTCTGATGATTGATGTATGTATAAAATGATATAGTTCTTTGTTTTAGAGATTATCCATTTATCTATTATATATTGTTCCGCTGCGATATGTGAGATTCTGATATTGTCTCTATTTCTGATGTTGTTCTGTTGTTCTTCTCTTCTTCTTCTACTCTTTTCTTCTTCTACAACCTTTTTCTTCTTCTTAAACCATCATAATTCGTATTCCCGTTCATTTTGAATTAATCAATGGAGATTAGTGGTTAATCAAGAGGTACGGATTTGCGGGCCATGACATTTGGTATCAGAGCATATGGTTAAGCGACAACCCTGCTCTGTTGGGTGTTACTCATTAGAGATAGAGTCAGTAGTACTCTAGAATGAGTTGAGTGTAATAATAGATATGAGCGCGTATTTGTTATTGAATATATAAAATTGTTTTATATTGTGATGTTTGATTTATTGAGTGGTATATGGATTCTGGTCGGTATGGTCTGGACAACTCTATCGATAGGGATCTCTAAACACTTATATAGAACAATTCGGCACAATATTGTTTTGAATGGGGTAAATAATATAATTTTGCCCAAAACTATTTTTGTATAGAAAAGAAATGATTTTCTATGAATTATTAGAGTATATGGTTCATGGTTGTTAGGAAGTAATAATATTCAAATGTTATCATTATTATATGAAATTAAATAAGAAATTGAAATCGTAACTCCAAAGTTAAGAAATAAAATTCACATACAAATGACATTTAAAGAATGTAAATTATAAATGTGAATTGTAATTTAAAACGGAATTCCAGAGAAGTATTTGGAAATGTTTTGAAAAGAATTTGAAAATTTTGGAGATTTGGAAAGTTTAAATTCCTTTTTGATTTGAAAATGAATTTCAAAGGTTTGAAAGGTATTTTGGAGAGTTGAAAGCTCTAAACTCTTTTCGGTCGCTGGAAAATAACTTCGATGATGACCGCGGCATCATTGGTGTTCATTTTCGGGTTTCCAAAAGAGAAATTGCTGCCAAATTGTTTTAAATGAAAGTTGTTTGGAAAATTGAGTTTTGTTTTGGAAATTCAAAGGATAATTTGAATTGTTTTCAAAAAAATGATTTTTGAAAGGTTGAAAAGACTCTGGAATACTATATATAAAAATATTTATGAAATATTGTAAGTTGATAACTTATACAATTTGAATTTTGATAGAATAAATTTAACTTAAAAGATGGAGTTAAATTAAAGAAAGTATAAGTGAATAAATTTGAATTCAAATGAATGTGAAATGTGAAATTGAATGAAAATGAATATGTAAATTCAATAGTAAGCTAAAAATGTATAAGCAGTTTATATTGAAAAATTTGTAATAGAATTTGCAAAATGGTTTGAATATATGTAACTAGATATTATGGCTAGTAGGACATACAGGGGTATTAAAGGTAATGGGATTTGATTTTCAAAGATGAATTTGAATTGCTCGACAAAAGGTAAGTATTTAAATTATAATATGAGTTTTTGCTGATTTCTTGTCTAGCCGCTTGGCTTTTTCTTTTTCTTTTTGAAATCTGAGAGTCCGTAGGGACGTTTTGTAGTCGTGCCGTATTAGCCGCGCAAAGGAGACGCTGGCGAAATTTTTCGAAAATTTAGGGCGTTAGAAAATTTTTGAGAAAATTTTGAAAGTTTAAATTTGAATTTGAATTTAAATTTGAATTGTTAAGGAAAACAATGATGTTTGAAAATTATGAAAATGTTTAGAAAGTTAGTTAAATTAATAACGAATCTTTAGTAGAAAGATTTGTTTCGATAATTTGATAAAACTATTGAATTGTGAAAAATAGTAGACGAGTTAAGGACCTTTTTTCCTAACTTGTAATTTCGGGACGAAATTCTTTTAAGGAGGGAAGTTTGTAACGACCCAGAATTTTGAACAAATTAAATTGAGAATATTTAATTAATTTTAAATATTTGAACGATGATTTAATTTGAATCCCCGATATAATTTTGAAATCTGCGATTAAACTTTAAAATTTAATCGATTGAAAGTTGAATAAGAATTTAAATCTTCAATTTACAGTTGAAGAAAAATATTTCAAAAGTTTCTAAAATTCGTATTTATGATACTGAAGATAATAGAAGCTTCAGAAATTGATTAGGAGACAATTTTTCAGTTTTGAAATTTATATCGTTCAACCGATATTTGAAAATAGCGTTCCAGGGCACAGTCTCGGAATTCGACGAAACCAGTTCCATTGGGTCCGGAATATTGTATTATTACTGGATTTCAAATTTCGTATTAAACGGAGTTGTTTTGTGACCATACGATTAGAAAACGCGTTGAAACTTTAAATCAAATTCAATTTAAAATTTAAATTTAAAATTTAAAACAAACGACAGCGTCCCTAAAATCATGCCAAAATTCACGCCTAAAATTGTGGGAAAAAAAAAATCATGCAGGCACGCCTCTTTCAATTTTAAAATATCCCTCTCCCTCTTCCATCAGTTCAGTTTCAAACGAGATTTCAAAATCGATAAAAAAATGAGGAACGCCTGTATTCTCTTTCATCTCAAACGATTTTTTTTTCTTTCTTTCCTCCTTTTCAATTTAATTCCCGAGTTTTGCCCTTTGCCCCTCTCTTCGGTTCTTACGAACGAAAACAAAATACGAGTAAAAATCAAGTTGCGAAAATCAAGCTCAAGAAATCAATGGCCGTGTTCCATTTTGATGCCCAAATTTTCGAAATCAGATTGATTTGGGGTCGCAGCGGGATCATGGTGGGTCGCGATCGAGTAGCAGTGGTCAAAGGTGGGTTTTGTCGTGATGCGATGCGGAGGAGTTAAGCCGTGCTTCGCGCGAGGCCGAAGTGATGGTGGCGTCGCGATAACAAGGGTTTGGAGGCTGATTTCGTTGGGTTTTCGACGATCGATTTAAATAAATGGGTGGGGCGGAATCGAGAGGAGTTCGATGTTGCTGGGTAGGGTCACGCTCGACTGCGTGGAGGAGGCATCGCCAGTGATAGCCGATCGCACGTGGGGAGGACCGATGTTGTCATGACCGTCGTCGATGGAAGAAGATGGGTTCGGTAGGCAGTTCATTTGATTCTGGGTTGAGGTATAATTGTTAATCTGTTTTAAAATTTAAAAATTTATGTTAAAAAGATGAATTTATTTCTTTAGGATAAGAATATATATATGTATAACATTATTTGAAATCTACAGTTCATTTGAAAATTACAGTCAAGTTTATATAGATTAGAAAATATTAACAGTGAAATTAATTTCTGTTTTATAATAAATACCATTACGATATTACAGTAGAGAAAGACAAGAAGAAAAATCATTGAATAATTGAAATTATCAAATGGAAATTTATTATTCGATTGTTCGAATATTTATAAATTGTATAAATGTTTATACAAGGTTAATACAAAGAAGAGATGGCCAAAATGGAAATGGATGGCAAATTAAAATCTAAGGTGAGATTTTTCTCACTCAAATAAATTTGGATTTTGCAGTTATTTATTGACTGTTTGATTGCTATTTGGATGTGATATTAGATATAGTAGGATATATCTATATATATAGCAATATATACATATTGGCATATGTATATATTGGATTGATTGATTTCCCGCCTCGTATAGCGGATGAGACCCTATTGCGCCGTTAGTAAGCGGATTATTTTTATAAAACCCATATACCGCGATATTCCACCTCGAAGTGGAATTGGTATTGTGCTAACGTCTGTGGATGCAGGGAAATAGGTTGGAGGGATCCAACTGGATTCCTCATCAGTATTTATTTATTTACAGATATTGTGATGTATTCTGTTATCATATATTGATATATGATGTTTGTTGTGTGATTTACTAATTGGTGCGTTGCATCATCGGATTCAGTTTTTGAAGTTTAAAAATAACGACTTTTACTTTAAAAGGGTTTTTAAAGTAATTTTTTTAAAGTAGACGTTTTATTGAATTGTTGAATTGATTTATTTTAAATAAATAAACGTTTAAAATTTTGAAGTTATAAAAGTTAAGATTTTTGTGAATTATGACCGTAAGGTGATTTTTGAAATAAATAGTTTAAGCAATTTATAAAATGGTTTGAACTGAGATTTTCGAATTTTTGTGAACAGTTTATTTAAAAGATTTAAAAAGTTGATATTTATAAATTTAAAATATTGGAATTTTAAAACGAGTTTATAAGTGTTAAAAATGAAATTTATAGAATTATAAATCGTGAAGATATGGAATTTATAGATTTATAAATTGTGAAGTTATAAAATGGATGAAACTGTAGAATGAAAGATTTATAAGAAATTAACTTATAAATTGGATTTTTGCCTTTAAATGGAATATTGATCGAATTGTTAATAAAGGAGATTTATTAAATTAAAGTTGTTAGAAAATAGAAATAGAATTTATAAACGTTTTATAAATTCAAAATCAATTGAATTTGATAAATTAAATATAGATGATTTTCAAAGAAGATATATTCGCGTTTTTGGATAGCGAAATTTTATTGAAATAAAATGTGTAGAAATGATTGAAATTGGGTTAAGTGAATTATATTCACGATTTTGGACAGTGAATATATTATTGAATAAAATGGATTCATTTTTGAAGAAGTGACATTAAAAATGAAGTAAACATTTTAAAGATGTTTTTAAAATGTGGGAAATATCGAAACCATAGATTTCAACATTTTATTGTTGAAATAGACGTTTTCGAGAAATAAGGAAATGATGGACTATAACAGTGTTGTTATAGTAAATGATTTTCGAAAAGAAAATGTTTTATGTAGTATTGGGATTTTCATATATCTATCTTAAAATTTCGAATCCCTATACTAGTGATTTCGAGTCGTCGTAACGATGTTTTACGTAACATTCATTTTGACTCAAATAGATGTTAGAATAAATGATTTCCTTAAAGAATGAATATATACTTAATTTGATTTAAGTATATCGAATATTTTTAAATGTTGAAAATAAATAGATTTGTGAAATACTTATTATTAAATAAGTAAGGAAATGTTTTTTCCAAAATGAAATGAAATGTTTTTGAGAATTTATCTCTGTAAAGATAAATTGAAAGTGAATATTGAAATCGATTTGAAAATCGTATATCAGTAGATATTTAATAATATAAATTCACTATGGAATTTATAAAAGAAATGGAAATTCGTTTTAAAGAAAAACGTTGATTTATTTTTGAAGTGTGGAAATTTTATATCTAGTGAAGATATTTTTGGAGATAAAATAATTTGGGAAATTATTTGGAATCTGATGATGTTGCGCATCTTTATTGATAGTTAAATAACCGACTATCAATAATTACCTTTAGATAGGTATTTGTTGTGATTGGATGAAATTGAATGCTACACTTATTTTTGAATAAGAGCTCACTATTCGGGTTAGCCGGGAAAGGACCATGGGGTCGTATAACCCATTCCGAATATGTGATACGTCGTTATGAATCGCATTTGAAGACCGGTGTTGAAGACCGGATATTTTTGAAAACCGAAGGATTACCGTCGAGTTACTCTACATCGGCTGATCTCCGATTTAGAGGTTTTATCACCCTTAGTGACGGGAAGTCCGGACGTGATTAGAAATTTATCCGGATATGCAAGGGCTTCGTGAGAAGTACCTTCGGTTCTGTTCGATCCCGGAACAGACTTGTATGGATTGTGTGTCTGACGTTACAATTTGAGATATAAAGCTGATTTCTTTCAAATACATTTCTGTTGGTGGCGGAGAATTTATTCTCTTAGCTTAACACCCTTCTCTGAGACGTACGAGCTCAGAGGTTATGTAGTTGAAATTTATCAGCGATATACTCCCAATTTGGTAACGTGGCATACTGAGTATTGCTGTGAAATGATCAGTGTTTGATCATTTGCGATATGATCATTTGTTTGATCTTATATCTTTGTGATCATAGGTTGATCATTTGTTTGACCCGAAGCATGGCTTTGTAGAAAGCGTAGCTTTGTGGACGAGACTTCGTCGAGCCTCACACCCCGGAAATGATCAAAACAGGAAGGATGCAGCAAGGTTCTAGGGAGTAGCGCCCCTTAGTGTATGTCATTCCTTCTGGATAAAGGTGGTATCATGGTATGGAGCCCAGATACTTAACCTCTGTGGTAGCTGCATTATTATTATGTGGTTTGTTGCGATTCGGGGATCCTCGGGAAGATCGGTTACGATCGGGGGATGGCATACGCGTGTCAGTAGTTACCTATTTTTGCAGAGGTAACCCGGCCTTGTGTTGGCAGAGATCCGGTTAGGTTCTCGGGTCGTCTATTCCAGGGACGTACCCATCGTGGAAAAGGAAGTTCCTTAGCCTGACCATTTGTTGGAAATCCATCTTCCAATACGAACTTTGTACGGTATTAGTTGTAGAACCTGCCATCTAATATGGCAGCTATAGTAAGCATACTATAATGGTACGTATGCTGGCTAAGATTTATATTGTACTTTCGAAATGTTTTCTACACTATGCACTAATAATAATATAAAAAAGAATTGATTTTGCGTAGTAAGCATTTTTGACTATCATAAGAAGAAATCTCCTCCAATTCTGTGTTTGCATTATGTGTGTGGCGGGAGGTCTTATGGTAGTTTCATTTTCCAAAAGCATTGCGAATTTGTTTTATTTACTTTGTGAAAAATAACTGTTTTACGATCTCACACCAGTCACCATGACTGACTCGAAGTTTATTGTTTCCCTTCTAAACTCTGGGTGCCCACCAATTTCCACACGGGCAGCCTAGAGTTATGTTATCAGGATATTCTGGAGCTTTGGAGATAAGCTGGAGGACGAGACGTAGTATTTGTATCTGATATTATTTATTCCGCTGTGTATTCTGTATGAGGACAAGTTATATAACTGTCCATTGTTGTATATTGACTCTGATGATTGATGTATGTATAAAATGATATAGTTCTTTGTTTTAGAGATTATCCATTTATCTATTATATATTGTTCCGCTGCGATATGTGAGATTCTGATATTGTCTCTGTTTCTGATGTTGTTCTGTTGTTCTTCTCTTCTTCTTCTACTCTTTTCTTCTTCTTCTACCTTTTTCTTCTTCTTAAACCATCATAGTTCGTATTCCCGTTCATTTTGAGTTAATCAATGGAGATTAGTGGTTAATCAAGAGGTACGGATTTGCGGGCCATGACATATATGCATATAATTGGAAGAAACTATGGTTTG
The DNA here is from genome assembly GCA_030737815.1 of Allium fistulosum. Classification (NCBI taxonomy): domain Eukaryota; kingdom Viridiplantae; phylum Streptophyta; class Magnoliopsida; order Asparagales; family Amaryllidaceae; genus Allium; species Allium fistulosum. The sequence goes on from CM060904.1 coordinate 973,037,809, forward strand.
AAGTTACAATAAAATAAACTTTATAAATATTAAACTTAAGTGTAAATCAAATGTATGAAATATAATAATTAATAAGTAAATAAATGTAGTATTTAATAGTATAAATTTTAAAATAAAAGAGTAATAAATAAACAGGATATGCAGGTAAGTATAAACGCAAAGCAAATAGCAAAGTAAAGAAATATATGTAGACAAGAAAATGTGCAAAGCTAAGAAACAAGATAAATATATGAATGTGCAAATAAATCCAAGTTATACATAGTAAAATAAATATATGTATTATAGCACTATCTAGATTCTTAGGCAAGAGGTAAGTCTCAAACAAAATAAAATACATACAAGATTACAAAGCAAGATAAATATATGTACTATGGCAATTGAGACTTGCAGGCAAAGAAAAGAAGTAAGGAAACATAAGTACTTAAAACATTAAATGCTGGCACACTTATGTCAGTTCGAAAATGTTGAAAACCATCTCAGCCCCAAAACTAAACCTACCTGATAAGCTAAAGAGATAAAAATCTCTGATCAAAATGAAAAAAAATTGTACTAATACAACTTTCAGCCGCATTTGTTTCTTTATATCAAAGTTTCCTTCTCATTTTCGATTCAAACAATGCAAAGAAGAAAACAGCAAACTCTGTAATCTTTTCTCAAAGCATTTCAAAGTTTCATCTTCAAATCCTTTTCAAAAGCTTTTCAAGTCCCAGTTCAAAGTTTCTTCAGATAAGAAAATCTAGCAATGCAAATGTTTTCAGTTTGAAGTCTCAAGTTTTTAAAGCTTCCAGTTTCAAGTTTTAAGCTTTTTAAAGTTTTCAGTTTTAAGTCAATATAAGACACTTTCTCTGGAAAACAAAACAACAAGGGATGCAAAGCTTCAAAGCTATTCGGATTTTAAGAAATCAATCTCTCTGCTCTTTCCAAAAACGGTGAGTAACATCCTATTTAAAGATATGACTTAAGTTAATTTAGAGCTTGTCTTTTCTCTGTGACAATGTGTATTTTGGTATAAATGATTGTGCAAAGCTCTGGGTATCTACTCTCTTCTTAATTCTCTGTTATCTGTTGTTGTTCCTTTTGAGTAGGAGGGTAAAACAACCATCACCACTTAATCTATCATTTGTTTGAAGGTAAGATGTAAACAATAGTTGATTGTTTAACTATAATCCAAGCATTAAAAATTTATTTAAGTTGAATTATCTTGTACGTGACTCTGGAAACCAAAGAACAAAGCTCAACTTCAATAAGTTTAAAAATCAAACTTCTTGTTTTAAAGATTCAGGAATATAAATTGAAACTACAAACAAAATTATGATTTTTAAAACAAGAATTACAAATTTTAGAGCTTGGGTTGAAGAGCAGTTTTAGCTTGACCATTTTCGCCTTTTCGAGCTTCCGTGGGTTATCTCGTCGACTGGAGACGACGTAGTTTGGTCAAGAGGCAGAGGAGTGATGGGGGAGTTTGGGAAAAATGGTGAAATGGTCGGAAGATCGACGTGGAGGGAATGGCGATGGTTTCTCGTTCGTAAACCTAGTTTTGTATAGCTGTGATTTTTCATCTCGTTCGACGACAAGGATGGATCGAGTGTTTCGAGCTTCTGGGCTTTGGTAGTGGGGTGTTTGACGAAGCGGAGGCCAGAATTTCAGGCGTTCCGGTGAACGAGGCGGCATGGACGGCGAGTTTCTAGGTTGTAGTGTTTGTCTGGGCAGTGTTTCCAGGGTGTGAAATCGAAACTCGATTTCGAATTCGAGGCTGGAGAGATGATCGGAGGCTAGGGATAGAATGTCGGGGTGGTCGCCGTGATGTGGGGATGGTTGTGGTCGACCGGAGGTGGCTGATGGGAGCGTGCACGTGCACAGTCGAATGTTTCTGGTGGTTGTGGTTCTCTTTGATGATGGCAGGGAAATGAAACTCGAGATTTGCTCGAGTAAAATCTGTTTTGGATCAAGTGGATCCTCATTATTCTCGAAGTAAATGTAGGCGAACTCGGGTGACTTTGTTTTTCTCAGTTTTAACAGTGACCAGGTATACTCGAGTATGTACTCGAGTGAAATACATTTTGGCTCGGGTAATTCCAACTTTTTCTCGAAGCAAAGTGAGAATGGTCTCGGGTCAGTCCATTTACAAGTTTTAAAAAGTTTCCAAGTTTTAATTTTAAAAGTTAAGGCTATGTTTGGTTTACCGTTTTTAGTTTTGAGTTTTCGTCCATACAAAAATACGCACGACGCATGTATATTATGAAAAATGTCCATTTTAGAAAACGAATTTAACACACAAAACATTTTTTTTCATTTTTCGTGTTTTGAGAAAAAACGGAAGCACGAGCAACAATTCATCCTTCCGTCGTTCCTCCATCCACTTCGTGGTCCCCTCCAATCTTCCGTTCATCCCTTCCGACCTCCCTTCGTTCTTCTCATATTTTGTAATTAATGTTGAAAACTCAAAACATAAAATGCAAAATAAACCAAACGACCCCTAAATGTTTTAAAATTGTATGGTTTATGTAATTAAATATTAGGTTAATTTGTAATTAAATTCCTAAGTGTTTTCAAATGTTTTTGGAATTAAATTGTTTTGATTTGGGAAAAAAATTTGTATTGGGTTGTTAATTAAATAAATTCCTAAGTTGTTGATTGAAGAAAAATAAATGTTTGAAGCTTATAAAAAAAATCATCAGGTCTCAAGTGAATTTGTTTATTAATAATAAATTTATTTCAAAGGTTTATTTAATAAGATTTAAATGTTGGAATTAAGTAATAAATTAAGATAAAAGGGTTTATCTTTAACTAATTAAGGTTTTGATGAATTAAAGGATCATTAATTTATTAATTAAGCAGGATTTAGAGGTAATTAATTTAATTTATTTGGTGATTAAATTAAATTAATTAGGAATTAAGTAATTGATTAAGATAAATGGTTTATCTTAAAATTAATTTAGATCTTAAGGTAATTGAAATTAACTAGTAATTTAACGATAATTACTTAATGTAATCAATTAAATAATAATTAATCAAAATGATTTGTAATTTATTAATGATTAATTAACCAAGATTAGTAATTTATTCATAAGTAATTAATCTGATTTAAATTTATCAGATAATTAATTGATCTTACTTATGGATGCTTGGGTTCTATTGAATGACTTGATTGTTTGATATCCCTAATATGTGATGAATTGTGATATACCCTGATTTGTGTTTTAATCCGTGATGTAATTTATTATCTGTGATATATATCTATGATCTGTACGATAAGCGTTATAGTTATATCGCTTATCAACTATATTTCTGTATTTTGATATGTGATGATTCATTGTATTGCACTACTGTGTGAAACCCCTGGACCACACTTTTACACACACAAATATGGATTTCACGTGGAAATCGGTTAAGTCGCAGATAATGTAAATTTGATGTTTTTGAAATTGAAATTTTATTTTCAAATGATTTTGAAATTGGAAATTCGGGTTTAAAGTGAAAAACTTTTGAAATCGAATTTTAAAGATAAAAGTTATTTTGAATAACTTAATCGAGTTTTGAAAATTTAAATAATTTGATTTAAATTTGAGTTCGAGTTTGAAATTGAATTCTATGATTTGAAACTAGGGATTGAAGATGCTGTATAAGTTATATATGGGTTGAACCATTTAAAGATATTGATTTGGGAATTTGAATTTAAATTCAAAGGTTTTCACTCGTGTAAATAAAATTGGACTTTTCTGAAAAGAAAACTACTTGTTTTCAAATGATTAAAGCTTTCAAATAAGAAGTGAACTTCCAAATTGTGTTAAAAGGAAATTTAAGATTTAAATGAAAATGATTTCCAAGTTATGGAAACGATTTGAAAGCTATAAGTTAAATCTTTAATTTAAAGATTTTAAATGAGTTTAACCATTCGAAATGGAATTGTTTTGAAAACTATAAGTTAAATCTTGACTTAAAGATTTAACGAGTTGATTCAATTAAAATGAGAATTGGTTTGAAAACCATAAATGAATCTTTGTGAATGGGGTTAACTTTGTGAATTGAATCTTTTTGTTTAAAAGATTGGAAATGGTAATTTGTTTTAACCATTTAAAATAAAGGTTTTGGGTAATAAGTTGTGACTTAATTGAAATCCCAATATCCATATATTTTTAAATATTTCGCTCACTATTCGGGTTAGCCGGGAAAGGACCTTTGGGTCGTATAACCCATTCCGAATATGTGATACGTCGATATGGATGGCATTTGATGACCGGTGTTGAAGACCGGATATTTTTGAAAACGAAAGGATTACCGTCGAGTTACTCTGCATCGGCTGATCCCCGATATAGAGGTTTTATCACCCTTAGTGACGGGAAGTCCGGACGTGATTGGAAATTATCCGGAATTGCAAGGGCTTCGTGAGAAGTGCCTTTGGTTCTGTTCGATCCCGGAACAGACTTGTATGGATTGTATGTCTGACGTTACAAATTGAGATATAAAGCTGATTTCTTTCAAATACATATCTGTTGGTGGCGGAGAATTTATTCTCTTAGCTTAACACCCTTCTCTGAGACGTACGAGCTCAGAGGTTATGTTGTTGAAGTTATCAGCGATATATTCCCAATTTGGTAATGTGGCATGCTGAGTGTTGCTGTGTGATGATCAGTGTTTGATCATTTGTGATATGATCATTTGTTTGATCATTTATCTTTGTGATCATAGGTTGATCATCTGTTGACCCAAAGCATGGCTTTTTGACAAAGCGTAGCTTTGTGGACGAGACTTCGTCAGGGCCTCAACAACCCGAAAATGGTCGAAACAGGAATGTTGCGGCAAGGTTATGAGGGTCGCGCCCTTTAGGGTATGTCATTTACTTCTGGAAAGGGGTGGTATTATGGTATGGAGCCCTGATACTTACTCATGTGGACACACTTTATTTATTATGTGTGATGTTGGTTATCGAGCGCTCGGATAAAGGTCCCAAAGGACCGGGAGGTGGCATATTCGTGAGTTACCTGTTACAGGGGTAACCCAGCCTTGTTGGCAGAGAGCAGTTTGTCTCTCGGGACATCCAGCCAGAGGTGATCCCATTCGGCAGGAGGAAAGGAAGTTCCTTAGCCTGACCATTTGTTGGAAATCCATCTTCCAAATACGAACTTTGTACGGTATTAGTTGTAGAACCTGCCATTTACGTACGGTGGTCACCACTGTTTAGATGGTAGCTATAGTAGGCATACGATACTGGTTGTATGTTGGCTAAGATTAATATTATACTTTCGAAATGTTTTCCACTATGCACTAATAATAATAACCAATGATTTTGCGTAGTAAGCATCTTTGACTATCATAAGAAGAAATCTCCTCCAATTCTGCGTTTGCATTGTGTGTGTGGCGGGAGGTTTTATGGTAGTTTCATTTTCCAAAAGCATTGCGGGTTTTCAGTGTTTAAAACCTTTTGTGTTTGTTTAAAGATAAACTGTTTTTTTGCTCACACCAGTCCCATGATTGATCCGGAGTTTATTGTTCCCTTCCTAAACTCTGGGTGCCCATCATTTTCCACACGAGCAGTCTAGAGTTGGGTTTCTTTTCAGATAGTCAGGTTTAGTGGATTATCTGGAGCTAGTTCAGTTTTGGAGATCATGACGGACATTGCTTATCATTGTGCATTCTAATAGTGGTTTGAGCTAGATGTTGGAGAAGTTGGATTCATTCTTTTTTTGTAGATCATTTGGAGATCTCTTCCATTTGCTGTTATTTTCCGCTGCTATTTCTTGTATCATATCTCTGATGTATGTTGATATCATTGTTGTATATTATTCTGGATATTGTATTCATTGGAGTTGTATATGATATCATTGATTTCTTTTTCTTCCGTTGTGTTATTTACTTGATTGTGTTATAAGCTCCGGGAAGCCAGATTCGGCGTTTGAATCTATGGCATTTTGAGTACAAGTTAAGTACGGATGCCGATTTTTGAAGGCCGGGTTTTTGGAATCTTACATTTTGGTATCAGAGCTAAGGTAAAAATTTAGCTCAGGAGTATAACACATTAAGTAGCTCATTAGAGATAGGGTGAAGTATACCCTAGAATGAGTAATCTCTTAGATATCCGTCCGAATGTCTCAGTAAATTCTCTTGCTATCCACTGATAGTAAGTATGAGTGTAAGAAGAGGATGAGATAGGGGACAGGGGAATACGATTATAAATGTTCAATACCCTGTAACAATAGTGGAAACAAATTTTCTCTATCAATCTCTTTTGTTCAGCATCTTTTCTCAATTCGTCGATGGTTTCTGGTAGATCCAGAAAGAAGATTTGATATATAAATATGGGACATAAACTCCAGAAGGCCAAAATTGTTTGTATGGATATATTGGTTGCTTTGTTTGCTATGGTTGATAGGTATACTTTTGTTTCTAAACTGAAAATTTTGGAATTGTATTCATATATCTATCTATTCTTTGGGTCCGGATATATTCTACGAATGGTTAGTTATCCTTTCAAACTGACTGATGCCACTGCATACTTCGTAGATCTAGATAACCCGAGTATTTTGTGAAGTGTTAAACAGATTCGTTCTTGTATCTGTTATTGATATTCTGATTTGGTGAGCCAAATGCAGAATAAATGTTCAGTTTGAGTTGATGAAATATTCTTCATCTATCTTTTTGTCTCCTTGGTAATTTCGAGGACGAAATTCTTTTAAGGGGGGAAGTCTGTAACGACCCCGAATTTTATATATATTTAAATTAATAATTAATTAATTTTTGAATAAAAATAGTAGAATAAATAGATTAAAGTGATGCGAGTTTCCCCGGATTCAAGTATATTCTGTATGAATCATTTTAATTTAAAATAATTGTAAATATGTATATATATATATATTGAATTGAATTTAATTGTAAATAAATGGTTTTAAAAATAAATAGAAATTGATATATATATATATATATGCATATAATTGGAAGAAACTATGGTTTGAAGTTACAATAAAATAAACTTTATAAATATTAAACTTAAGTGTAAATCAAATGTATGAAATATAATAATTAATAAGTAAATAAATGTAGTATTTAATAGTATAAATTTTAAAATAAAAGAGTAATAAATAAACAGGATATGCAGGTAAGTATAAATGCAAAGCAAATAGCAAAGTAAAGAAATATATGTAGACAAGAAAATGTGCAAAGCTAAGAAACATGATAAATATATGAATGTGCAAATAAATCCAAGTTGTACATAGTAAAATAAATATATGTATTATAGCACTATCTATGTAACGTATCGGGTTTTGCCCGCTCGAAAATCAACATCTGTACTTCACATTGTACTAGAATGCCGCAGATTCGACCGTTCAAATCCGATTCGCCGGAGCTATAGCACAATTAAGTAAATAACACAGCGGAAGAAAGAATAATACATTGATATACAATATCTGATACAACAGAGTGATACAATGAATATCAATATACATCAGAGATATGATACAAGAAATAGCAGCGGAAAAGGAAAGATAACAACAGCAGCGGAACAATATCAATAGAAATGATAACTCCAAAATGATCTTCAGACAAGAATGAATCCATAACTCCAAGGTAAGCAACGTCAGTCCATGAACTCCAAGAACTGAACCAGCTCCAGATAATCTACTAAACCTGAATATCTGAAAAGAAACCCAACTCTAGACTGCCCGTGTGGAAAATAGTGGGCACCCAGAGTTTAGGAAGGGAACAATAAACTCTGGATCAGTCATGGGACTGGTGTGAGCAAAAAAAACACAGTTTATCTTTAAACAAACCCAAAAGGTTTTAAACATTGAAATCCGCAATGCTTTTAGAAAATGAAACTACCATAAGACCTCCCGCCACACACACAATGCAAACGCAGAATTGGAGGAGATTTCTTCTTATGATAGTCAAAGATGCTTACTACGTAAAATCATTGAATTATTATTATTAGTGCATAGTGGAAAACAATTTGAAAGTATAATATTAATCTTAGCCAACATACGACCAGTATCGTATGCCTACTATAGCTACTATGTTCAATAGCAGGTTACCGCCACATTCCATAGCAGATAATACAACTAAAACCGTACAAGTTCCGTATTGTTTTTTTGGATTTTCCAACAAATGGTCAGGCTAAGGAACTTCCTTCCGCCGCATGGGATCGCCTCTGGCGGGACGTCCCGAGAGACAAACTGCTCTCTGCCAAACAAGGCCGGGTTACCCCTGTAACAGGTAACTCACGAATATGCCACCTCCCGGTCCTTTGGGACCTTTATCCGAGCGCTCGTAACCATCATCACACATCATAAAGAAGGTGTATCCACATGAGTAAGTATCTGGGCTCCATACCATGATACCACCCCTTTCCAGAAGGAAATGACATACCCTAAAGGGCGCGACCCTCATAACCTTGCCGCAACATTCCTGTTTCGACCATTTCCGGGTTGTGAGGCCCTGACGAAGTCTCGTCCACAAAGCTACGCTTTTTCAAAAAGCCACGCTTTGGGTCAACAGATGATCAACCTATGATCACAAAGATAAATGATCAAACAAATGATCATATCACAAATGATCAAACGCTGATCATCACACAGCTACACTCAGCATGCCACATTACCAAATTGGGAGTATATCGCTGATAAATTTCAACTACATAACCTCTGAGCTCGTACGTCTCAGAGAAGGGTGTTAAGCTAAGAGAATAAATTCTCCGCCACCAACAGATATGTATTTGAAAGAAATCGGCTTTATATCTCAAAGTGTAATGTCAGACATGTATCCATACAAGTCTGTTCTGGGTTCGAACAGAACCGAAGGCACTTCTCACGAAGCCCTTGCAATTCCGGATAATTCTCAATCACGTCCGGACTTCCCATCACAAAGGGTGATCAAATCTCTATACCGGGGACCAGTCAGTGCAGAGACATTCGACGAGTTGTCCTTTCGTTTTCGAAAATATCCGGTCTTCACCACCGGTCTTCAAATGCTATCCATATCGACGTATCACATATTCGGAACGGGTTATATGACACAAAGGTCCTCTCCCGGCTAAACCAAATAATGAGCGCAATACTTTAAAAACATATGGATATTGGGATTTCAATTAAGTCACAACTTAAACCCAAACTTTCTTTCAAATGGTTTAAACAAAATACCATTTTCAAATCTTTAAACAAAAAGATTCATTTTAACCACCTTCAACGGTTTAAACAGTTTCCTCACTTTAATCTTTTAAACAAAAGATTCATTCACAGATTTTCCAAATTAATTCCCATTTCAATTTGATTAACTCGTTAAATCTTTGAAACAAAGATTTAACTTACAGTTTTCAAAACAATTCCATTTCAAATGGTTTAACAAATCATTATTTTTAAATCTGTTAAAAATAAACAGATTCAGTTCATGGTTTTCAAAAAGAATTCATTCATAACTTAGAAACCATTTTTCAATTCAATCTTGAAATTCCTTTAACTAAATTGAAATTTCATTTCTTATATGAAAACTTTTATTCTTTTGAAAACAACAGTTTTCATTTTGGAAACCTGATTCATTTATACGAGTTAAACTCCTTGGGTTAAATTCAAATTCCCAAAATTTTACTTTTAAAATGGTTTAACTTCATATAAACACATTTATATCATCTTTAATCAAAATTTCCAATCATTGAATTCAATTCTAAATATTGAATTCAAATTCAAATTAAATTATTTAAATTGGAAATTTAATTAAGTTATTCAAAATAACTTTCATCTTAAAAACCCCATTTCAAAAGCTTTAACATTTAACCCAAATTCATTTCCAAAATCAATTGAAATTAAAATTTCAATTTCAAAAACATCAGATTTAAATTATCTGTGACTTAACCGATTTCCACGTGAAATCCATATTTGTGTGTGTAAAGGTGTAGTCCAGGGGTTTTAACACAACAGTGCAACACAATGAATCATCACATATCAGAATACAGAAATATAATTCGATAAGCGGTATAAGAACAACGCTTATCGTTCATTCGCAGATCATAGATATATAAAGGTCACAGATAAGTAAACTACAGATCACAACATAAATCAGGATGTATCACAAAGCATCGTAGATCAGGGATATCAACAATCAAACATTCAGTCAAATCCAATCATCCATAAGTAAGGTCAATTTATTATCTGATTAAATTAAATTAGATTAGACACTAATCCTGGTTTAATTATCATTAATAAATCACAACCCATTTTATATTAATTTATGAAATTAATTAATTAATTCTTAATTATTCATCCTAATTAATTACCCTTAATTAATGAATAAATTGTCCTTTAATTAATCACATAATTATATTAACCTTAAGTTAATTTCATAATTAACTAACTCTTAATTTCATTAAGTAATTATATTTTCATCATAGATTTATTCACCTTTAATCATTAATTAATTCACCTTTAATTTATTAAATAAACTTTTAATTAATCATATTAATTTATTCAATCGCATAAATTAAATCTTTAAATTAATTAATTAATCTTAATTATTAAATCAACCCTTAATAAATCACATAAATTAATTTATTCTTAATTTATTGTCCTTGAATTAATTACCATTTCTTAATTACCGACATTAATCAATTAACCTTTAATTAATTTATTATTTAACCTTTAGTCATAATTTGATTAACCTTTAATCATTATTTAATTAACCTTAAATCATAGATTAATTAACCTTAATTATTCTTTAATTACTTACATTAAGTAAATATTATTCTTTATGTACTTATCCTTTAATTACTTTTATTAAGTTGAAGACTAAGTTTAAACTTAAAATAAACTGGGAAGCATATGTACGCACTCAGGACCATCACGAAACAAGCCTTCCACCTACTCGAATATTAACTCGAGCTACCCCATATCTCCTCCGAGTCCAACCCCCCACAACTTCGAGCCAATCACCCAAAATACTCGAGACAAACCCGAGCAAACCACTACCCAACTCAAACGAACACCCAGTCCAACACTGACACGAACGTGCATGTGAATAGATGATCATCACATCTCCGATCATCACCAAGGTTACAATCAAGTCGACTACGATCTCCTCTGTGATATCCCGGGTTTTTGGGCAATTTAAATTTAATAATCTGTATTGATAATTTAATTGGATTGATAATTTTCTTTATAATTTTAATTTAATTTGGTAATTTAATCTTTTAAAGGATAATAAATATTTAATCTGGCAATATTTAATTTGGTAATATTTATTTATATCTTTTTCTAATAATTTAAAATTGATAAGATTTATTTCCAAAACTAATAAAAATAGATTCTATTTATAATATATATATTGATATATATATATATATATATATATATATATATTGTGAATATAGACTCTTTTGTTTAAATAAAAGATGTGTTTTCAAATTATAATATATATGTATATATAGTGTGATTTGGAGTTATATTTTAAAATTCAATATAATAATTCTCAAATTAATGTTAAAAATATTTTCTATTTAAATATATGTGTATATTTGTATATATTGGAATTTTGGTTTGAATTTAATAAAAGTTTTTCAAATTTTAATATATAAAGTGTAATTTGGAAGGTATAATTTAATATAATACTTTTCAAGAGATATTTGGTATTTTAAATTTATATTCCTTAAACAATAAAGATAAATGTTTTGGATTTAAAAATATATGTATAAGATTTTATTTGTTTTATAATATTTTCTCTAAAGTAATTATATATACATATATACTAAGATAAGTATTTATTAATTAGTAAATTAAGTATGAAAAGTTTTATATTAACATTTAAATTAAATAAAATTTATTTAAAATTTACTTAGGACATGTGTTAATATCTTAACACATGGTAATAACAAGTGTAAGCTTGATAATCAATCTAATAATATGTGGCAACATTTCTATTTTTATTTTTAAATATATGTTTTAAGAAGAAAACTAGTTTTTACATAACACATTCATTCCTTGTCTTCTTTTCTTAACTCAAACCAGAAAATTTTCTTCAACCTGAAATTGAAAACTAAAAGTAAATCGAAACCTGAAACTTGATATTCAAATTACAAATCAACCTGTATTTCAAATGAGCAAATGAGAAGATCAACATCAGTTTTAATTTTCAACCTGAGCAAGGAACAACTCAACAAGTAAACCAACCTGCAACAATTCAAGTTACAGATTCAACATAAATAAGGCATGCAAGGATTTCAAATTTCAATAACAAACAAAATCAAAAGCTTTTGCCAGATCAAAGTTTAAAAGCCTGGAAAATGCTCTGCCCTGTTCTCTGCTCTGTTTATAGGTGAGTAAACATTCTTTTAAAAACAGTTTTAATCAATGTTTATACTTAATGCATGTGATAAACTTGTGTAGTTATGTTGTAAATGTGGTTTGCCTGAATGAATGGATGTGATTTCATGTATATATATATGGAATAACTGTGCATGTTTGTGTACATGAAAATATACATTACTCTGTTGATTTACAGGGTTCTGTTTTGCTTTCAAAAATCAAAACCTCCCACTAACATCAGTATTTGGTCTTGTTGATTAAATGAAAATTGTTTGTTTATGATTGAAGGTGATATTAAAAATAGTTTTTGAAATTTTTAATTTACAAATAATTTTAAAAAGGAAAAATACAGTAAGATACTGTTGCATGTCGAAAATTAAATAACTCGAATTTTAGTTTGGATTGTATGGGTGAATTCGTGATAGGAAATCACGAATTTTAACACTAATTTCATAATTTTTAATTATGTATTTAAGATGAATTTGGGTTTATACGAAATTGGGAATTTTGTGGATTTCTGATTATCCATGCAATATTTTGATTCGAAATTTGGATCGAAGCTAGATGGTGGGTTGTGGATGTTAGGAAAAATGCGAGTAGATTTTTCAAATGAGGGATTTTTTCGAGATCGATCGAACTAGGGTTTTAGGGTTGTTTTGCTCGGCTTGAGTATTGTGGTATTTGCGACATGGAGGTGGCATCGAGTGCGTTCGCATTAGGGGGAATAGAGGCTTGGGTTCGAGGTGATTCGATGGGGGTCTGGCGGAATTCAACGGCGGCGAGGATGGTCGTGGGTGAGGGAATTTCCGGTACGAAGCTACTGCAGTTTTCGAGCACGAGGTCGAATTTTTGTTCCGAGTGAATTGGTTCGATCTGGGTTGAGGAACGAACTGCCGAGATCATGCGTGGTTGGTCGGCGATCAGTTGGATGGTTGGAGAAGGCTGGAAGCACTGTGCACGTGCACATTATCATGCACATTGGTTTCGTTATGGTGGACTTAGCGTTGGAGAAGACGAAGAAGTCTCGGGTATTGGCTCGTACAAATGAGAGGAAGTCTCGAAGCAGAAGATGTGCGTGAGTTCCTCGCGAGTGACTCGGGAAAGAATCGTGTTTGGCTCGGGTTATTTTAATAAGTAACCAGGTTTAAATGTTTAAAAGAAAACCAGACTAAAAGCAAAAACAAAAGTAAATTTGGTTAGCAAAGTTTCCAAATATTTATTTACTGGATTTCAAAAGCAATAGGAAGAGAAGTTTTCAAAACAAAGTTTCAAAGTAAATGTTTAAACAAGTTTTCAAATTAAACTTATAAACAAGGTTTTCAAAACAGTTTTAAGATTTGATAATCAAAATTTTTTTAAAATAACTATATGAAAATGTATTTAAACGATCGTTGAAAGATTTCAAAGATTTAAAGGTTAAAATTAAGATGTTTAAACTTCTTTTAAATTGATCTCTAAATGTTTTATTTGTAAATATGGTTTAATTAAGTAATCAATTATAATAAAGGATTTTGTCTTTAAGTTATTAAGATTTTGTTTAAAATTAAATAATTAATTTGTGGAAATAAATAAGGTTAATAAATTATTGTTATTAACTTAAGAATAGTTAATTAATAAGTAAAAGTTTAATTAAGATAAATGATTTTCTTAATTTATTTAAGTATTTTTAAATATAAGGAGTTAACTAATTATTTAATTAATTTTAAACGATTGTTAAATGTTTGGTTAATTTTAAATAATCACTTAATTATGAATTAATTAAGTATAATTAGTTGATAGAGAAATTAGTGGATAATTACTAAATGTAATTAAGATAAGAGAAAATTACTTATGGAAGTAATTAAAGTGGAAGTGATTAAGAGTTAATCACTTGATGTTATTAAATAAAAGGGTAATTAATAAAATCGAATTGAAGTTAATTAATTAAAGAGAAATTAATTAATTAAAGTATTAAGGTTAATTAAAAATGTGATTAATTACTAGTTAAGATAATTAATTAAAAGAGAATAATTAATTAAGGAAGTAATTAGTGATCATTAATTAATATAATAAATGATATAATTAGGGTTGATTAATTAAGATTAATAAATCAATAATAAGTGATTAAAGAATTAATTAATTAAGGTAAGTAATTACAAGATGGTTAATTACTGTTTATGATTTAATTAAGGTAAATTAATGAATGTAGTTAATTAAAGATTAATTATTTAATTAATTAAAAGGTTAATTAATTAATGAATTATTTAGAGGATTATTAATTAATATAATTAATGAATTAATCAAGGTTGATTAATAAAAGTAATTAATATAAGTATGATTAATTAATTGTAATTAATTGAGGATTAATATAATTAATTATAGTAAATTAATTAATGAAGGTTCATTAATTATTGTAATTAATGATAGTAATTAAAGGTTAATTACTATAAATGGTTAAGGATAATTAATTTGTGAAATTAATTAAAGGTTAATTACTTGAATGTAATTAAAGATAATTAATCAAGGAAGATTAATTAAGGAAGATCATTAAGAGATGATTAATAAATTGATTTGTAATTAATCAATGATAGTAAGCAGGATTAAGATAATCCAAGTGATTAAAGAATAGTAATTAATTTAATTAAAGGTTAATTAAATTGATATGGAGTTAATCAAACCTGATTATGGATGATTGATTGATATTGGGTGATTGGTTGATATTAAATGATTTGGATATCTCTGATATATGTGATATATATGTGATATGCTGCTTTGTGAGATAAATGTTGATATGAATTATCTATTGTGATAATGTGATTTATCTATCTGTTTATATCATCCTGAATATAAGTTTAAATGATTAAAACCTTTAAACAACTTGGCCTTAAAAGATACGTTTTGGATTTCGATGAGACCGGGATCGGGTTTGCTACATTACAGCATGATAGGGGGTTCTCGCTTCGCGGTTTGGTGGCGAACGGGAGACTCTTACCCCTACATGTCCCATTGAGGGGTTGGTTGCGAGTCGAGAGGCTGGCCGTAAAAGCAAATTTGAGGTATCACTGTTTGCCACGGTGGGTCTGGGATGGTTGCAAAGCCGACCAGTCGCCACTGGCTCGGCCCGTGACAGTTGGTATCAAAGCAGTAGGTTGAGTGAATACCTAGGCTCTGAAGTGGTGTCTATCTTGAGAGCGCGTAATTGTTAGTTATATAAAAATGGTTTTATATTGTGTTAATTGATCGGTTGAGTGGTATATGGATTCTGGTCAATACGAGTAGCTAACGTTATTGATAGGGATCTCTAAACACTTGAACCAGGCCAACGGACACAATATTGTTTTAAAGAGGTAAATGAAATAATTTTACCCAGAAATAATTTCTATATAAAAAGTATCATTTTAAATATATATATATATATATATATATATATATTTCTACCTATTTGTTGGGTTACCTGTTCGGGTTTTCCAATATAAGTTATAAAGGTAGATAAGGTGGTAGTGTGTGTAACAAAATTACCAATAGTTGGAGTTTGAATGTTTGAGGTTGGAAGTATATATCGAGATTGTAAACCCAATATCGTCTCGAGTAAATTGGCAGTATGGAGTAAGGATGTCTCGGATCTCTGAAGAAAATCCTTTTCAAGATTCGGAGTCCATTATTAGAATGTAAGATTGGTTGAGCTCGGGTGAGCAGATTTTCTAGAGTTGAATCTATCAGTTGTGTGATAAGACGCAGTATCTATGGATGTTCCCGAAGGAGATTTTCTTTTGGAACAAGATTAAGAAGGTATTGGAGGAACAGTTGATGTCTACCGCAGGAAAGACTCGACTGTATAGGAATTCTCTGATATCAAGTAAGAGAGTTTTGTCTATTTTGAAGTATGGGACTAAGGTCGATTAGTTGTTCTTCGGACATGGTCTCATTGTTCCCTTAAGAAGAGTAAGTTATTGGCGATTGGTTTGGAGCCCGAGTTTCTTTTGGATGTCTGCCATCTCGGAGGTTCGTTGTGAGGTTTGTTGATGGTTTTGGTTTTGAGAAACCTTTGGATTAGAAGCTTTTGGTTAGCTGTGATAGCAGTGCAGCTCGGAGTGTTCGGTGTGCTGTCGAGATAGAGTTGGAAGCAGCAGTGTTGTTCATTTCTTCGATGGTTCCGGAATCTTTGTGGTTCTTCTATCAGCAGTCCGGGAAGATGGTGAATGTTTTCTTGAAGGGTTAACCTTGTTCGGAAAAGTTTAAGGCTGTTTTAATTAGTAAAGAGAGAACAGTTTCTTTGGAATCCGAACTAGGTAGGATCGCAAAAGTGACTTGCGATTAGTTTGAGAGTTCATCTTGAGTAATCTTTTGTATGGAGTATCTGTGTTTTTTTCTCTTCTGCTTCTAGTTTCGAGTTTCCTCTAGCCAAGGATAGCTAAAGACAGTACCCTTGACCGAGGACTCGTCTATTCTTTGAGAAGTTGGTTATGTCTTTAAGATAACCAATGTTTCCGCTTGTTTGTGGATCTAATTTGTGCTCGAGTTCATCGACATTCTCATCTATTTCAAATCAGAGTTGTGCAGCGAAAGCAAAGGTAGTAGCTGTGCAAGAAAGGAAGTAACCTCAGATTTCTACAAGAAGTTTATGTGAATTTCTAAGTGTGTATAGAATTTTCTGGAATCTGGGAGAAGGAAGTTCAGTCTTCTATTTCTTGTGGAGTAGAGTTTGTGGATTTCAGCAGATTTGAAGATCATTTTGTGCTTGGTTCATATTTGTTTCAAGAAGCATCAGCAAAGGTTGAGCTGATCGAGAAGAGATGAGGTAGCTCGGGATCGTCTGATGAGTTAGGCAGATATAAGACGGAGTTTGGAATTCGGAGTTGGAAATTGGAAGTTGTTTAAGTTTTTCTCCGATTAAAGAACTATAAGATTTGGTAAGTCTGGAAAGTTAGCTCCAAAAGTATTTTGGATTTTCCTGTGTTCTCGAGAGAAGTAGTTCTTTGTCTACAGGATTGAATGGCCGGTTTGGATATCTGGAATTCATTCTATTTCACGTATCTCTGAGGGAGTACGTGTATGATTCATCGCTGATTGTAGGATCTGCAGTTCAGATGGATTTGGGAGTTGAGCTGGATTTGAGTGTGATCTGATATTTTGTTCAGATTAGTGGATCTAGAGAAGTGAGGAGCTCTGGATCATAATGGCGTTGTTTGTTTAGCATCTGTAGAGCGAGTCTCCCGGTGTTGTATTGGGAAAGCTCGAGATAGTGTTAGTAGATCTATCCTGATTTGTATCAGAATAGTTAGTTAGGTTTGTATGTTTGATTGATTGGTTGCTTTGGTTGTTAGAAATTGGATGATAGGGTTGTGTTTGAAATTAAAATATTTGTTGGATTATTAAATTAACTTTGCTTTTAATTTCGAGGACGAAATTATTTTAAGAGGGGAGGAATGTGATATCCCGGGTTTTTGGGCAATTTAAATTTAATAATCTGTATTGATAATTTAATTGGATTGATAATTTTCTTTATAATTTTAATTTAATTTGGTAATTTAATCTTTTAAAGGATAATAAATATTTAATCTGGCAATATTTAATTTGGTAATATTTATTTATATCTTTTTCTAATAATTTAAAATTGATAAGATTTATTTCCAAAACTAATAAAAATAGATTCTATTTATAATATATATATTGATATATATATATATATATATATTGTGAATAGAGACTCTTTTGTTTAAATAAAAGATGTGTTTTCAAATTATAATATATATGTATATATAGTGTGATTTGGAGTTATATTTTAAAATTCAATATAATAATTCTCAAATTAATGTTAAAAATATTTTCTATTTAAATATATGTGTATATTTGTATATATTGGAATTTTGGTTTGAATTTAATAAAAGTTTTTCAAATTTTAATATATAAAGTGTAATTTGGAAGGTATAATTTAATATAATACTTTTCAAGAGATATTTGGTATTTTAAATTTATATTCCTTAAACAATAAAGATAAATGTTTTGGATTTAAAAATATATGTATAAGATTTTATTTGTTTTATAATATTTTCTCTAAAGTAATTATATATACATATATACTAAGATAAGTATTTATTAATTAGTAAATTAAGTATGAAAAGTTTTATATTAACATTTAAATTAAATAAAATTTATTTAAAATTTACTTAGGACATGTGTTAATATCTTAACACATGGTAATAACAAGTGTAAGCTTGATAATCAATCTAATAACATGTGGCAACATTTCTATTTTTATTTTTAAATATATGTTTTAAGAAGAAAACTAGTTTTTACATAACACATTCATTCCTTGTCTTCTTTTCTTAACTCAAACCAGAAAATTTTCTTCAACCTGAAATTGAAAACTAAAAGTAAATCGAAACCTGAAACTTGATATTCAAATTACAAATCAACCTGTATTTCAAATGAGCAAATGAGAAGATCAACATCAGTTTTAATTTTCAACCTGAGCAAGGAACAACTCAACAAGTAAACCAACCTGCAACAATTCAAGTTACAGATTCAACATAAATAAGGCATGCAAGGATTTCAAATTTCAATAACAAACAAAATCAAAAGCTTTTGCCAGATCAAAGTTTAAAAGCCTGGAAAATGCTCTGCCCTGTTCTCTGCTCTGTTTATAGGTGAGTAAACATTCTTTTAAAAACAGTTTTAATCAATGTTTATACTTAATGCATGTGATAAACTTGTGTAGTTATGTTGTAAATGTGGTTTGCCTGAATGAATGGATGTGATTTCATGTATATATATATGGAATAACTGTGCATGTTTGTGTACATGAAAATATACATTACTCTGTTGATTTACAGGGTTCTGTTTTGCTTTCAAAAATCAAAACCTCCCACTAACATCAGTATTTGGTCTTGTTGATTAAATGAAAATTGTTTGTTTATGATTGAAGGTGATATTAAAAATAGTTTTTGAAATTTTTAATTTACAAATAATTTTAAAAAGGAAAAATACAGTAAGATACTGTTGCATGTCGAAAATTAAATAACTCGAATTTTAGTTTGGATTGTATGGGTGAATTCGTGATAGGAAATCACGAATTTTAACACTAATTTCATAATTTTTAATTATGTATTTAAGATGAATTTGGGTTTATACGAAATTGGGAATTTTGTGGATTTCTGATTATCCATGCAATATTTTGATTCGAAATTTGGATCGAAGCTAGATGGTGGGTTGTGGATGTTAGGAAAAATGCGAGTAGATTTTTCAAATGAGGGATTTTTTCGAGATCGATCGAACTAGGGTTTTAGGGTTGTTTTGCTCGGCTTGAGTATTGTGGTATTTGCGACATGGAGGTGGCATCGAGTGCGTTCGCATTAGGGGGAATAGAGGCTTGGGTTCGAGGTGATTCGATGGGGGTCTGGCGGAATTCAACGGCGGCGAGGATGGTCGTGGGTGAGGGAATTTCCGGTACGAAGCTACTGCAGTTTTCGAGCACGAGGTCGAATTTTTGTTCCGAGTGAATTGGTTCGATCTGGGTTGAGGAACGAACTGCCGAGATCATGCGTGGTTGGTCGGCGATCAGTTGGATGGTCGGAGAAGGCTGGAAGCACTGTGCACGTGCACGTTATCATGCACATTGGTTTCGTTATGGTGGACTTAGCGTTGGAGAAGACGAAGAAGTCTCGGGTATTGGCTCGTACAAATGAGAGGAAGTCTCGAAGCAGAGGACGTGCGTGAGTTCCTCGCGAGTGACTCGGGAAAGAATCGTGTTTGGCTCGGGTTATTTTAATAAGTAACCAGGTTTAAATGTTTAAAAGAAAACCAGACTAAAAGCAAAAACAAAAGTAAATTTGGTTAGCAAAGTTTCCAAATATTTATTTACTGGATTTCAAAAGCAATAGGAAGAGAAGTTTTCAAAACAAAGTTTCAAAGTAAATGTTTAAACAAGTTTTCAAATTAAACTTGTAACGACCCTGAATTTTCAACAATTTAAAACGAAGATATTTAATTTATTTTAGGTATCTGAACGATGATTTAATTTGAATCCCCGATTTCCATTTGAATCATCGATTTAATTTATAAAATTTAATCGATTGAGAGTTGAATAAAAATTTGAATCCTCAATTTAAAGCTGAAGAAAAATATTTCAAACGCTTGTAAAATTTATATTGATAATTCTAAAGGTAACCGAAGCTTCAGAATTCAATTTCGAATTTATTTGATCAGTTTTGAAAATTTTCGTTCGTATCGATATTTAAAAATAGCATTCCGAGGCGCAGTCTCGGAATTCAACGAAACCAGTTCCATTGGGTCCGTAATATTGAATTATTGTCGGATTTCAAATTTCGTGGCATTTGGAGTTGTTATGTGAGAATACGACGTGTAAACGCATCGAAATTTATTCGATTTCGAATTTAAATTTAAATTTAAATTTGTCACATCTTATATACTTTTCGTTCCTTTAAACACGCTCCGTTGTTCACGCTGAAGACCACGAAATTATCGTGTAACCCATCCCCTCTCTTTTCAAATATCTCGTTCTCCCTCATTTCGAAATCAATGCCGAGCCATCTTCGTTAAACTTTCCCTTCTCGAAATAAAATGGCCAAAGCCAGAGAAAAATGAAAAGAAAACAAACCGAGCCTTCATCTTTATTCTCCTGTACAAAAAATCAAAAACGGCAACATCCCCTTTTGCTTTTCGTTTTCGTTCGAATCGTCTGGCCAGGGAAGTCGAAGCCACGTCGCTGTGAATTTGCGACTCTCGATCGATGGGGGGGGTTTCAAGTCGCGATTAGGCGAAGGGGAAGGAGTTGGACATCTTCATCCTCAACTGTAGATTTGGGGTCGGTAGTTCGCGTGGGTGGTAGGGTTGTCATCACGAGGAGGAGATCGCGATGGTGACTCGTTCGATTCAAGGGAAGGGGGCGCGCGTTCGTCAGCAGATGGAGGCCAGTGGGGTTTCAAGTACGGCTAGGGGCTCGTCGTCGAAGCAGCGATCTGGGTTTGTCGATGTGAGGTCACGCGTGGTCGCAAGCCAGTGGGGTCCATGTCTTCGTCAGAAGCAGGGTCGCGAGAAATGGCGATGGTGTGTAGTTGATCGATCTCAGGCAATTCGACAGCGAGTTCGTCTAAGTGGTGGTAGTTGTGGGGTCGTTCGAGCGAAGGAAGATGGTCGCGAATCTGGACGGCAAGTGGTCACGATGTACGAGTGTCTCTGGTATACCCTTGTTTTAATTTAATAATTAGGTACAATTGTTATTTAAGATTCCAACTTAGAAAAATATACTAAGTTATGATATGTATACAATAGCTTTCTAAATTTAGTAGTAAAAACAAATATATATGCAGTTAAAATTTGAAAGAAGGAATTTGTTTAAAATTTAATCACTAGCTTACTGTTACTTTGGAAAAAATGTATTAGGATAGTTAGTTCGTTAATTTACTTATTTAGTTAATTTAGTCTTGAGAAAAATATTTTTTTTTTAAGAGGATAGTTTAAATCAATTAATAGTAAATTTAATTTATTAAATGGTAATGGATTTTTCGAGTTAGTTCAAACTAAAAGTGTTAAATTATTTAATCTATTGAAAAGGAAATTTATTTCAATTTGAAATTCTAGTTAAATAAATTTTAAAAGGAAAATTTGTTAGAATATAATTTTTGGTAAGAAAAAGAAGTTTAATAATTAGTTGGATAGATTTAATTTAAGGATAAGTTAATTTAATCTATTAAAGGAAGATTAGTTTAAATTTAATTTTTAGTTGAATCAATTATTAAAGACAATATTGGTTTAAATAAAACTATCCGTTAATTTAACTATTAAAAATGAAATCACCGATGAATCAAAATTATCAAATGAAAATTTATTATTCGATTTGTTCGAATATTAATAAAATTTTATAATGTTTATTCAAGGTCTTAAATAGAGAAATCAAAGCAGAAATGGAAATGGATGGCAAATTTAAAAAGCTAAGGTGAGATTTTTCTCACTCGAATAAAATGTGGAATTTTTACAGTTATTGTTTGATTGCTATGATTGCTGTTTGTATTAGATATGATAGGATATATCTATATATATAGCAGTATATACATATTGGCATATGTATATATTGGATTGATGATTTCCCGCCTCGTATAGCGGATGAGACCCTATTGCGCCGTTAGTAAGCGGATTTATAAAAAACCCATATACCTCGATAATTCCGTACTGGAGCGGAATTGGTATTGTGCTAACATCTTTGGATGCAGGGAAACAGGTTGGAGGGATCCAACTGGACCCCTCACTTTGATTGAATTTATTTACACTGTGATATGAATCTGTGAATGATTATATTGATGTTATTGATCATATCGATGTCTGGAAAATTGTTGAAAGCTAAAATTTAGCTGAATGGATGTTTGATATCATTGGATTCCAAAAATAAACGAAATTGAATTTTTGGAAATCAAAATAGAAATTTCTAAGTGAATTTGATTTTAGAAATTTAATAAATTCGAAGAAAGGAATTTTAAAGTATAAAAAGTTAATTTTTATAATCTTATCGAATTTATTTCCAGAATAAAGTGAAAATGTTAAATAAATGAATTTCATATAATAGTGATTTTAAATTGAGGAAATTAATTTAAAAATCTGGATTTCTAAATAGATTGAAAGAAGACAATAGAAATTTATTTTCTTTAAAAAGAATTTATTTAAAAGGAGATAAGTTGGAAATCCAATTAGAAATTTTAAAATTGGTAAATTGAAATGATTTGGGAAATCAATGTAAAATGATTCCAATTTGAAGAATCCATTTAAAAATAGAATATTGAATGATTTGAGGAAAATAAGGAATCTATTTAGTAGTGAAAATAAAATTAGAAATCAATATTGAAATTGATTTGGTATTGAAGCTTTTATTAATAGAATTAAATTTTATAAAAGTTGTTTATAAACCCAAAGTCACTTATTTTGATAAGTTAAATATAGAAGTTGATAAGAGAAGGTTTATAAGACGAAGTTGTTATTAAAAAGAGAAATAGAATTTATAAACGTGCTTATAAATTCGAAAATAGATTGAATGTGATAAAAATGTGTAGAAATGATTGAAATGGAGTTAAGTAAATTTTATTCACGATTTTGGACAGTGAATATATTGTTAAGTAAAATGGATTCATTTTTGAAGAAGTAATATTTTAAAAATGAAGTTAAACATTTTAAAGGTGTTTTAAAATGTGTTAAACATCGAAATCATAGATTTCAACATCTATTGTTGAAATAGGCGTTTTCGAAAATATAAGGAAATGGTGGACTATAACACTGTTGTTATAGTAAATGATTTCCAAAAGGAAATGTTTTTATCTAGTATTGGGATTTGCATACCTATTTTAATTTCGAATCCCTATACTAGTGATTTTTGAGTCGTCGTAACGATGTTTTACGTAACATTCGTTTTGACTCAAATAAATGTGTTAAAAGAATGATTTCCTTAAAGAATGAATATATACTTAATTTGATTTAAGTATATCGAATATTTTCAAGTGTTGAAAATGAATAGATTTGTGAAACACTTATTTTTAAATAAGTATGGAATTGCTTTTCCAATATGAAGTGAACGTTTGAGAATTTACCTTTGTAAAGGTAAATTGAAATTGAATATATTTGAAATCGAATTGAGAATCGTATATCAGTAGATATTTTGAAGATATAAATTCACTATGGGATTTATAAATGGAATGTGAAATTGTTTTAAAAATAAACGTTGATTTATTTTTAAAGTGTGGAAATTATATATCTAATAAAGATATTTTGGAAGATGAAATGATTTGGAAAATTATTTGGAATCTGATGATGTCGCGCATCTTTATTGATAGTTAAATAACCGACTATCGATAATTACCTTTAGGTAGGTATTTGTTGTGAATTGGATGAATTTGAATGCCACACTTATTTTTGAATTTACGCTCACTATTCGGGTTAGCCGGGAAAGGACCATGGGGTCGTATAACCCATTCCGAATATGTGATACGTCGTTATGAATCGCATTTGAAGACCGGTGTTGAAGACCGGATATTTTTGAAAACGAAAGGATTACCGTCGAGTTACTCTACATCGACTGATCTTCGATTTAGAGGTTTTATCACCCTTAGTGATGGGAAGTCCGGACGTGATTAGAAATTTATCCGGAAATGCAAGGGCTTCGTGAGAAGTGCCTTCGGTTCTGTTCGATCCCGGAACAGACTTGTATGGATTGTGTGTCTGACGTTACAATTTGAGATATAAAGCTGATTTCTTTCAAATACATTTCTGTTGGTGGCGGAGAATTTATTCTCTTAGCTTAACACCCTTCTCTGAGACGTACGAGCTCAGAGGTTATGTAGTTGAAATTTATCAGCGATATATCCCAATTTGGTAACGTGGCATACTGAGTGTTGCTGTGAAATGATCAGTGTTTGATCATTTGTGATATGATCATTTGTTTGATCTTATATCTTTGTGATCATAGGTTGATCATTTTGTTTGACCCGAAGCAGGGCTTTTTGAGAAAGCGTAGCTTTGTGGACGAGACTTCGTCGAGCCTCACACCCCGGAAATGGTCGAAACAGGAAGAATGCGGCAAGGTTCTAGGGAGTAGCACCCCTTAGTGTATGTCATTCCTTCTGGATAAAGGTGGTATCATGGTATGGAGCCCAGATACTTAACCTCTGTGGTTACTGCACAGTTATTATTACTTTGTGGTTTGTTGGAAATCGGGGATCCTCGGTAAGATCGGTGACGATCGGGGGATGGCATACGCGTGTCAGTAGTTACCTACTTTTGCAGAGGTAACCCGGCCTTGTGTTGGCAGAGATCTAACCGTAATGTTAGGTTATTTCTCGGGTCGTCTATTCCAGGGACGTACCCATCGTGGATAGGAAGTTCCTTAGCCTGGCCATTTGTTGGAGATCCAAAGAAACAATACGAGCCTTTACGATTTCAATTGTATAACCTGTCTCCTCAGGAGGCAGCTATAGCAGGCATAATATAATGGTACCTATGCTGGCTAAGATTTATATTATACTTTCGAAATGATTTCTACACTATGCACTAATAATAATATCAAAAAGAATTTGATTTTTGCGTAGTAAGCATCTTTGACTATCATAAGAAGAAATCTCCTCCAAGTCTGCGTTTGCATTGTGTGTGTGGTGGGAGGTCTTATGGTAGTTTCATTTTCCAAAAGCATTGCGAATTGACTTTAAAATTATCCTGTTGTTTATTTTAAAGAATAACTGTTTTACGATCTCACACCAGTCACCATGACTGACTCGGAGTTTATTGTTCCCTTCTAAACTCTGGGTGCCCACCAATTTCCACACGGGCAGCCTAGAGTTATATTATCAGGATCTTCTGGATATTCTGGAGCTTTGGAGATAAGCTGGATTTCGAGACGTAGTATTTGTATCTGATATTATTTTATTCCGCTGTGTATTCTGTATGAGGACGAGTATATATAACTGTCCATTGTTGTATATTGACTCTGATGATTGATGTATGTATAAAATGATATAGTTCTTTGTTTTAAAAGACTAGAAATTATCTATTGTATATTGTTCCGCTGCGATGTGTAAGATTCTGAAATTGTTTTCTGTTGCTGTTCTGATGTGTTGTTCTTCTTCTCTGCTTTCTTCCTTCTTCTTCTCTTTTTCTTCTACTTCTTCTTTCTAAAACCATAACTTTTCGAGTTTCCGGCATTCGATTTCTCGGCAGTCGATAAAGTGAGTATCGATGTCGAATTTTCGAAAGTCGAAAATTTTCGGATCGTTACATTTGGTATCAGAGCATATGGTTAAGCGACAACCCTGCTCTGTTGGGTGTTACTCATTAGAGATAGAGTCAGCAGTACTCTAGAATGAGTTGAGTGTAATAATAGATATGAGCGCGTATTTGTTAGTGAATATATAAAAATGTTTTATATTGTGTTTGCTTATCCGTTGAGATGTTTGTGAATTTTGATCGGTATGTGGGACGCCATATTATCGATAGGGATTTCTAAACACTTAAACGAGGCAAGACGACATAGTATTGTTTTAAAATAGGGTGAATGAAATAATTTTGCCCAAAACTATTTTTGTATAGAAAAGAAATGTTTTTTCTATGAATTATTATAGTATATGGATGCATGGTTGTTATAAAATAATAACATTGAAATGTTATCATTGTTATATGAATTGGATAAGAAATTGAAACCATAACTCTAAAGTTAAGAAATAAAATTCACATACAAATGAAATTTGAGAATGTAAATTATAAATGTGAATTGTAATTTAAAACGGAATTCCAGAGAAGTTTTTGGAAATGTTTTGAAAAGAATTTGAAAATTTTGGAGATTTGGAAGTTTAAATCTTTTTGATTTGAAAATGAATTTCAAAGGTTTTGGAAAGTATTTTGAAGGGATGGAAAGCTCTAAACTCTTTTCGGTCACTGGAAAATAACTTCGATGATGATCGCGGCATCGTTGGTGTTCATTTTCGGGTTTCCAAAAGAGAAATTGCTGTCAAATTGTTTTAAATAGGAGTTGTTTGAAAATTTGGGTTTTTGTTTGGAAATTCAAATGGAATTTGAATTGTTTTCAAATGGTTTTGAAAAAGTGGAAACGACTCTGGAATCCTATTTCAATTACTTACGAAATATTAATAAGTTGATAACTTATAGAATATTGAAATTTGATTAGAATGAAATTCAAATTGAAAAACGAATGAATTAGTGAATGAATGAATAAATTGCGATTGCAAGTGCCTGAAAATGAAATTGAATGTTAAAATTCATTTTGAAATTGAAATGGTGAATTGAATTTAAATAGAATTGAAAATGTGAATTAAATTCAAATGAATGTGAAATGTAAAGTTTAACGAAAATAGATATATAACTTCAACAGTGAAGTAAAAAGATGATATAAGCAGTTGATATTGAAAATTTGTAATCGAATTTGCAAAATGATTGAATGCTGTAACTAGATATAATGGCTAGTAGGATATACAGGTGTATAAAGGGATTGGAAAATTTATTTCACAGATAATTCGAATTGCTCGACAAAAGGTACGTATTTGAATTATAATATGAGTTTTTGATGATTTCTTGTCTAGCCGCTTGGCTTTTTCTTTTCCTTTTTGAAATCTGAGAGTCCGTAGGGACGTTTTGTAGTCGTACCGTATTAGCCGCGCAAAGGAGACGCTGGCGAAATTTTTCGAAAATTTAGGGTGTTAGAAAATTTTTGAGAAAATTTGGAAGTTTAAATTTGAATTTAAACTTAAATTTGAATTGTTAAGCAAACAATGTTGTTTGAAACTTAAAATTGAAGTTGGAAATTTAGTTGAGGTAATAACGAATCTTTAGTAAAAAGATTTTTTTTGATAAATGGACAAAACTATTTAGATTGTGAAAAATAGTAGACGAGTTAAGGACCTTTCTTTCTAGCTTGTAATTTCGAGGACGAAATTCTTTTAAGGGGGGAAGTCTGTAACGACCCTGAATTTTCAACAATTTAAAACGAAGATATTTAATTTATTTTAGGTATCTGAACGATGATTTAATTTGAATCCCCGATTTCCATTTGAATCATCGATTTAATTTATAAAATTTAATCGATTGAGAGTTGAATAAAAATTTGAATCCTCAATTTAAAGCTGAAGAAAAATATTTCAAACGCTTGTAAAATTTATATTGATAATTCTGAAGGTAACCGAAGCTTCAGAATTCAATTTCGAATTTATTTGATCAGTTTTGAAAATTTTCGTTCGTATCGATATTTAAAAATAGCATTCCGAGGCGCAGTCTCGGAATTCAACGAAACCAGTTCCATTGGGTCCGTAATATTGAATTATTGTCGGATTTCAAATTTCGTGGCATTTGGAGTTGTTATGTGAGAATACGACGTGTAAACGCATCGAAATTTATTCGATTTCGAATTTAAATTTAAATTTAAATTTGTCACATCTTATATACTTTTCGTTCCTTTAAACACGCTCCGTTGTTCACGCTGAAGACCACGAAATTATCGTGTAACCCATCCCCTCTCTTTTCAAATATCTCGTTCTCCCTCATTTCGAAATCAATGCCGAGCCATCTTCGTTAAACTTTCCCTTCTCGAAATAAAATGGCCAAAGCAAGAGAAAAATGAAAAGAAAACAAACCGAGCCTTCATCTTTATTCTCCTGTACAAAAAATCAAAAACGGCAACATCCCCTTTTGCTTTTCGTTTTCGTTCGAATCGTCTGGCCAGGGAAGTCGAAGCCACGTCGCTGTGAATTTGCGACTCTCGATCGATGGGGGGGGGGGTTTCAAGTCGCGATTAGGCGAAGGGGAAGGAGTTGGACATCTTCATCCTCAACTGTAGATTTGGGGTCGGTAGTTCGCGTGGGTGGTAGGGTTGTCATCACGAGGAGGAGATCGCGATGGTGACTCGTTCGATTCAAGGGAAGGGGGCGCGCGTTCGTCAGCAGATGGAGGCCAGTGGGGTTTCAAGTACGGCTAGGGGCTCGTCGTCGAAGCAGCGATCTGGGTTTGTCGATGTGAGGTCACGCGTGGTCGCAAGCCAGTGGGGTCCATGTCTTCGTCAGAAGCAGGGTCGCGAGAAATGGCGATGGTGTGTAGTTGATCGATCTCAGGCAATTCGACAGCGAGTTCGTCTAAGTGGTGGTAGTTGTGGGGTCGTTCGAGCGAAGGAAGATGGTCGCGAATCTGGACGGCAAGTGGTCACGATGTACGAGTGTCTCTGGTATACCCTTGTTTTAATTTAATAATTAGGTACAATTGTTATTTAAGATTCCAACTTAGAAAAATATACTAAGTTATGATATGTATACAATAGCTTTCTAAATTTAGTAGTAAAAACAAATATATATGCAGTTAAAATTTGAAAGAAGGAATTTGTTTAAAATTTAATCACTAGCTTACTGTTACTTTGGAAAAAATGTATTAGGATAGTTAGTTCGTTAATTTACTTATTTAGTTAATTTAGTCTTGAGAAAAATATTTTTTTTTAAGAGGATAGTTTAAATCAATTAATAGTAAATTTAATTTATTAAATGGTAATGGATTTTTCGAGTTAGTTCAAACTAAAAGTGTTAAATTATTTAATCTATTGAAAAGGAAATTTATTTCAATTTGAAATTCTAGTTAAATAAATTTTAAAAGGAAAATTTGTTAGAATATAATTTTTGGTAAGAAAAAGAAGTTTAATAATTAGTTGGATAGATTTAATTTAAGGATAAGTTAATTTAATCTATTAAAGGAAGATTAGTTTAAATTTAATTTTTAGTTGAATCAATTATTAAAGACAATATTGGTTTAAATAAAACTATCCATTAATTTAACTATTAAAAATGAAATCACCGATGAATCAAAATTATCAAATGAAAATTTATTATTCGATTTGTTCGAATATTAATAAAATTTTATAATGTTTATTCAAGGTCTTAAATAGAGAAATCAAAGCAGAAATGGAAATGGATGGCAAATTTAAAAAGCTAAAGTGAGATTTTTCTCACTCGAATAAAATGTGGAATTTTTACAGTTATTGTTTGATTGCTATGATTGCTGTTTGTATTAGATATGATAGGATATATCTATATATATAGCAGTATATACATATTGGCATATGTATATATTGGATTGATGATTTCCCGCCTCGTATAGCGGATGAGACCCTATTGCGCCGTTAGTAGGCGGATTTATAAAAAACCCATATACCGCGATAATTCCGTACTGGAGCGGAATTGGTATTGTGCTAACATCTTTGGATGCAGGGAAACAGGTTGGAGGGATCCAACTGGACCCCTCACTTTGATTGAATTTATTTACACTGTGATATGAATCTGTGAATGATTATATTGATGTTATTGATCATATCGATGTCTGGAAAATTGTTGAAAGCTAAAATTTAGCTGAATGGATGTTTGATATCATTGGATTCCAAAAATAAACGAAATTGAATTTTTGGAAATCAAAATAGAAATTTCTAAGTGAATTTGATTTTAGAAATTTAATAAATTCGAAGAAAGGAATTTTAAAGTATAAAAAGTTAATTTTTATAATCTTATCGAATTTATTTCCAGAATAAAGTGAAAATGTTAAATAAATGAATTTCATATAATAGTGATTTTAAATTGAGGAAATTAATTTAAAAATCTGGATTTCTAAATAGATTGAAAGAAGACAATAGAAATTTATTTTCTTTAAAAAGAATTTATTTAAAAGGAGATAAGTTGGAAATCCAATTAGAAATTTTAAAATTGGTAAATTGAAATGATTTGGGAAATCAATGTAAAATGATTCCAATTTGAAGAATCCATTTAAAAATAGAATATTGAATGATTTGAGGAAAATAAGGAATCTATTTAGTAGTGAAAATAAAATTAGAAATCAATATTGAAATTGATTTGGTATTGAAGCTTTTATTAATAGAATTAAATTTTATAAAAGTTGTTTATAAACCCAAAGTCACTTATTTTGATAAGTTAAATATAGAAGTTGATAAGAGAAGGTTTATAAGACGAAGTTTTTATTAAAAAGAGAAATAGAATTTATAAACGTGCTTATAAATTCGAAAATAGATTGAATGTGATAAAAATGTGTAGAAATGATTGAAATGGAGTTAAGTAAATTTTATTCACGATTTTGGACAGTGAATATATTGTTAAGTAAAATGGATTCATTTTTGAAGAAGTAATATTTTAAAAATGAAGTTAAACATTTTAAAGGTGTTTTAAAATGTGTTAAACATCGAAATCATAGATTTCAACATCTATTGTTGAAATAGGCGTTTTCGAAAATATAAGGAAATGGTGGACTATAACACTGTTGTTATAGTAAATGATTTCCAAAAGGAAATGTTTTTATCTAGTATTGGGATTTGCATACCTATTTTAATTTCGAATCCCTATACTAGTGATTTTTGAGTCGTCGTAACGATGTTTTACGTAACATTCGTTTTGACTCAAATAAATGTGTTAAAAGAATGATTTCCTTAAAGAATGAATATATACTTAATTTGATTTAAGTATATCGAATATTTTCAAGTGTTGAAAATGAATAGATTTGTGAAACACTTATTTTTAAATAAGTATGGAATTGCTTTTCCAATATGAAGTGAACGTTTGAGAATTTACCTTTGTAAAGGTAAATTGAAATTGAATATATTTGAAATCGAATTGAGAATCGTATATCAGTAGATATTTTGAAGATATAAATTCACTATGGGATTTATAAATGGAATGTGAAATTGTTTTAAAAATAAACGTTGATTTATTTTTAAAGTGTGGAAATTATATATCTAATAAAGATATTTTGGAAGATGAAATGATTTGGAAAATTATTTGGAATCTGATGATGTCGCGCATCTTTATTGATAGTTAAATAACCGACTATCGATAATTACCTTTAGGTAGGTATTTGTTGTGAATTGGATGAATTTGAATGCCACACTTATTTTTGAATTTACGCTCACTATTCGGGTTAGCCGGGAAAGGACCATGGGGTCGTATAACCCATTCCGAATATGTGATACGTCGTTATGAATCGCATTTGAAGACCGGTGTTGAAGACCGGATATTTTTGAAAACGAAAGGATTACCGTCGAGTTACTCTACATCGACTGATCTTCGATTTAGAGGTTTTATCACCCTTAGTGACGGGAAGTCCGGACGTGATTAGAAATTTATCCGGAAATGCAAGGGCTTCGTGAGAAGTGCCTTCGGTTCTGTTCGATCCCGGAACAGACTTGTATGGATTGTGTGTCTGACGTTACAATTTGAGATATAAAGCTGATTTCTTTCAAATACATTTCTGTTGGTGGCGGAGAATTTATTCTCTTAGCTTAACACCCTTCTCTGAGACGTACGAGCTCAGAGGTTATGTAGTTGAAATTTATCAACGATATATCCCAATTTGGTAACGTGGCATACTGAGTGTTGCTGTGAAATGATCAGTGTTTGATCATTTGTGATATGATCATTTGTTTGATCTTATATCTTTGTGATCATAGGTTGATCATTTTGTTTGACCCGAAGCAGGGCTTTTTGAGAAAGCGTAGCTTTGTGGACGAGACTTCGTCGAGCCTCACACCCCGGAAATGGTCGAAACAGGAAGAATGCGGCAAGGTTCTAGGGAGTAGCGCCCCTTAGTGTATGTCATTCCTTCTGGATAAAGGTGGTATCATGGTATGGAGCCCAGATACTTAACCTCTGTGGTTGCTGCACAGTTATTATTACTTTGTGGTTTGTTGGAAATCGGGGATCCTCGGGAAGATCGGTGACGATCGGGGGATGGCATACGCGTGTCAGTAGTTACCTACTTTTGCAGAGGTAACCCGGCCTTGTGTTGGCAGAGATCTAACCGTAATGTTAGGTTATTTCTCGGGTCGTCTATTCCAGGGACGTACCCATCGTGGATAGGAAGTTCCTTAGCCTGGCCATTTGTTGGAGATCCAAAGAAACAATACGAGCCTTTACGATTTCAATTGTATAACCTGTCTCCTCAGGAGGCAGCTATAGCAGGCATAATATAATGGTACCTATGCTGGCTAAGATTTATATTATACTTTCGAAATGATTTCTACACTATGCACTAATAATAATATCAAAAAGAATTTGATTTTTGCGTAGTAAGCATCTTTGACTATCATAAGAAGAAATCTCCTCCAAGTCTGCGTTTGCATTGTGTGTGTGGTGGGAGGTCTTATGGTAGTTTCATTTTCCAAAAGCATTGCGAATTGACATTAAAATTATCCTGTTGTTTATTTTAAAGAATAACTGTTTTACGATCTCACACCAGTCACCATGACTGACTCGGAGTTTATTGTTCCCTTCTAAACTCTGGGTGCCCACCAATTTCCACACGGGCAGCCTAGAGTTATATTATCAGGATCTTTTGGATATTCTGGAGCTTTGGAGATAAGCTGGATTTCGAGACGTAGTATTTGTATCTGATATTATTTTATTCCGCTGTGTATTCTGTATGAGGACGAGTATATATAACTGTCCATTGTTGTATATTGACTCTGATGATTGATGTATGTATAAAATGATATAGTTCTTTGTTTTAAAAGACTAGAAATTATCTATTGTATATTGTTCCGCTGCGATGTGTAAGATTCTGAAATTGTTTTCTGTTGCTGTTCTGATGTGTTGTTCTTCTTCTCTGCTTTCTTCCTTCTTCTTCTCTTTTTCTTCTACTTCTTCTTTCTAAAACCATAACTTTTCGAGTTTCCGGCATTCGATTTCTCGGCAGTCGATAAAGTGAGTATCGATGTCGAATTTTCGAAAGTCGAAAATTTTCGGATCGTTACAAAACTTATAAACAAGGTTTTCAAAACAGTTTTAAGATTTGATAATCAAAATTTTTTTAAAATAACTATATGAAAATGTATTTAAACGATCGTTGAAAGATTTCAAAGATTTAAAGGTTAAAATTAAGATGTTTAAACTTCTTTTAAATTGATCTCTAAATGTTTTATTTGTAAATATGGTTTAATTAAGTAATCAATTATAATAAAGGATTTTGTCTTTAAGTTATTAAGATTTTGTTTAAAATTAAATAATTAATTTGTGGAAATAAATAAGGTTAATAAATTATTGTTATTAACTTAAGAATAGTTAATTAATAAGTAAAAGTTTAATTAAGATAAATGATTTTCTTAATTTATTTAAGTATTTTTAAATATAAGGAGTTAACTAATTATTTAATTAATTTTAAACGATTGTTAAATGTTTGGTTAATTTTAAATAATCACTTAATTATGAATTAATTAAGTATAATTAGTTGATAGAGAAATTAGTGGATAATTACTAAATGTAATTAAGATAAGAGAAAATTACTTATGGAAGTAATTAAAGTGGAAGTGATTAAGAGTTAATCACTTGATGTTATTAAATAAAAGGGTAATTAATAAAATCGAATTGAAGTTAATTAATTAAAGAGAAATTAATTAATTAAAGTATTAAGGTTAATTAAAAATGTGATTAATTACTAGTTAAGATAATTAATTAAAAGAGAATAATTAATTAAGGAAGTAATTAGTGATCATTAATTAATATAATAAATGATATAATTAGGGTTGATTAATTAAGATTAATAAATCAATAATAAGTGATTAAAGAATTAATTAATTAAGGTAAGTAATTACAAGATGGTTAATTACTGTTTATGATTTAATTAAGGTAAATTAATGAATGTAGTTAATTAAAGATTAATTATTTAATTAATTAAAAGGTTAATTAATTAATGAATTATTTAGAGGATTATTAATTAATATAATTAATGAATTAATCA
This sequence comes from Allium fistulosum, assembly GCA_030737815.1. NCBI lineage: Eukaryota > Viridiplantae > Streptophyta > Magnoliopsida > Asparagales > Amaryllidaceae > Allium > Allium fistulosum. Next base: position 973,072,338 of record CM060904.1, read on the forward strand.
AGGTTGATTAATAAAAGTAATTAATATAAGTATGATTAATTAATTGTAATTAATTGAGGATTAATATAATTAATTATAGTAAATTAATTAATGAAGGTTCATTAATTATTGTAATTAATGATAGTAATTAAAGGTTAATTACTATAAATGGTTAAGGATAATTAATTTGTGAAATTAATTAAAGGTTAATTACTTGAATGTAATTAAAGATAATTAATCAAGGAAGATTAATTAAGGAAGATCATTAAGAGATGATTAATAAATTGATTTGTAATTAATCAATGATAGTAAGCAGGATTAAGATAATCCAAGTGATTAAAGAATAGTAATTAATTTAATTAAAGGTTAATTAAATTGATATGGAGTTAATCAAACCTGATTATGGATGATTGATTGATATTGGGTGATTGGTTGATATTAAATGATTTGGATATCTCTGATATATGTGATATATATATGTGATATGCTGCTTTGTGAGATAAATGTTGATATGAATTATCTATTATGATAATGTGATTTATCTATCTGTTTATATCATCCTGAATATAAGTTTAAATGATTAAAACCTTTAAACAACTTGGCCTTAAAAGATACGTTTTGGATTTCGATGAGACCGGGATCAGGTTTCCGTATACCGGAATTCCAGGTCTGGAGACCCGAATTCCACATCGATCCAAATTAACGATAGATCGTGAATCTCAAGTGAAGATGAAGATTCAGAGTGCAAGGGTTATTGTCGTTAACTCTAAGGGTGATTCCAAAACGAGTGTAACGAGATAATGCCTTCGGTTTCGTTCGAACCCGGAACGAACTTGTATGGATTGAATGCTTTCAGCACATCGTCAAGCGGACGATGAGCATTCTAAGTGATATGTTCTGATTAAAGGTAATCGTAACCTCAGGCCTCATCAACCGGGAATGGCTAAAACAGGGGAGGTGCAGCAAGGCTTCGTGGGTAGCACCCACTGAGAGCAAGATAGATCCCTGTCTAGAGGTCCCTTTTCTTTTTATTCGGCTTAGTGTGTGGTTGGTCGCGCCAACCACGGGGTTATCTTGTTCGGAATTATCCAGTAAGGGATGGTTCCGGCTTTGTGTTGCAGGGGAGCGGGCGTACTCCTCGGTACGGTGATCTAGGCCACGTACTGTGACGGGCGGTACCCCAGTAGCCCTGCCATTGTATGGAATCCAAACTCCAATAAGTGCCGTACGTATTAGTTGTGCCCAACTATGTTGGAATGTGAGATGTAAGCATTTCAGCTATTTCTGTATTTTACTTGAAAACCCTAGACCCTATTATAATACAATCAGATTTCCTATCAAACGTTTTAGTTAGCGTAAGGTAAAAACTTACCCATGTTTATTTGTGGGGAGTCTTACGTGATACTTTTGTTTTCAAAAGTTTTCAAAGTTAAGCAATCTAACCGTTTACTCACACCAGACCCATGTCTGACCCAAGTGTTTATTTTCTGTTTTATTAAACTCTTGGGTACTCAATATTGTATTGAGTAGTCGAGGGATTCAGGTTAGCTTTGACGAATTCTGGAGGAGATTTGGAGCAGGAGGCTTCACCGTGTAGATATATGATGATTCCGCTGTGTATATGTTGTGTCTGTATCTGTGATACTTGAGTTGTATGAATTAGACAGATGTTTATAACTGTCTAATATGTGTTGTATAAGTTGTGTAACTCTGATGTATATGATACGATGTAATATTTTATATGATATATTATATTTTATTCGTTCCGCTGTGAGATTCTAATGTGTTGTTCTTTCTTCTTTTCTATCTTTTCTTCTTCTATCCGTTTCTTTCTTATTTCATGATACGTCTTTCTGGTGGTAGAAAGCTGGGTCGTGACATAATTACTTTTGTATAATTAATCAAAGGATTAATCAAAGGATCATCACCAAGGTTGCCATCAAGTCGACTACGATCTCCTCATTCCAAACAGCAACCCAGAAATTCAAAATTGCCCACACATCGAAATCGAGAAACTCGATTGAAACTGGAACCAGCACAAATCGCTAAGACCCCTCACCGCCGACGATCCTTCCACCATAGATCACGCCGATTGACCACGAGCTTCATCACACTTCCCACCTTCGATTTCCACCGGACCGAACGTCCCCGATCAACCCACATTACTACACGAACGCGATCAATAGCATCGACCACATCGTATCCTTAAACCCTAAAATGCTCTCAACCCAACAATTCTTGCATTGAATAATTTTTTTTACATTTTTCCTGGAATCGACGAAGATCAAGCAAGCTTCACAACAAATTTCAGGATCTAAGATTTGATAACCCATCAGAAATTGAAAAAAAAGCATTTTTGGTTCATTTATGAACTGCACCTTGTATACCTAATTAAAAATCATCATTTTTACTTTAAAAATCCTACCTTTGGATGTTTATTCAAGATATGAAATCAAATTAACTATTTAAAATATTCGAATTTTAACCATTGATTTCCTTTTTACTGTAAAATGCCATTTTCACAATATTCATTCAATCGTTAAACTTGTGATCATTTTTAAAATTTATATTGCCACCTTACAATCACTTTTTATTTTGAGATTAAGGCTTAATATGGGTTGGTTTGGGTAGTATGAATTTTTCTTGAGTTTTAGCTACCCTGTTACTAAACATAAACTCATCTGTTCTTAGATAAGCATACACATCTCATTACACACATATATATTCACACACATTTATATTCGAATCAGAGATTTACAAGCCACATATGCTTATTTCTAAAAATTTAAAACAAGTGTTACTCACCTGAAAACCAGTTTAAACAGAGAGCACCTTTTGTTTTGAAAATCTGTAGTTGGTCTTCCTTTAAATCCTGATTTGTTTTAATTTGAATGATCATTGTTTTTGAATGAGGATGATATCACTTTAGTTTTCTTTTTTCTCAGTTTTAATGGGGTGAACGAAAACTGGAATGAAGCTTTACTGCATGATGAATTGTTCAGGGTGACAAAATATATTTGTTTGTACAATTTTCTAGCAGAGATATTTTTCTTTGTGGAGGCTGCATTTATTATGTTGTACAATGCATAAGTATAATGTGGTGGCTTGTATTAATTCACATTGTACCATAAAATTTTTCTCGGCTGTACAAACATATGAGGATATTTTGATGTGGCTTCCTTCACAAGCTTTCATATACTTATTCTTGTTTCATTCTTTGCAAGTGTTCATATATACGTCTATACCTTTTTTTCTTTAGCAAGTGCATTCATATGTAATTTGTCCTGTTACTTTGTAGTATAGATGAAATTCTATAGTAAATATATTGTTGGAATTTGTCTACATTTATTCATATTTATTTATAACTCAAATATTGTTTTACTTCTATCTTTTTAGTTTAAATATTTATTATCAATTTATTATTAAACCATTTATTTACGATTTAATTTCAAATCCAATATATACATACATATATATATAAATTCAAATTTACTCATATATATCCATATACCATATTTACAATTTTAAATTAAATGATTTATATAGAATAAATTTGATCCGGGGAAACTCGCTTCGATTTACAATGAATTTTTTTCAATTTTTATTCAAAAAATCAATTTAATTATCAATTTAAATTTAATTAAAATCCGGGGTCGTTACAGACTTCCCTCCTTAAAAGAATTTCGTCCTCGAAATTACCAAGGAGACAAAAAGATAGATGAAGAATATTTTATCAACTCAAACTAAACAGCTATTCTGCATTTGGCTTACCAAATCAGAATATCAATAACAGATACAAGAACGAATCTGTTTAACACCTCAGAAGATACTTGGGTTATCCAGATCTACGAAATATACAGTGGCATCGGTTAGTTCGAAGAGATAACTAACCATTCGTAGAATATACCAGGACCCAAAGAATAGATAGATACATGGATACGATTTCGAAACTTTCAGTTTAGAACTAAAGTATACCTATTAACCATAGCAATCAAAGCAAACAATACATCCATACAAACAATTTTGGTCCATCCGGAGTTTATGTCCCATATTAATATATCGAATTTCTTTCTGGATCCACCAGAAATTATCGAAGAATTGAGAAAAGAGATGTTGAACAAAAGAGATTGATAGAGAAAAGATTGCTTCCTTATTGTTACAGATATATTGACCATTTACAGTCGTATTCTCCTGTCCCCTATCTCATCCTCTTCTTGCACTCATACTCACTATCGCTGAATAGTAAGAGAATTTACTGAGGCTTACAGACGGATATCTGAGGATTACTCATTCTAGAGTTTACTTCACTCTATCTCTAATGAACTACTTAATGTGTTATACTCCTGAGCTAAAGTTCAACCTTAGCTCTGATACCACATGTAACGTATCGGGTTTTGCCCGCTCGAAAATCAACATCTGTACTTCACATTGTACTAGAATGCCGCAGATTCGACCGTTCAAATCCGATTCGCCGGAGCTATAGCACAATTAAGTAAATAACACAGCGGAAGAAAAGAATAATACATTGATATACAATATCTGATACAACAGAGTGATACAATGAATATCAATATACATCAGAGATATGATACAAGAAATAGCAGCGGAAAAGGAAAGATAACAACAGCAGCGGAACAATATCAATAGAAATTATAACTCCAAAATGATCTTCAGACAAGAATGAATCCACAACTCCAAGGTAAGCAACGTCAGTCCATGAACTCCAAGAACTGAACCAGCTCCAGATAATCTACTAAACCTGAATATCTGAAAAGAAACCCAACTCTAGACTGCCCGTGTGGAAAATAGTGGGCACCCAGAGTTTAGGAAGGGAACAATAAACTCTGGATCAGTCATGGGACTGGTGTGAGCAACAAAAACACAGTTTATCTTTAAACAAACCCAAAAGGTTTTAAACATTGAAATCCGCAATGCTTTTAGAAAATGAAACTACCATAAGACCTCCCGCCACACACACAATGCAAACGCAGAATTGGAGGAGATTTCTTCTTATGATAGTCAAAGATGCTTACTACGTAAAATCATTGAATTATTATTATTAGTGCATAGTGGAAAACAATTTGAAAGTATAATATTAATCTTAGCCAACATACGACCAGTATCGTATGCCTACTATAGCTACTATGTTCAATAGCAGGTTACCGCCACATTGCATAGCAGGTAATACAACTAAAACCGTACAAGTTCCGTATTGTTTCTTTGGATTTTCCAACAAATGGTCAGGCTAAGGAACTTCCTTCCGCCGCATGGGATCGCCTCTGGCGGGACGTCCCGAGAGACAAACTGCTCTCTGCCAAACAAGGCCGGGTTACCCCTGTAACAGGTAACTCACGAATATGCCACCTCCCGGTCCTTTGGGACCTTTATCCGAGCGCTCGTAACCATCATCACACATCATAAAGAAGGTGTATCCACATGAGTAAGTATCTGGGCTCCATACCATGATACCACCCCTTTCCAGAAGGAAATGACATACCCTAAAGGGCGCGACCCTCATAACCTTGCCGCAACATTCCTGTTTCGACCATTTCCGGGTTGTGAGGCCCTGACGAAGTCTCGTCCACAAAGCTACGCTTTTTCAAAAAGCCACGCTTTGGGTCAACAGATGATCAACCTATGATCACAAAGATAAATGATCAAACAAATGATCATATCACAAATGATCAAACGCTGATCATCACACAGCTACACTCAGCATGCCACATTACCAAATTGGGAGTATATCGCTGATAAATTTCAACTACATAACCTCTGAGCTCGTACGTCTCAGAGAAGGGTGTTAAGCTAAGAGAATAAATTCTCCTCCACCAACAGATATGTATTTGAAAGAAATCGGCTTTATATCTCAAAGTGTAATGTCAGACATGTATCCATACAAGTCTGTTCCGGGTTCGAACAGAACCGAAGGCACTTCTCACGAAGCCCTTGCAATTCCGGATAATTCTCAATCACGTCCGGACTTCCCATCACAAAGGGTGATCAAATCTCTATACCGGGGACCAGTCGGTGCAGAGACATTCGACGAGTTGTCCTTTCGTTTTCGAAAATATCCGGTCTTCAAATGCTATCCATATCGACGTATCACATATTCGGAACGGGTTATATGACACAAAGGTCCTCTCCCGGCTAAACCGAATAATGAGCGCAATACTTTAAAAACATATGGATATTGGGATTTCAATTAAGTCACAACTTAAACCCAAACTTTCTTTCAAATGGTTTAAACAAAATACCATTTTCAAATCTTTAAACAAAAAGATTCATTTTAACCACCTTCAACGGTTTAAACAGTTTCCTCACTTTAATCTTTTAAACAAAAGATTCATTCATAGATTTTCCAAATTAATTCCCATTTCAATTTGATTAACTCGTTAAATCTTTGAAACAAAGATTTAACTTACAGTTTTCAAAACAATTCCATTTCAAATGGTTTAACAAATCATTATTTTTAAATCTGTTAAAAATAAACAGATTCAGTTCATGGTTTTCAAAAAGAATTCATTCATAACTTAGAAACCATTTTTCAATTCAATCTTGAAATTCCTTTAACTAAATTGAAATTTCATTTCTTATATGAAAACTTTTATTCTTTTGAAAACAACAGTTTTCATTTTGGAAACCTGATTCATTTATACGAGTTAAACTCCTTGGGTTAAATTCAAATTCCCAAAATTTTACTTTTAAAATGGTTTAACTTCATATAAACACATTTATATCATCTTTAATCAAAATTTCCAATCATTGAATTCAATTCTAAATATTGAATTCAAATTCAAATTAAATTATTTAAATTGGAAATTTAATTAAGTTATTCAAAATAACTTTCATCTTAAAAACCCCATTTCAAAAGCTTTAACATTTAACCCAAATTCATTTCCAAAATCAATTGAAATTAAAATTTCAATTTCAAAAACATCAGATTTAAATTATCTGTGACTTAACCGATTTCCACGTGAAATCCATATTTGTGTGTGTAAAGGTGTAGTCCAGGGGTTTTAACACAACAGTGCAACACAATGAATCATCACATATTAGAATACAGAAATATAATTCGATAAGCGGTATAAGAACAACGCTTATCGTTCATTCACAGATCATAGATATATAAAGGTCACAGATAAGTAAACTACAGATCACAACATAAATCAGGATGTATCACAAAGCATCGTAGATCAGGGATATCAACAATCAAACATTCAGTCAAATCCAATCATCCATAAGTAAGGTCAATTTATTGTCTGATTAAATTAAATTAGATTAGACACTAATCCTGGTTTAATTATCATTAATAAATCACAACCCATTTTATATTAATTTATGAAATTAATTAATTAATTCTTAATTATTCATCCTAATTAATTACCCTTAATTAATGAATAAATTGTCCTTTAATTAATCACATAATTATATTAACCTTAAGTTAATTTCATAATTAACTAACTCTTAATTTCATTAAGTAATTATATTTTCATCATAGATTTATTCACCTTTAATCATTAATTAATTCACCTTTAATTTATTAAATAAACTTTTAATTAATCATATTAATTTATTCAATCGCATAAATTAAATCTTTAAATTAATTAATTAATCTTAATTATTAAATCAACCCTTAATAAATCACATAAATTAATTTATTCTTAATTTATTGTCCTTGAATTAATTACCATTTCTTAATTACCGACATTAATCAATTAACCTTTAATTAATTTATTATTTAACCTTTAGTCATCATTTGATTAACCTTTAATCATTATTTAATTAACCTTAAATCATAGATTAATTAACCTTAATTATTCTTTAATTACTTACATTAAGTAAATATTATTCTTTATGTACTTATCCTTTAATTACTTTTATTAAGTTGAAGACTAAGTTTAAACTTAAAATAAACTGGGAATCATATGTACGCACTCAGGACCATCACGAAACAAGCCTTCCACCTACTCGAATATTAACTCGAGCTACCCCATATCTCCTCCGAGTCCAACCCCCCACAACTTCGAGCCAATCACCCAAAATACTCGAGACAAACCCAAGCAAACCACTACCCAACTCAAACGAACACCCAGTCCAACACTGACACGAACGTGCACGTGCACAGATGATCATCACATCTCCGATCATCACCAAGGTTGCCATCAAGTCGACTACGATCTCCTCATTCCAAACAGCAACCCAGAAATTCAAAATTGCCCACACATCGAAATCGAGAAACTCGATTGAAACTGAAACCAGCACAAATCGCTAAGACCCCTCACCGCCGACGATCCTTCCACCATAGATCACGCTGATTGACCACGAGCTTCATCACACTTCCCACCTTCGATTTCCACCGGACCGAACGTCCCCGATCAACCCACATTACTACACGAACGCGATCAATAGCATCGACCACATCGTATCCTTAAACCCTAAAATGCTCTCAACCCAACAATTCTTGCATTGAATAATTTTTTTTACATTTTTCCTGGAATCGACGAAGATCAAGCAAGCTTCACAACAAATTTCAGGATCTAAGATTTGATAAACCATCAGAAATTGAAAAAAAAGCATTTTTGGTTCATTTATGAACTGCACCTTGTATAACTAATTAAAAATCATCATTTTTACTTTAAAAATCCTACCTTTGGATGTTTATTCAAGATATGAAATCAAATTAACTATTTAAAATATTCGAATTTTAACCATTGATTTCCTTTTTACTGTAAAATGCCATTTTCACAATATTCATTCAATCGTTAAACTTGTGATCATTTTTAAAATTTATATTGCCACCTTACAATCACTTTTTATTTTGAGATTAAGGCTTAATATGGGTTGGTTTGGGTAGTATGAATTTTTCTTGAGTTTTAGCTACCCTGTTACTAAACAGAAACTCATCTGTTCTTAGATAAGCATACACATCTCATTACACACATATATATTCACACACATTTATATTCGAATCAGAGATTTACAAGCCACATATGCTTATTTCTAAAAATTTAAAACAAGTGTTACTCACCTGAAAACCAGTTTAAACAGAGAGCACCTTTTGTTTTGAAAATCTGTAGTTGGTCTTCCTTTAAATCCTGATTTGTTTTAATTTGAATGATCATTGTTTTTGAATGAGGATGATATCACTTTAGTTTTCTTTTTCTCAGTTTTAGTGGGGTGAACGAAAACTGGAATGAAGCTTTACTGCTTGATGAATTGTTCAGGGTGACAAAATATATTTGTTTGTACAATTTTCTAGCAGAGATATTTTTCTTTGTGGAGGCTGCATTTATTATGTTGTACAATGCATAAGTATAATGTGGTGGCTTGTATTAATTCACATTGTACCATAAAATTTTTCTCGGCTGTACAAACATATGAGGATATTTTGATGTGGCTTCCTTCACAAGCTTTCATATACTTATTCTTGTTTCATTCTTTGCAAGTGTTCATATATACGTCTATACCTTTTTTTCTTTAGCAAGTGCATTCATATGTAATTTGTCCTGTTACTTTGTAGAATAGATGAAATTCTATAGTAAATATATTGTTGGAATTTGTCTACATTTATTCATATTTATTTATAACTCAAATATTGTTTTACTTCTATCTTTTTAGTTTAAATATTTATTATCAATTTACTATTAAACCATTTATTTACGATTTAATTTCAAATCCAATATATACATACATATATATATATAAATTCAAATTTACTCATATATATCCATATACCATATTTACAATTTTAAATTAAATGATTTATATAGAATAAATTTTATCCGGGGAAACTCGCTTCGATTTACAATGAATTTTTTTCAATTTTTATTCAAAAAATCAATTTAATTATCAATTTAAATTTAATTAAAATCCGGGGTCGTTACAATCTAGATTCGTAGGCAAGAGGTAAGTCTCAAACAAAATAAAATACATACAAGATTACAAAGCAAGATAAATATATGTACTATGGCAATTGAGACTTGCAGGCAAAGAAAAGAAGTAAGGAAACATAAGTACTTAAAACATTAAATGCTGGCACACTTATGTCAGTTCGAAAATGTTGAAAACCATCTCAGCCCCAAAACTAAACCTGCCTGATAAGCTAAAGAGATAAAAATCTCTGATCAAAATGTAATTTTTTTTTGTACTAATACAACTTTTAGCCGCATTTGTTTCTTTATATCAAAGTTTCCTTCTCATTTTCGATTCAAACAATGCAAAGAAGAAAACAGCAAACTCTGTAATCTTTTCTCAAAGCATTTCAAAGTTTCATCTTCAAATCCTTTTCAAAAGCTTTTCAAGTCCCAGTTCAAAGTTTCTTCAGATAAGAAAATCAAGCAATGCAAATGTTTTCAGTTTGAAGTCTCAAGTTTTTAAAGCTTCCAGTTTCAAGTTTTAAGCTTTTTAAAGTTTTCAGTTTTATGTCAATATAAGACACTTTCTCTGGAAAACAAAACAACAAGGGATGCAAAGCTTCAAAGCTATTCAGATTTTAAGAAATCAATCTCTCTGCTCTTTCCAAAAACGGTGAGTAACATCCTATTTAAAGATATGACTTAAGTTAATTTAGAGCTTGTCTTTTCTCTGTGACAATGTGTATTTTGGTATAAATGATTGTGCAAAGCTCTGGGTATCTACTCTCTTCTTAATTCTCTGTTATCTGTTGTTGCTCCTTTTGAGTAGGAGGGTAAAACAACCATCACCACTTAATCTATCATTTGTTTGAAGGTAAGATGTAAACAATAGTTGATTGTTTAACTATAATCCAAGCATTAAAAATTTATTTAAGTTGAATTATCTTGTAAGTGACTCTGGAAACCAAAGAACACGGCTCAACTTCAATAAGTTTAAAAATCAAACTTCTGGTTTTAAAGATTCAGGAATATAAATTGAAACTACAAACAAAATTATGATTTTTAAAACAAGAATTACAAATTTTAGAGCTTGGGTTGAAGAGCAGTTTTAGCTCGACCATTTTCGCCTTTCCGAGCTGCCGTGGGTTATCTCGTCGACTGGAGACGACGTAGTTTGGTCGAGAGGTAGAGGAGTGATGGGGGAGTTTGGGAAAAATGGTGAAATGGTCGGAAGATCGACGTGGAGGGGATGGCGATGGTTTCTCGTTCGTAAACCTAGTTTTGTATAGCTGTGATTTTTCATCTCGTTCGACGACAAGGATGGATCGAGTGTTTCGAGCTTCTGGGCTTTGGTAGTGGGGTGTTTGACGAAGCAGAGGCCAGAATTTCAGGCGTTCCGGTGAACGAGGTGGCATGGACGGCGAGTTTCCAAGTTTTAGTGTTTGTCTGGGCTGTGTTTCCAAGGTGTGAAATCGAAACTCGATTTCGAATTCGAGGCTGGAGAGATGATCGGAGGCTAGGGATAGAATGTCGGGGTGGTCGCCGTGATGTGGGGATGGTCGTGGTCAACCGGAGGTGGCTGATGGGAGCGTGCACGTGCACAGTCGAATGTTTCTGGTGGCTGTGGTTCTCTTTGATGATGGCAGGGAAATGAAACTCGAGATTTGCTCGAGTAAAATCTGTTTTGGATCATGTGGATACTCATTTTTCTCGAAGTAAATGTAGGCGAACTCGGGTGACTTTGTTTTTCTCAGTTTTAACAGTGACCAGGTATACTCGAGTATGTACTCGAGTGAAATACATTTTGGCTCGGGTAATTCCAACTTTTTCTCGAAGCAAAGTGAGAATGGTCTCGGGTCAGTCCATTTACAAGTTTTAAAAAGTTTCCAAGTTTTAATTTTAAAAGTTAAATGTTTTAAAATTGTTTGGTTTATGTAATTAAATATTAAGTTAATTTTTAATTAAATTCCTAAGTGTTTTCAAATGTTTTTGGAATTAAATTGTTTTGATTTGGGAAAAAAATTTGTATTGGGTTGTTAATTAAATAAATTCCTAAGTTGTTGATTGAAGAAAAATAAATGTTTGAAGCTTATAAAAAAAATCATCAGGTCTCAAGTGAATTTGTTTATTAATAATAAATTTATTTCAAAGGTTTATTTAATAAGATTTAAATGTTGGAATTAAGTAATAAATTAAGATAAAAGGGTTTATCTTTAATTAATTAAGGTTTTGATGAATTAAAGGATCATTAATTTATTAATTAAGCAGGATTTAGAGGTAATTAATTTAATTTATTTGGTGATTAAATTAAATTAATTAGGAATTAAGTAATTTATTAAGATAAATGGTTTATCTTAAAATTAATTTAGATCTTAAGGTAATTGAAATTAACTAGTAATTTAACGATAATTACTTAATGTAATCAATTAAATAATAATTAATCAAAATGATTTGTAATTTATTAATGATTAATTAACCAAGATTAGTAATTTATTCATAAGTGATTAATTTGATTTAAATTTATCAGATAATTAATTGATCTTACTTATGGATGTTTGGATTCTATTGAATGACTTGATTGTTTGATATCCCTGATATGTGATGAATTGTGATATACCCTGATTTGTGTTTTAATCTGTGATGTAATTTATTATCTGTGATATATATCTATGATCTGTACGATAAGCGTTATAGTTATATCGCTTATCAACTATATTTCTGTATTTTGATATGTGATTATTCATTGTATTGCACTACTGTGTGAAACCCCTGGACCACACTTTTACACACATAAATATGGATTTCACGTGGAAATCGGTTAAGTCGCAGATAATGTAAATTTGATGTTTTTGAAATTAAAATTTTATTTTCAAATGATTTTGAAATTGGAAATTCGGGTTTAAAGTGAAAAACTTTTGAAATGGAATTTCAAAGATAAAAGTTATTTTGAATAACTTAATTGAGTTTTGAAAATTTAAATAATTTGATTTAAATTTGAATTCGAGTTTGAAATTGAATTCTATGATTTGAAACTAGGGATTGAAGATGCTGTATAAGTTATATATGGGTTGAACCATTTAAAGATATTGATTTGGGAATTTGAATTTAAATTCAAAGGTTTTCACTCGTGTAAATAAAATTGGACTTTTCTGAAAAGAAAACTATTTGTTTTCAAATGATTAAAGCTTTCAAATAAGAAGTGAACTTCCAAATTGTGTTAAAAGGAAATTTAAGATTTAAATGAAAATGATTTCCAAGTTATGGAAACGATTTGAAAGCTATAAGTTAAATCTTTAATTTAAAGATTTTAAATGAGTTTAACCATTCAAAATGGAATTGTTTTGAAAACTATAAGTTAAATCTTGACTTAAAGATTTAACGAGTTGATTCAATTTAAATGGGAATTGGTTTGAAAACCATAAATGAATCTTTGTGAATGGAGTTAACTTTGTGAATTGAATCTTTTTGTTTAAAAGATTGGAAATGGTAATTTGTTTTAACCATTTAAAATAAAGGTTTTGGGTAATAAGTTGTGACTTAATTGAAATCCCAATATCCATATATTTTTAAATATTTCGTTCACTATTCGGGTTAGCCGGGAAAGGACCTTTGGGTCGTATAACCCATTCCGAATATGTGATACGTCGATATGGATGGCATTTGATGACCGGTGTTGAAGACCGGATATTTTTGAAAACGGAAGGATTACCGTCGAGTTACTCTGCATCGGCTGATCCCCGATATAGAGGTTTTATCAACCTTAGTGACGTGAAGTCCGGACGTGATTGGAAATTATCCGGAATTGCAAGGGCTTCATGAGAAGTGCCTTCGGTTCTGTTCGATCTCGGAACAGACTTGTATGGATTGTATGTCTGACGTTACAAATTGAGATATAAAGCTGATTTCTTTCAAATACATATCTGTTGGTGGCGGAGAATTTATTCTCTTAGCTTAACACCCTTCTCTGAGACGTACGAGCTCAGAGGTTATGTAGTTGAAGTTATCAGCGATATATTCCCAATTTGGTAATGTGGCATGCTGAGTGTTGCTGTGTGATGATCAGTGTTTGATCATTTGTGATATGATCATTTGTTTGATCATTTATCTTTGTGATCATAGGTTGATCATCTGTTGACCCAAAGCATGGCTTTGTGACAAAGCGTAGCTTTGTGGACGAGACTTCATCAGGGCCTCAACAACCCGAAAATGGTCGAAACAGGAATGTTGCGGCAAGGTTATGAGGGTCGCGCCCTTTAGGGTATGTCATTTCCTTCTGGAAAGGGGTGGTATTATGGTATGGAGCCCTGATACTTACTCATGTAGACACACTTTATTTATTATGTGTGATGTTGGTTATCGAGTGCTCGGATAAAGGTCCCAAAGGACCGGGAGGTGGCATATTCGTGAGTTACCTGTTACAGGGGTAACCCGGCCTTGTTGGCAGAGAGCAGTTTGTCTCTCGGGACGTCCAGCCAGAGGCGATCCCATTCGGCAGGAGGAAAGGAAGTTCCTTAGCCTGACCATTTGTTGGAAATCCATCTTCCAAATACGAACTTTGTACGGTATTAGTTGTAGAACCTGCCATTTACGTACGGTGGTCACCACTGTTTAGATGGTAGCTATAGTAGGCATACGATACTGGTCGTATGTTGGCTAAGATTAATATTATACTTTCGAAATGTTTTCCACTATGTACTAATAATAATAACCAATGATTTTGCGTAGTAAGCATCTTTGACTATCATAAGAAGAAATCTCCTCCAATTCTGCGTTTGCATTGTGTGTGTGGCGGGAGGTCTTATGGTAGTTTCATTTTCCAAAAGCATTGCGGGTTTTCAGTGTTTAAAACCTTTTGTGTTTGTTTAAAGATAAACTGTTTTTGTTGCTCACACTAGTCCCATGATTGATCCGGAGTTTATTGTTCCCTTCCTAAACTCTAGGTGCCCATCATTTTCCACACGAGCAGTCTAGAGTTGGGTTTATTTTCAGATAGTCAGGTATAGTGGATTATCTGGAGCTAGTTCAGTTTTGGAGATCATGACGGACATTGCTTATCATTGTGCATTCTAATAGTGGTTCGAGCTAGATGTTGGAGAAGTTGGATTCATTCTTTTTTTGTAGATCATTTGGAGATCTCTTCCATTTGCTGTTATTTTCCGCTGCTATTTCTTGTATCATATCTCTGATGTATGTTGATATCATTGTTGTATATTATTATGGATATTGTATTCATTGGAGTTGTATATGATATCATTGATTTCTTTTTCTTCCGCTGTGTTATTTACTTGATTGTGTTATAAGCTCCGGGAAGCCAGATTCGGCGTTTGAATCTACGGCATTTTGAGTACAAGTGAAGTACGGATGCCGATTTTCGAAGGCCGGGTTTTTGGAATCTTACAGTCTGACCCGAGCGAAAACACTCGGGTCAGGCTAGCTAAACAATCAGTAATAACTAAGATATATAATAATGCGGTACATAAATAAAATAGTACTTTTCCTAAGAGAAGAGTATTTTGGACCACATGAATATAATGACGGTCCCTAATCATCAATCAACAGTAAAAATCTCCAAAGAGAATACCAGCACCAAAGTGTTGAATAAATAAAATCGCCTCATATCATCGGCGTAGTCAAAGCTATATAAAGTTGCCCATAAGCAATAATCCCAAGAGTGACCAGAGTCTGTAATCAATGCCCAAGCAAAGATCGATGCTCCAAAGAGCAATGGGGATATACTGAAAAGTCAATGAAATCAAACACTGAAAAGCAGTGTCCAGAGACATTGTGAATCCACACGTTAATCGCACTTACATCGTATGGTTCCATAGAACCAACACCGAATGGCGGTACTCGAATGGATATAAAAATCATCAGATAATACAAGTATAGCACGTGCACCGACCGGAGTCGTTATTGCCAAGTACTGTAGAGTTGTGATCGATCACTCGCACAGATGCGGAACGCGCGAGACGGCGAGATCCTTCCCAGAGGGATAAAGGCCCAGAGGCACACGCCGAAAAAGTAACTGCTCCATAGAACAGGTGTCCAGAGACGGTTTCCCAGAGGCGTGGTGACCCAGAGGTCCAGTACTGGCTGTCTAGAGGCTAATGTGTCACAAACTTCTTGGAGAGGAACCCGTAAAGTGTTAACAATGAGTCCCATACCCGACGTTCGCACTAAACGGTTTACTAACCAATAGCAAGCTCACATTCAAAACAATAAAAAGTCCACCTCGTATCATCGGTAAACTAGACCCAAAGGTCAAAACGATCAATCGAATAAGTCGGGGATTAACCGGAAAGAAAATACACACGGTTCCATAGGCCGGAGATTTCCTAACCGTTTAAGAACCTTTCCACTTCTCTCGACGTGCTAAAAGTGAGTGTGAGATTTTTATTATAGAAAATAATGGTTCGAAAAGGATTTATAATTGATTTTGAGAACACTTTAAAACGGCTTTTGAAAACTCTCCTATTATGGAGTAAATAGTTTACTAATTAAAAATAATATTATATAATAATTTCGAAAGCCATTTCGGAGTGAAAAAACCTTTTAAAACCTTTTTATAAGGCCAGTGTATGAAATCCAGAGACAAATCTCAAAGAAATCGATAAAACCAGAAAATCACTGAAAATATTCCAAGTGTTGGAAAATAGTCCAAAACTGACGCGAACCCAAGTTCGGAAAATTATTCGGACTAGCAAACTCAATCTGAATGGCATGAAAATATTTATGAACATAGTCCGACATTCCTACTTTAGAACGCAAAAAGAGTTGCTCGATTCCGACTTGAAACGAAGAAACGGCGTCGTCTCAAAGTCGGACAAAAATCACAAAACTCTACTGTGTCAAAACAGTGCAAAGGTCCCACTTCGACGACATTATCGAAGGGTCACATGAACTCAGATCTTGATAAAAATTTGCAGGAGCGTAGAAAAGTACTCCTACTTTGATATGCAACAAGAATCGTTCGGTTACGACTTAAAACGAAGAAATGACAATGTTTCAAAGTTGGTCCGACGATAACTAAAAATGATCACTATTGTAAAACAATTTCTGGGTGCTACTTCGGCAATAGAAACAAAGTATCTAATGCACCCAGATCTAAACCAAACTTTGCATGGTTGAAGATCTCGACCTCATATTTTTAACGAGACCAAAAACAATGAAATCCGACAAAGGACGAGCCCGGTATGGCGTCGCAAAGTCGGGGTTCTGCGCTGAAAACAACGGGAGCAAAGAGACTAAGGCCTGTAGCTATGCACTAACAGACCAGAGATGAAAAACCACAATTTTGGCATAGTAAACTTCCAATTCTGACAAGATGAATAAAAGAAATGTTGTAGCTTAGTTTCTAAGCTTTCCGGAATGACCAATATCGTCAAATTCCGATCGGGGATGAAAATTCTATGACTAAAACAATTCTCAGATCTAAATTCTATATCACTGTCATTGTGCTCTCGGGACAGTGGTAAGAATGCACAGTTTTGACGAAATTAACTTCGAAATTTCATGAAACTCAAAACATGAAACTTTTAGCCCTAAATCTAATCTTTCCAGAACATCCAAAATTATTAGATTTGGAAAAGAAACGAGTAACTTATGGCCAAATCAATTTCAGGTTTTTATTTTCTCAACCCTGTAGTTTGTTGTCAGGTCAGCGACAAACAAACGTTATTTCGACCATTCAAACCTCAAAATTAGGCAAAGAACAAAACATAAAAGTTATAGGCTACAGAATAAGCTTTCTAGAACATCAAGAAAATCTTAATTCCGATTTAAGATGAATGAGATATGCCTAATTTACTAACAGCAATAAACTAATTATAATTTCAGCTAGCATATGTTACAAGCACCTTATGTGCACACCCCAAAATGAAAGCAAAGATGATCAAAGAGCTATGAGTCACATGTTACATAATAAAACATGTGTTATTAACTGATTACCGAAATCAAAAGATGATTAAACACATATTAGAAGAGGTTTTTAGCAATATACCTCTCTTGAAAGCAACAAAGACTATTATAGCATCAACCCAAGTTAGCAAAAGATGATTAGGAGGCTATAAGATTAAAAAAACACATAAAACATGTGTTACCAAATAAATTTCAGAAACGAGAAAGCTATAAAAATGGATTTGAGGTGGGTATTTGCATTACCTTTGCATAGAATGACTTGCATAAGCTAAAACTAGAAGGAGATGAAGATAGAGGCCATTTTTGTTATGAAAGATTTAGGAAATGATTATGGTTTTGATTAGGGTTGAATGAATGAGGTTATGAGAGTATGAGATAATTTATAGAGGAGGTTTAGGATGGGTTATTGGGTTAGGTTTTGTAACCCAATAAAAAGAGAGTTATTTACATATTTCCAAAAATTAGTCTAAGTGTTCATATATGTTTATAAAACTCATTTTTTCTTATCCAAACCCATTTTAAAATCTCTCCTCAAATATTTAACTTTCCAAAAATAACATTTTATCCTCATTTTAAAATCCCATATTTCCCATTTAATTAAAATAGCCTTTTCAAATAATAAATTTTATTATTCCAAATCCTTTTATGCTTCATTAAAATAAATAAAAATCCTAACCTTTATTTATTAATTGGTAATGCAAATCCCGGGTTGTTACAGACTCCCCCCCTTAAGAAAATTGCGTCCCCGCAATTCCTTAAGATAGATGTCGTCTATAACGTCACATCCCCAAAAGAAGTGATAGAGATAAAATAGAGAATTCTCACCCGCATAAGAAGATGGGAGAAAGCCAGGATAAGAGCGTTCGATAGATTCTCTGGTCTCCCAAGTGCAGTCCTTAGGATTCGGTGACCATTGAATCTTCACGAGTGGAACCTCTTTGTTGCGAAGGCGTCTAACCTCCGAATCAAGCACATGAAGAGGTTGATGCTCCAAAGATAAATCAGGTAAGATCTCTAAATCAGGCACAACATGCGGCTCAATGATAGAATCAGGGTCGCGGACACACATGCGAAGCTGGGAAACATGGAACACGTCGTGCATTCCAGAGAAGTGAGCAGGTAGAGCCACACGATAAGCCACGGGGCCAATGCGTTCCATAATAGGAAATGGTCCAACATAACGAGGAGCCAACTTCCCTGTAGAGCTGAAACGCACAACCCCTTTCATAGGAGATATCCGAATAAAGACATGATCACCAATGGAGAACTCAAGAGTCTTCCTACGGTTGTCCGCGTAGGATTTCTGACGGTTCTACGCCTCTTTCATTCTCTGACGAATAAGAATAATCTTCTTAGAAGATTCCCGAACTGAATCTGGACCAAGAAGGAGCTTCTCGCCAGATTCTAAACAACACGAAGGGGAACGACATGGCCTTCCGTAAAGAGCCTCCAAAGGAGCCATGCTAATACTAGACTGAAAGCTGTTGTTGTAGGAGAACTCTACAAGCGGTAAGTGATCCTCCCAACTACCTCCGAAATCCAGAATACAACAGCACAAAAGATCCTTTAAAACACGATTCACCCTCTCCGTTTGACCGTCGGTCAGAGGATGATAAGCAGTCGAGAAATTCAGCTTTGAGCCCAAAGCTGACTGTAGGCACTTCTAGAAGTGACTAGTAAAGATAGTGTCTCGATCACAGATGATAAAGCTAGGAATACCATGAAGTCGAACGACTTCCTTCACATATAGCTTGGCAAGCTGAGGAGCAGTCCGAGTGGACTTAATAGGAATGAAATGAGCTGATATGGTCAAGCGATCGACGATGACCCAAATAGAAGTATGGCCTGACCTCGATCGAGGCAGACCGTCAATAAAATCCATGGATATCTGATCCCATTTCCACAATGGAATCTCTAGCGGCTGAAGAAGACCAGATGGACGCTGATGCTCAACTTTGATCTGTTGACAAGTCATGACACGGCTTACATAACTTGCAACATCACTCTTCATGCCCTCCCAATAAAATAGGCGACACATGTCGGCATACATCTTACTCGACCCGGGATGTATAGTGTACTTAGTGCGATGACACTCTTCTAGAATGTCACGCCTAAGTGATAAATCAGATGGTACCAAAATACGGTTCTTCCTACGAAGACACCGATGAGAATTAATAGAATAATTCGACAATGTCTCATCACTGGATCCCGACTCAAGGAGATAAATATATCGCAACAAGTCTAGATCCTGCCGCTGAGTATGGGCAATACGATCCAATAGAATAGGTCGAGCTTCCAAGCTGAATAACAATATCTGAGGATCAGAAGACGGAGCTCGATTTCGAATATCACACATAGAAAGAGTCTCAAGAATATCCCACTTGGCTATCACCATAGAAACTACTGCTGAGTGTTTGCGACTGAGTGCATCAGCCACACGATTACCCTTGCCAGGGGTATACTGAATATCTAAGTCATATAAGGCGAGAAACTCGAGCCATCACTGCTGCCTCATATTGAGATCCTTCTGACTGAATAAATACTTCAGCGACTTGTGATCGGTGTAAAGAGTGAAGCGTTCGCCTAATAGAAAGTGACGCCACGTCTTCAAAGCAAAGAATATAGCTGCCAACTCAAGATCATGAGTCGGATAGCGAACCTCATTCGGACGTAGCTGCCTAGAAGCATAAGAAACTACCCGATCCTTCTGCATAAGCACAGCACCGAGGCCGCTACCACAAGCGTCGGTGTAAACAACAAGATGCTGGTTACTCTTAGGAACCACAAGGATAGGAGCATGAGTGAGAAGTTCCTTTAATCGCTGGAAAGAAACTTCACACTTATCAGACCAAATAAAGCGAACACCCTTACGAGTCAGCGTCGCAAGGGGAAGTGCAACTCGAGAGAAATCCTTGATAAACCGACGGTAATAACCCGCCAGACCAAGAAAGCTACGAATATCATGAACGTTCTCGGGCTGCTTCCAATTCTGAATAGCTTCGATTTTGGCAAGATCGATAGAAATACCCTCAGATGATACAATATGGCCCAAGAACTTGACCTTGCTCTCCCAAAAATGGCACTTGGAGAGCTTGGTCTTAAGCTGATGCTGACGAAGAGTATCCAAGACGATCCGCAAATGATGAGCATGCTCTGCCTCGGATCTAGAATAAATGAGAATATCGTCAATGAAAACCAGAACGAATCTATCGATGTATTCTCGGAATACTCGATTCATAAGATCGACGAAGAAAGCCGGTGCGTTCGTCAAGCCGAATGGCATGACCAACCACTCAAAAGAACCATAACGAGTGCGGAAAGCGGTAAGAGGAATGCTATCTTCCGCAACTCGGAGCTGATGAAATCCGGTGGCAAGGTCGATGTAACAACCCGTAAATTTCAACTGTTTATTAACGTAATTAGTTGAAATTTTTTGAAATTTTAAACGGTAAAATTTTGAAATATAAATTTGATATTTGGAATGCGTTTAGTTGAACATAGCAGCTGGTAAATTTTCGTCCGAAAATATGAAAGTTTATTTCGCGCGTAAATTTACTTCAACTTAATCGGTTAAAAAGCGATGAAAATAAAATGTTTCCGAAACCTAAATATTTTACAGAGAAAAATTCTAAACCATCTTCTGAGCAAGATGTCAGTTTGTTGTTTTTCCAAATTCGGACATCTTTGCTCTGTCGTTCTTATTTTTGGTGAAATAGCAGCATTTCTGTACCGATATCGACCTTTGTTACGATGGTCGTACCACTGGTATCTGTATACTGTTTTGACCGCCTCGTCGTGCTGATCTCTGGGGTATATTCAATTCTGTGTTTTGAAGTCCGAGAAACGACGGAATCTGCGGAACGATTTCGTATTGGCTCCGCATTCGACCTTTTAACTTCCTTTACTTTTCATATTCCACTGTTTAAAACCAACAGCCACCTACCTGCCTTTAAAAATTCTCAGATATTAATATCAACCTCTTGCTATTCCACTGGTTGCCTCACTTGTTTTGGTTCTCTGGTTTCAATATAGAAAAAAAGAGAATGCATTTGAATATTCGTTCTGTCTCCTTCCCTTCATAGCTGTGCCCACGCGTCCACTTCCCCACATTCTTTCTCCCCTCCCACTTGCATCTATATCACCGAAGCTTTTGCGATCGTAACCGCCCATCGCTGTAGCCGACTCAGCCATCGGCCACCCATCACCTTGCCTACCGTGCTTCTCACCTCATCATCCACCCGAGAACAACACACAGCTGTAGCCGAGACTCACGGCTCTTCCCCTTCCCTTTATTTTATCTACAGGTAAACCGATTTTGATTCATATATAATTGTAGGCTGTTAAGCATGTTATTATGTATAAGTAAAATATATATGTTTTCCTTTCAAAAAAATAAATATACATACATAAGCCTATATAAATATATTTGTATACTTGATAGTTATATACATCTGTTTCCAAAATATAGTATAGTACACATTGTAGAGTTATATTATAGGTTATGGAGGGTACATGCGAGCTACGGTGGTTTACATTATGATAGTATTTTAGTTGTTTATATGTATGACAGTATTCTTGAGGGGTGTTTAAGTAAGCTTCAATATGCTATACATTATTATACATATAGATTTAATAAAATTTTGTTGTAAACAAAGGACTGTGCATTTTTTGTATAGTAATATATAATTGTCTATATTAGTGGCGTGAGTTTTGTCTACTGCTTATATATGTATAAGTTTATAACTATAGTTTTCTGGGTTTGTGTTATGATATATATCAATAATAAAATAGTCGATGGCTGTATCGGTATTTGTTACAGTATATATATATATTTTATTATATCTACAATAGTACGTCAAAAAATATACATTTATATGTGATTTTACCATTTTATTACAATACTGTATATGTATACATAGTAATAAAGTAAGTTTATTTACAAGTACTTAATGGCTTGCTGATATGTTTACATTTAATAATAAAATGGGTATGTTTTAAAATTTGACTTAAATATAACAGTGTATAGTTTGAGTATTTTCATTTGGTCATTATTATTATTATTATGATTTAAGTTGATAGCTATTTAAATTTTGAGAAATAATTTTTTTCACGCATGTTGTCTATTTGAGCAGCAAGTGGATATTTTAAAGTATGTTACATTTTGGAACAGGGTTAGTTACATTTATATGTTGGGGATGTGTGAGCTATTTATATTATATAAAGCATATTATATGTAGTACAGTTGTTCGAGAGTCATACATATATATGTTTGTTTTTTTGGATAATATGTTTTGATAACTATATAACAGTTTGGGTTTGTTTAAATTTATATATAAGCCTTATTTTGTAAATGTAAGTTTTATTAACCGTATATGATTTTCAAGTGAAGTAAATTATATTTATATAATAAAAAAAACTTTTTAGTTTTAATGTATTGATTCGATCTATATATATATATGTTGGACTTTAATTTATTAAATTTAATTTGAAATAATGATTTTGGAAACCATATATATAGTTTAAAATATTTAAAATCTTTTTGTGATTTATGGTTAGGTATAGTTATATATATAAGACCACTTATTTCAGTCACCTTTATCGATCATGTTTTGATTTAAATTCGTCTATTCCTCTTGTTCAGATTTGATCGTCGACTTGTGCCAATCTAGCTTTATTTCGGAAGTCGTTCTTGCAATTCATAACTCAACTTCATTGTCGAATCTATCTAGCCTCGAAAGGTGAGCACTCACTCACAATTAACGTTCTTTTATTTATTAAATTTGATTTCAATTGAAACGACAATTGAAATAGGCTGCTGTTAGTTAATTACACTGTTATATATGCTATTACCTGTATCAGTTCACCTGTGACATCTGACACCATTATCTGTTAATTATTTATGCGATGATAATACAGTTTGGCTGATAATTGATTGTTTGTTGATGTTTATATTGGACATTAAATTGTTAATGTTAAAATGATAAATAGTATGCAATTGAAATTGGTATAGGATAGTTAAAGGTTAAATTTGATTAAATGACATTTGTATAATATGACCAATTTAACTGTCAAAATTTATTGAAACGTAGGATTTGTTTAATTACATCTTGAACCACTGAATGTATGTTGTTAAATTGATGATGGATGAAATTGTAATAGATGACAAGTGAAAACCGTAATGTAATAATCTTTAATCTACATGAAATGATAGTGTAGATTCTAGAAATAATTATATTAATTCGTACAAATAACAATGCGAATTAATACGATTATTTCGGGATTATTTGAATTGATTATTGGATTGATATTGATTGTTGTTATTGCTTGTTTATTTACTTTGACACCATCCCAGTTATCACATTGCAAGTTCCCTTTGTTATGCTTTGATTTTGAATTTAATTGGAATCGGGTTGAAATGATAAATACCCAAATTGAACTTTGACCTAGGATAGGAAATTAAATAAAACCCGATTGGTCAATAATTTGATTTAAAAATAAAATTAAGATTTTATTTGAATAAATGATAAGGTTTTGAAATGAAGTTGGAATTTGAATTTTATGAAAGGAAATGTTAATATTTAAAAATATGAAATAAAATATTAACAATGTAATTGATGAAAGAATGTTGTTTAATTTGAGAAATGATTGAATTAAGTTTGAAAGGATTTAATAATTAAGTTTGAAATTATAATTAAGTTTGAAATTATTAAACTTTGAAATTATTTAATAATTAAGTCTTGAATTATTTAATAATTAAGAGAGATCGAATTATTTAATGATTTAATTGAATTGAATTCTTTAATAAGAAAAATTGAATTTTTGAATAAGGGAATTTTACTTCGTAAATAATTGAAATTGAGTTTCTTTATTAATTAAGTTTTGGAAAATTATTTAAGTAAGTAAATAAGTGAAATTGAATTTATTTAACAAGAAATAAAATGCGATTTATTGAAATTAATGTAAGACTTGAAATTTAAAGGATTTGGTTTGATGAATTTAATTTAATCAAATTTGTAAGTTTTGACATAATGAAGTTGAATTTTTTATAATGGATTTAATGAATTGGAAATTTACTAGAAATTATTTTGAATGGCAAATTTACTTAATGAATATTGAATGAAATCGATAAATGAATTTAAATTGATTTGAATGTTAAATTAAATTAATTTAAATGATTTCGGAATGAAACTTTTGTACGAACTTGAATCAATATTTGAATTTTGTAAATGAAAATTGAAATTGAATTATAAGATTGTGAAATGGTAATGTGGAAGTTTTGAAACGTAAAGTACGGAAATTGGTTTTGAAAGAGAAATGAAATGTTGATTTACGAATTCTATTTGAAATTGAATTTGATTTGGTTTTGAAATATATTAAACGACCAATCGGTGTAATAATTATGAAAGTTATTAAAGAGACCGGAATCGGTTATGGACATACTCTCTGTCTAAACCGAAAACCACTTTAATAACTACACGCGAAGTGTGATCCAGAATAAAGTGGTTGGAATGATGTACGTGATGACTGAAGAAAGAGAACGATGATGGATAGCCTTGACACTTGTGTCAAATTGGAAATGACTAAAACAGGAGCCGTGCCGGGCCAATGGAGGTCAGCTACCTCAAGTGAACACACTTCTTCGAACTACTCATTACTTGTTGTCGATTGGTACACCCTTGATTTTGGGAGTGTTGTTTCACGGTGTTGCGATCGCTGCGGCGATTCGTTCTCACCAGTCCGGATCAGGCAAACGGTAGTGTAACAACCTAGGGTTTTATAGCAGTTGAATATCGTCAAATGACAATTTAATTCATTTAGCAATTGCAATTGAAGTTTTTAAAAATTGGAGTTGAAATTCTTTTATAAATTGTTAAAAGGAATTATGGGCTTTGAAATTGAATCGGCCCAAGTATTTTCTTTAGTTGCCGTGATAAGTGATAACCCGGTTTCCCTTTTATTTTGAATTGCATTCTCTCGACCCGTTCCCCATTTTCAATTTGTATAACCCTAAATCAAAACAACGAAAAAATGATGACAGTCGTTTCCTCTTTAGCGAAAACTAGGGTTTCGTTTAGATTTTCGCTCGTCTTCGAGAGTGCCGACTTCAATTAGATCAGTCGAGAGATGATCCTTGTTGCTTGCTCCTCCGATCAAGCGTGCTCTTCACTTCGAACAAGGTGAGTGTTCATCACTCACATCTAATTCATACGGAAGTCTGGATTTCGTTTATCTGAGTTCAATCCCCTCCATTGAGTTCATATCTATAATTGTTTAAAATATAAACTGATTCGTGTGGGCTATTGATTTGTATAGATATTTGAGATTGTTATCTGTCTTTTTCAATTCATGTGGGTTTGAACTGCGACTTGGTTCGCGTACTTGATTCTGTGACACCATGGTTTCGAATTTGAGTGTTCGATGCCTATCTTATGTTATTCTATTTTTGTTAGTATTGATGAATTTTGACTTGATAAAACGTGATTTCCACGTTGTTGAGACTTTCCTATTTTACTCTTTGTATTTTTGGGAATTACTTTTGAGTCACGGCTTTGATTCTTGAACGTTCGTTCTTTTTGATTCTCACGGCATTAAAACTTTCCTATTTCTAAATATTTTTTTCCTTTGACAAATTCAAATATACGAATTTGATTTTTTCTTTATTTGTGAATTCTACAACTTGCTTCTCTGATCATTGTTACTGCTGTGATAGGTTTAAACCAAGATCTTAATTGCAGTTACACTTTACTGCCTTGACTTGTCGTGATATTCACTGTTATACTTGTTCATTCTGTAGTTGATGACATATTTGAATATACCTACTTATTTACTGTACATATCACCTGACTTTGATCATCTCTGCACTGTTGAATTTCGTTCATCCCTGACTTGTTTGGCTTCACTACATAGCACATTCTCTTTTGTATAATTTTGTTCCTCCCTGTAGCAGCTTTGTGCATTCCTCTGGTCATTTGTATTCATCTCTATGGTATACTCGAATTGACCTTAATATTGCATTTGGTTAGTGTACTTGGGTCAGTGGCATTGATATCTTTAGCTTGATCGACAGTTGCTGTTCATTGTTGTATACGTGCATGTACGTTGTCATTCTGTCTAGAGTAGGTTCTGCATTCTGTAATCTTGAATCTCTTGACTTTGTTTGTTACTATCTGTTTCATTGATTTGCTCCACACTTGATCACTTGAGTTTACCTGCCTGTTCATGGTGATGTTGTAGTATTTCACTTGAGTTCTTCATAAATGCTTTGTGGTTGTTGTTGAGTTACTGCTGTTCAATTTTGGTTTGTCTGATGCATGTCTAGTCTGCATACATAAGCTTTGATGCTATATGGATGATCTTCATGTATGCTCATCTGCATTCTTGAACTGTCATTGTTTCACTTGTTCATATGCATGAATCTGGTCTTTGATCCCTTGATGCTGTAACCTGTTCATTACATTTGTTCTCTTGTATAAATGTAGTTCACTGGTTCAGTTGCTTTCTTTCTGGAGCTTGTTGAAATTTGATCATGTATTCAATATGCATTCATTCCAGTAGCCATTCTGGTCTATGGTATTTGTTGAGTCTTCACTTTGCAGTTTTCATTGTGATCTTTGCTTGCACACTGTTTTTGTGATGCTTTGACTTTGAATTTCACTGTGTACATGCACAGTTCATTGTTGCAGTGATCATTGAATTTTTGTTCGAGGCTATTTGCACTTGTGTTGAATCTGATATTGATTTGACCTTGTGCACTCGAGTTGGCGAGACAGTGTACACGTGCATATGTGTGTACTGCAGCCACTCGTACATACCTGTCCCTGATATGAATACTGATATACACAGAAATTTGATGTGTTTGATCATTTTGAGATTTCTGATTTGTTGATTTACACTGCGTAGTGTTATATTTGTCGTTATCCAATTCTCGTATCGAGAGTTGGATATACGAGATTTCTGTGACTGTCGTCTATTTGACGTTTGATTATTATTGCTCCTATGCACTAATAACTGGGTTTGAATTAAACTGACCCGTGTATTATTTTCTTTTGAATGTAATACTCGGGTCAGACCCGAGTTATTTCAGGTAGTAGATTTCCTTCTTTGAGTTGCTGTTCGGGATATGAAGATTTTTCACATCTTCTGAAGTTGTCTTCGTCATTTTAGAAGTCGTGTCAAATTGTATAGGTTGATATGTATTCATGTATATTAGTCGATAACGTACGTGTATATATAACTTCCAGAGTCGACAGTTGTAGTTGTATCATATGTATTGTGTCAACTATGTTGTAACTGACATCAGTTATATAAATATGAGACCTTTGTTTTTATCTGTGTTCCGCATTTATATTATCTGTGTTATTGTTATATCTAATGTCCTAAACTATTATGAACCATCATAGTTTGTTTTATTCTGATAATTGGGTATGTCGATGGGAGTGAATAAATAAGATGAAAAATGAAAAGTATATACCACTCTTATCGAGGTAACCAATATTAGCGCAAAGCCAACTACAGATGGCCGCTTCTATCCAGCCTTATTCTTCGTAATAATAGATAGTATTTCTTTTAATACTCTTTGTTATTATGAGCATAGAGGTGGGGCGTTACAGTTGGTATCAGAGCTTGGGGTTTATGGACATAATATAAAACATAACTTAGATGGAACATATGTTACAACTATTGGTCGATGTTTATCTGTGATTTGAGTCAAAATTAAAGTTTTGAAATTTTGATGAAATTTTTAAATATCTTTATTTAAAAATAAGAGTGGAATTGTGTTTTGTTGTTTTGATTAAATTGTGTTCTGTTTATCAGAGTGCGCAGCGGAAACAGTGACACTGTCTTCGCTGAGTACAACTGATAATCTTTTTGATTTAAAAATCAAAATACGAAATTGATATGAATTTCATTTGTTATTTACATAGCTGTAATTATTTTGTTTCTTTGAGAATTTCGAATCCGAATTGAGGATTCGAAGAAATTGCAGATATGTGATTTTTGTTGAAATTTCCGCTGGCTTTCTTTTGTACTAATCATCTATTGATTAGATTTTGCTGTTTTGAATTGTCTTCATTGAAGATACATTCGAATGATTTCTTTGTTTATATTGTAGTGTGCGTGCAAATATGAATTGCACGTTACTGCATTTATTTTACGTTGAACCGATGCTTGGTTATGAAACGTATTTTGTTGCCGTTGTTTCTATAACGGAATTTTTACACCAATGCTATATTTTGAAGCACGGTGTTTTGTGGCATTTTGATGAATGAAAATTCACTGATATTACATTTTGATGTAAATTGTTTTGATGTGATTTTGACGTTTTAAAATTTCTATCGCTTTGGCTTCAGTAACCATCAAATTTTAAAAAGTGGATTTTCAAGCAGTTATTCCGCAATGCTGAGTTTGAGATACGCTTTTTACGGTATTATGAGAAGTACAATTTCTTTATCGAAATTGTTACTGATTTGCTGCTTTAATCACATGATTGGAAAATTGTTTTAAAATGAAAATTGTTTTATAAAATTTTAGCAGTTTGCGTTTTCAAAAGAATGAGAAAGCGACTTAAACGATTCAGCAAAATCGAGGATTATGACCTCTTTCTTTTACTGTTTCGCTTAACTCCGGACTTGTCCAGTTGAGAATGTGAATTGTTATTTTTACAAAATAAATAAAATTGTTTTCAGAAATTTTAACAGTTTGCGCTTTCAAAAGAATGAGGAAGCGATTTAAACGTTTCAGCAAAATCGAGGACTATGACCCCTTTCTTTTACTGATTCGCTTAATTCCGGACTTGTCCGTTTGAGAATGTAAAGTGTATTTTTACAAAATAGACAATTTTGCACTTTCAAGGAAACGATGAAGAGATTTAAACGATTTAGCAAAAGTGCGGAGTATGGAACCACACTTTTACTATTTCGGTTAATTCCGGACTCGTTAATTGAAATATCTGCTGTTTGATGATTTTGATGAATTTGCACTTTCAAGGAAACGATGAAGAGAATCAAACGATTTAGTAAAACACGTGGTATGGGACATGTGCGTTTTCTATTTCGGTTAATTTCGGACTCGTTAATTGAAATATTTGATGATTTCGTGTGCTTTCGAGCCACTATGATGGACCTTCGGGTCATATGATGAACCTTCGGGTCAAATACCAGTACTAGACCTTCGGGTCACTCTGCGGACCTTCGGGTCATTTGTTGGGCGCCAAAATTATGTTGAGTACTCGGTAGGCTTCGGCCATTTGTTGATGCACGTGCGGCGAATTAAAAACTCGCCATCTGATGGGATCGATCCAAGCTTTTATGTTGATTTTCTAGTCTTCTTAATTGATTTCTAGATATTTGTTGTTTCCAATTATCTGTAGGTAATCGGATATTTGTTGTTTCTAATTATCGCTTGTGATAATTAGATATTTGTTGATATGAGTTCTGATTATCGTTTTTGATAATCAGATATTTGTTGTTTCTAATTATCGCTTGTGATAATTAGATATTTGTTGATATGAGTTCTGATTATCGTTTTTGATAATCGGATATTTGTTGTTTCTAATTATCGCTTGTGATAATTAGATATTTGTTGATATGAGTTCTGATTATCGTTTTTGATAATCGGATATTTGTTGTTTCTAATTATCGCTTGTGATAATTAGATATTTTGTTGATATGGGTTCTGATTATCGTTTTCGATAATCGGATATTTGTTGCTTTTAATTATCGCTTGAGATAATTAAATATTTGTTGATTTAAGATTTAATTATCGCTTGAGATAATTAAATATTTGCTGATTTTAGATTTAATTATCGCTTGAGATAATTAAATATTTGTTGATTTGAGATTTAATTATCGCTTTAGATAATTAAATATTTGTTGATTTGAGATTTAATTATCGCTTTAGATAATTAAATATTTGCTGAATTGAGATTTAATTATCGCTCTAGATAATTAAATATTTGCTGATTTAAGATTTAATTATCGCTTTTGATAAGTAAATATTTGCTGATTTGAGATTTAATTATTGCTTTTGATAATTAAATATTTGTTGATTTGATATTTAATTATCGCTTTAGATAATTAAATATTTGTTGATTTGAGATTTAATTATCGCTTTAGATAATTAAATATTTGCTGAATTGAGATTTAATTATCCCTTTAGATAATTAAATATTTGTTGATTTAGAAATTTGATTATCGTTTTTTGATAATCAAATATTTGTTGATTTTAAATTTGATTATCGCTTTTGATAATCGAATATTTGTTGATTTTAAATTTGATTATCGCTTTTGATAATCGAATATTTGTTGATTTTAAATTTGATTATCGTTTTGTGATAATCAAATATTTGTTGATTTTAAATTTGATTATCGCTTTTGATAATCGAATATTTGTTGATTTTAAATTTGATTATCGCTTCTGATAATCGAATATTTGTTGATTTAGAAATTTGATTATCGTTTTGTGATAATCAAATATTTGTTGATTTTAAATTTGATTATCGCTTTTGATAATCGAATATTTGTTGATTTTAAATTTGATTATCGCTTGTGATAATCGAATATTTGTTGATTTGAGAAATTTGATTATCGTTTTTGATAATCGAATATTTGTTGAGTTTGAAATTTGATTATTGCTTGTGATAATCGAATATTTGTTGATTTGAGAAATTTGATTATCGTTTTTGATAATCGAATATTTGTTGAATTTGAAATTTGATTATCGCTTGTGATAACCGAATATTTGTTGATTTGAGAAATTTGATTATCGTTTTTGATAATCGAATATTTGTTGAATTTGAAATTTGATTATCGCTTGTGATAATCGAATATTTGTTGATTTGGAAATTTGATTATCGTTTTTGATAATCGAATATTTGTTGATTTGGAAATTTGATTATCGTTTTGTGATAATCGAATATTTGTTGAATTTGAATTTGATTATCGCTTTTGATAATTGAATATTGGTTGATTTGAAATTGATTACCGTTTGAGATAACTAGATATTTGCAGTTTTTCGAATGGTGATTTGTGCTTTCTAATCATCTCTGTTGATAATTAGCTTTTGTTGTTTTTCTAATTATCGTATCGATGATTAGACATTGTTGCTTTATGATTCTCTGTATTTTAATTATCTTGTTGATAAATGAATATCGCTGATGATTGCATTTATTCAGTTTTGTTGTTTTCTGATTATCTATCTTGATAGTTAGATTTTGTTGAAAATTTGTGAATCTCTTGTATGCATTTGAAAGATTTCTTTGGTATTGGGTTATCGATCTTTATTTTTCCAACGTAACCGGTTTATGTTAGAAGAATAATAATTGTTGACGACCTTAATTATGAAAATTGCGGGGACGCAATTTCTATAAGGAGGGGAGTCTGTAACAACCCAGGGTTTTATAGCAGTTGAATATCGTCAAATGACAATTTAATTCATTTAGCAATTGCAATTGAAGTTTTTAAAAATTGGAGTTGAAATTCTTTTATAAATTGTTAAAAGGAATTATGGGCTTTGAAATTGAATTGGCCCAAGTATTTTCTTTAGTTGCCGTGATAAGTGATAACCCGGTTTCCCTTTTATTTTGAATTGCATTCTCTCGACCCGTTCCCCATTTTCAATTTGTATAACACTAAATCAAAACAACGAAAAAATGATGACAGTCGTTTCCTCTTTAGCGAAAACTAGGGTTTCGTTTAGATTTTCGCTCGTCTTCGAGAGTGCCGACTTCAATTAGATCAGTCAAGAGATGATCCTTGTTGCTTACTCCTCCGATCAAGCGTGCTCTTCACTTCGAACAAGGTGAGTGTTCATCACTCACATCTAATTCATACGAAAGTCTGGATTTCGTTTATCTGAGTTCAATCCCCTCCATTGAGTTCGTATATATAATTGTTTAAAATATAAACTGATTCGTGTGGGCTATTGATTTGTATAGATATTTGAGATTGTTATCTGTCTTTTTCAATTCATGTGGGTTTGAACTGCGACTTGGTTCGCGTACGTGATTCTGTGACACCATGGTTTCGAATTTGAGTGTTCGATGCCTATCTTATGTTATTCAATTTTTGTTAGTATTGATGAATTTTGACTTGATAAAACGTGATTTCCACGTTGTTGAGACTTTCCTATTTTACTCTTTGTATTTTTGTGAATTACTTTTGAGTCACGGCTTTGATTCTTGAACGTTCGTTCTTTTTGATTCTCACGGCATTAAAACTTTCCTACTTCTAAATATTTTTTTCCTTTGACAAATTCAAATATACGAATTTGATTTTTTCTTTATTTGTGAATTCTACAACTTGCTTCTCTGATCATTGTTACTGCTGTGATAGGTTTAAACCAAGATCTTAATTGCAGTTACACTTTACTGCCTTGACTTGTCGTGATATTCACTGTTATACTTGTTCATTCTGTAGTTGATGACATATTTGAATATACCTACTTATTTACTGTACATATCACCTGACTTTGATCATCTCTGCACTGTTGAATTTCGTTCATCCCTGACCTGTTTGGCTTCACTACATAGCACATTCTCTTTTGTATAATTTTGTTCCTCCCTGTAGCAGCTTTGTGCATTCCTCTGGTCATTTGTATTCATCTCTATGGTATACTCGAATTGACCTTAATATTGCATTTGGTTAGTGTACTTGGGTCAGTGGCATTGATATCTTTAGCTTGATCGACAGTTGTTGTTCATTGTTGTATACGTGCATGTACGTTGTCATTCTGTCTAGAGTAGGTTCTGCATTCTGTAATCTTGAATCTCTTGACTTTGTTTGTTACTATCTGTTTCATTGATTTGCTCCACACTTGATCACTTGAGTTTACCTGCCTGTTCATGGTGATGTTGTAGTATTTCACTTGAGTTTTTCATAAATGCTTTGTGGTTGTTGTTGAGTTACTGCTGTTCAATTTTGGTTTGTCTGATGCATGTCTAGTCTGCATACATAAGCTTTGATGCTATATGGATGATCTTCATGTATGCTCATCTGCATTCTTGAACTGTCATTGTTTCACTTGTTCATATGCATGAATCTGGTCTTTGATCCCTTGATGCTGTAACCTGTTCATTACATTTGTTCTCTTGTATAAATGTAGTTCACTGGTTCAGTTGCTTTCTTTCTGGAGCTTGTTGACATTTGATCATGTATTCAATATGCATTCATTCCAATAGCCATTCTGGTCTATGGTATTTGTTGAGTCTTCACTTTGCAGTTTTCATTGTGATCTTTGCTTGCACACTGTTTTTGTGATGCTTTGACTTTGAATTTCACTGTGTACATGCACAGTTCATTGTTGCAGTGATCATTGAATTTTTGTTTGAGGCTATTTGCACTTGTGTTGAATCTGATATTGATTTGACCTTGTGCACTCGAGTTGGCGAGACAGTGTACACGTGCATACGTGTGTACTGCAGCCACTCGTACATACCTGTCCCTGATATGAATACTGATATACACAGAAATTTGATGTGTTTGATCATTTTGAGATTTCTGATTTGTTGATTTACACTGCGTAGTGTTATATTTGTCGTTATCCAATTCTCATATCGAGAGTTGGATATATGAGATTTCTGTGACTGTCGTCTATTTGACGTTTGATTATTATTGCTCCTATGCACTAATAACTGAGTTTGAATTAAACTGACCCGTGTATTATTTTCTTTTGAATGTAATACTCAGGTCAGACCCGAGTTATTTCAGGTAGTAGATTTCCTTCTTTGAGTTGCTGTTCGGGATATGAAGATTTTTCACATCTTCTGAAGTTGTCTTCGTCATTTTAGAAGTCGTGTCAAATTGTATAGGTTGATATGTATTCATGTATATTAGTCGATAATGTACGTGTATATATAACTTCCAGAGTCGACAGTTGTAGTTGTATTATATGTATTGTGTCAACTATGTTGTAACTGACATCAGTTATATAGATATGAGACCTTTGTTTTTATCTGTGTTCCGCATTTATATTATCTGTGTTATTGTTATATCTAATGTCCTAAACTATTATGAACCATCGTAGTTTGTTTTATTCTGATAATTGGGTATGTCGATGGGAGTGAATAAATAAGATGAAAAATGAAAAGTATATACCACTCTTATCGAGGTAACCAATATTAGCGCAAAGCCAACTACGGATGGCCGGTCCTATCCTGCCTTATTCTTCGTAATAATAGATAGTATTTCTTTTAATACTCTTTGTTATTATGAGCATAGAGGTGGGGCGTTACAGGTAGTGTCACTACCTTGGGTATTGCCTCATGTGCCTTGTCATACTTGTATTCCATATTCGCGACCACTACGAATTTGTTTTGTACATTTAGTATATGGATTGCCCTCTGGTGACTTCCGGTTTTGGGGAAACTACGGTCTTGTATATGCTCTTGGGAATAAAAATGTGTTAAGGGTGGAATGGGCCATGACTTAACACTATTTTGATATTTTATATTACTAATAGAAATTATCTACTTATCGTACACTACTACATAGTAGATAGTTTAACGGATCCTTAAAGGATGGTTATTCCAAACATCCTTTGAGTTACTTGTATTTCAATTGCTATTTCACTTGAGTTGGATTTATTGATAAATGAATGTTAATCCTGACTCGAGTGTTTTGTGTTTTTCTTTACGCTCGGGTCAGACTGAGTGTACCAGTATTCGAGACTCACCTTTGGAGTTGGAGCTTGCTTGAAGATCCAGCCATCTATTCTGCTTTCAGTATTCGATGATTCCAGTGATGTATTCTGATTTGTATCTGATGTATCGTATTACTCTTCCGTTGTATCTGGTTTAACTCTGATGTAACTTATACATTTATATAGTAGCATCATGAACTACTATCTCTTTAATTTCCGCTGCATTTATTACTCTGTGTTTGTGATCTGTGATTTTTTATTTACTGTATATGTTCAGTTTTGCCAATTTAAATTAACAACGTGGTATTTTGAGCAATTCAACTCCGGCATGAGTGTCTACCTATACACTTATAATGGATGCGAATGGTCCAAAATAGCGGGTCGTTACAGTTAGTATCAGAGCTTTGGTAGCTCTAGGCAAAACTTAGCATATAGGGTAAATGTATTTACAGAATAACTCTCATTCGAGTTTCAATCTCTTCATTTGACTCAATTCCTTTGAATTTTGGAACGTTCCCCTCGATTCCGAAATTCATTCGTGTCCTTCACTATTCATCTTCTTTCAATCCTGGAGCACCCCATAACTCCATTCTGAATGTTATCTATAATAGATCGGCGGCCTCGCCAAACTTCGAATGATTTGAAAAGGGGTGAAACTCCTTTACAATAGGCATTGATTTACCGGAGATTTCTATACCCTCGGTTTACGTTGCTATCTATCTCCTGCTATACCTGAATTCTATTTCTTGAGATCGAATGTCGATTTACCTCGGAATTCCACATCGATCTTATTCTTGAAGTCACGGTCGACCCGGTTATGGTCGCCCGCGATTTATATAAGATTATCTATTTCCTTATTTGGTTAAATAATCATCTTATCTTTCGTTCCAACTTATTCTCAAATCAAAATTTCTTTGATTGAATTAATCAAATTTGAATCTCTACCTTGCTTTGAAATCTATTCTTGTATAGTCGAGCGAGGAAGTGTAATTATAAATTAATATAAAAATGTTTTAATATACATTGTGTTGTTTGAGTTGTTGATGTTGATTTGGGTTTCCGATCGATTCGTCTAATCAACGCTATCGATAGGATTTCCAAAACACTTGAGCAGAGCAAACTAACACAATTTCGTTTTCAACTTTGGTAAATAAAATAAAGTTTGTATGATTATATTATGAAATTAAATTGTTAATGAATCTGTTGTCAAAAATGATAATATTTGATTTTCATTTATTGTTTGGAAAACCATTGATTATTCTAATATGATAAATAAATGAAATTATAGAACATGGTTTAAAATTTTAATTTGGAATTCAAATGGATTTAAATCAGAATTTGAGAATTTAATTTCCGGTGATTTCCAACTTTGATTTGAAAGTTTTAGGTGTATAGTTTTAAAATATTTTCAAATTGAAATCATTTCAAAGAATTTTAAATGTTTGAATAAGTGCTCTTCTCTTTGTCGCTGAAAAATAATCTCGGTGATGGCGGCCGCATCATCGACATTCATTTTCGAGTTTCGAAGTGGAGATACTATCCTGTAGCTTTGCTACGGTTCTGTTATAAAAAAAATATATTTTGATTTGAATTTCTTCAGTATAATTTGATTTATATATATATATATAGGTATCTTATGTTAAAATTTAATTTGATTTGATATAAATATATTATATATATCTCTAAATTTTTTAAAGTTAATCGGAAATCTAATTCTTAAATTTTGTTAAAGGATGATTTTAATTATAAATAAAACCAAAATTTGGAATAAATATTTAAACTTGAATAATTGAATTGGGAAATTTTTTATTTGTATATTGTTCAACTGCGTTCTAATACAACTCACCTAAATCATTCAGAAGTTGAATATGTAATTGGGTAATATATAATATAAATTGAATTTATAAATAAAATTTGAGTGTTTATAATAAATGTTATACACTAAATTTTGATTATAAGGATGTTAATAGAGTTAGATAGGATAATAAGTAAAACTCAGTTAATAATGAAATAAATTTGTTTTGAAAGAATTAATAAATTTGTTTTGGAAGAATTAATAAATTAAAATTTGATCAACATATGAAAATACCTTGAATTTAAAAGAAATTAATAGATGTAAATTAATTTAAATCGAAACTTTTATGTTTTAAATTAATTTATATGGGTTAAATATATTTGAGTAGATATATTAAGTGGAATAAATTTAACAGTAATTTGGAATAAAGAAGAATTTAAAATTGTTGAAGAAAACATGATTATAATAAAAGACTATTCAAATTTATGGTTTTAGAAGTTATAAATTGAAGAAAATGGGATAATAAGATAAATGAATTTAGAAATAGTTGAGATTGATTTTAGTGAAATCAAATGGATTAAATCAATTATTGAATATCAATTAATTTAAATTTGAAATTATATGGTTTAAATTAATTGTTATTTTGTATTTCAAATCTGTTTTTTTTCTTTCTGGTTGTTTCTATTCTCCTACTTCGTTCCTTTTCGGGGACGAAAGGTTTTGAGTGGGGGAGAGTGTAACGACCCGTAAATTTCAACAGTTTATTAACGTAATTAGTTGAAATTTTGTGAAATTTTAAACGGTAAAATTTTGAAATATAAATTTGATATTTGGAATGCGTTTAGTTGAACATAGCAGTTGGTAAATTTTCGTCCGAAAATATGAAAGTTTATTTCGCGCGTAAATTTACTTCAACTTAATCAGTTAAAAAGCGATGAAAATAAAATGTTTCCGAAACCTAAATATTTTACATAGAAAAATTCTAAACCATCTTCTGAGCAAGATGTCAGTTTGTTGTTTTTCCAAATTCGGACATCTTTTCTCTGTCGTTCTTATTTTTGGCGAAATAGCAGCATTTCTGTACCGATATCGACCTTTGTTATGATGGTCGTACCACTGGTATCTGTATACCGTTTTGACCGCCTCGTCGTGCTGATCTCTACGGTATATTCAATTCTGTGTTTTGAAGTCCGAGAAACGGCGGAATCTGCGGAACGATTTCGTATTGGCTCCGCATTCGACCTTTTAACTTCCTTTACTTTTCATATTCCACTGTTTAAAACCAACAGCCACCTACCTGCCTTTAAAAATTCTCTTATATTAATATCAACCTCTTGCTATTCCACCGGTTGCCTCACTTGTTTTGGTTCTCTGGTTTCAATATAGAAAAAAAAAGAATGCATTTGAATATTCGTTCTGTCTCCTTCCCTTCATAGCTGTGCCCACGCGTCCACTTCCCCACATTCTTTCTCCCCTCCCACTTGCATCTATATCACCGAAGCTTTTGCGATCGTAACCACCCATCGCTGGAGCCGACTCAGCCATCGGCCACCCATCACCTTGCCTACCGTGCTTCTCACCTCGCCATCCACCCGAGCACAACACACAGCTGTAGCCGAGACTCACAGCTCTTCCCCTTCCCTTTATTTTATCTGCAGGTAAACCAATTTTGATTCATATATAATTGTAGGCTATTAAGCATGTTATTATGTATAAGTTAAATATATATGTTTTCCTTTCAAAAAAAATAAATATACATACATAAGCCTATATAAATATATTTGTATACTTGATAGTTATATACATCTGTTTCCAAAATATAGTATAGTACACATTGCAGAGTTATATTATAGGTTATGGAGGGTACATGCGAGCTATGATGGTTTACATTATGATAGTATTTTAGTTGTTTATATGTATGACAGTATTCTTGAGGGGTGTTTAAGTAAGCTTCAATATGCTATACATTATTATACATATAGATTTCATAAAATTTTGCTGTAAACAAAGGACTGTGCATTTTTTGTATAGTAATATATAATTGTCTATATTAGTGGCGTGAGTTTTGTCTACTGCTTATATATGTATAAGTTTATAACTATAGTTTTTTGGGTTTGTGTTATGATATATCAATAATAAAATAGTCGATGGCTGTATCGGTATTTGTTACAGTATATATATATATTTTATTATATCTACAATAGTACGTCAAAAAATATACATTTATATGTGATTTTCCCATTTTATTACAATACTGTATATGTATACATAGTAATAAAGTAAGTTTATTTACAAGTACTTAATGGCTTGTTGATATGTTTACATTTAATAATAAAATGGGTATGTTTTAAAATTTGACTTAAATATAACAGTGTATAGTTTGAGTATTTTCATTTTGTCATTATTATTATTATTATTATTTAAGTTGATAGCTATTTAAATTTTGAGAAATAATTTTTTTCACGCATGTTGTCTATTTGAGCAGCAAGTGGATATTTTAAAGTATGTTACATTTTGGAACAGGGTTAGTTACATTTATATGTTGGGGATGTGTGAGCTATTTATATTATATAAAGCATATTATATGTAGTACAGCTGTTCGAGAGTCATACATATATATGTTTGTTTTTTTGGATAATATGTTTTGATAACTATATAATAGTTTGGGTTTGTTTAAATTTATATATAAGCCTTATTTTGTAAATGTAAGTTTTATTAACCGTATATGATTTTCAAGCGAAGTAAATTATATTTATATAATAATAAAAAAACTTTTTAGTTTTAATGTATTGATTCGATCTATATATATATATTTTGGACTTTAATTTATTAAATTTAATTTGAAATATTGATTTTGGAAACCATATATATAATTTAAAATATATAAAATCTTTTTGTGATTTATGGTTAGGTATAGTTATATATATATAAGACCACTTATTTCAGTCACCTTCATCGATCATGTTTTGATTTAAATTCGTCTATTCCTCTTGTTCAGCTTTGATCGTCGACTTGTGCCAATCTAGCTTTATTTCGGAAGTCGTACTTGCAATTCATAACTCAACTTCATTGTCGAATCTATCTAGCCTCGAAAGGTGAGCACTCACTCACAATTAACGTTCTTTTATTTATTAAATTTGATTTCAATTGAAACGACAATTGAAATAGGCTACTGTTAGTTAATTACACTGTTATATATGTTATTACCTGTATCAGTTCACCTGTGACATCTGACACCATTATCTGTTAATTATTTATGCGATGATAATACAGTTTGGCTGATAATTGATTGTTTGTTGATGTTTATATTGGACGTTAAATTGTTAATGTTAAAATGATAAATAGTATGCAATTGAAATTGTTATAGGATAGTTAAATGTTAAATTTGATTAAATGACATTTGTATAATATGACCCATTTAACTGTCAAAATTTATTGACACGTAGGATTTGTTTAATTACATCTTGAAGCACTGAATGTATGTTGTAAAATTGATGATGGATGAAATTGTAATAGATGACAAGTGAAAACCGTAATGTAATAATCTTTAATCTACATGAAATGATAGTGTAGATTCTAGAAATAATTATATTAATTCGTACAAATAACAATGCGAATTAATACGATTATTTCGGGATTATTTGAATTGATTATTGGATTGATATTGATTGTTGTTATTGCTTGTTTATTTACTTTGACACCATCCCAGTTATCACACTGCAAGTTCCCTTTGTTATGCTTTGATTTTGAATTTAATTGGAATCGGGTTGAAATGATAAATACCCAAATTGAACTTTGACCTAGGATAGGAAATTAAATAAAACCCGATTGGTCAATAATTTGATTTAAAAATAAAATTAAGATTTTATTTGAATAAATGATAAGGTTTTGAAATGAAGTTGGAATTTGAATTTTATGAAAGGAAATGTTAATATTTAAAAATATGAAATAAAATATAAACAATGTAATTGATGAAAGAATGTTGTTTAATTTGAGAAATGATTGAATTAAGTTTGAAAGGATTTAATAATTAAGTCTGAAATTATAATTAAGTTTGAAATTATTAAACTTTGAAATTATTTAATAATTAAGTCTTGAATTATTTAATAAATAAGATCGAATTATTTAATGATTTAATTGAATTGAATTCTTTAATAAGAAAAATTGAATTTTTGAATAAGGGAATTTTACTTCGTAAATAATTGAAATTGAGTTTCTTTATTAATTAAGTATTGGAAAATTATTTAAGTAAGTAAATAAGTGAAATTGAATTTCTTTAACAAGAAATAAAATGCGATTTATTGAAATTAATGTAAGACTTGAAATTTAAAGGATTTGGTTTGATGAATTTAATTTAATCAAATTTGTAAGTTTTGACATAATGAAGTTGAATTTTTTATAATGGATTTAATGAATTGGAAATTTACTAGAAATTATTTTGAATGGCAAATTTACTTAATGAATATTGAATGAAATCGATAAATGAATTTAAATTGATTTGAATTGTAACGACCCGCCATTCATTCCACAGAATGACGCGTCATTAATAAGAAAGAAAGAGGTAGAAAATAGAAAAGAAGAGAAGAAAGAAAGAAACAACAACAACGATCTCACAGCGGAACGAATAAATTATATTAATAACATAAACTATTACATAGTATACAACACTTATCAGAGTTACACAACATATACATCACATACTAGACAGTTATAAACATCTGTCTAGACATTACAACTCAAATACAAGACAAGACACTATCACAGATATCAACACAGCGGAATACTATATCTACGAACGCCGAAGCCTCCTGCTCCA
The DNA here is from genome assembly GCA_030737815.1 of Allium fistulosum. NCBI lineage: Eukaryota > Viridiplantae > Streptophyta > Magnoliopsida > Asparagales > Amaryllidaceae > Allium > Allium fistulosum. The sequence continues at coordinate 973,114,336 of CM060904.1, forward strand.
TTGCTCCTCCAGAATATTCGTCAAAGCTAAACCTGAATCCCTTGGCTACTCGTAAAAATTTGAGTACCCAAGAGTTTATAAAACAGAAATAAACACTTGGGTCAGACATGGGTCTGGTGTGAGTAACAGGTTAAACTTGCTTAACTTCAAAACCTTTAGAAAGAAAAGGTATCACGTAAGACTCCCCACAAATAAACATGGGTAAGTTTTTACCTTACGCTAACCAAAACATTTGATAGGAAATCTGATTTTATTATAATATGGTCTAGGGTTTTCAAGTAAAATACAGAAATAGCTGAAATGCTTACATCTCACATTCCAACATAGTTGGGCACAACTAATACGTACGGCACTTATTGGAGTTTGGATTCCATACAATGGCAGAGCTACCGGGGTACCGCTCATCACAGTACGGGGCCTAGATCACCGTACCGAGGATCACTCCCAATCCCCTGCAACACAAAGCCGGAACCATCCCTTACTGGATAATCCCGAATAAAATCACCCCACAGATGGCCGTCGCCAACTGCACCACTAAGCCGAAATAAAAGGAACTTCTCTAGACAGGGATGACCTTACTCTCAGTGGGTGCTACCCACGAAGCCTTGCTGCACCTCCCCTGTTTTAGCCATTTCCGGTTTGATGAGGCTTGAGGTCACGATTTACCTTTAAATCAGAACACATCACTTAGAATGCTCATCGCCCTCCTGACGATGTGTTGAAAGCATTCAATCCATACAAGTTCGTTCCGGGTTCGAACGAAACCGAAGGCATTATCTCGTTACACTCGTATTGGAATCACCCTCAGAGTTAACGACAATAACCCTTGCACTCTGAATCTTCATCTTCACTTGAGATTCACGACCTATCGTTAATTTGGATCGATGTGGTATTCGGGTCTCCAGACCTGGAATTCCGGTATACGGAAACCCGATCCCGGTCTCATCGAAATCCAAAACGTATCTTTTAAGGCCAAGTTGTTTTAAGGTTAAAACAATTCAATTCTTATCTATATACACACAGATAGATAACTCAATAGATAATCTATATTATCATCCCAACAGATAATTCATATTATCATTTCAATTCAACCAAACGTCTATATCATAGATCAGCACATCTCTTATCAGAGATATTAACAATGCAAAGCATTCAATATCATTCATTCATCCTTAAGTAATGATTTATATTATCTCTAATTAATTTAAAGTGAATTAAATTAATTACTTATTTTATAAATCCTTCTTACTTAATCATTAATTAAACTAATTAATTAATCATACTCTAGTATCAATCTTAATTAATCATTCCTGATAAATCAACCTTTAATTACTTTAAGTAATTAATACTTAATTAATTTCACAAATTAATTATCTTAACCCTTTAAGAAATAAATCTTTAATTACTTCATAATTAATTAACCATACTTAATTACCTTAATCTTTAATTAATTATAATTAATTAATTACTTTAATCACTTATTTTTGATTAATTAATCTTAATTACTCAATCCTTAATTACATCATTAATCATATTAATTAATGATTCTAATTACTTTTTTAATTTATTACTCCATTTAAATTAATTATACTTCATAATTAATCTTTAATTATTAATCACCTTTGATTAATCACATTTAGTAATTAACTACCCTTAATTACTCCATTTTATAAATTAATTACTTATTAATTAATTATCTTTTAATTAATCCCTTGATTAATTATTCAAGTAATTAAACTCCAATTACTTTTATTAAACCATCTTTAGTTAATTACATCCACTAATTAACTTTAATTACTTTCCTAAGTAACTCATACTTTCACTAATTACATTTAAGTAATTATACTTTATCAAATCACCTAGTGATTATCTTAAATTAATTTAATTAATTAATTTAACTTATCAAATTTATTTAATTAATTACCTTAAGTAATTAATTTCTTTAATTACTTCCATTAAGTAATTATACTTAACCAATTTCATATTAATTAATTAATCTAATTGATTATCAAAATTAATCATATTAATTAATTATTTAATAATCCCTAATTAATGATTCCTCATTAATTATTAACAATTCTTTAATTACTTTCTTTAAGTAATTAATCTTTAATCAATTATTTATTAACTACAACTTAATAAACTCTTAATTACCAATTAATTAATTTCTAATTACTAAATTAATTGCTTAATTAATCTTTAAATCACTCGATTAATAAATTTCTAATCATTTATTAAAAATTTATACTTATCTAAATAAATGATTCTTAATCCCAAATTAATTAACCTTAATTAATTAACTTATAATCTTAATTATTTAATTAATTAACACTAAACCATTAATTAATTAAATTATCAAATTATTCTTAAATTATTTTATTAATTTAATGACTCCTATATCATTAAACCTTAATCACTTTCTAAATTAAAGTATTAACCTTTAACTACTTTAATTTATTATTAACAAGGTCTTTAAAAGATTTAACTTTAAAATCTTCCTTTTAATTCATTTTAAATTAAAGATTTAAAATAAATTACAATTTAACTTTAACCAATTTAAATCAAATTTATAAAATCTTCTTAAATCCAAATGTTAAGAAAACTTAACATTTATAAAGAAAATTAAGATTTTTGAACAAATTCATTTATTCAAACCCTTTTGAAAAAAATATACTTTAAATATTTTAAATTTGATAAAACATTATAAATTTGATAAACTAATTTATTTCAACTAGATACAAATCTAAATTTGAATCCATACTTTTAAAAATTTGATTTAAAACTTTGTTTTAAATACTGCTTATCATTTTAAACTTATTTTTAATTTTAATTTTTAAAATGCTGTCAGGTTTTTAAAACTGAAACATTACAACTTACCCGAGTCAAACATCAAAATACTCGAGCCAAAACCCAATTTTCCCGAGTACTCCTTCGAGTTTTCTTCCCTCTTTTTTTTTTTCTTTGTTATGTTTAATTTTTAAAAACAGTCTATAACTACACGAGTTCCCCTGAAAACAACTCGAGCCAGAACCCAACTATCACGAGCACGACTTCGAGTCGATTCTTCGATTTACTCGAGAACATCTTCTTCTTCCTCTTAACTCAACTCACAACCCAAAACAGATACCACGTGTGCACGTGCACAGGCGAGTCGATCGCCTACGATCATCGATACCATCACCTGCATATCGTCTACGACCACCCCTTACGATCGCGACCTCCAGAACCTCGAACAAGCATCACCATCGAATTCGAGCAATCTCGATCACAACCTGGAAACAGTCCCAACCTGGAAACTTCCTCGAACTCAATCCTCCGATCATCAGATCGTCTGATCTTCCAGTCAAAGCTTCGTCAACGTCCCCGCTTCTATTTCCCCAAATCTGGTGAAGCTCGATCCACCAGAGGCGCCGCGAAGACCAAATTTCCGACCAACCTATAAACTAGGTTTAAAAACAACATCGACCTCCTACTGTTGCCACCATGCTTCGATCATCTATCGGACATTTTTCCCCTAGCCTCTGATCATCAGACTACCACCAGATAAGATTATGTCCACCCCGAACAACTAGATCTCTCGAGACAACCCAAACATTAATTCCAGTTCAACTCGAACTGCTCTCATATCCTAATACTAAAAATTATAATTTCATTTCTAAAAATCGTGATTTTGGATAAGATTTCAGTTTATAATCCTGGATTGCTAAATTAAGATGTTTGAATTTCCACTTATATTAAACTTGTTCTGTTCTTTTTAAATTCCAGAGATATTACAAAATTATTTTAACTTAAATAATATTTAAATCTTAATCTAAAATCAAACAAACAAGTCTTGTTTGAAGCCTAGATCCTAACAGTAAATAGATCAAGAGATATTGCATTTTGAATAAATCATGTTGCCTGGAAACTAGAATCAGGAAACAATGATACAAAGTATGTACACCATAAATACATTCATGCAGAACTTATCTATATATATATAATCACACAAAACATATACATTCCAAATTTAGCATGCAACCAGACTATTCAAATACTTAAGCTTTTTAAAGAAAAGTGTTACTCACTTGTAAACAGGGTACAGACTTGTTTATATAAACAGACAGGGTCATATAACATATTTGAACCAATTCATATAAATTCATATTAATAACTTCAATACAAGCAATATCATCACATGCCAACATATATCATATTCTTAAGTTTTTTAGAAAATGTAAGTTACTCACTTGTTTTATGATGAACAGAGCCCTCTTTTAGAAACAGTTTTGAAAAGCCTTAGCCTCTGGTTTTTGATTTAAAACTTGAGTTGTTAGCTTTATAAACTTGCATGCAGACTTGATTTCTTGAAATGTTGCTCTAAATCAGGTTGCTTACTTCAGTTGTACTTGCTTCCAGATTTGAAAAGATGCAGGCTACAGTTTTTTTGTTGAAAATTGCTTTGCAAAATCTCAGATTTAAAAATGGTTGCAAGCTTCAGATTTGAAAATGGTTTCAGATTTAACACTTCCAGGCTTTTGATTTTCAGATTGAAGAAATGGTTACAGATCGTTGTTTTGAGAATATGGTTTAAGGAATGTTGATTACTGATTTGAAGAAGAATGTTCAGATTGAAGAATTTGTTATAGGTTTAGTTTTTGAGAATTTTGGTTTGAGTATACTTCAGATTTTGCTTAGAGAATAGGCTGAATTCTTTTATGACTTGAAAAGAAATAGAAAAGGAATGAGAATGAGGAGTAAATGAAAATATAGGTTTATTTGTGATTTAATAAAAATAAAAGAAAAATAAAAATAAAAATGACACTTGTCTTTATATGTGTTAATTTGTTTACACTTGTTTTAAACAAGCCTTTATATGTTTACACATGTCTTTTTATTTAATTTATATTTATTTTAAATGTAAAAACCTTTTCTTTATTTATTAAACACTTATTACTTATCTATGTATATATATACTTTTAAAGAAAATAAACCAAATATATATATAAAAAATAAGATCTTATACATATATTTTAAAATCCAAACTATTTAAATATTACCTCTTTTGAATTCTAAATTAATTTACATTCAAATTCAAATTGTATTTAAAATCCAATTTTAAAGTAGATTTAAAACAACATATTCAATTTGAAATAACAATCTTATTTACATTAAAATCTATTTAAAAAAAACAATAACCTATTAATATTGTTTGAAAATACTCATTTATCAATTTTAAAATAAATTTTAAAAGAGATTATAAATTACTACTATTATTAAATGAATTAATCATATCATATATGAATTGTATTTTAAACTTATATATATATTCACTTTTAAATCATATTTAATAAGAAAATATATAATAATCCTTATTATAAATCTTATTTAAAACTATATAGATATTTTGTTTAAATAGCTTTGAAAAGCAAATATTAGATAAATCAAAATCTCAAAATTATCAATATATATATTAGAAATTTAAAACAAGATTTCATTTATTTATTAACTTTCAAATCAAAGGCAATCTATTTACAATATATATACTCATATATATATTATAGATAGAAATCATTTTATTGGTTTATAAAAGATAAATTCACTAATTAAATATTCATTTAATCAGATTATTAAATTAATTCAAACATTTTATTATCACAGATTAACAAATCAATTTAATTATTTAAACAGATTATTAAATTGATATTGCCCATAAATTTTCGGGATATTACATTCCTCCCCCCTTAAAATAATTTCGTCCCCGAAATTTAAAACAAAGGTAATTTAATAATCTTTTTAAATCACAAGGATGTATTATCATCCATATGCTAACAATCATAGCAACCAATCATCCAAACAAACAATTCTAACTATCCAGCGAAAAAAATTCTAAATAGAATTTTCTCGAGTTTCCCCAAGTATATATATATACCGGGATACTCGCTCTACAAACAATCCAAACAACCAATACTACTAAGCTATAGAGCTCCTACTCATCTAGATCTACAAAACTAAACAGAATATCAGACTACAGACGAGTCTGACTCAACAACCAAATACTCCAGAACTGCTGGTTCCAAAACCAGAGATAGATCAAACACATACTCCTTCAAAGATACGTAAAATACATTGAATTCCAGTTATCCAAACTGACAATTCAACCTTGTAGATCAAAGTACTTATCAAATTAGATCACAGAAAAGATCCAAAATAACTCGGAGCTAACTTCCCAGACTCACCCAATCTTATAGCTCCCTTTAACCAGAGAAAAACTTCACAACCACGAAGTCTCCAACTTCGAATTTCAAATTCCATTGTCTCTTATCCACAAAATCCTTCAGATGATCCTGGGCTGACTACAGATCCTTCCTGATCAACTCAACCTTCGCTGATGCTTCTTGAAACAAACCGGACCAAAGATAACTCAACCAATGATCCTCTCAAGATCTACCCAATCCAAAACCAAACTCTACTTCACCATTATCCGAAAATTCCAAACTAACTTCTCCTATCTGGAAAAGACAAACAGGAGCACTCGCCAACTGCTTCTGCTGCACCACTCTGATCTGGAGTAGAATGAAAATGTTGATGAAGAACACGAGCAAAGACTGGACAACACATCCCAGAAAATCTCAGATAACTCAAGAGAATACTCAGCAATCGCAAGTCACTTTTGCGATCAACCCAACCAAAATGCAAAGAAAACTGTTCTCTCTTTACCAATCAGAACAGTTCATACTTAACTATCCAATCCATCGAAGAAATGGATCCACTCTGCTGCTTCTGAATTTCACCTTCAGAAAACTGCTCAGCCAGAAAACTTCCTGCCAATACAGAACACTCCGAGCTGCACTGCTGCCCCAGATGCCAAAGATTTCCTAACCAAAGTTCTTCGAGAAACTCGGACCCGAACAAAACAGAAACACCATGCTGAACTCAGCCACAACACCGAAGCAGACACACTTCATTAACTTGTTCCAAAGAAAACATCTTCGGGAACATCCATATTCATTGCATCTCATCACACAGCTACTATTACCTGAGGTATCAAGATACCATTACTCGCTTCTGTCCAACCGACAGATCCAACTCTACTCATCCAACTTCAAAAATAAACTCCGAACCTTAACAGTTTCCTTCGGAGATCGATGAAATCCTTCACCACAGCAAAGTTTACTCGAGACGGTATTCGGTCTACAGTCTCGACAGATACTTCCAACCTCAATACTTAGACTCCTAATCCTAGATGATAAATTATTATCATCTCAACCAATCATTACAAAAACCATATACGTTTAAAATGATACTTTTTATATATAGAAAATATATTTGGGTAAAATTATTTCACCTTTCCTTTTAAAACAATATTGTGTCCGTTGGCCTGGTCCAAGTGTTTAGAGATCCCTATCAATAACGTTAGCTACTCGTATTGACCAGAATCCATATACCACTTAACCGATCAATTAACACAATATAAAATTATTTTATATAACTAACAAATACGCGCTCTCGTATATATATATACATACACTCAGACTAAAATAGGTTGCTACAGATCCTAATTGAACAATCCTTCCGAACCTAGGTATTCACTCAACCTAGTGTTCTGATATCCACTTAACCAATAGCTTAGGTATTCGCTCAACCTATGCTCTGATACCAACTGTAACGACCCGCCATTCATTCCACAGAATGACGCGTCATTAATAAGAAAGAAAGAGGTAGAAAATAGAAAAGAAGAGAAGAAAGAAAGAAACAACAACAACGATCTCACAGCGGAACGAATAAATTATATTAATAACATAAACTATTACATAGTATACAACACTTATCAGAGTTACACAACATATACATCACATACTAGACAGTTATAAACATCTGTCTAGACATTACAACTCAAATACAAGACAAGACACTATCACAGATATCAACACAGCGGAATACTATATCTACGAACGCCGAAGCCTCCTGCTCCATTGCTCCTCCAGAATATTCGTCAAAGCTAAACCCGAATCCCTTGGCTACTCGTAAAAATTTGAGTACCCAAGAGTTTATAAAACAGAAATAAACACTTGGGTCAGACATGGGTCTGGTGTGAGTAACAGGTTAAACTTGCTTAACTTCAAAACCTTTAGAAAGAAAAGGTATCACGTAAGACTCCCCACAAATAAACATGGGTAAGTTTTTACCTTACGCTAACCAAAACATTTGATAGGAAATCTGATTTTATTATAATATGGTCTAGGGTTTTCAAGTAAAATACAGAAATAGCTGAAATGCTTACATCTCACATTCCAACATAGTTGGGCACAACTAATACGTACGGCACTTATTGGAGTTTGGATTCCATACAATGGCAGAGCTACCGGGGTACCGCTCATCACAGTACGGGGCCTAGATCACCGTACCGAGGATCACTCCCAATCCCCTGCAACACAAAGCCGGAACCATCCCTTACTGGATAATCCCGAATAAAATCACCCCACAGATGGCCGTCGCCAACTGCACCACTAAGCCGAAATAAAAGGAACTTCTCTAGACAGGGATGACCTTACTCTCAGTGGGTGCTACCCACGAAGCCTTGCTGCACCTCCCCTGTTTTAGCCATTTCCGGTTTGATGAGGCTTGAGGTCACGATTTACCTTTAAATCAGAACACATCACTTAGAATGCTCATCGCCCTCCTGACGATGTGTTGAAAGCATTCAATCCATACAAGTTCGTTCCGGGTTCGAACGAAACCGAAGGCATTATCTCGTTACACTCGTATTGGAATCACCCTCAGAGTTAACGACAATAACCCTTGCACTCTGAATCTTCATCTTCACTTGAGATTCACGACCTATCGTTAATTTGGATCGATGTGGTATTCGGGTCTCCAGACCTGGAATTCCGGTATACGGAAACCCGATCCCGGTCTCATCGAAATCCAAAACGTATCTTTTAAGGCCAAGTTGTTTTAAGGTTAAAACAATTCAATTCTTATCTATATACACACAGATAGATAACTCAATAGATAATCTATATTATCATCCCAACAGATAATTCATATTATCATTTCAATTCAACCAAACGTCTATATCATAGATCAGCACATCTCTTATCAGAGATATTAACAATGCAAAGCATTCAATATCATTCATTCATCCTTAAGTAATGATTTATATTATCTCTAATTAATTTAAAGTGAATTAAATTAATTACTTATTTTATAAATCCTTCTTACTTAATCATTAATTAAACTAATTAATTAATCATACTCTAGTATCAATCTTAATTAATCATTCCTGATAAATCAACCTTTAATTACTTTAAGTAATTAATACTTAATTAATTTCACAAATTAATTATCTTAACCCTTTAAGAAATAAATCTTTAATTACTTCATAATTAATTAACCATACTTAATTACCTTAATCTTTAATTAATTATAATTAATTAATTACTTTAATCACTTATTTTTGATTAATTAATCTTAATTACTCAATCCTTAATTACATCATTAATCATATTAATTAATGATTCTAATTACTTTTTTAATTTATTACTCCATTTAAATTAATTATACTTCATAATTAATCTTTAATTATTAATCACCTTTGATTAATCACATTTAGTAATTAACTACCCTTAATTACTCCATTTTATAAATTAATTACTTATTAATTAATTATCTTTTAATTAATCCCTTGATTAATTATTCAAGTAATTAAACTCCAATTACTTTTATTAAACCATCTTTAGTTAATTACATCCACTAATTAACTTTAATTACTTTCCTAAGTAACTCATACTTTCACTAATTACATTTAAGTAATTATACTTTATCAAATCACCTAGTGATTATCTTAAATTAATTTAATTAATTAATTTAACTTATCAAATTTATTTAATTAATTACCTTAAGTAATTAATTTCTTTAATTACTTCCATTAAGTAATTATACTTAACCAATTTCATATTAATTAATTAATCTAATTGATTATCAAAATTAATCATATTAATTAATTATTTAATAATCCCTAATTAATGATTCCTCATTAATTATTAACAATTCTTTAATTACTTTCTTTAAGTAATTAATCTTTAATCAATTATTTATTAACTACAACTTAATAAACTCTTAATTACCAATTAATTAATTTCTAATTACTAAATTAATTGCTTAATTAATCTTTAAATCACTCGATTAATAAATTTCTAATCATTTATTAAAAATTTATACTTATCTAAATAAATGATTCTTAATCCCAAATTAATTAACCTTAATTAATTAACTTATAATCTTAATTATTTAATTAATTAACACTAAACCATTAATTAATTAAATTATCAAATTATTCTTAAATTATTTTATTAATTTAATGACTCCTATATCATTAAACCTTAATCACTTTCTAAATTAAAGTATTAACCTTTAACTACTTTAATTTATTATTAACAAGGTCTTTAAAAGATTTAACTTTAAAATCTTCCTTTTAATTCATTTTAAATTAAAGATTTAAAATAAATTACAATTTAACTTTAACCAATTTAAATCAAATTTATAAAATCTTCTTAAATCCAAATGTTAAGAAAACTTAACATTTATAAAGAAAATTAAGATTTTTGAACAAATTCATTTATTCAAACCCTTTTGAAAAAAATATACTTTAAATATTTTAAATTTGATAAAACATTATAAATTTGATAAACTAATTTATTTCAACTAGATACAAATCTAAATTTGAATCCATACTTTTAAAAATTTGATTTAAAACTTTGTTTTAAATACTGCTTATCATTTTAAACTTATTTTTAATTTTAATTTTTAAAATGCTGTCAGGTTTTTAAAACTGAAACATTACAACTTACCCGAGTCAAACATCAAAATACTCGAGCCAAAACCCAATTTTCCCGAGTACTCCTTCGAGTTTTCTTCCCTCTTTTTTTTTTTCTTTGTTATGTTTAATTTTTAAAAACAGTCTATAACTACACGAGTTCCCCTGAAAACAACTCGAGCCAGAACCCAACTATCACGAGCACGACTTCGAGTCGATTCTTCGATTTACTCGAGAACATCTTCTTCTTCCTCTTAACTCAACTCACAACCCAAAACAGATACCACGTGTGCACGTGCACAGGCGAGTCGATCGCCTACGATCATCGATACCATCACCTGCATATCGTCTACGACCACCCCTTACGATCGCGACCTCCAGAACCTCGAACAAGCATCACCATCGAATTCGAGCAATCTCGATCACAACCTGGAAACAGTCCCAACCTGGAAACTTCCTCGAACTCAATCCTCCGATCATCAGATCGTCTGATCTTCCAGTCAAAGCTTCGTCAACGTCCCCGCTTCTATTTCCCCAAATCTGGTGAAGCTCGATCCACCAGAGGCGCCGCGAAGACCAAATTTCCGACCAACCTATAAACTAGGTTTAAAAACAACATCGACCTCCTACTGTTGCCACCATGCTTCGATCATCTATCGGACATTTTTCCCCTAGCCTCTGATCATCAGACTACCACCAGATAAGATTATGTCCACCCCGAACAACTAGATCTCTCGAGACAACCCAAACATTAATTCCAGTTCAACTCGAACTGCTCTCATATCCTAATACTAAAAATTATAATTTCATTTCTAAAAATCGTGATTTTGGATAAGATTTCAGTTTATAATCCTGGATTGCTAAATTAAGATGTTTGAATTTCCACTTATATTAAACTTGTTCTGTTCTTTTTAAATTCCAGAGATATTACAAAATTATTTTAACTTAAATAATATTTAAATCTTAATCTAAAATCAAACAAACAAGTCTTGTTTGAAGCCTAGATCCTAACAGTAAATAGATCAAGAGATATTGCATTTTGAATAAATCATGTTGCCTGGAAACTAGAATCAGGAAACAATGATACAAAGCATGTACACCATAAATACATTCATGCAGAACTTATCTATATATATATAATCACACAAAACATATACATTCCAAATTTAGCATGCAACCAGACTATTCAAATACTTAAGCTTTTTAAAGAAAAGTGTTACTCACTTGTAAACAGGGTACAGACTTGTTTATATAAACAGACAGGGTCATATAACATATTTGAACCAATTCATATAAATTCATATTAATAACTTCAATACAAGCAATATCATCACATGCCAACATATATCATATTCTTAAGTTTTTTAGAAAATGTAAGTTACTCACTTGTTTTATGATGAACAGAGCCCTCTTTTAGAAACAGTTTTGAAAAGCCTTAGCCTCTGGTTTTTGATTTAAAACTTGAGTTGTTAGCTTTATAAACTTGCATGCAGACTTGATTTCTTGAAATGTTGCTCTAAATCAGGTTGCTTACTTCAGTTGTACTTGCTTCCAGATTTGAAAAGATGCAGGCTACAGTTTTTTTGTTGAAAATTGCTTTGCAAAATCTCAGATTTAAAAATGGTTGCAAGCTTCAGATTTGAAAATGGTTTCAGATTTAACACTTCCAGGCTTTTGATTTTCAGATTGAAGAAATGGTTACAGATCGTTGTTTTGAGAATATGGTTTAAGGAATGTTGATTACTGATTTGAAGAAGAATGTTCAGATTGAAGAATTTGTTATAGGTTTAGTTTTTGAGAATTTTGGTTTGAGTATACTTCAGATTTTGCTTAGAGAATAGGCTGAATTCTTTTATGACTTGAAAAGAAATAGAAAAGGAATGAGAATGAGGAGTAAATGAAAATATAGGTTTATTTGTGATTTAATAAAAATAAAAGAAAAATAAAAATAAAAATGACACTTGTCTTTATATGTGTTAATTTGTTTACACTTGTTTTAAACAAGCCTTTATATGTTTACACATGTCTTTTTATTTAATTTATATTTATTTTAAATGTAAAAACCTTTTCTTTATTTATTAAACACTTATTACTTATCTATGTATATATATACTTTTAAAGAAAATAAACCAAATATATATATAAAAAATAAGATCTTATACATATATTTTAAAATCCAAACTATTTAAATATTACCTCTTTTGAATTCTAAATTAATTTACATTCAAATTCAAATTGTATTTAAAATCCAATTTTAAAGTAGATTTAAAACAACATATTCAATTTGAAATAACAATCTTATTTACATTAAAATCTATTTAAAAAAAACAATAACCTATTAATATTGTTTGAAAATACTCATTTATCAATTTTAAAATAAATTTTAAAAGAGATTATAAATTACTACTATTATTAAATGAATTAATCATATCATATATGAATTGTATTTTAAACTTATATATATATTCACTTTTAAATCATATTTAATAAGAAAATATATAATAATCCTTATTATAAATCTTATTTAAAACTATATAGATATTTTGTTTAAATAGCTTTGAAAAGCAAATATTAGATAAATCAAAATCTCAAAATTATCAATATATATATTAGAAATTTAAAACAAGATTTCATTTATTTATTAACTTTCAAATCAAAGGCAATCTATTTACAATATATATACTCATATATATATTATAGATAGAAATCATTTTATTGGTTTATAAAAGATAAATTCACTAATTAAATATTCATTTAATCAGATTATTAAATTAATTCAAACATTTTATTATCACAGATTAACAAATCAATTTAATTATTTAAACAGATTATTAAATTGATATTGCCCATAAATTTTCGGGATATTACATGAATGTTAAATTAAATTAATTTAAATGATTTCGGAATGAAACTTTTGTACGAACTTGAATCAATATTTGAATTTTGTAAATGAAAATTGAAATTGAATTATAAGATTGTGAAATGGTAATATGGAAGTTTTGAAACGTAAAGTACGGAAATTGGTTTTGAAAGACAAATGAAATGTTGATTTACGAATTCTATTTGAAATTGAATTTGATTTGGTTTTGAAATATATTAAACGACCAATCGGTGTAATAATTACGAAAGTTATTAAAGAGACCAGAATCAGTTATGGACATACTCTCTGTCTAAACCGAAAACCACTTTAATAACTACACGCGGAGTGTGATCTAGAATGAAGTGGTTGGAATGATGTACGTAATGACTGAAGAAAGAGAACGATGATGGATAGCCTTGACACTTGTGTCAAATTGGAAATAACTAAAACAGGAGCCGTGCCGGGCCAATGGAGGTCAGCTACCTCAAGTGAACACACTTCTTCGAACTACTCATTACTTGTTGTCGATTGGTGCACCCTTGATTTTGGGAGTGTTGTTTCATGGTGTTGCGATCGCTGCGGCGATGCGTTCTCACCAGTCCGGATCAGGCAAACGGTAGTGTCACTACCTTGGGTATTGCCTCATGTGCCTTGTCATACTTGTATTTCCTATTCGCGACCACTATGAATTTGTTTTGTACCTTTAGTATATGGATTGCCCTCTGGTGACTTCCGGTTTTGGGGAAACTACGGTCTTGTATATGATCTTGGGAATAAAAATGTGTTAAGGGTGGAATGGGCCATGACTTAACACTATTTTGATATTTTATATTACTAATAGACATTATATACTTATCGTACACTACTACATAGTAGATAGTTTAACGGATCCTTAAAGGATGGTTATTCTAAACATCCTTTGAGTTACTTGTATTTCAATTGCTATTTCACTTGAGTTGGATTTATTGATAAAAGAATGTTAATCCTGACTCGAGTGTTTTGTGTTTTTCTTTACGCTCGGGTCAGACTGAGTGTACCAGTATTCGAGACTCACCTTTGGAGTTGGAGCTTGCTTGAAGATCCAGCCATCTATTCTGCTTTCAGTATTCGATGATTCCAGTGATGTATTCTGATTTGTATCTAATGTATCGTATTACTCTTCCGTTGTATCTGGTTTAACTCTGATGTAACTTATACATTTATATAGTAGCTTCATGAACTACTATCTCTTTAATTTCCGCTACATTTATTACTCTGTGTCTGTGATCTGTGATTATTTATTTACTGTATATGTTAAGTTTTGCCAATTTAAATTAACAATGCGGTATTTTGAGCAATTCAACTCCGGCATGAGTGTCTACCTATACACTTATAATGGACGCGAATGGTCCAAAATAGCGGGTCGTTACAGTCGAGCTGAGAAAAGACCTTCGCACCGCTTAACTGACCAAACATATCGTTTATCAGTGGCAATGGATAACGATTTCTGATGGTCAACTCATTAAGCTTGCGATAGTCAATGCAAAGCCTAAGAGAGCCATCGGGCTTCTTAACGAAACCACAGCAGCACCCCATGGCGAAGAACTGGACCGAATGAACTGCTTCGCCTCAAGCTCTACTAACTGCTTCCTGAGTTCCTCATTCTCTTTAGTAGACATCCTCGTGGGAAGACGCCCAACTGGGTGGGAGCCTGGAATGAGATCGATGCGGAACTCAATGGCCCGCTTTGGCGGCTGGCCTGACACTGGCTCGAAGATATCGGGGAAATCCCGAACAACTGGAATACGAGATATGTCTACCTCATCATCTCGTGAATCTAGAGAAAATACAGTAACATCAGAAAGCCCAACATCTTGAAGAACAACAGCCAACGGAGAGGACGAGTCAGGGTGATGAATGAATAATATCCTCTTCGAACAAATAATTTTGGCGTCGTGCTGAACGAGCCAATCCATGCCAAGAATCATATCAAAGCCCAAATACTCCATAACGTGGAGATTTGCACGGAAAGAAAAGCCACAAAGATCAATATCTATATTCTCATAGAGCAAGCTAAGGGTCGTGGATCCACCAATGGGATTTACAATCCTTAGTGAAGAAACCATACAAGTAACATCCAAGGATAAAGCATCTACTAGCTCCTTTGATACGAATGAGTGAGAGGCACCCGTATCAAAAAGAATTCTAATAGATCTACCATGAAATAAAATAGAGCCTTCAAGAATGGAAGGATGTGTACCTTTAGGCTGAGCAGAAGTGGTAGGAGTCTTGGCAGCATTAAGCTTGCCAGATCTAGGAGGTGCAGTAGGACAAGTGGAATAATGATGACCCTCCTTCTTACAATAGCGGTAGAAAAGAGGCTAGGGACACTCTTTAAACATATGATCGGTAGATTTAGTTAAGCACGATTCAAAGATAGATAATTCATTAAGGAATATTATGGAATATAATAGATTCCTACACATATTCGTAACTTATTTATCTAAAGGTGGATATGTTCAATTTGGATCGTATTATAACGTATTGTACTACGTGTCTGTTCTGTGTTTGTTATGCTTATTCCTGAAACCAGGCTCTGATACCAAGATGTAAAGCCCCACTCTGAGACCCACCGTAACAAAGAGTATTACGTGAGTAATACTGTCTGTTAAAGCGGAGAATAGAGTATAGTTGAAGCGACCATTTGTAATCAAGCTATAACTATCTACTGAATACGTCGAAAGGATGGTATCTGTATTTTTTTTAAGTGGTTCGACATATTCAATAAATATTCATAACGAAATTACAATGGCTAAAGACCTATCAGAACAAGCATAGTAATAAATGATAAAACATCACAGAACAGAATCACATAACAGATATAAAATCTCAGAACAATACATCGTCAATACAGATCCAAATACTATAAGTGGGTACAAAGCCACTGCCCACACATGTGAGTCAAAAATATGTACATATCAAAGTCTGAATAATAACAGAGTAGCGGAATAGTGGACAAATAAAAGCGCTATCTATCAGCATAGCAGATAATGTCCAAGCGGAAGCACAGAAGCTAAGTCCAGAGACCTAACCTGAAACAACTCGGTCTGACCAGAGCGAAAACACTCGGGTCAGGCTAGCTAAACAATCAGTAATAACTGAGATATATAATAATGCGGTACATAAATAAAACAGTATTTTTCCTAGGAGAAGAGTATTTTGGACCACATGAATATAATGACGGTCCCTAATCATCAATCAACAGTAAAAATATCCAAAGAGAATATCAGCACCAAAGTGTTGAATAAATAAAATCGCCTCATATCATCGGCGTAGCCAAAGCTATATAAAGTTGCCCATAGGCAATAATCCCAAGAGTGACCAGAGTCTGTAATCAATGCCCAAGCAAAGATCGATGCTCCAAAGAGCAATGGGGATATACTGAAAAGTCAATGAAATCAAACACTGAAAAGCAGTGTCCAGAGACAATGTGAATCCACACGATAATCGTACTTACATCGTATGGTTCCATAGAACCAACACCGAATGGCGGTACTCGAATGGATATAAAAATCATCAGATAATACAAGTATAGCACGTGCACCGACCGGAGTCGTTATTGCCAAGTACTGTAGAGTTGTGATCGATCACTCGCACAGATGCGGAACGCGCGAGACGGCGAGATCCTTCCCAGAAGGATAAAGGCCTAGAGGCACACGCCGAAAAAGTAACTGCTCCATAGAACAGGTGTCCAAAGACGGTTGCCCAGAGGCGTGGTGACCCAGAGGTCCAGTACTGGCTGCCTAGAGGCTAATGTGTCACAAACTTCTTGGAGAGGAACCCGTAAAGTGTTAACAATGAGTCCCATACCCCACGTTCGCACTAAACGGTTTACTAACCAATAGCAAGCTCACATTCCAAACAATAAAAAGTCCACCTTGTACCATCGGTAAACTAGACCCAAAGGTCAAAACGATCAATCGAATAGGTCGGGGATTAACCGGAAAGAAAATACACACGGTTCCATAGGCCGGAGATTTCCTAACCGTTTAAGCACCTTTCCACTTCGCTCGATGTGCTAAAAGTGAGTGTGAGATTTTTATTATAGAAAATAATGGTTCGAAAAGGATTTATAATTGATTTTGAGAACACTTTAAAACGGCTTTTGAAAACTCTCCTATTATGGAGTAAATAGTTTACTAATTAAAAATAATATTATATAATAATTTCGAAAGCCATTTCGGAGTGAAAAATCCTTTTAAAATCTTTTTCTAAGGCTCGTGTATGAAATCCAGAGACAAATCTTAAAGAAATCGATAAAACCAGAAAATCACTGAAAATATTCCAAGTGTTGGAAAATAGTCCAAAACTGACGCGAACCCAAGTTCGAAAAATTATTCGGACTATCAAACTGAATCCGAATGGCATGGAAATTTTTAGGAACATAGTCCGACATTCCTACTTTAGAACGCAAAAAGTATTACTCGATTCCAACATGAAACGAAGAAACGGCGTCGTCTCAAAGTCGTACAAAAATCACAAAACTCTACTGTGTCAAAATAGTGCAAAGGTCCCACTTCGACGACATGGTCGAAGGGTCACATGACTCAGATCTTGATAAAAATTTGCAGGAGCGTAGAAAAGTACTCCTACTTTGATATGCAATAAGAATCATTCGGTTACGACTTAAAACGAAGAAATGACAATGTTTCAAAGTTGGTCCGACGATAACTAAAAATGATCACTATTGTAAAACAATTTCTGGGTGCTACTTCGGCAATAGAAACAAAGTATCTAATGCACCTAGATCTAAACCAAACTTTGCATGGTTGAAGATCTCGACCTCATATTTTTAACGAGACCAAAAACAATGAAATCCGACAAAGGACGAGCCCGATATGGCGTCGCAAAGTCGTGGTTCTACGCTGAAAACAACGGGAGCAAAGAGACTATGGCCTGTAGCTATGCACTAATAGACCAGAGATGAAAAACCACAATTTTGGCATAGTAAACTTCCAATTCTGACAAGATGAATAAAATAAATGTTGTAGCTTAGTTTCTAAGCTTTCCAGAATGACCAAGATCGTCAAATTCCGATCGGGGATGAAAATTCTATGACTAAAACAATTCTCAGATCTAAATTCTATATCACTGTCGTTGTGCTCTCGGGACAGTGGTAAGAATGCACAGTTTTGACAAAATTAACTTCGAAATTTCATGAAACTCAAAACATGAAACTTTTATCCCTAAATCTATG
Source organism: Allium fistulosum (assembly GCA_030737815.1). Lineage (NCBI taxonomy): Eukaryota > Viridiplantae > Streptophyta > Magnoliopsida > Asparagales > Amaryllidaceae > Allium > Allium fistulosum. Next base: position 973,133,230 of record CM060904.1, read on the forward strand.
CTTTCCAGAACATCCAAAATTATTAGATTTGGATAAGAAACGGGTAACTTATGGCCAAATCAATTTCAGGTTTTTATTTTCTCAACCCTGTAGTTTGTTGTCAGGTCAGCGACAAACAAACGTGATTTCGATCATTCAAACCTCAAAATTATGCAAAGTATAAAACATAAAAGTTATAGGCTATAGAATAAGCTTTCCATAACATCAAGAAAATCTTAATTCCGATTTAAGATGAATGAGATATGCCTAATTTACTAACAGCAATAAACTAATTATAATTTCAGCTAGCATATATTACAAGCACCTTATGTGCACACCCCAAAATGAAAGCAAAGATGATCAAAGAGCTATGATTCACATGTTACATAATAAAACATGTGTTACTAACTGATTACCGAAATCAAAAGATGATTAAACACATATTAGAAGAGGTTTTTAGCAATATACCTCTCTAGAAAGCAACAAAGACCACTATAGTATCAACCCAAGTTAGCAAAAGATGATTAGGAGGCTATAAGATCAAAAAAACACATAAAACATGTGTTACCAAATAAATTTCAGAAATGAGAAAGCTATAAAAATGGATTTGAGGTGGGTATTTGCATTACCTTTGCATAGAATGACTTGCATAAGCTAAAACTAGAAGGAGATGAAGATAGAGGCCATTTTTGTTAAGAAGCTTTAGGAAATGATTAGGGATGAATGAATGAGGTTAGGAGAGTTTGAGATAATTTATAGAGGAGGTTTAGGGTGGATTATTGGGCTAGGTGTAGTAACCCAATAAGAAAAGAGTTATTTACATGTTTCCAAAAATTAGTCTAAGTGTTCATATATGTTTATAAAACTCATTTTCCTTATCCAAACCCGTTTTAAAATCTCTCCTAAAATATTTAACTTTCCAAAAATAACATTTTATCCTCATTTTAAAATCCCATATTTCCCATTTAATTAAAATATCCTTTTTCAAATAAATTTTTGTTATTCCAAATCCTTTTATGCTTCATTAAAATAAATAAAAATCCTAACCTTTATTTATTAATTGGTAATGCAAATCCCGGGTTGTTACAAAATATTAGTGTAATAATCTTTAATCTACATGAAATGATAGTGTAGATTCTAGAAATAATTATATTAATTTACACAAACAACAATGTGAATTAATACGATTATTTCGAGATTATTTGAATTAATTATTGGATTGTTATTGATTGTTGTTATTGCTTGTTTATTTACTTTGACACCATCCATGTTATCACACTGCAAGTTCCCTTTGCTATGCTTTGATTTGTGAATTGAAATGGAATCGGGTTGAAATGATAAATACCCAAATTAACTTTGACTTAGGTTAGAGAATTAAATAAAAACCCGATTGGTCAATAATTTGATTTGAAAATAAAATAAAGATTTTATTAGAATAAATAATAAGGTTTTGAAATGAAGTTAGAATTTGAATTTTATGAAAGGAAAATGTTTAATAATCTAAACCAAAATACTAACATAGTAGTTGATGAATGAACGTTGTTTTAAATTTAATTATTTAATAATTAAATTTGGAATTATTAATAATTTAGTTTTGAAATGAGTTAATAATTAGGTTTTGAAATTATTTAATAATTAAATAAGATTGAATTATTTAATAATTAAATTAAATTGAATTCTTTAATAAGTGGAATTGAACTTCTTGAATAAGTGAAATTTAGTTTCTTTATTAATTGAGCTTTGTAATTGTAACTAAGTAAATACAGAAGTGAAATTGAATTTTCTTTAACAAGAAATAGAAATGTGATTTATTGAAGTTAATGTAAGACTTGTAATTTAAAGAATTGATTTGACGAATCTAATTCATTTCAATTTGAAGTTTTGATATAATGAAGTTGAACTTAAGTAATTGATTAAATGAATTGGAAATTAAATAGAAATTGTTTAATGACAAATTTACTTAGCGAATATTGAATGAAATCGATCAAGGAATTTAAATTGATTTGAATGTTAAATTAAATTAATTTAAATAATTTCGGAATGAAACTTATATACGAACTTGAATCAATATTTGAATTGTTTTAAAAAAACTAAAATTGAATTATAAGATTTTGAAATTATGAATGTGGAAGTTTTGAAACGTAAATTATGGAAATTGATTTAGAAAGAGAAATGAAATGTTGGTTTACAAATTCCAATTGAAATTGTAATTGATTTGGTTTTGAAACATATAAACGACCAATCGGTGTAATAATCACGAAAGTTATTAAAGAGAGCGGAATCGGTTAGGGACATACTCACTGTCTAAACCGAAAACCACTTTAATAACTATATGCAGAGTATGATCCAGAATGAAGTGGTTGGAATGATGTACGTGATGACTGAAGAAAGAGAACGATAATGGATAGCCTTGACACCTGTGTCAAATTGGAAATGACTAAAACAGGAGCCGTGTCGGGCCAAATGGAGTTAGCTACCTCGAACGAACACACTTCTTCGAAAACTACTCATTACTTGTTATCGATTGGTGCACCCTCGAAATTTTGGAAGTGTCTTTTCGTGGTGTTGCGATCGTTGCGGCGATGCGTTCTCACCAGTCCGGATCAAGCAAACGGTAATTTCACTACCTTGGGTATTGCCTCATGTGCCTTGTCATACTTGTATCCCTATATACGTGACCACTACGATTTGTTTTGTGCTGTGCAGTTAAAGCGCTCGGTAGATTCAAACCGGTGGAGGTGCAAAAAGTCATAGCGGGGATACAGCGAGGATATAGCGGGATATAGCGGATGGCTTTAAAATAGCATATAAAACTCGTACTTAATGTTTTTACGAATATATAAATGGTAATTAAATGAAAAATTATCATTCAATTGAATTATAACTAATACATAAATACTTTTTAAATAAAAACATGTGCGAATATACTTTAAATAAACGTAAAACTGTTATATAACATAATTGAATTTAGTAGAATATTAGAGTATTTTCATTTCTGAAAATATATTAAAAATTAAATCAAATAAATTAGTTTCATAATTTTTATAATGTATAAATTGAATTTTTCAATTCATTTTATTAAAGAAGATATAGCGGGAATAGCGGAATATAGCGGAAAGAACGGGATATAGCGGAAATAGCGGGGATTAAAGCGGAAAGGCTATATTGTGGGGCTATATGGAAAAATCGTAGCGGCAGAAACCCGCTATGAGATATAGCGGGGTTATAGCGAGGTAATAGCGGGGCATTAACTGCACAGGTTTTGTGTTATACCTATGGAGTACTCCCTGATATCCCACTAGTTTACGGTGGAGTTTACAGTGCTATAGAGACTATAACGCTTATCTAAAATGTGTTAAGGGGGATAATGGTAACGCCTTAACACTATTTTGATACCTTACATTACTGATAGGCATTATCTACTTATCGTACACTACTACATAGTAGATAGTTTAACGGATCCTTAAAGGATGGTTATTCCAAACATCCTTTGAGTTACTTGTATTTCAGTTGCTATTTCACTTGAGTTGGATTTATTTATATAAGAATGTTAATCCTGACTCGAGTGTTTTGTGTTTTGCTTTATGCTCGGATCAGACTGAGTGTACCAGTATTCGAGACTCACCTTTGGAGTTGGAGCTTCGCTTGGAGATCCAGCTATCTATCCAGTTTCAGATATCTAGTTGATTCTAGTTGTAACAACCCGCCACTCATTCTACAGAATGACGAATCATTAATAAGAAAGAAAGGGGTGAGAAATAGAAAAGAAGAGAAAGAGAAAGAAAACAACACAAATACTCACAGCGGAAACGGAACAAAATATAATATATCATATAACTATTACATAGTATCATATACATCTATCAGAGTTACACAGATTACACATCATATACTAGACAGTTATAAACATCTGTCTAGTTATTACAACTCAATACAAAACAAAGATCTAAACAAGATCAACACAGCGGAAACTACTATCTATATCTACAACGCTGAAGCCTCCTGCTCCATTGCTCCTCCACAATTCGTCAAGACTAACCTGAATCCCTTGGCTACTCGTAAAAATTTGAGTACCCAAGAGTTTATAAAACAGAAATAAACAACTTGGGTCAGACATGGGTCTGGTGTGAGTAACAGGTTAAACTTGCTTAACTTCAAAACCTTTTGAAAGAAAAGGTATCACGTAAGACTTCCCACACATAAACATGGGTAAGTTTTTACCTTACGCTAACCAAAACATTTGATAGGAAATTCGATTGTATTATAATAGGGTCTAGGGTTTTCAAATAAATATGAAATAGCTGAAATTGTTACATTATTAAATTCCAGCATACTAGCCACAAAGTGGGTTATACAATCAAAACCGTAAGGGCACGTAGGAAGAATGGGTTTCCATCAATGGCAGGGCTACTGGGGTACCGCCCGTCACAGTACGTGGCCTAGATCACCGTACCGAGGAGTACGCCCGCTCCCCTGCAACACAAAGCCGGAACCATCCCTTACTGGATAATTCCGAACAAGATAACCCCGTAGTTGGCGCGACCAACCACACACTAAGCCGAATAAAAAGAAAAGGGACCTCTAGACAGGGATCTATCTTGCTCTCAGTGGGTGCTACCCACGAAGCCTTGCTGCACCTCCCCTGTTTTAGCCATTCCCGGTTGGTGAGGCTTGAGGTTACGATTACCTTTAATCAGAACATATCACTTAGAATGCTCATCGTCCGCCTGACGATGTGCTGAAAGCATTCAATCCATACAAGTTCGTTCCGGGTTCGAACGAAACCGAAGGCATTATCTCGTTACACTCGTTTTGGAATCACCCTCAGAGTTAACGACAATAACCCTTGCACTCTGAATCTTCATCTTCACTTGAGATTCACGACCTATCGTTAATTTGGATCGATGTGGTATTCGGGTCTCCAGACCTGGAAATCCGGTATACGGAAACCCGATCCCGGTCTCATCGAAATCCAAAGCGTATCTTTTAAGGCCAAGTTGTTTTAAAGGTTAAAACAATTCAATTCATTATCTTTATACACAAAGAAAGATAATTCCCAACAGATAATCAACATTATCAGATAATCCATACAATTCAACTAACATCCATATCATACAGCATATATCTCATCAGAGATATCAATCAATGTCAAGTATCCAATACTATCACCCATTCATAAGTAATGATTTATCATCTTAATTTAAATTGAATTAAATTAATTACTTCATTTTATAAATCCTTCTTACTTAACCATTAATTAATTACAAATTAATTAATTAATTATCCTTTAATAATTCATTTCAATTAATCATCTTGATTAATTATCTTTTAATTACATCCAAGTAATTTATTCTCAATTAATTACTTAAATTAATTATTCTTAACCACTTATAGTAATTAACCTTTAATTACTTCATTAATTAATTAACTAAAATTAATTAAGTTAATCAACTATAATTAATTATATTAAACCTTAATTAATTACATTAAGTAATCACTTCATTTATTAATTATTACTAAATTAATCAATCTTAATTACATCATTAATTATATTAATTAATGACCCTTAATTACAACTTAATTATTAATTACTTAATTAAATTAATTACATTAAGTAATTAATCTTTATTTAAACAACATTTATTAATCACTCTTGATTAATCTCATCTAGTAATTAACTCCCCTTAATTACTTTTATCAACTAAATTAATTACTCCTGAATTAATTTCTTAATTAATCCCTTGATTAATTATTCAAAGTAATTAACTCAAATTACTTCTATTAATAAAATCATTTATTCAACTAATTACTTCCAGTAATTATCTTATTATTTACTTCCCTAAATAATCTTACTTTAATAATTACATTAAGTAATTATTATCAAATCATCTCTTGATTATTCTAAATTAATTAAACTTAATTAATTAATTTAACTAAATCAAATTAACTTCAATTAATTACAATAAGTAATTAATTCTTAATTACTTCCAATAAGTAATTACATTTAAACAAATTCTATAATTGATTATTCTTAAATTAATTTAACTAATTAATTATCAAAATTAATTCTATTAATTCATTATTTAATAACCCCTAGTTAATGACCTCATTAACTATTATTTAATTACTTTCCTTAAGTAATTAACTTATATTAATATTATTAATTCTAAATTAATAAATCTTAATAACCAATTTATTAATCTCTAATTACTAAATTAATTAAGTGTTAACCATAACTTAATTAATATTTAATTACTTATTAATTAATTCCTAACCATTAATTAATACTCTAATTTATAATCCCTAACTACAAATTAATCATCCCTAATTAATTAATCTTAATCATAAATAAATTAGTTTAAACCTTTAATTACCTATTTAATTAATCCAAATGATTAATTAATCAAATTAAATTAATTATCTATTAAATCTCCTAATAAATTAAATAAACACAAGTCTTTAATTATTTTAAGATAAACTTATTTTTATTGATAAACAAGTTATCATTAACCATTCATATTTGAAACATCCATTTCAAATCTACTTTTAAATTTCATTTTAAATTCTGTATTTAAAATGAATACCAATTTATTTTTAACTAAGTTTTTAAAACCAAATTAAAAACTTTTACTTATTAAAATTCTTATCTCTTATAAAAGAAATTTAAGTAGAGTTTAAACCAATTTCCTTTTTATTTTTAAACATTTAATTAAATCTAACTATCATTTAAAACCTATTTAAAACATATAAATTTATAACTTATTTATTTCAAATCTTTAAGATTCAAACCCAACTTGAATCTATATAGTTAAACTTGATTTAAATTCTTGTTTTAAAATTTCCTTTACAAATTTAAAATCAGTTTAAAGTTTTAAAAACAGACAGTTTTAAAAACCTGTCAACCCAAAAGTACTCGAGTCCAACCTAATCTGCTTCGAGTCGCAACCCTATCTTACCCGAGACACTCACGAACAAAACCAAGGAAAACCCGAGTAGCCTCACTGTCACTTGAGTCCAACACACCCAGCTCTAAATACTTCGAGTCGCCTCTCCCATTACTTCGAACATCACTCGGAATATCTCGAGAAAAACTCAAGTAGCCTCCCCTATTAATAACCAGACTACACCAGATACATCCTCGATCTCGTGCACGTGCACGGTCACCGGCGTCAACTCCGACCAACCTCGAGTATCTCCACAAGTCGACAATCCTTCCTATACCAGAATCCACCCTCTCGATCATCAAAACTGGAACGAAAACAAAATCGAGCCTAAAACCAAACCTGGAACCATCAGTTCGAATTCGCCAAAGCCTGTCAACAATCCTTCGTGCTCGCGATTCCGACCACCAGAGAAGCTAATTCTCTGGCCATGCCTTCGCCTATATCCAATCTTCAATTTCCCAAAAACTTGGAACACTCGATCCATCAACAAAGGCAAACGAATTGAATTCATAGCCTAACTTAAAACTAGGGCTACAGGAAAGAAACCATCACCGCGGCTACCAAAAAGATTTGCATCACCATCACCTATTTTTCCAAGCTTCTCTGATTACTCCTCTACCCACAAGAAGAATCCTGACCCTGCCGAGCCACTAGATCACCAGAGGCAACCCAGAACTTCTAAATTGATCAAACAAGAACTGCTGTTCCATTTCCTAACTAAAAATCATAATTTCTTTCTTAAAATTCATGTCTGGAGTTAAGGATTTAATTTATGATCCTCAATTGATAAATTAAATTATTTGAATTTTCACCTATATAAATCTTGCTCTGTTGATTTTTACCCAGAGCCATTTCAAGTATATTTTGTCTTTAAGTAAAAATTCTAAATTATACTTTATGATGAAATAATCTAATTTTGTTTAAATCTCAAATCCAAACCTAAACTAAATCAAGATGTAATGATTCTGAATCAAACAGAAGCTTCAAAACAAACATGCACACATGTTATACATCCACATAACAAATATTTCATTCATATAAAATCATACAAAACATACCACTTTCCAGAAATTAACATGCAACAGATGACAGACACTTTAACTTTAAAATAAGTGATGTTACTCATAGATTTGAGAAGGCAGAGTAGAGCATCTAATTGTTAACAGCATACACACTATAAATTTCACATCAGATTCTCATTTATATTTGCAATACTTATTCATTTCAATTATATTAGCATGCAAATCCTATTTTACTTTATGTTTTAAAAGTTACTCACCAGGCATAAACAGAGACAGATAAGGGTAGTTTAGCTTTTGAAAACTGGAATTGACTTAAGACTGGAATGCCTCATTGATTCAAAAACTTGAGTTGTTGGCTTTAAATTGCTTTAAATCTACATGCATGCTTTCAGGTTGAATCAAAGAATGCAGACAGTTTTGAACTGAGTTGTTTCCAGATTGAAAAATGCAGGCAGACAGATTTTTGAAGATGATGTAGAGCATCTCCTTTTTGCTTTGAACATGATTACAGATTTGAGAAAATGAAGGCTGCAGGCTGATTCTTTGATTTGGATTTTGGAAAAAGAATTACAGATTGAAGAATTTGGTTTTGAGGAGATGTTTACTGATCTCAGTTTGAAGCATTGATTTCAGGTTTTGAATTTTGGAAACTTGTTTACAAATTGTTGAATTTAATTTTTTTGGTTTGAGGCATTTGAATTTCTGATTTGTTTTAGATTTTAGTTAGAGGAAAGATTACTAATTTGTTTTTATCTTGGCTTTTGAAAAAAATGAAGATTAGAAAAAAATGGGAAATGAAGAAAGCATGTTTTTATAAGTTTAATTGATTTATTTAGAAATTAAAAGAAAAATAAAAAAAAATAAAAGGACACTTGTCACAAAGATTTGTTACTTAAATTACACATGTTAACATGAAGCTTAATATGATGACATTTGTATTTTTGCTTATTTTATTTATTTTAAAAGTAAATTAAACCTTTTTCTTTATTTATTTAAACACTTATCTATATATATCTATTTTAAAGAGAAACAAAAGCTAATTACATTTATAAATAAAAGTTTATACAAATATTATAATATCCAACAATTTAAATATTTATTCTTTTGAATTTCAAAACTTAAATTAAATTCAAATCAAATTAAATCCTAAGATTCAATTTAAAAATTAAGTTATATATATATTCATATACAACTACTTATCAATTTAAAATAACAATTCCATAGTCTTTAAAATCCATTCATATTTATAAAAATAATACATTATACTTATTATTTGGAAATAACATATTTGATACTTATTTAATTAGATTATTAAATTAAATTCAAATTTTATTATCAAAGATCATCCATATCAATTTAATTATTCAACAGATTATTAAATTGATATTGTTAAAATTTCCGGGATATTACATTCCTCCCCCCTTAAAATAATTTCGTCCCCGAAATTTAAACAAAGGTAATTTAATAATCTTATTAAAGATTTAAATTCAAAACACAAGCATCTACTATCATCCATATGCTAGCAACCATAGCAACCAAATCATTCAATCAAACAATTCTATCTATCTAGACTAAATTCTAGATAAAATTCCTCGAGTTTCCCCAAGTATATATATATACCGGAATACTCGCTCTACAAACAATCTAAACAATCAATACTACTAAACTATAAAGCTCCTACTCATCTATATCTACAGAACTAAACAGAATATCAGACTACAGACGAGTCTGACTCAACTACCAAACTTCCAGAACTGCTGATTCTACAACCAGAGATAGATCAAATACGTATTCCCTTAGAGATACGTAAAACTCAATGAATTCAAGTCATCCAAATTGACAATTCAACCAAGTAGACCAATTACTTATCCAAATCAGAACACAGACGAGATCCAAACATAACTCTACTTCACAACATCAGTAGATTCCAAACTTACTTCTCCCATCCAGAGATACACTCCAAACTGCTTTCGCTGCTCAACTCTGATATGAGGTAGGACACAAGCACAGACTGGACAACTCACTTCTAGAAATAAGGTTCACTGATCCATAAAGAAAACTCGGATACTCCAGCAAAACTTGAGTTGCTTTGCCAACTCCATCTCTAGGAAACATCCTTCCACTAGACTGAACCACCGGTATCACTCCTGGAATCCAAGTCGATAAGAAAACTCAACCTTCAGATGAGGACAACTTCTGACTTCTCTGAAGACATCCAGAAAAATTCTGACAACACAAGAGAACACTCAGCAATCACAAGTCACTTTTGCGATCAACCCAGCCTAATTCCAAAGAAAACTGTTCTTCTTTACCAATCAGAACAGCTCAACTTAACTCTCCAATCCATCGAAGAAATGGATCCACTCTACTGCTTCTGAACTTCACCTTCAGAAAAAAAACTGCTCAGCCAGAAAACTTCCTACCAATGCACAGAACACTCCGAGCTGCACTGCTGACACTGATGCCAAGGACTTCCTATTCCCAAGATCTTCGAGAAATTCGAACTCCAAACCAAACAGAAACACCGTGCTGAACTCAGCGACAACACCGAAACATTCACACTTCCTTAATCTTGTTCCAAAGAAAACATCTTCGGGAACATCCATCGTCACTGTATCTCATCATACAGCTACTATTACCTGAGGTATCAAGGTACCATCACTCGCTTCTGTCTCATCGACAGATCCAACTCTACTCATCCACACTTCAAAGATAAACTCCAAACCATTACAGTTTCCTTCGGAGATCGATGAAATCCTTCACCACAGCAAAGCTTACTCGAGACGGTATTGGGTCTACAGTCTCGACAGATACACTTCCAACCTCAACACTCAAACTCCTAATCCTAGATGATAAATTATTATCATCTCAACCAATCATTACAAATACCATATACATTTAAAATGATACTTTTTTATATAGAAATTATATTTGGGTAAAATTATTTCATCTACCTTTTTAAAACAATATTGTGTCTGTTGGCCTGGTCCAAGTGTTTAGAGATCCCTATCAATAACGTTAGCTACTCGTATTGACCAGAATCCATATACCACTCAACCGATCAATTAACACAATATAAAACCATTTTATATAACTAACAAATATGCGCTCTCGTATATATATATACACTCAAACAGGTTGCTACAGATCCTATCTCTAATGAACAATCCTTCTAAACCTAGGTATTCACTCAACCTAGTGCTCTGATATTCAATTAACCAAAAGCTTAGGCATTCGCTCAACCTATGCTCTGATACCACTGTAACAACCCGCCACTCATTCTACAGAATGACGAATCATTAATAAGAAAGAAAGGGGTGAGAAATAGAAAAGAAGAGAAAGAGAAAGAAAACAACACAAATACTCACAGCGGAAACGGAACAAAATATAATATATCATATAACTATTACATAGTATCATATACATCTATCAGAGTTACACAGATTACACATCATATACTAGACAGTTATAAACATCTGTCTAGTTATTACAACTCAATACAAAACAAAGATCTAAACAAGATCAACACAGCGGAAACTACTATCTATATCTACAACGCTGAAGCCTCCTGCTCCATTGCTCCTCCACAATTCGTCAAGACTAACCTAAATCCCTTGGCTACTCGTAAAATTTGAGTACCCAAGAGTTTATAAAACAGAAATAAACAACTTGGGTCAGACATGGGTCTGGTGTGAGTAACAGGTTAAACTTGCTTAACTTCAAAACCTTTTGAAAGAAAAGGTATCACGTAAGACTTCCCACACATAAACATGGGTAATTTTTTACCTTACGCTAACCAAAACATTTGATAGGAAATTCGATTGTATTATAATAGGGTCTAGGGTTTTCAAATAAATATGAAATAGCTGAAATTGTTACATTATTAAATTCCAGCATACTAGCCACAAAGTGGGTTATACAATCAAAACCGTAAGGGCACGTAGGAAGAATGGGTTTCCATCAATGGCAGGGCTACTGGGGTACCGCCCGTCACAGTACGTGGCCTAGATCACCGTACCGAGGAGTACGCCCGCTCCCCTGCAACACAAAGCCGGAACCATCCCTTACTGGATAATTCCGAACAAGATAACCCCGTAGTTGGCGCGACCAACCACACACTAAGCCGAATAAAAAGAAAAGGGACCTCTAGACAGGGATCTATCTTGCTCTCAGTGGGTGCTACCCACGAAGCCTTGCTGCACCTCCCCTGTTTTAGCCATTCCCGGTTGGTGAGGCTTGAGGTTACGATTACCTTTAATCAGAACATATCACTTAGAATGCTCATCGTCCGCCTGACGATGTGCTGAAAGCATTCAATCCATACAAGTTCGTTCCGGGTTCGAACGAAACCGAAGGCATTATCTCGTTACACTCGTTTTGGAATCACCCTCAGAGTTAACGACAATAACCCTTGCACTCTGAATCTTCATCTTCACTTGAGATTCACGACCTATCGTTAATTTGGATCGATGTGGTATTCGGGTCTCCAGACCTGGAAATCCGGTATACGGAAACCCGATCCCGGTCTCATCGAAATCCAAAGCGTATCTTTTAAGGCCAAGTTGTTTTAAAGGTTAAAACAATTCAATTCATTATCTTTATACACAAAGAAAGATAATTCCCAACAGATAATCAACATTATCAGATAATCCATACAATTCAACTAACATCCATATCATACAGCATATATCTCATCAGAGATATCAATCAATGTCAAGTATCCAATACTATCACCCATTCATAAGTAATGATTTATCATCTTAATTTAAATTGAATTAAATTAATTACTTCATTTTATAAATCCTTCTTACTTAACCATTAATTAATTACAAATTAATTAATTAATTATCCTTTAATAATTCATTTCAATTAATCATCTTGATTAATTATCTTTTAATTACATCCAAGTAATTTATTCTCAATTAATTACTTAAATTAATTATTCTTAACCACTTATAGTAATTAACCTTTAATTACTTCATTAATTAATTAACTAAAATTAATTAAGTTAATCAACTATAATTAATTATATTAAACCTTAATTAATTACATTAATTAATCACTTCATTTATTAATTATTACTAAATTAATCAATCTTAATTACATCATTAATTATATTAATTAATGATCCTTAATTACAACTTAATTATTAATTACTTAATTAAATTAATTACATTAAGTAATTAATCTTTATTTAAACAACATTTATTAATCACTCTTGATTAATCTCATCTAGTAATTAACTCCCCTTAATTACTTTTATCAACTAAATTAATTACTCCTGAATTAATTTCTTAATTAATCCCTTGATTAATTATTCAAAGTAATTAACTCAAATTACTTCTATTAATAAAATCATTTATTCAACTAATTACTTCCAGTAATTATCTTATTATTTACTTCCCTAAATAATCTTACTTTAATAATTACATTAAGTAATTATTATCAAATCATCTCTTGATTATTCTAAATTAATTAAACTTAATTAATTAATTTAACTAAATCAAATTAACTTCAATTAATTACAATAAGTAATTAATTCTTAATTACTTCCAATAAGTAATTACATTTAAACAAATTCTATAATTGATTATTCTTAAATTAATTTAACTAATTAATTATCAAAATTAATTCTATTAATTCATTATTTAATAACCCCTAGTTAATGACCTCATTAACTATTATTTAATTACTTTCCTTAAGTAATTAACTTATATTAATATTATTAATTCTAAATTAATAAATCTTAATAACCAATTTATTAATCTCTAATTACTAAATTAATTAAGTGTTAACCATAACTTAATTAATATTTAATTACTTATTAATTAATTCCTAACCATTAATTAATACTCTAATTTATAATCCCTAACTACAAATTAATCATCCCTAATTAATTAATCTTAATCATAAATAAATTAGTTTAAACCTTTAATTACCTATTTAATTAATCCAAATGATTAATTAATCAAATTAAATTAATTATCTATTAAATCTCCTAATAAATTAAATAAACACAAGTCTTTAATTATTTTAAGATAAACTTATTTTTATTGATAAACAAGTTATCATTTACCATTCATATTTGAAACATCCATTTCAAATCTACTTTTAAATTTCATTTTAAATTCTGTATTTAAAATGAATACCAATTTATTTTTAACTAAGTTTTTAAAACCAAATTAAAAACTTTTACTTATTAAAATTCTTATCTCTTATAAAAGAAATTTAAGAAGAGTTTAAACCAATTTCCTTTTTATTTTTAAACATTTAATTAAATCTAACTATCATTTAAAACCTATTTAAAACATATAAATTTATAACTTATTTATTTCAAATCTTTAAGATTCAAACCCAACTTGAATCTATATAGTTAAACTTGATTTAAATTCTTGTTTTAAAATTTCCTTTACAAATTTAAAATCAGTTTAAAGTTTTAAAAACAGACAGTTTTAAAAACCTGTCAACCCAAAAGTGCTCGAGTCCAACCTAATCTGCTTCGAGTCGCAACCCTATCTTACCCGAGACACTCACGAACAAAACCAAGGAAAACCCGAGTAGCCTCACTGTCACTTGAGTCCAACACACCCAGCTCTAAATACTTCGAGTCGCCTCTCCCATTACTTCGAACATCACTCGGAATATCTCGAGAAAAACTCAAGTAGCCTCCCCTATTAATAACCAGACTACACCAGATACATCCTCGATCTCGTACACGTGCACGGTCACCGGCGTCAACTCCGACCAACCTCGAGTATCTCCACAAGTCGACAATCCTTCCTATACCAGAATCCACCCTCTCGATCATCAAAACTGGAACGAAAACAAAATCGAGCCTAAAACCAAACCTGGAACCATCAGTTCGAATTCGCCAAAGCCTGTCAACAATCCTTCGTGCTCGCGATTCCGACCACCAGAGAAGCTAATTCTCTGGCCATGCCTTCGCCTATATCCAATCTTCAATTTCCCAAAAACTTGGAACACTCGATCCATCAACAAAGGCAAACGAATTGAATAGCCTAACTTAAAACTAGGGCTACAGGAAAGAAACCATCACCGCGGCTACCAAAAAGATTTGCATCACCATCACCTATTTTTCCAAGCTTCTCTGATTACTCCTCTACCCACAAGAAGAATCCTGACCCTGCCGAGCCACTAGATCACCAGAGGCAACCCAGAACTTCTAAATTGATCAAACAAGAACTGTTGTTCCATTTCCTAACTAAAAATCATAATTTCTTTCTTAAAATTCATGTCTGGAGTTAAGGATTTAATTTATGATCCTGAATTGATAAATTAAATTATTTGAATTTTCACCTATATAAATCTTGCTCTGTTGATTTTTACCCAGAGCCATTTCAAGTATATTTTGTCTTTAAGTAAAAATTCTAAATTATACTTTATGATGAAATAATCTAATTTTGTTTAAATCTCAAATCCAAACCTAAACTAAATCAAGATGTAATGATTCTAAATCAAACAGAAGCTTCAAAACAAACATGCACACATGTTATACATCCACATAACAAATATTTCATTCATATAAAATCATACAAAACATACCACTTTCCAGAAATTAACATGCAACAGATGACAGACACTTTAACTTTAAAATAAGTGATGTTACTCATAGATTTGAGAAGGCAGAGTAGAGCATCTAATTGTTAACAGCATACACACTATAAATTTCACATCAGATTCTCATTTATATTTGCAATACTTATTCATTTCAATTATATTAGCATGCAAATCCCATTTTACTTTATGTTTTAAAAGTTACTCACCAGGCATAAACAGAGACAGAGCAGGGTAGTTTAGCTTTTGAAAACTGGAATTGACTTAAGACTGGAATGCCTCATTGATTCAAAAACTTGAGTTGTTGGCTTTAAATTGCTTTAAATCTACATGCATGCTTTCAGGTTGAATCAAAGAATGCAGACGGTTTTGAACTGAGTTGTTTCCAGATTGAAAAATACAGGCAGACAGATTTTTGAAGATGATGTAGAGCATCTCCTTTTTGCTTTGAACATGATTCCAGATTTGAGAAAATGAAGGCTGCAGGCTGATTCTTTGATTTGGATTTTGGAAAAAGAATTACAGATTGAAGAATTTGGTTTTGAGGAGATGTTTACTGATCTCAGTTTGAAGCATTGATTTCAGGTTTTGAATTTTGGAAACTTGTTTACAAATTGTTGAATTTAATTTTTTTGGTTTGAGGCATTTGAATTTCTGATTTGTTTCAGATTTTAGTTAGAGGAAAGATTACTGATTTGTTTTTATCTTGGCTTTTGAAAAAAATGAAGATTAGAAAAAAATGGGAAATGAAGAAAGCATGTTTTTATAAGTGTAATTGATTTATTTAGAAATTAAAAGAAAAAAAAAGGACACTTGTCACAAAGATTTGTTACTTAAATTACACATGTTAACATGAAGCTTAATATGATGACATTTGTATTTTTGCTTATTTTATTTATTTTAAAAGTAAATTAAACCTTTTTCTTTATTTATTTAAACACTTATCTATATATATCTATTTTAAAGAGAAACAAAAGCTAATTACATTTATAAATAAAAGTTTATACAAATATTATAATATCCAACAATTTAAATATTTATTCTTTTGAATTTCAAAACTTAAATTAAATTCAAATCAAATTAAATCCTAAGATTCAATTTAAAAATTAAGTTATATATATTCATATACAACTACTTATCAATTTAAAATAACAATTCCATAGTCTTTAAAATCCATTCATATTTATAAAAATAATACATTATACTTATTATTTGGAAATAACATATTTGATACTTATTTAATTAGATTATTAAATTAAATTCAAATTTTATTATCAAAGATCATCCATATCAATTTAATTATTCAACAGATTATTAAATTGATATTGTTAAAATTTCCGGGATATTACACTAGTGATGTATTCTGATATTGTATTTGATTATTGTATTCGAGACATATGTTGTACCTTATTTAACTCTGAGATGTATATAGTAGCTTCATGAACTACTATCTTTTGTTTCCGTTGCATTTATTACTCTGTGTCTGTGATCTGTGTTCTATTTATTTAATGTATATGCTCAGTTTTGCCAAATTTAAATTAACAATTCGGTATTTTGAATTATTCAAGTCCGACATATGCGGATGCGAATAGTCTAAAATAGCGACAATTCGGTATTTATTTAATGTACATATTTATCACCGCTGGATAATACATAAATTAGTAAAATTCGATTTATCGAAGCTATATATGTGATAAGTTGTCCATAATATCACACCACCGGCTAAGATGATGTGTGAACATTCATATTCGAATTGTTCAACATTGATCTTTGTCTGAATTTACACCTAAGAGTCACACAACAGAACGATGAATACTCATACTACGACCTATTTTAGTTAATTATAATTATTATAAATTAATTAAATTAATTAATATTTATCAAATATTAATTATAAATTTTATTTATTT
Source organism: Allium fistulosum (assembly GCA_030737815.1). NCBI lineage: Eukaryota > Viridiplantae > Streptophyta > Magnoliopsida > Asparagales > Amaryllidaceae > Allium > Allium fistulosum. The sequence continues at coordinate 973,150,660 of CM060904.1, forward strand.
GCGCTGGTCTATATTAAAATAGTGCGTATATAAAAATTGTACATACGTATATCGATATACAATATCGATGTGCATTTGAACTAGATTTAAATGCACATGTATTTGGTCAGGCTTGAAGCACTAAGGAAGCCCAGATAAGCGGCTATAGTGATTGGTTATAATAGTTGTAAGGTTGAATATTGATTCAAAATGATGTGAAATAGTTTGAGAAAAAGGAGGATCTAGATCTCCTTTTTGCTCCTTAGTATTTATACTATTTAAATATCTCAAATCCCACTTTATTTTCTTTTGTTTTTGCTCCACGTAGACTAGAATTCCTTTTGCCATCCTCCTAAAACTTTCATGCTTTTAAAACATAAATTTAAATACAAATAGTATATCGGTGGCTGCTGCTTTCAAATCGTATAATAACCCATATTTTCGATCCTTATAAGTCGACATTAATACATCCAAGGTATTCATGTGCCGGACATCCAAGTGCAGGAAAGACGGATTATTGGGATGAAAGAAAAGAAAAGACAGATTATTTGGATGAAAGAAAAGAAAAGATAGAACAAAATCTCACAACGTGACGAGTAATATACAATATATAGTAGGACTTCACAAAAAGGAAACTGAAACTTTAATATACATATTATCATGAGAGCAAACTACTCTATCAGCAGCCTGGATAGTTATAACAACATGTCCTTACAACTACTGATAAATACAAACAAGAAAAAACAACAGAAGATAATAGAAAATAAAGGAGTACATCTTGGAGGCATCGAGCTCGTCTCTTGGAGCTCCAAAAGTGTTCAGCTAAATCAAAAAAATGTGCTCGTGCTGACCCGGGCGTTATGAGAAAAATAATACCCGGATCAGTCTGGTAAACCAGCGTGAGAAACAAAATCAATGAATTCTTAATGTTTTAGAATAAAGGTATCTCGTAAGACCATTCTACATATAAACACGGATGAGTGTTTACCTTATGATAACCAAAACATATTCTATAGAAAATCTAGTGATATTATAATAATATCTAGGGTTTAAAGTAAATTATGAATATAGCTGGAATGTTTGCATCTCACATTCCAACATAATTGGAACAACTAAGTCCATACGGTGCTTATTGGAAAATGGATTACATACAATGACAAGACTACGAGGATACCGCCCGCCAAAGTGCACCTTTAGAAAAAATGTACTATAGCCTCACATGGACCTCCTGCCAACATAGGACAGGCCTACCCCTTAAGGGATAATATCAAATATTTCATCACACTGATTGCTTTGCAACCTTTTCCTAAGAGCTCTCCTATACACCAAAATTAATACACACACACATATCTAGAAGGGTGATGACAATACCCTAATAGGTGTGACCCACTAGCCCTGATGCATATCCTCTGTTTTAATCATTCCCGGTTGATGAGGCTACGTTTTACCTTTCTATATAGCTATCCCACTTGGAATACTGACACTACCCTCTATGCGACAATGCAATGTCAGCATTCATCCGTACAAATTGTTTATGATATGAACAAATCAAAGGCACTACTTTCACTACATCCATTTTGGAGTCACCCTCAAGTTTAGTAGCACGTAGCCCTTGCACTTCAAGGGCTCTGTCTTCGATTCTATCATCTTCAAGATGTCTTCAATTCGAACATTTGAGTTGGTTCAAAGTGTTCGGATAATTCATGTTTATCTAACCTAGGTCTGTTCGATCCAACATTCGATAGCTTCCATAAACTCAACTCCGGTTCTTTGGAAATTAGAAGACAATACATAAAGCGGGGATCACCCCTAACTGTTAAGTGGACGGATTTTCTTACCAGTTCTCCTTAAAGAGAGATAGTTGAATTCTGGGCATGTTTGATCAGTGATGGAGTTAAACTTAATCCCCCATCGTATGCATGCTGTTCTGGGACTAAGTTCTTCCTTCTAATTTCAACTATCTTTTTCAGAAATCTAGCTAAGTCTCGATTGTTGAATATGCTAGTATATGATTTTTGTTTGATGATAATAAACATATATATTCATTTAAATGTACTTGGTATTGTACTATTTTATTTTTCACATAATTAAATAAATATTTGTTGAATAAAATAAATAACACAAAATTTTAATTCAAACGGATATTTTATTCAACCAAATATTTATTTCAATTTTGAATAATAAAAATTTGACCTCTCACTATATATATACAATTTTTGATTACAATACAATTTTGATTACATCATAATTTATCATTTACATTAGCACCTCACTACATATCACTCATTCACTCATAATTGTTCTTTAACTCTATTCCAGATTGAATCCAACATCTGAGCGATTTGTAAAATAAAAGCTAACCCGGTAAAATTAAAAAAAAAATTTGTAGTGTAAAATAAAATGATTTTTGAAAATGTTATTTGCCTCAGTTATTTGGGTTGCTCGTCATCATTTAATTTTGAATTCATCAAACACGAACAACTTGTGACATGCACAGCGTATCACTGTACATGCCATAAGGCCGTGCACACCAATGTACACTTGATAAAATTATAGAGACAGGTGAGCACAAGGTTAAACCCATTCAAAAGCCAGGTTCAACTCAAGTGAAATACAAAAAAATCACGATGTTAGCACAAGGTCAAACCCGAGCTATAAGCTGGATTCAACTCAGGTGCAATACAAAATTGTCAAGTACAAGTGACTCGACGCACAAGAAACAAAGAATCCAAAACCAGACATCATCATCAATGGATCAAAATACAACTATACTCAGACTCAAGTACAAAATGTGCAAAATCGATGCAACAGTGGTGAACAAGACATAAACGAGGCATGCACAAGCAACTCACTACACAATGCAACATGCTCAGGTCAAAATGAAAATGTTCATATGACAACATCTCTACCAAGAAACCAAACAGACATATATACACATTGATTATGTACAAAATGTACTGTGAAGCATGGTCAAACCAGACTTCAATGATTATGTACAAAATGTACAAAATATATACAAAGACTCTAAGCCTGCAAGCATTTCAGACTCAAAGAATAGGAATTCAAGATGAATGCATATACATCAATGGTGAATTAAATTGAACAAGACTTGTATGCCACACATGAACCAACAACTTGATAATGCTCCATATAAAACCAGAAAGACTCAAGAGGCACAAGAATATATATGTATACATGTTTGTATGTGCACCGTTTCTAACGGCTAGCTTAATGAACAATACAAATGATCATGTGACAGCAGTGCAGTGAAACCAGAGGCAACAGCAAGCTAATGATCAAACAAAATGAAACCAGACTACACAATGAACACATGAGTCAATGCTATAGAGACCACACCCAAATGTACGTGAACACAATGAACATTCAATGGTGAAGCAACTCGAGCTAGCATATCATATATAAAACAAGCACCAGATGGTACATAAGTTAATGGCAAAATCATCAAAATTTAGTGGGAACCAAACATGAATGTAGACAACAACTATACATGAAGACAACAAGTTTACATGACAGTAAAGTATGAATGCCACGACTCCAGAGGAACAAGTGTGAACATGAATGCAGCCATCACTGTAACTCAAAAGGTCAAAAAAACATGAAGACTCAAATGTATCAAGACTTCAAGCATGCACACACACACACATAGTTATATATATATATATCGAAGCAGTGCAGACAAATGTACATAGGCAGAACAAGTACACACACAATTCAAAACATCACAACTACAAGCATATTGATATACAACAGAGAAAACTGCAGTGTAACTCGAAGATAAATTCGAGCTAGTATATCAGAGATGTGTGGATACAAGAAAACGGCAAACAACAGACTTCAAATCATGGAACAACAGTAACAAAAATAATATAACAAATTCGAATGATGACAGAAGAAGCCGTGGGTCAAAAATCCAAGCAGCAATTTATCAAATCAAAGTCAAGTTTAAATGCCAGAAAATCAAGCCGTGGTGGCAAAGAAAACGAAAGTCAGAATCAAACAAGCCGTGAAAATCAAGTAACGAAGATATACGAATTGAACAAGTCAGTACAAATCACCATCATTCAAGAATAATCGAATGGTCAGCACAAAAATTATCAGACGAATTCAAAATTAATTCGAACGAAATTATAGGTAATCGAACCCTATATAAACCCTTAAACATCATCGGCAATAATTCATTCGAGTTCAAGCAACAACAAAGGGGAATAAACATTCAACTCGAATCAAAGTCGAGTACAGTATAAATTGAAAAAGGAATGAACGTACCAATTTATGCAACAATCGAACTCGACTTGATTGAAGCAGCCGTGCACAAATCGACAAAGTAGCAACGTGAAAACATCACTGAAGTCGGCGGTTCTAATTTATCAAAAACCCTAATTTTGAGCAAAAGAAAAGAGGAATGAACGCCATTATTTTTCAAACAAGGGATACAGGCCAGGCTATAAAAAGGAAGGAAGGATATAAGCCGAACAGTTAAAAGGAGAAAAGGATATCTCATTCTATTTTAAATTAGGCCGACTTTTATCTTGGGCTTCAAATTTTAAATTAGGGTTTTGTTGTTTTTAAATTGCCTTTTATTTTGTAATTTACTTTTAATCTTTTGTAATTTCTAGTCATGTGACTAGGGGACGAACTACGGGTGTGTAGTTCGAGAATTCGCAACTCAGTGGCTGAGTTGTGGCAGGGTTTTGAGCATAGAGTTAGGTTAGTCGATAGCGGGTGTCACGAGTTTACGTGTGTAAGCATCTAACTACTAAATTTCTAGTAGAAACCTTGGGGGCAGCACGTAGGCAGGGTTTTGCTGAAGCTGGGTAAATCTGTGTTGTTCTATTTCGGCATTTTTTATTATTCAGCTATTATCTGTGCTGCTATTATTCTGGTATTAACAGTGCTGTGATTATTTTATATACTTCCGCATTAAAATTTTATAATTAATAGTATCATTCACCCTCCTCTAGGGTGAAATTGATCCTACAAGTGGTATCAGAGCTAGGAACAAAAGCCAAATTTTTGATTTTTCAAAAACCAATTTTTGTTTTAAAAGTTTGAATTTTTAAAATGGTTTCTTTTAATAATGATTTTGCTGAGGGTCAATCCATAGTTAGACCACCAATGTTCAATGGTGAATATGCTTACTTGAAAAATAGAATAAATTTTTTTCCGAAAACCATTGATGCTTGGAATATTGTTGAGACAGGATATAGAGCACCAACTATAGTTGTAGATAATTAGGAAATAGATAAACCAATGGATCAATGGACATATCTAGAAAATAGATTGCAGAATGCTAATGCTAAAGCTAAAGCTATGAATTCTATTATCTGTTCATTAGATCAAATTGAGTTTAATCGTGTCTCACATTGTCTAACTGCGCAGGAAATATGGCACACACTCTAAGTGACTCACGAAGGAACGTCTCAAGTCAAAGAATCTCGCCTTGCCATGCTTAGTAGCGAATACGAGAACTTCACAATGGCCAAGGATGAAAATATCAAAGAGATGTATGGATGACTTTCCAATCTCGTATACAAATCAAAAGCTTTCGGAAAAATAATGATTTGGAAAATGAACATAAAATTTCAAGGCAAATGAAAATTCTAATTGCAAAAGGTGTTTGAACCATGAGAAAGAATTTGACCATTTTAATGAAAACTTTCAAAAGTTAGAGAACGAAATTTCAATTCGAGAGGAAAACAAAACTGAGTTGATTTGTAAAAATAATATTTTTCAAAAAGAGTTGGATAACTTTAAGAAGTCAGAAATTTCTAAATGTGCGATTTTTGAAAAGAAATTAAATGAGATCAACGAAAATTTCAAACCCTTGAAAAAGAAAACATGATTTTGAGAAAATCTAAAATTAATCGATTAAATCATGAGTTTGAAAAGGAGATTGAAAAAATCAAGGATTTTGGAAAATTTGAATTTAAAAAACTCCAACTCTTTGAAACTGAAATGCTTGAAATTGAGAATAAAATTAGAGAGCTTCAAAATGAAAATATGCAATTAAAAATGAATAGTTTTGAAAAGAGAGATAGTACCATTAGTTGTTGTTCGAAGCTAATAAATGAAAATAAACTTTTAAAATCCAAAGTTAATAAACTTGAGTTGGTTACTCGGAAATTTTTCACTAGAGATAAATCATTTAATATACTCTTAGAAAATCAACTCTTCGAGAATAAAAGGAATGCATTTGGATTTGCAAAAGTGTCAAAATATGAACAATCAACTAATAACACTGTTAAAGGGAAAAGTGTGAGACCCAAACATGAGAAAACCATTTCAATTTGGGTTCCAAAAGGCACAAATATAAAATCCCTCAAAGTCAAACAAATCTGGGTGCCGAAAGGAGCATATATAAATAGTTTTGGGTCTCCACAAACTTATTATTCAAAATCTATTCCCACTAACAACCATGGACCTATAAAAACAAATAGGTCACAAAAATCTTCTCTCGTGTAGGTATGGTGGCAGGCTAAGGAACAACAATAATGTTACCTAGATTCTGGCTGTTCCAGACACACAACGGGCATCAAATCAAAGTTCCTTAGCTTAGTATAAAGGTAGCAGAATCACAATGGGCAACAATGAAATATTATTGGTAAAGGTAAAATAGGTAATGGTATATATATATTAAACGATTTATTAAATGTGATAATCTGCACCATAATCTCAATTAAATCAACCAATTATGTGATAAAGAAATGAATGATGATATTGATTCTGACTTATTCAAAATTGTTGGCCAATTATATTTTTATGCCGAGAACACTTTAAAAATCTCTATAGTCTTTGAACTACTTCATATAGATTTGTTTGGACTAATGATGGTGTTTTATTGATTGCTGATTACTCATGATACAAGTGGATATATTTGTTTATCTTATCTAACACTATGTTCACTGCTTATTTATTTGCACGGTTTCAATTCAAATTCAAAAGAATTTCATTGTTAAAAATGATTTTATGATATTTTGCTGCACACTTCACGGTCTAATCTATAACATTCATCCAATTAATGATAATCTTGAGTCAAAGGGAAATTCGGATGCGGAACACACTGGTAATCTAGTTGATAGAAAAATTACTAATGGAAAGAGTTGTATGCTGAGACATTCATTAGATGCATCACATTTTCAACGAAAATATTTACATATTTTTCATTTCAACTATTTTCAAATAGCAGACATTTTTTCTTTTATAAAACCCCTTCCATAAAATCGTTCTGTTGACCTTATTTCAGATTAGTCATTTTAGAAAATTTGATTCTATGATTATTTTTTGACTTGATTTTAAATGACTACATTAACTAGTCTGACTCCCTACTGATTATCGAAACGATAAATAGTGATTGAAAAAGTGATGAGTGTTGATATTTATTATATATTATAACTTGAGACAGTATAATTAGTAAATTTCTTCAAAAATTTAAACAAGAGTTATAAAAAAAATTGTTGGTAAAATTTCCATGACCATCTCTAATTCTATCATATTTCAATCGACCATCACTCGTCAAAATCCAATATAGTAAGTCAATATGTGGTATTTTAAACGGGAAATCATTCGTTTTTCATTTTATTATATTTTTAGCAAATAAAAACATCCAAAGTATTCACTCTCATTTAAAAGTACTCACGGTTATGCATGGGTGAATTACTTGGAATTTTTGATTATGTGCTTCCATGCTCATTTAAAAGTCCTCACGGTTATGCATGTATGGAACGCATATCAAAATTGATTGATTAAATAGACAAGTTGATTCTAATATCATTTAAAAGTCCTCACGGTTATGCGTGGTTAGAAGACACTTGAATTCATTTTTAAAAAAAAAATTGGGAATACAACTAATCTCATTTAAAATTCCTAACGGTTATGCATGGTTAGTAGATATTCAAATTCTTGATATTAATATACCACAAATAGGCACAACTATATGGTTTTATATGATGACATCATCCCTATCATTCTGAAGTGGAATATGCGTCAAACAGAGTATTTATGATTTTTATTTGATTTTTTATTGAAATTTAATATTTATACCCGATTGAGTATTAATGTATTAATGTCTATCACTTTATCTCTATTTTTCTAACACTATTACTCTTTTGCTGATAATAAAAGGGGGAGAGAAAAGTTAAGATTTTAGAAAATAAAGGTCAAATATTTTACTTTGTATTTTCTATTTGCATCTAGGCTCATTTGCATATTTTTTTTCATGCATATATGAAGGGGGAGCTTGGTGTAGAGAGGGAGCATTCAAAAGGGGGAACAAATAGAACCTATCAATGATCAAATACATTTAAGAAATTCAAAATCTTAAATATATGTTTGTTATCATCAAAAGGGGGAGATTGTTGAATATGCTAGTATATGATTTTTGTTTGATAATAATAAACATATATATATATATATTCATTTAAATGTATTTGGTATTGTACTATTTTATTTTTCACATAATTAAATAAATATTTGTTAAATAATATAAATAACACAGAATTTAAATTCAAACAGATATTTTATTCAACTAAATATTTATTACAATTTTGAATAGTACAAATTTGAGCTCTCGCTATATATATACAATTTTTTATTACAATACAATTTTGATTACGTCATAATTTATCATTTACTTTAGCACCTCACTACATGTCACTCATTCACTCATAATTGTTCTTTAACTCTATTCCAGATTGAATTCAGCATCTGAGCGATCTGTAAAATAAACACTGATGCCGTAAAATTGAAAATAAAATATTTTTGCAGTGTAAAATAAAAAAAATTTGAAAATGTTATTTGCCTCAATTATTTGGGTTGTTCGTCATCATATAATTTTGAATTCATCAAACACGAACAACTTGTGACATGCACAGCGTATCACTGTACATGCCACAAGGCCGTGCACACCAATGTACACTTGATAAAATTACAGGGATAGGTGAGCACAAGGTCAAACCCAATCAACAGCAGTTACAAAAATAATGTAACAAATTCGAATGATGACAGAAGAAGCCGTAGGTCAAAAATCCAAGCAGCAATTTATCAAAACAAAGTCAAGTTTAAATGCCAGAAAACCAAGCCATGGTGGCCAAGAAAACGAAAGTCAGAATCAAACAAGCCATGAAAATCAAGTAATGAAGATATACGAATTGAACAAGTCAGTACAAATCACCATCATTCAAGAATAATCGAATGGCCAGCATAAAAATTATCAGACGAATTCAAAAATTAATTCGAACGAAATTATTAGGAATCGAACCCTATATAAACCCTTAAACATCATCGGCAATAATTCATTCGAGTTCAAGCAACAACAGAGGGGAATAAACATTCAACTCGAATCAAAGTCGAGTACAGAATAAATTGAAAAAGGAACGAACATACCAATTTACGCAACAATCGAACTCGACTTGATTGAAGCAGCCGTGCACAAATCGACAAAGCAGCAACGTGAAAACATCACTGAAGTCGGTGGCTTCTAATTTATTGAAAGCCCTAATTTTTTAGCAAAAGAAAAGAGGAACGAACGCCATTATTTTCCAAGCAAAGGATACAGGTCAGACTATAAAAATGAAGGAAGGATATAAGCTGAATAGTTAAAAGGAGAAAAGGATATCTCATTCTATTTCAAATTGGGCCGACTTTTATCTTGGGCTTCAAATTTTAAATTAGGTTTTTGTTGTTTTTAAATTGCTTTTTATTTTGTAATTTACTTTTAATCTTTTGTAATTTCTTGTCGTGTGATTAGGGGACGAACTATGGTGGTGCAGTTCGAGAATTCGCAACTCAGTGGCTGAGTTGTGGTTGGGTTTTGAGCGTAGAGTTAGGTTAGTCGATAGCGGGTGTCGCGAGTTTACGTGTGTAAGCGTCTGACTACTTAATTTCTAATAGAAACTTTAGGGGTAGCACGTAGGCAAGGTTTTGCCGAAGCTGGGTAAATCTGTGTTGTTCTATTTCTGCATTTTTTATTATTCTACTATTATCTGTGCTGCTATTATTCTGGTATTATCAGTGCTGTGATTATTTTATATACTTCTGCATTAAATTTTTATAATTAATAATATCACCCTATTCACCCACCCTCTAGGGTGAAATCGATCCTACATCGATCGCCATATAGGTTCTAATAGGATGATTCATTTCCAGAAATCGGACGATTTAGATAATCTTATCGCACCATTTTCTATTTTTACACTTCCGGTGAACCTAAAAAGAAAATTTCCGCTTCTCTTTAGACAACGGATCCGTTATCGATTTTCAATTGATAATGGGTAAGTTCCCAAAGAGATAATCTTAAAGTACGACATGATTCGTTTTTCTAGCATGAGCGAGCTATTTACATAGGATGGTCCATTCATGGTGTACGGGTTACTGGATTCACTTTGGATAGATAACATATTGCACCTGCCTCGGTCAATGCTTAGAATCTGTTTGGTCAACACATCAACTTCCTTCGGATTCTGAATGTTGGTCACATGGGAATTTAATAAAAAATAAAATATACCTGAACATATTGAACTTCGAGTTTTAATATTTAAAATGAAACGTCGGTCACCCCGCCTTAGACTCGTTAAAGGAACATCTACACCTTCAGAGGCTGGATCCCAACTACTCCAGTATCTCCTATTGCTCCTGTCAGGCCAACTCAGTCTATTACATCAAAATGTTATGGCCTACTAATCCCCGCAGGCCCTATACTCGGATAATTACCACTAGGAATAAGAATTCTGGACAACCTGCCAGAACAAGTGCCCTCGGTTCTCATAGCTAGAGCGCTTTAAAATATATGTCTGCAGCATGGCATCCTAGAAGATGACATACTCTTGTAGTCAAGAGCTAAACTTACATATAACCCTCTGCCAAACTTCACCCTTGTATTCGCTATATGTGTTGAGGCAGTGCCATGCCAACGTTTAATCGATTCTTGATGGTGGTGTTACAAGAACTTGGATTGGCATCATTCCAAATACATCTGAATGGTTATGCACTCTTAAGTTCACTATATGTCATGTTCATTAATAGAATTAATCGGCCTTTTAGACTTAATGAGCTAACTCATCTCCTTCAGTTCAAAAGGAAAAGAGACTGTCCCCTTCATGATTATTTGAAGCTTGGAAGGGGTGCAAGTTGATTGAGAAACTTCACAATAAGCACTTAGCTTTCAAGAATGAATACTTATTCATTCAATGTCTAGAGGGATTCTACCTTCTCTGGCTATTAAGAAGTAAGCTTATATCTTTTGGCTCTCGCCATACTAGAGGTTCCAAATCTCTAACTTGCTAAATATTTCATTGTAGACAATCCAGCTCGAGACGGCAACGATGAGCACAAAGCAATGCTCGATACCTTTTAGGTAATGAGAGCTTCCCAACGCTACGTAGACTTCCTTCTAGCTAATGAAAATCTCCAGACATACGGCTTGCTTCACCCATGAAGATCCATTGTGGCCGAGTTCCTGCCCTAAGCGATTCTAGAATGTGAACTCGCTCCTCTTCCCCATCTCATAGTTCTGACGAGAATTCTCACACAGATATAGTTGGTCCGTCGGATGAAGTACAACCCGAAGAAGCTCTCCTGAATTTAAGGTCGATTTTCCTGTCAAAAAAATACCCCGAGGGATAGAGCTGAAACGAGTAGAATGCCCCCAATCCTAGAGGAGAGAGAGAGAGGAAACAACTAATGATAGTAGAGGAGAGGGAAGAGGCTTCAGATGTTGATGACGACAGTGATTTTTACACCACCGAAGAAGGGGATGAGTCCTGTGGTGACTGGACATAAGCCCCGATCTCCCTCACTCTCCTCTTCCAGAATAGCTAATTACTGAAACAATGAGTCATGAACTACGTATTTTACCTCCTTCAAAGCAGTTAATTACCGAGACTTCTCAAGAAATCAAAGGCCAAGTTAGGGAACCCTTGTTGGAGACATAATACACTTACGTCCTCTAAGAGATGTCTCCATTAATCTGAGCAAATTTGAGGACTTCACAGTCAGCGATATTATGGGTGAGAATGGTTTAGATATCACCCTATCTCTAGGTGATTCCACAAATGAAGGTGAAGAGAATCTAACCTTGAAACCATTCTGATATGGTGGGTAGAGTATATAGTGGATCACCGGCCCTGCACACTCCACTTAGGATAAGATCACAGACACACATTCCTGCATTGAATATTATTTTGAAGTTTCGAAATTGATTCCATTCTTGTCCTTATTTCAGGTACAATGGGTCGTGGACTCTTCAGTAAGCTCTATCAATACTCTAGCTCTGAAAAAGATCGAACTCCAGATCCAACTCAGCGTCCTCACCATGAAACTGATGAGGAGGGAAGGAAAAGGAAGAGTAGAGAGGCTAATGACGAAGCTCATCGTGCGGAGAGAGATCGTGAGAGGGGGAGAAGAGAAGAAGGCATAATGAAGGTGAACCCTTCGGTGATATTCACCAGCGCCATAGGGACTCCTATGATCTCCATGGGCCTACAACATCCATCACTCCTCCCCACATCGAGGTTTAAATTGCCGCCCTGCAAGAAATCATGTCTTCTCGAGCCATTACTACTACTGCTGGCCCTACTCTTTCTAGCCGTGTCGAGAAGTATACACTTTCGTCGGGCCCAACTCTCCTTCAGGTTGTTTACCCACACTTGTTGCTACATGTGGTTAAGTTCGATTAGACTATAAAACTCACAAATAGAGTTGCCGCTCTTCAACATCTTGAGACAGTCCATGAGAATTTGGAAGCTATGTTCGAGTGGCAACATCTTGTCTAGGCTCTTTCTAATGTGAATTGAGCTAACTAACAGTGGATTCTTTCCTTGAGGTAGAAAGGGATGAATATAATAAAATAATCAAGGATCGTGATGATGGAATAGCTTAGCCGAAGATAAATAGAGATGTCGCCTAGAAGGGAAAGACTACAAGTGATAAATTACTGAAATAAGTGACCCAGGCCAACGAAAGAGCATGCCTTATGATTAAAGATTAGCTTAGAGACACTCATGAGGAATCATTTAAATTGAAAGAGCGAGTCATTGAAGAGAAAATGCCATCAAGCCCGGGGTTTGGATCATCGCTAAATAAACTAAAGAACTCACTCAGCTCGATGAGGAGAATGCTAAATTGGCCAAAGAGAAAGAGAAGATTGAATCTAACAAGTTTCCAATCGAGAAATCACTTGGTTACTTACGGGAACTTGCGGAACTACAAAGAACACATGAAGACATGATGATTCAGATGGATATCGTATTACACTTCTATGCTTATACCATCATGTATAAGAGGAGCTTGAAGTGGCTAGGAGATAACTGCCCTAGGACTTTGTCCATCGTTTGGGAGGAAGTATTGATCACGTCTGAGCAAGCCGAGGACATGCGCTCTAAGGAGGAACTAATGGCCGCCTACCTCAGTTCTAAAGACATGGACTTTCTTGCGGCTGGTTGAGAGATTCTAAAAGAAGAAAGGGAGAATGCCACTGCCGAGGCTTTCATTGGCCTGAGTTCTTAGGATCAAGGTGAGACATCCACTTCCAAATCTCAAGATCCAACAGCGACCATTTTTGTGTCTACAGGGGTCAGTTCTGCAACTGCCCACACCCTTCCAGCCGTTGAAGCTTTGCATAAGCCATATCTTCCTCTTGTTATTAAGAGACCTACTGAATTGGAAACCAACGAAGGGGGATTTGAAGTTGAAGTTCACGATCAAACTTCTAGCTTAGGTATTTCTCTCGTTCCTCTACTACTCCAAAAGCTTTAGTTCACTCCAGAGTCCTTCACTAAACTATACAACTGTGTTTTCCAACTTGTAGGTCAATTGTCTCTCCCGCCTCTTCCTCTAACTACCCAAGGCTAAGGAGCCACCACAATCTTCACCGCTTCCACCACTATCCCCATAGCGGTTTTAGGTTCAATTCCAGTTACGAGCTTCGGCCCTATATAGGACTCTAAGAAGATAGGAGCATTGTAGAACCTGAAGGATCTCTCCATGTCTAAAGAAGAAGATATGACATTTACATGTGGATCGAAGTCGACTGACAAGGAGATGATGGAAGAGAGACTTAAAAAGGAGAAGGAGGAGTAGCAAGTGAAGAAGGAGACAGAAAGGGTCAAGCGAAAGATTCCAACTACAATCAATCTTCGAGAGCCAGAGGATGAAGGCACGACCATTGGAAGATTTGAGGGGTATGACCCTGCTACAGGAGGAGAGTTTGTGTAGTTAGAGAGCGGCATTACCCCTAGCAAGGAAAGCAAGAGAAGGTTCGAAGTTGAGGCTCGTTCGGGCAAGGTCAAGAAAGGTAGCCAAAGTGGAAAGAGAAGGAAGACTCAGTAGCATGTATGCTGGTTGAGCGTTCTTCATTTTGTGTCAGTGTATTTATTGAATCTATATTTTTCCTTTTATTTTGAGTCTGAAACTGGCCGATACTATGCGCATATGGCTTCCCTTCTTTGTTCATGTACATAAAAGATATTAGTAAATGAGAGATTATCTTTTTTGTTGTAATCTCTCTTGCATACATTTCCTGCATTTTATGTACTGCTACTTAGTGTTATTTATTTACGTAACTCTATGCATGTAAATAATATTCCTACATTTATTTACCACAACTTTGTTTGTAGCTGCCAAAATACATTTTTTGCCACCATAAAGCTATAATACGCCCCAATCTTAATTTCTCTGTGGCTATTTTCGTTTAGGTATAATTATGCTCGTTTTGCTCAAGTATTGGTGTATGTGCACTAGTCCACAGGGCTGGTCACTCTAGATGCTAAATCCAAGCACTTATTGAGTGGCCAGGTATTTCGAGCAATTCGTTTGCTTACTTCTAGTCTATCTTGCCTAATAATTCCTAACTCTGGTAACTTGTGACTAAGTTGCTTGATTCCAAGCATTCGGTTCTTGATGTTATCGATTCTTTGACTGTGATCAACCTCCTCCAAGTTCACATCATCAGTTAATGCTAACCTGGATGTTCATGTTGGAAAGATGCGTTATCATGGTTTTCGTTATAACAAATTCTGCCAAGTTTAGTGTTGAGTTCCTGTTCATGCATTAATTTCTATCTTCCGAAACTTGTACACGAACAGCTCAAGTCCTTGGATTTTTCTTCGACATCGCCTACCTCTGAGCCTCGGTTTATTTCTTTTCTAACCACTTATTTATAGGCGATGTAAAGTTCCAAAAATTATGAGTTGATGTCTCAACCAACTTGGTTGTTTGCAGTTTCCGAGCGTTGTCCAGGCAACATCAGTACTTTAAAATATAGGGATCAATTTTCACAATCGATTAGGTGGTTTGAGTCAAATTTCCCCATTGACTCCGCGGCTTTGAACCTTCCCAACATTGCTGGAGCAACATCAGTTCTCAAAAGGTTTGGATCGATTTCTCCATCGATTCGACAGTTTGTGTCGATTTTCCCCGTTGACTCGGCGGCTTTGAATCTTCCTTATGTTGCTGGAGCAACACAGGTTCTTAGAAGGTTTGAATCGATTTTCGCCATCGATCCGACAGTTTGAGTCGATTTTCTCCATTGACTCGACGGCTTTGGACCTTCCCGACATTACCAAAGCAATGTTAATTCTAAAAAGGCTTGCCTTGATTTTCCATGATGATCCAACTGTTTGAGTCAATTTTCCTTGTCGACACGGTGGTTCCGAACCTTCCTGAGGTTGCCAAAGCAACACCGGTTCTCAAAAGGTTTGGATCGATTTTCCTACTTTGATCCGGCAGTTTGAGACTATTTTCTCCTTCAAGTCGGTAGTTTTGAACCTTCTCAACATCGCTGGAGCAATGTCGGTTCTCAGAAGGTTTGGACCGATTTTTACCGTCGATCAGGTGGTTTGAGTCGATTTTGCCCATCGACTTGGTAGCTTTAAACCTTCCCGACGTTGCCGAAGCAATGCCAATTCTCAAAAAGTTTGAATCGATCCAGTGATTTGAGTCAATTTTCCCTACCTACTTGGTGGTTCTAAACCTCCCTGATGTTGCTGAAGCAACGTCGGTTCTCAGAAGGTTTGGATCGATTCGATGGTTTAAGTCGCTTATTTCCCATCGACTCCACAACTTTGAACCATCCCGATGTTGTCGGAGGAACATAAATTCTTAGAAGGTTTGGATCGATTTTCCCTGTCGATCCAGCGGTTTAAGTCGATTTTCCCCATTGACTCGATGGCTTTCTTAAAAGAATGTTGTTCCATTGGTTGAAGATGCCAGCTTTATTGGTAAAATGAAAGGAAAAGGCAAATCATGCCTATTCACAATGCCCCCAATGTCCCTGGATGACTTATTCCTGAGAATAGAAAATACATAGATACGTATCAAATGTATTAGTACCAAAGATAGTTGTTGTTCCAAGCATGTGGAATCGGGATTCCATCGACCGTTGCTAGCTCGAATGTTCTGTCTCCAAGATTTTAGTCAATTATATAGGGTCCTTCCTAGTTCGAGCCAAGAACTATTGTAACTAAGAAGATCCATTTCAAGACGAGATCTCCTACTTCGAAGGTGTTGTTGCAAACCTGGAGTTCAAATGTCGAGCCACTCTCTTCTGGTGAGCGATGGTCCTTATTTCAGCTTCCTCCCTCTTCTCGTCAATCTGGTCAAGAGAGACCCAAGAAGTAGTTGCTCATTCTATCATTGATCGAAGCATCTTCTACAATAAGAGGGGAGTTCTATTTCCACTGGTATCATAGCTTCTGAACCATATTCCAAAGCGAACAGTGAGTGTTTGGTCGTAGATTTGTGTCATTCTGTAAGCTCAGAGTGTAAGCGGAAGCTTATCAACCCAATTTCCTTTAGCTTTTGGAAGCCCCTTCTTTATGGTGGATTTTATGATTTTTTTCACTGCCTCCACTTAGTCGTTTGCCTCCAGATGTGATACCATGGAAAAGCTCTTCTCTATCCCATAACGCTTGCAGAAGTCATTGAAATTAGTGCTCTCGAATTGCATTCCATTATCTATGTTGATTTTCTATGGTACTCCAAACCTGTAAATAATATTTTTTGTTACAAAGTTAATTACTTTCTTGGTACTGATTATGGAAAGAGGTTCTTCTTCGGCCCATTTTGTAAAGTAATCGACATCAACAATAGCTTATTTAGCTCATCCTCTTACTATGGTAGTACACTGATTAAATCGATTCCATGGATCACAAACGGCCATGGACTGACCATTTGCGTAAGTTCTGAAGATAGGGCTCTCGAAATCTTCGCAAACCTCTGACATCAATCACACTGCCTAGTGTAGTCTGCAGCATCTTGGTTTATCGTCGGCCAAAAATATCCATAATGAATAGCCTTTTTGGCCAATGTCTTCCCCCGGTGTGATCATCGCTACTGCCTTCGTGAATTTCCATGAGGATCTTTCTAGCTGCATCTTTGGTTACACACCAGAGGAAGGGGCGGAGAATCCTCTTCGTTACAACACTCCATCCTGCATTATGAATCGTGGTACCTTATCAAGAGGCTTCTTTTATTCATTTTGGTCTCAGTGGAGGATTCCTCTGAGTAGATAATCCTTGATCGGCATTATCCATGATTCCTCCTCTTTGGCCGTCTCCATAACACAATCGACGTCCATTTGATCTATATTAGAAGTAGCCAATACTTCTATCAGAACTAGTCCCATTGACAGTGCTTCTTTGGAACTGGCCAGTTTGCCTAAGTTATCAGACTTCAACTTTGGTTCTCCGGGAACATGAGTTATTGCAAATATTCAATATCGTTGAGCAATTCCCATGCTTTTGAAAAATAAGGGACGATTTTTGCACCCTTAGCTTGATATTCCCTTCTAACTTGACAAACAACTAGTTGTGAGTCATTGTAGATGTGTAGAGCTTTTATTACTAATCCTTCACAATCTTTAATCTAGCTATTAACGCAACGTACTCTGCCTCGGCGTTAGTAGCATAGAATTCTAACTTCAGAGCATAACAAATTGACCGTCCTTTAGGAGTTTCGAGCACAACTCTTGCTCCTAAGCAAAATTTGCTTGATGCACCATTGACAAATAATTTTCATTACGGTGCTATGAGTATAGTGTCCTCCTACTCATCATTCCGAATAATGAATTCAGCGATGAAGTCAGCCAATGCATGTCCGTTAATTGTTCCTCGGGGATGATAAGTTACATCGTATTGGCCCATCTCAATGTTCCATTTTAGAAGCCATCCTGAAGCCTTGGGTCGGCACAATACCTATTTCAAGGGTTGATCTATAAACACCTTGATTGGATGAGGTTTGAAGTACACTTATAGTTTCCTTGATGTTATCAACAAGTACTATGCTAGCTTCTCCAACTTCGGGTAGTTTCATTTTGCTCCGGTGAATCGCATGCTAATGTTGTATATGGGTCGTTGAATCCTAGCTTCCTCACGCACAAGCGCCGCACTTAATGTGTGGGCTGGCATTGCCAAGTAAACTGATAAGTCTATACCATCCAATGGTTTAGATAAAACTGTCAATGTTTTCATATGTCGCAATAAATCTTCAAAAGCAGTCTTGTAGTCTTGATTCCATTCAAAAAAATTCTTACCCTTCTTTAAAACATCAAGGAACGGTAGGCACTTATCTGCCACTCTAGAGACGAATCAACTCAATGTTGTGATCTTTCCATCCAATCTTTGTAAATCCTTCTTTGTTGTAGGGGCTCTGACATTCCGCAAAGTGGTGATTTGCTCCGGATTGGCCTCGATTGCCCTTGCGTTCATAATAAATCCATGAAACTTTCCAGAAGCAACACCAAAGAACACTTCAGCGGATTCAACTTCATTCCATACTTCCAGAGGATCTCAAACATCTCCATGAGCTCGTTCAGATGATTTCCAGGTATGTGTGACTTCACAAGCATGTTATCTACATATACTTCCATCGTTCGCCCAATCTAATCCTTGAATATTATATTCACCAATCTTTGGTAAGTGGCCTTGGCATTCTTCAAACTGAATGGCATTATACGATAGCAGTATAGCCCTAAGTTAGTGATAAAGCTGGTATTCTCATGATCTAGCTCATGCATCATCATTTGGTTGTACCTTGAATAGGCATCCACAAATGAGAGCAGTTCATGCCCTACTATTCCATCAATAAGTTAGTCGATTCTAGGCAACAAAAAGCAATCCTTCGAGCAAGCATTGTCCAAATCTGAATAGTCATGCATGTCCACCATTTCCCATTTTATTTTTGAACCAATACAAGGTTTAGCACTCATTCAAGATATGTTGCATCGTGGATAAAAACGTTTGCCAAGAGCTTATATACTTCCTTCTTTAGTGCAATGAATCTCTCCGGACCCAAACTGCGTCTCTTTTGCCTTATTGTTGTGAACTTGGGGTCGATGTTAAGTTCGTGACATGCTATCTCTAATGATATCCTACAAATATCAGAATGCATCCAGAAAAACACGTCCAGATTAGCATGAAGAAAGGTTATCAATTCCTTTCCCATCTTTATTCCAAGCTACGAACCTATTTTCAAGACCCAAGTTGGGTGATCCATGTCGACAGGGACAACATATCTACTAGTGCTGCCTGCATTTCCATCGAACTCCTCTTTCTAGGGTCCATAGCCATGTCAAAGCGACTAAGGTCCCTAAGCCAAGGAGTGTTCTGTAATTGCTATGCTTGTGGTTCAAGAATGTAAAGAGTCTTCCCCACATCCTTACCCTTTTCATGGTTCTTTAATTCATGTAGTTCAGCAAATAAGCATTTTCTTGCGGCGCTTTGCTCTCCACTTATTACTCCTATGCCATTCTCCGTTGGAAATTTCATCGTGAGAAACCATGGGCCTAAAGCGATTCTGAAGTCAGCAAGGGCTGATCGGCCTAAAAAAGCATTGTAAATAGAATACTCATCAACGATAAAATATATCTGGATGAGAACCACCCTTAGTTTCCTTCTTCGAGTTATATGGGTAAGTCGATAGTTCCAATTGACTATTTAGGTTCTCCCACAAGTCCTTGAATCTTGGTTCTGCAGGCGGTCACTCCTTCATGCTGATTTTCATTTGGTCAAACATTTTACGGAGTAGGTTACTGGCCGAACTTCCACTATCAACCAAAACTCGATGCACAACTGCTAAACCAAGCCCCTATGTTATTACCACTGAATCAAGAGTTGGTGCTTCTATGCCATCAGTATCCCGATTTTGAAACACAATGTCATTGCTTTATTGCTTTGTCGGAGCTCCATCCTCGAAGGCATAGCAACTTCCCTTAAGGGCATGCTTCAGAGAACTAGCGTATCATTCCACCTCATCCCAACTCTTCTACACTGGATAAGGTCCTCTAGCGATAATTTTTATAACCAGCCATTAATATGTTCGCCTCACCCTTCTCTGTTGTGTTCGGACTGATTTTCTCTAGTGTTCAGTGCTTGGGGTCCAACAGGTTGATCTGGGTTTTGCGATTCCTTCACATACTGTTGGAGCCTATCATTCCTTATTGGTCCCTCGATCAAGTCCTTCTGATGCATACACTTATTTGTGTTATTCTCGTGAGTCTCATGGAAGGGGCAAAACTTCCCCATTCTCTTTTGCTGCTTGGATGCTTCCCTCTACGGTGGTTTATTGTATCGCTCAGTTCCTTAAGTTTCAAGATTGATATTTTCAAACTATCATTAAATGATGTGTAGTCCTCAAGCCTTAGGTTGCTCTTTTTCTGATTTTCATTCTTCCTTGCACTTCTTGCAGTTGCTGTAGAATTGTTTCCATCCTATTTAATTGCAACATTACTCCAAATCACTTCCTTCGGTTGATCATAGATGGTTTTGCCTTCAATCATGCTTACTTCTTCCAGCCTTAGAAACTAGTTTTCCTTTGGTGGAATTCTTCCATGGTAGTTGGTTGCTTATTTTAATCCATTTACCGAAATCTATATCTGGATGAATAGCTCAAGCCAAAGCCATAATAACCATCTCTTCCTTTGAATTATTCATCTCGATAATAGTGATGTTAAACCAGTTCAAGAAATCTTTCAATGAATCATTTGACTCTTGAGAAAAGCTAGAAAGGACATCACGTCCTTTGGTCATCCGGTGTGGAGTCTAAACTATTCCAAAAACTTTCTTGTCAACTCATCAAAAGTGGAAATAGACTTCGGTGCAAGTCTTGTAAACCACATAGAAGTGACTCGTTCCAAGAAGGTAAGGAAACGCCTACAACAGATACCATCTGTAGCTCTAGCTCCATCCATATGTCATTCGTATTTAAACAAGTGTTGTTTAGGGTCTGTTGTTCCATTGTACGATGGTATAGTTAGCATGATAAATTTTTAGGATATTCTTCTCTCAGAATGTTTACGGTGAATAGAGTTTTGTTGGCGCAGAGTCCCAATCTTCATTTCTCCTACCCCTTCTCTCCTCTATCAATCGTTTGACCATGTCAGCGATTTATTCTTCGCTAGCACGGTGACCTACAGGTCGCCTGTCTAGAGCTACCCTAAGTATTTGACTCCGCAAATGG
The DNA here is from genome assembly GCA_030737815.1 of Allium fistulosum. NCBI lineage: Eukaryota > Viridiplantae > Streptophyta > Magnoliopsida > Asparagales > Amaryllidaceae > Allium > Allium fistulosum. The sequence goes on from CM060904.1 coordinate 973,172,107, forward strand.
CCTTGGTTTGCCAACTGAAGCCTAGGTTCTCCATTCTTCGGAAGAACCACTCCTACAACATTCCGTTGGTGTGCAATTGGTCTTGCCATGGTTGTTTGAGCTCCATCTTTGGTGTTTTGTTATTTAATACCCGTATTTAATTCCAAGTTTTCACCATAAGGCTGCAATCATCTTCAAAGACAGAAACGAGCATGGAATCGCCTTTTTGATGCGTGTTCATGCCAAAGTTTGGGTCATTACCAAGTTTTTTTAGCTCAGTACTGACTTATCTCCTTATAAGGGGAACCTCCTACTTCCTCCTGCAATAACCCCTGCAACTTTGGCAGTTGCTTCCTTCTATTTTTTCTTTCCATCTCTCTGGTTTAGGCTAGACACTGAGGAATTCTCTTATTCTATTACAGGAGAAGTTTCCCTTCTAGTTCTTCTCATTGTTGGCGGTTAAAAAGTTAGAAACGCATCTATCTTATCCGTTAGAGCTTTTTGACTATTATTAAATTTCTGGTTAAGATCATTGATGATCTGATTAAGATCGCCTTTACTAATAACTTCCTGTTGAGTAAGAAGATCCAAGTAGTGGATTTCCATTATTTACTTCTGTTTGGTAGGCGTTTGCTTTATCACCACCAACTATTGCTCCTACAGATCTTCATGCTGTAGATTTTCCTCGGAGCTATTGGAATAGCAAATCCTTAATTTCTCTAAGTAAACTTTTCAGATCTAACTTCCGGATCTTATGCAATCAAAGGTAAAGTGTTAGATCCAAGCCTATGTTCAGTTTTTTCCATGAAAGCACCAAAATATTGACGTCAAAAATGGATCAACACCCAAATATACATTGTATTAAACCTGTGAGACCTAGATCTAGCAAATAACAATATAAATAAAGTAGAAAGACACAAGATTTTGGAGTGGTTCGACAATCTTCGGCCTACATCCACTTTATAGCTTTGTTGCATATAGATTTAATGTAGTTTGTTTGAGATTACAAATGGTTAGAGAGAGAATAAGTCACTAGTAAAGCAGTTAAACGGGATCTAAGTCCTAGAATTGTCTAGAGTAGCTGCCTTAGTGACTATTGTGTGGAGATAGAAGATGAAGAAGGGGTAGAGCTTCCGCGTAGTGATGGCAGAAACCAGATCCTCTTTTGGTTGGTTATGATTCGTATTTATAGGAGTAGAGGCGGTGTTTGGTCAAAATCCTATTATCAATAGAGTTTGCTAGTCGGCCCAGAGTTGCACAAAAGAACCAAAGTCATACGAGTTGAGAAAATAACTCGGTACCAAGTCAAATGACTTGGTGTTGAGTCATTTCCATGAATGGAAATGACCCAACTACTTTTGCACTGCACTCCTATGTTCAAGTAGATGTGTTTCGTGCTTTTTCTCCAGTAATTTGGCTGGTGTTGGTGATAGTTCATTCATCACTTGGATTTCTTTTCTATTTGAGTTGTCTTCTCTTCAAACTTGATGATGGATACCTTACGAAATCACTTAGGCACACTCTAGAGAAGTAGTGAATATGTCACACGAAGTCGAGGGGTCATTCTGGATTGATAAAATTACTCGGCACTAAGTTAAATGACTCAGTGCTGAGTTGTTTCCTTAGGCCATTTTGGGGTGAAACTTTCTAGTATCTCCTCTATTTCTTTTCTAAGGATGCCTACTATAACATCCCATATCTGTAGGCCAAAAGCTAAGCACTACAGATGTTGCAGTCATCCATAGTATTAACTTCTGGCGACAAAATACGGCAATGATAATGGTATCCATAATATTAAAAGCACTTGAATATAAACAAAATAACATATTTCCAAAACAACATTTTACTAATTACATTCAAAAGGAATTCATATCCAAATTACATAATCCTATATCGCTTCCTAGGTAAAGATTACTTATAATCACTACAAAAATACTCCAAGAGTGACATATGACGATGCCCCCTTGATTGATCAAAGTAATATAGTCATATCTGACTTAATATACACAGCGAAATCAAAACAAAATGAAACTGAAAATCCTAATTAGCTATCCATCAGCCACCTGCTCATCTCTGGAAGCTTTGATCGCTTAAAGACTAAAACCTGAAAACCTTAACCCTCAGCCTACTCAAATCAATTTAGGGAACCCAGAGTTTAAGGGGAAACAAAAACTTTTAATCAGACATAAAGCCTAGTGTGAATAATTCAGTTACATCTCGGTTTACCGATATTAAATGAGACCACGCCGCTTAGGAGAACGGGTTTCCTCTCACTAATATCCTCTTTAAAACATATATTTTGAAAACCTTTACGACAACCAAATAGGTAAATCAAACTGATTAGATCAAAATAGCAATATCCTTTATGCAAATAAATGGACTATCTGTCCTTAAAATAAGTAATATGTAAACTGTCTGCCCACGATATACTAGCAAGGTCCGTTGTGCTACAAATGGACTATCTGTCTATACAACTAGGCTGACTGGCTGCAAACTGGACTAACTGTCCGAAATCTAGGCTGACTCCCTGCAAACTAGACTAACTATCTGAATCAAAATGGACTAACTGTCTGAATCTTTTTCTTAAGGTTCACTACCCTTTAAATTCTCCTTGAAAACCTTTTTAATATGATTTAGTCCTTCAAACCATATATGCACAAGGAAAATATATCTTTATCTTTACGCTAAGCCGTTTTTGCCATGTTATATACATTTTACTCAAAATAACGTTGATGGGATTTAATAAGGATTGGCTATCTTTCCAAAACAAGTTAAAAAACCTATTACACTTGAAAATACTAAGGCTACATTGCCTATCTATTACATTTGAAACCGTTGGTAAAAACTATTAAACAACCCTTTCGAAACCATTGAAAGTAACCCCTTCGAAACCATTAAATCTAGCATTTCAAAAACATTGGAATTCTTTATTTTCCCCGAAAGCTTCAAAATATTAAACATCCCCTTTTAAAACTTTTTAAATATGTCCTTTCGAAAACATAGGAAAAACCTTCCTTTCAATCCTTTCGAAACCCTAGAGAACCACTCCTTTCGAAACCATTCATTAAAACCTTTCGAAATAGTCAAAACATAGTTCTTTTGAAAGCACTTTGGGTTCGATTTAATACATGAGGAAACCATTCGAAACCATTCAAAAATTTACCCCTTCGAAACCTTTGAAAAATGTCTCGGTTGAAATCATTTAGATTCTGCCTTCAAGTAGAGCAAAAGGATCAGAAACCCATTAAAGTCGAAAGCATCTATTTCGAAACCAGTTAAAACCGTCTCTTTCGAAACCAATTTGGGTTTTACTTTACTTATAGAAAAAGTGTATTAAAACATTTAAGTCAAAAGCATCTTCTTTGAAACCATTTCCAATGTAATAAAGTAACGGTTTCGAAGCTATCCCTTCGAAAGCATTAGAGAGTGGTTAGGTTTTTAGAAAACAAAACAACCCTTTCAAAACCTTTTGGGTTGAAAGGTAAAAATGCAGCAGCAAAAGGTTTTGACTTAGTCGAAATAAATTATTTAAAAACAAACGAACAACCCAATCAAAACCATTTCCTTTAAATCATTTGACGTAGTCGAAGGCTACTTTGTCGAAAGCTATTTAATTGAAAGCAAGCATGCGTATTTCTTTAATATAAAACAAAGGAATGCCTCAACCCCTTCGAAACCTCTGGTTTCGACTCCATACCTTCCACCTACATCCAATTCACTACATAACCGTAAACTAATACTATATGGATTGGTTTTGACTATGTCGGAAGCAAAGATGAGGAGGCGGCACCTGGTGCCGACGGTGTCGAAACAGTGAAAAACATATAGCAAATTGTTCTTTTCACCTAACCTGCCTTATGTGTCTAATTGTGATTGGTTGCCTCATTCTTTACCAATAAAAAGTGCTACCGACTTTTTAGATTTTATAATTTTAAATTATTTTACAAAAAGCCGCTTCTCCTCTTTAAATTATATAAAACATTTAAGTCCCATACCTTAAATAATTTTATATAACCCTTAAAAACACTTAGGAAAAATCTACAAAAATTCTAGAAAATCTCTTTTAATATTTTTTCGAACATATAAAAATTTCAGACCCCAATCTTTTATTATTTAAACGAAAATAATTATTAACCCAAATTAGCATTTTCTTTATTAGAACATTCATATGAATTCCACATAATTTTAGAAAATTCCGAAAATTGAAACCCATCTCTAAAATATTATTTAAGACCTTCATAAAAATTCTCAAGGCATTTGGATGTCATTTCATAGGTTTTTCACCTTAAAACATATCATAAAATCAATATGAATATACATAAATCATCAATATGTATATATAATCGTTCCATTATTCAAAATCATGGCAAATCAATGAAAAATATTCGGCAATCATCTAAAACCGAAAATACAATCAAAAATGAGATGTAAACATTATTCACCTTAGCCTTGGAGATTAAAGAGATTGAGATATGAATAAATTTTGCATTAGCTTCATCCTAGCTTTTCATCCTCTTTTTCTTGTTAATGGTGGCCGACCTCTTATTTTAAAAATTTGCGAATGAAAAGGAACATTTAAAATTTACACGGCCAAGGGTTATGGATATAGGAATGGTCTCTTTCCTATTTTAACCCTCCTCTTATTTCATGTTAACTTCTTCTTTTAATTCGGCACGGCTACCCCTTAATTAAAACCAAATCTCAATCCTCTAATCAACACATTATTTTATTTAATTTAGCTAATTAAATATCCTAAATAATGTTACCAAAAAAAATCTAGGGTGTTACAGACTCCCCTCCTTAAAGAATTTGGTCCTCAAAACTATGATAAGGTGCACAAAAAATCAAACAAGAAGGTAAAACATACCATCAAACAAGTCAGGATACGTATCTCTAATCATGCTCTCAATCTCCCAAGTACAGTCCCTATCATTGTTGCTCCACTGAACTTTGACTAATCTGACCGTCTTGCTTCTAAGCTTGTTCTCATCTCTCGCAACTATGCGAACTGGCTTCCTCACTATAGTCAAATCCGGTTCTACTACTAAGTCATCTAGCACAATCAGTGCAATAGTAATCTCCAGGTCTCTAACACACTTTTTGAGATGAGAAACATGGAAAATATCGTGTACTCCTACCAAACTGCTCGGTAACACAACTCTATATGCGAGTTTCCCGATCCGATCCTCTCAACAATAGGAAAAGGTCAAACGAATCTCGGCACTAACTTCCCCGATTTTCCAAACCTAATCACACCCTTCATTAGAGACACTTTGACGAAAACCTAGTCTCCAACTAAGAACTCTTGATCTTTCCGTCTCTTATCTGCATAACTATTCTACCTAGACCAAGCCTCCTTCATTCTAGCCCGAATGACCTCAATCTTTTATGTAGCTTCTCTGACTAAATCTAGACTAAGAACTAACCTATCCCCAATCTCAAGCCAACATACAGGAGATTTGCATGGCCTTCCATACAAAGCTTCAAACGATGCTATCCCAATAATAGTCTGATAACTGTTGTTACACGAAAACTCGACTAAATGCAAATGGTTTTCCCATGATCCCCCGAAATATAATACACAGGCTCTTAACAAATCTTCCAAGATTTTGTTAACTCTTTCTGTTTGCCCATCTATTTGCAGATGGTAAGCAGTATTAATCACGAGCTTGGTTCCCAAAAATTCCTGCAGACTCTTTCCAGAACTCGTTGGTGAACAAAGGATCTCTATCACTAACTATGGTTCTAGGAATTCCATATAGTTTAACCACATTCTTCATAATCAACTTTGCCAAAACAGGTGCCGTTCTGGTTGACCTAACTGGAATGAAATGGGCACTCTTGTTCAATCTGTCCACTATGACTCACATACTATCATTTCTTCTGTTCAACTATGGCAACCCATCAATAATATCCATAGACATAGAATCCCACTTCCATACTGGAATATCTAATGGTTGAAGCAACTCACTTGGTTTTTGGTGTTCGGCCTTTGCCTTTTGGCAAATCATGCACTACTTCACACACAACCCAATATCCCGCTTCATAACTTCCCAGAAGAAACTCCTTTTCATATCCTGATACATCTTAGAACCTCCTGGGTAAATAGAGAACTTTGAACGATGGCATTCCTCTAAGACTTCTTTCCTTATGTTTCCTGTTTCCTACACTTGGAGCTCATAATCTCCATTTCTTTCTCAACCTCCTATTCTGGTCAAGACTGAAATCTTTCAAGTCATCGCTTTCGGTTCCATCTTTTAGCTTCCTGAACCGTTCAGCTAATACCGAATCCTCCTGCTTAGAAGCAATCCTTTCAATCATCACTAGTCGAACTTCCAAACAAGATAATACAAATGTTGTAACGACCCACTATTTTGGACCATTCAAATCGACAATAAATCCACACATGTTGGACTTGAATAATTCAAAACAATAGATTGTAATAAAATTTGGCAAAACTCAGAATATACAGTAAATAAATCACAGATCATAGACACAGAGTAATATAACAATGCAGCTAAAACAAAAGAATAGTAGTTCATGAAGCTACTATGTATATAACAAAGTTAAACAAGATTACAGCAGAATTTATGAATACAAGGATGTCTCAATACAATAGTCAAATACAAGATCTGAATATATCACTGGAATCAACTGGATAACTAAAAGCGAAATAGATAGCTGGATCTCCAAGAAAAACTCCAACTCCAAAGGTGAGTCTCGAATGTTGTATCACTCAGTCTGACCTGAGCGTAAAGCAAAACACAAAATACTCGAGTCAGGACATACATACTTATACAATGTAAACCAACTCAAGTAAAGTGTAATAGAAACGCACAAGTACCTTAAAGGATGCTTGGGACCGCCCATCCACTAAGGATCCATTAAACTATTTACTATGTAGTAATATTTCACTAATATAATAATGTCTATAGTAAAATAAACTTACTTTTAAATAGCGTTAAGGGGTTACCTATATAGCCCTTAACACATAATAGTCCCAGTAGTCCATCCAGTATCATAGTGCCTCCTGATCGGGAGGCCACCAGTGGATACTCCATGGGCTACGGGAGAAAACCAAAATCGTACAAGGCTTGCTAGGGTAGGTGACACGACACAACTAGGCAATGCCAGGGTAGATATACCAATTACGCTTCCGGACCGGTGGTAGCGCGTAGCAGCTACTACCGCCCACCTCGAACCACACTCCCAAAATCAAAGGTGCGCACCAATCAATCACAGAATAATAGAATGGCATACGAAGAAGTGCGTCCGATAAGAGGTGCTACCTCCTTAGCCCGTCGATCGCTCCTGTTTTAGCCACCTTATGCCAACTCACAGGAGTCGGGTCCACGTATATACCTTGATAGAACGCCACCACCATCCTACTTCATTCTGGAATCCACCGTGTACACAGTTGTCAAAGTGGTTTTCGGTATCGACAGAGAGTATGCCCATATCCAATCCCGGTCTCTTTTCCAACCAATCATTATTATAACCCATGGATATTTATTTAAAAATCATTTACTTTAAAACTCAAAATATCATATCCATTTCAAAACTAAATACTATATTATTTCATTTCAAAGCCAAATCAATATATCATTTCCATTTCAAGTCCCAAAGCAATAATATATCATTTAAATTCCAAAACTAAATCAATATATCATTTAAATAAAACCCCATTTCCAAATCACTGAATATTTCCTTCAATTTATTAAACTTGACTTATTCCTTTAAATCATCTTAAACCACCACTTTATAAAGTCATATTCTGAAATCTTCAATTCCAATAAGCTTCAAGCTAATATATTTAAAGACAATTCTTAATTAAATACTATTTCAAATAAATTCATTTCCAACCCATTTAAATTCAATGCCAAATAATTTTCATTTCAAAGTTGTAACACTTCTAAGTTCATTCGTTCAATCATTTCAAACAATGAAATTTCAAAACAGCGGCATTTATAAAGTGCTGCGGTAGGCATATTTAGTATATATCAAACATAGTTCAAAATCAGAAACTACAGCATTTCAGAACTGTTGTTATAGGTCTATTTAGTAATTTCAGCATATAGTTCAAATTTTCAGAAATTACAGCACTTGAGAAATGCTGTTATAGGTCCTTTTAGTATATTTTAGTATATTTTCAGCCATAGTTCAATTTCAAGAAATTACAGCACTTCAGAAATGTTGTTATAGGTCTTTTTAGTATATTTCCAGCCATAGTTAGTTTAACCACAGCATTTCAGAAACACTATAATTTCTGTTATACCCTTTAAAACAATATATCTTCAATTTTTCTCATTTTTAACATATCAAACTCATTCCACTTTCCAAAAAATTTTATTTGGATATTACTTGACTTATAAATTTTAATAGAACAACATTTTTATTAATAAATGTCGAATTTAAATTAATTTTGTTTGTTAGTCAATCCCTTATAAATTTCTTAACTTCGGAAACATTAAAACTCTAATTCTATCTATTTTTAACCAATAAAATTACATCTTCCACTTTAGAAATTATTCATTTGGATATCATTAAACTTATGATTCAATAAGATAAACTTTTATAAATAAATATCCAAATTAAACTATAACTCATTTATTAAGTCAAAAGCACATTCTTTTACTTTCACTTTTATTTCAACAAATAAACTAACATTTTATTTTAAAATACCCACTTCATAAATATAAATAAATTACTATTTATTTACTTAACTTAAAATTTCCATTTGAAAAACCAAATTTCCAACTATCAAGTTAGGTCATATTTTAAATTACAATTCCCTTCCATTTAAATCCTAATTATTTATTTTACAAACATATTCATAAATAGAATATCTTACCATTGTTAATATACCAATCAAATTTCCTTATAAACATATTCATTTGACATCAAATAACTATGAATTTTAGTTAAACAAATTTTATTACCAAAGTCCAAGAAAACTGTATTCTATTTTATCAATTTAAAATACATTCTTTATTATTCAAACATGTCTATTTCATAAATAAAATTCATTACAATTACCAGGTTAGATTTAACATTCCATATTAAATCAACATTTCACTATTAAGTTATTTATCGTAAATAAAATTTTTTAAATTCCATTCAAACCAATTATTAACTTATAAAATTTTACTTATAGAAAATAATACCCTTTATAGTTTCAAGCCTTAAATCAAATTTAAGTTAAATTTCATATATTTATAATTTCAGAATACTTAATAATTTTTCAGAAAATAATTAGACACTTAATCAATTTTTAGGAAAATATTATTTAAAATTTAACCATGGGCCTGTATAATATTTTCTAGCCTAGGTCAAGTGATACGGATATGTATCATTTCAATCCGTAATTTAAAAAGAAAAATCCGGGTTCTATCATTTCAAACCCGCAATCCCAAGTCAAATAAATTACGATAAAATCACTCAAGCCTATCATTTCAGCTCATAATGATTTTTCCTTATTCTAATGTCCGTTCGGGTATGTATCATTTCAACCCATAGTGATAGGGAACTTGCAGTGTGAGATACAGTAATTAAAATGAACAGTAAGACATATAAAATAATAACAGATGATGTAACAGGTATAAAACAGCATTTATCATCATATAATATATCACAGGCATGTATGAATAACATATCAATTTATACAGATTCACTTTGTCATCATTTCACAATAATATAAGTACATATGTCTAGAGTGATAAAACTCACCTTTTTAAAGCTCAACATAGCAATTCAAGATACACAACTCAACTCCGAAAAACACGACAAGGCACGACGATATTTTTGAGTGAATGAAGAGTCAGATCCAAACTTGTAATCAACACAAATATCACAAACATTATAAAAATTCAATACAAAAGAGTATGAATAAAAACAATTCAAAGATATGAAAGAAAGATGACATAACCTTTGATAAAACAAGGTAATAGGCTCGGTTACATCACCATAAGGTTCAACCATCATAGGACTAGGCTCGGCCATGATGTTTTTATGGCATGTAGGCTTGGCCAAGGTGGGGGTAAGGCAAGCTAGGGCTCGGCCATGGACCATGGAAGATGAAAATTGGAAAGTTATAAGGAGATGGAATGTAAAAAGGCAAGTCTATGATGGTTACAAGCAACATAGGGTTCCACTATGGGCTACATGGCTCAGCTTGGTCTTTGTGGTGATGAAAGGGTGATGTTGGCCGTACATGGAGGTGGTGGAGGAGTGGAGGTCGGAAATATGGTGGTGAGGCCGAGTATGGCTTTGAAGCAAAACAAAGAAAGAGGAAAAGAAAAGAGAAAAGAAATGGGAAAAGAAGAGAAGCCATGACTTTAGAGCTTGAACATATATTTTTCTTCACACAAATGATAATGAGGAGTTTTGAGAATTGTTTGTGCGTGAGTTATCAAAAGAAATACACGGCTAAGGATGGAATAAAAAAAGAAATGGCTAATCAAGTGGAAAGAGAACGACAAGTAATTAAATGTTTTAAATGGCTAGAGATTTGAAGGGATTTGTTACCTATTTAATGAAAAGAAACAAATGGAAAATGAGATGTGATACTCTTCCTTTCACGTGAATTGATAAGAGGAATTCACGGCTAAGGAAAGATGAGAAGGCAAGAAAAGAAAAGGCAAAAAGATCTTATATATATTCTATTCTTAAATTTGTATAAAATGTTACATTTCTAAATGTGAAATCTTGTCAATTGTACACATCAAAGGAGATGGAATGCAAAAAGGCAAGGCTATGATGGTTACAAGCAACATAGGGTTAGGCCATGGGCTACATGGCTCGGCTTGGTCTTTGTGGTGATGAAAGGGTGATGTTGGCCGTACATGGAGGTGGTGGAGGAGTGGAGGTCGAAAATATGGTGGAGAGGCCGAGCATGGCTTTGAAGCAAAACAAAGAAAGAGGAAAATAAAAGAGAAAAGAAATGGAAAAAGAAGAGAAGCCATGACTTTAGAGCTTGAACATATATTTTTCTTCACGCAAATGATAATGAGGATTTTTGAGAATTGTTTGTGCGTGAGTTATCAAAAGAAATACAGGCTAAGGATGGAAGAAAAAAAAGAAATGGCTAATCAAGTAGAAAGAGAATGCAAGTAATTAAATGTTTTAAACGGGAGATTTGAAGGGATTTGTTACCTATTTAATAAACAGAAACAAATAAAAAATGAGATGAGATACTCTTCCTTTCACGTGAATTGATAAGAGGAATTCACGGCTAAGGAAAGATGAGAAGGCAGAAAAGAAAAGGCAACAACTAAAGGAGAAAGATCTTGTATATATTCTATTCTTAAATTTGTATAAAATGTTACATTTCTAAATGTGAAATCTTGTCAATTGTACACATCAATTAAGATTTAAAACCAATTAATTTATTTACCTTAGTTCCATTCCTTTTACCAATTTATTACTTTATGATAAATTTACGTTTCTATTTATCTTATACATTCACACCCATTACTACATAAATTCTCATAAATGACATTAAAGAGTTTCTAATTAATTTATAGACTAAATAGGCAACTTATAATAGCTGTTATCACTACCCATTAATTTACACTTAAGTTTATCATATATTCAACTAATTATCATAATTACTTACCTGATATTGAATTCATTCAGTTACTATCAATTATACAAATTTATTTATTTATACACTACTTATCCTTATTTACTTATATTTAAATTTATACTCAAATATAACAGTTATAACTAAATCAATAGGCTAATTAAATAGTAACTCACACCCGTTACTATTACTTTAATCCACATTAATGGATCCATTATTATTTACAAATCAAATGTTACAATTACTCAATTAACACTGATTTACTTCAATTTCTATTTATCACATATTATTTCATTAATGATTCAACATTCACACTTATTTCTTACATTCAAATTTATAACTAATTTACATTATATCACTATTGGGACTTCATTTCAATTGTTACTAATTAGTTCTAATTACCATTGTTCAATTATTAATAGATAAATTTTTTTTTCTTTTTTTTTCTATATTAAATCACCCAAAACTTATTAACCTAACAAATTAAATTATTGAAAATTTTACGGGTCGTTACACTCTCCCCCACTCAAAACTTTTCGTCCCCGAAAAGGAAGAAGGTAGGAGAATAGAAACACCATAAAAGAACACTAAATTGAACTCAAAATAAAATTAATGATTTTAACCATATAAATTTAATTCAATTTAAATTAATTTATACCCAAAACAGATAGAATGAGATAGGATTAGGACAAGATGCAAGAAGACTGACATTATAACTGTCGTTATAGGTGAATTCTACAAGATGGAGATGATATTTCAAATTCAAGAACACAATCACGAAGGAGATCCTCTAGAACCTGATTCACTCTTCTTGTTTGACCATCGGTCTGTGGATGGTAAGCAGTGCTCAGATTCAGGTGAGTACTCAAAGATTTATGAAAAGTTTCCAAAACTGACATGTAAAGATAAGTTTTTCTGGAGGAAAGGACTATAGGTTGAACTTCAGGAATAAAATCAATTCGGAATTCAATTCCCGCTTAGGATGAAGGAAAACAGGAACATCCGAAAGAAAAGAGATTGGAAAACAAAATAAGATAATAAAGTTTAAACTATGAAGATTTCAACTTAAATTAATAATTGATTTCATCCATTTGATTTTACTTATGTTAAATAAATCTTGACTATTTCTAATTTCATTACCTTATCATCCATTTAATACTTCCTAAATTTATGAATTTGAAAATAATTTATTATACTCATAATTTATTCAATAAATTTTAATTTTACTTTATTCCAAATTATTATTAAATTTATTCCACTTAATATGTCTAATCACATATATTAAGTATATTTACCCTTATTATAACTACCCCAATTTTATTTATAAATTCCTTTAACACCGTTTTATATTGTAAATTATTCAATTAACCTTTTATTCTATTCACCTCTATTAATCTTTTATAACTAAAATTTAAGCGTATAACATTTATTATAACCACTCAAAATTTATTTATAAAATCCTTTATATTGTATACTATCCAATTACATATTCAACTTCTTATTAATTTAGGTAAGTTATATTAGAATGTAATAGAATATTATACAAGTAAAATTTTCTAATTCAATTATTTCAAGCTTAAATATTATTCAAAATTTTGGCTTCATTTTATAATTGAAATCATCCTTTAAGAAATTTTAAGAATTTAATTTCTGGTTAACCTCAAACTATTCTAAAGCTAAATAAATATATATACAATATATATATATATATATATATCAAATCAAATTTTAACCATATATCAATATATATTATAAATCAAGTCAATTTTTAGAAATTCAGAAATTCAAATAAATTTAATTCTCTAAAGCAAAACTGTAGCAAAGCTACAGAATGGTCTCTTCACTTTGGAACTAGAAAATGAATGTCGATGATGCTGCAGTCATCACCGAAATTATTTCCCAGCGACAAAGAGAAGAGCACTGATTTAAAACTTTAAAATTCTTTAGAAACAATTTCTATTTGGAAATACTTTAATTAATATATCCTTTAAAACTTTAAACACAAAGTTTGAAACCATCAGATATTAAATTCTCAAATTCTTGATTTAAATTCATTTAACTTTCCAAATAAATTTATAACCAAGTTTATAATCCAATTATTTATGTATGAAACAAAAGCCAATGGTTACAAGATATATACAAAGTCAAATATTATTTCTTAACATCCAATTTAATTAATTATCAAAATTTAGAAAATTATAATTATATATAATTATACAAAAAATTTCATTTACCAAATTTGAAAACAATATGGTGTCGGTTTGCTTTGTTCAAGTGTTTTGGAAATCCTATCGATAGCGTTGATCAGATGAATCGATCGAAAACCCAAATCAGCATCAACAACTCAAATACAGGAATAAATTTTCAAAACAAGGATAGGGATTCAAATTTGATGGACTCAAATCAAAGAGAACTCTGATTTGAAGATAAGTTGGAAACAGAAGATAAGATGATTAAATAACAGAATAAGGGAATGAATAAGCTTATATAAATCACGGGCAATCTTAACCGGGTCAACCATGACTTAAATAATAAGATCGATGTGGGGTCTGGGTAAATCTACATCAGATCTCAAGAGATAAAATTCGGGATAACAAGAGATAGATAGTATCGTAAACCGAGGATGCAGAAATCTTCGGTGAATCAATGCTAATTGTAAAGGAGTTTCACCCCTTTACATATCATTCGAAGATTGGCGAGACCGCCTGTAACAACCCGCATATTTGTCGATTTTATATTTAAATATTTTATTTAAATATTTCATCGTTAGTCGAATTTTAGTCCGAAAAGCTACTTTTTGCAAACAGTCGAATTAGGACTCGAGACCACCTCCATTGAGTTCAAAATGTCGTTTGCGATCTTTTTGAGTGTAAGCTTCGATATGTTTGGAGCTAGTCAAAAATTTGACCATTTGCACTTTGGGTTTGGTTTTGGGTTCAGCCCCTTTGCCAACTTAAACCCCAAACTGAATCATCCCTCCCCATTCATCCTCACTTCCTCCTCTTGCTCAGTTCTAAAGCAAAAATGGTGGGAGAGATGGGAAATTAAAACTCCCAAACCCTAGTTTCATCTTCAAATCAAGTTCTAGCTCCAAATTCTAAGAGAACCCATTGGTAAGCATCTCCTTCATCTTCTCCAACCCGTTCTCCTTTCAATTTCAGAAATCCTAAACCTAACTTTAGGAATGTTCTTCTTTTTGAGCATAGATTCAAGCTCATTTGGGTTGTGTTGAAGAGTGGTTGATTCTCCCTTTGCTTTCAAGCTCCTTCTTCATTGTTTTTGTGAAAAGGTGAGATTTTTATCTCACATCTAAGTCAATAATTATCTTCGATTGTTAGGTATGAATTCCTAACACTTATCCTTGTGCAATTCCTGAGTCGTTGTGGCTCGACCGATCGTTATCGATGTCGTTTGGCCATTTTTGGCCTAGGTTCAGGGAATGCCCTGAATAACAGTTTCAACCGTCTGAACGTATGGTTCAGACGTCTGAATGGAATACTGGGAATTTTCTTCTCCCAGCATTCAGACGTCTGAATCAAAATTTCAGACGTCTGAATTGGTTCGTTTTGAACCAGAAAAGGAATAGGCTAAAAAGTGCCTATTTCAGACGTCTGAAATCTAGGATTCAGACGTCTGAATTCTGTTCTTGAAAATAGTTTATTTTCCAGATTCAGACGTCTGAATTCTTGATCTCAGACGTCTGAATCTGCTGTGTTTTGCCTAGTTGTTTTTTTGGGTATAGAGGTGGGGCGTCACAGCTTGGTATCGGAGCCAAACTTCGGAACAATGTAGAATTATCTAGCAAGGATCATGTCCTAAGTCTTTCTTAGGAGTTGTGCTTTAGGATTTTATTCGTGTCTTTGTACCGTTCTATCCTATTTTCTTTTATGATTCCTTGTTTTATCAATCATGATTGTTTGATATTTATTCCGAGAATAACTTTTTCTTCTTCTTTCTTTCTTAAAGAAGAGAAATGGTTAGATCTGGCCGTACCAACGTCGGTCAATCCAGTGCTACTCCCCAAGATGGAGTATTTATGTCTGCCCAGCAGCTTCTAGATCTTGTTAAGAATGCTCAAGCTATCGGACCCATTCCAGAGCCTACTCATCCTAGATCCGGTTTTGCACGCTTGTGTAGGGATTACACCGATTTGGGTGGAAGGCCATTCCGGGGATCCGAGAGTGTTATTGAAATTCAAGCTTGGCTCAAAACATGCGATCGCATCTTCTCTCGCATGAACCTTATTGATCTCCACCGAGTCCAAGTGGCTTCTAGCATGCTCCAAGAAAGAGCATTGGATTGGTATGAGCTTCTTATTTCTGAAATCGTTGAAGCGGATCTCACTTGGGAGCAATTCCGGGAAAGATTCGAATTGAAATTTGTGCCTGAGGCTGAAAAAGTAACCTTGGCTCGGCGTTTTATCGACCTTGTTCAAGCTGAATCTTCTGTGACGGACTATGCCGCATCTTTCGAAGCTCTTTCCAAATACAGGGTCGAATACATTAACACCCCGTTGAAGAAAAATCAGAGGTTCGTCTATGGCTTAAATAAGAATCTTAAGAAGCCGTTGCTCCTGAAACTCGAGGTTTCATTTGATCAGCTTATTGATATCGCTCTTCGTCTTGAAGAGGCCGATAAAGAGTGTGATGTTGAAGTTGTGGGTGCTAAACAAAACTTCAACAACAACATGAAAAGGCCTGACAAGTTCAAAGGTCCTTATCCCAGCAAAAAGGATAAGCAAGCAGCTCCTGCTACAAAGACTTTTTCCTCTAGTGATGGGAAATGCTATAACTGTGGTGATAGGGGCCATTTCGCGAACAAATGTTCAAAGCCGCGTTCTTGTCGCTATTGTAAGAGCCCGGATCATTATATACATTTATGCCCCAGACGTCAAGGCAACGCATCTCTTGGTCAAGGTATCCATTCTAACCTTGATAATATCTATTTTGTGATTATCTTATTCGAGCTCTTTTTGATATGGGTTTCATCTCATCATTATTATATCAAAAGAACTTGTAATTCTTTTTCTTTAGACATTTCTGGGCTTGAGGATTTCTTTGAGGGTTGCGAATCCGGATTGGCGGATCCGCAACACTCAATTTGCTTTTTATTGATGTCGAAATTATTTTACGTGATTTTTCTTTCCGAGCCAATTTTTACTTGTGCCTCGGAATTGACTTTTGTCAGGATTGGCTTAATTATTATGAAGCCACATCCCTTGTCCCGTGTGGACTATTCATCTTCGACATTTGGAATCTATTAAGCAGATTTCTGTTTTTCCTTTGCAATTTTGATTCCAATTTGATGGCATCATTTTATTCTTTAAACTCACATGATGAGGAAAGTGTTATTTCTCTCATTCATGTAGTTTGAGAATTTTCCGGTATTTTTGAGTTTGTCTTAGGATTATCTCCTAAGCAATCTTTTGGTAGGTGTTAAGGTCTTTTTAGTTCGACCTTGCCACCGATTTTATTTGCTACGAATTGCGGAAGTTAGCATTCCACTTACCGCATTCCAAACTCGTTATGATTCTTATGAATGACTTATTATGTCATTCATTTTGTCAAGCTTATTTCATCCATTTTATTAATCGAGTATTCTACGATCTCGATGACTCCATTCTTGTATATATTGATTTTGGGTGAAAATAGCAATTTAAAATTTTGCAAATCTTTTTCATAAGATTTATTTATAAAGTACAATTTGATTTTTGCTCATAAACGAGCAAAGAATATTCTTAAAAGTTTTTGAGGAACATGTTTATTATCTTGAAGATGATTTTGTGGTTGTATTGCCCATTGAGTGCTTTAAGAATTTTGGTCGATGCGCTTGATCAACGTTATCGATAGGAATTTCCTAAACGCTTTGATGAGACAATCAGACACAGTAAATTGATTAGGAAAATGTAAATTTCTCTAGAAAGATTATTACCTAAAGAATATTTGTAATTTTTGGAAAGTTTTAGCTTTTCAGGAAAGAAGATTATTTGAAAGAATTCTTTTCCGCTACTTTTATTCTTGTGATTCCCGAAGGGAACCAAGATTTTCTCTTTAGTACCAATGCTAATCGTATTGGTTTTGATGTCGTTCACTTGCAAAAGAGAACGCGCTATCATTTATTCTTCTATATAGTTATAGCCTATCGAGACTAGGTATGCCACTCATGATCTAGTGCTCGCGGCTATTGTTTTTGCTTTTAGAGTTTGGCATCATCACTTTTGGGTGAGAAATTTGTTCTCTACCCCGATCATAAATCTTTGGAATATTTATTTTCTCATAAGGACTTAATATTGGCTCGAGTTCCTCACATCTTATGGTCTTGAATTCTTTATACTCCCGGAAGGGAAATCGTGTTGCCAATCCACTTTGTCGTAAGCAACAAGTGGTTATTTCTTTGATGATGTCCGTGTGGAATGCCAAGTTCATCGGACGTTTCGATATACTTCGTTTTATTGAGCTTCATCTCATTTCTTTTCTGGATTAGCATCCGATGTTCTTTTATGGTGTTCGGTTCATTTGACGTACCATTTGCACTACGTCGATGTTCTGAATTATTTGAGCTTTGGTTCATCTGGCGTACCGTTATTGTACTACGCTGTTGTTCCAAATTATTCGAGTTTCTCGTTTCTCTGGCGTACCGTTTTTGTACTACGCCGTTGCACCGGCTCAATTTTCTATTATTCACGACGCTTTCTTACGTCTTTCTTCTACGGAAATGCCTCAAGATTTCCAATTTTTATTCTTGAGCTTGGTGTTATTGTGGAAATTGAAGTTTCGCCTATTTGTCTTTTGAGCAACATTTTATTCGCATCATTGCTTCGAAGGTTGAGCGCCTTCGAAATAAAGATGTTCTTCTTGTGAAAGTTCTAGGGTTCTCAAGTCCTAAGGATTGCTTTTGGGAAATCTAGAGAATTCATTGAGCGAACTCGTCCGAGTTTTCTCTTTCATGCTCTTTTTGGTGAACTTCTCATTTCAAATTTTCTTTTGTATTGATATGCTTTTATGGTTGTTACTATTTATTTTCTTCTTAAGTATTGCGAGGACGCAATTTCTTTGAGGAGGGGAGTCTGTAACAACCCGCATATTTGTCGATTTTATATTTAAATATTTTATTTAAATATTTCATCGTTAGTCGGATTTTAGTCCGAAAAGCTACTTTTTGCAAACAGTCGAATTAGGACTCGAGACCACCTCCATTGAGTTCAAAATGTCGTTTGCGATCTTTTTGAGTGTAAGCTTCGATATGTTTGGAGCTAGTCAAAAATTTGACCATTTGCACTTTGGGTTTGGTTTTGGGTTCAGCCCCTTTGCCAACTTAAACCCCAAACTGAATCATCCCTCCCCATTCATCCTCACTTCCTCCTCTTGCTCAGTTCTAAAGCAAAAATGGTGGGAGAGATGGGAAATTAAAACTCCCAAACCCTAGTTTCATCTTCAAATCAAGTTCTAGCTCCAAATTCTAAGAGAACCCATTGGTAAGCATCTCCTTCATCTTCTCCAACCCGTTCTCCTTTCAATTTCAGAAATCCTAAACCTAACTTTAGGAATGTTCTTCTTTTTGAGCATAGATTCAAGCTCATTTGGGTTGTGTTGAAGAGTGGTTGATTCTCCCTTTGCTTTCAAGCTCCTTCTTCATTGTTTTTGTGAAAAGGTGAGATTTTTATCTCACATCTAAGTCAATAATTATCTTCGATTGTTAGGTATGAATTCCTAACACTTATCCTTGTGCAATTCCTGAGTCGTTGTGGCTCGACCGATCGTTATCGATGTCGTTTGGCCATTTTTTGGCCTAGGTTCAGGGAATGCCCTGAATAACAGTTTCAGCCGTCTGAACGTATGGTTCAGACGTCTGAATGGAATACTGGGAATTTTCTTCTCCCAGCATTCAGACGTCTGAATCAAAATTTCAGACGTCTGAATTGGTTCGTTTTGAACCAGAAAAGGAATAGGCTAAAAAGTGCCTATTTCAGACGTCTGAAATCTAGGATTCAGACGTCTGAATTCTGTTCTTGAAAATAGTTTATTTTCCAGATTCAGACGTCTGAATTCTTGATCTCAGACGTCTGAATCTGCTGTGTTTTGCCTAGTTGTTTTTTTGGGTATAGAGGTGGGGCGTCACAGCTTGGTATCGGAGCCAAACTTCGGAACAATGTAGAATTATCTAGCAAGGATCATGTCCTAAGTCTTTCTTAGGAGTTGTGCTTTAGGATTTTATTCGTGTCTTTGTACCGTTCTATCCTATTTTCTTTTATGATTCCTTGTTTTATCAATCATGATTGTTTGATATTTATTCCGAGAATAACTTTTTCTTCTTCTTTCTTTCTTAAAGAAGAGAAATGGTTAGATCTGGCCGTACCAACGTCGGTCAATCCAGTGCTACTCCCCAAGATGGAGTATTTATGTCTGCCCAGCAGCTTCTAGATCTTGTTAAGAATGCTCAAGCTATCGGACCCATTCCAGAGCCTACTCATCCTAGATCCGGTTTTGCACGCTTGTGTAGGGATTACACCGATTTGGGTGGAAGGCCATTCCGGGGATCCGAGAGTGTTATTGAAATTCAAGCTTGGCTCAAAACATGCGATCGCATCTTCTCTCGCATGAACCTTATTGATCTCCACCGAGTCCAAGTGGCTTCTAGCATGCTCCAAGAAAGAGCATTGGATTGGTATGAGCTTCTTATTTCTGAAATCGTTGAAGCGGATCTCACTTGGGAGCAATTCCGGGAAAGATTCGAATTGAAATTTGTGCCTGAGGCTGAAAAAGTAACCTTGGCTCGGCGTTTTATCGACCTTGTTCAAGCTGAATCTTCTGTGACGGACTATGCCGCATCTTTCGAAGCTCTTTCCAAATACGGGGTCGAATACATTAACACCCCGTTGAAGAAAAATCAGAGGTTCGTCTATGGCTTGAATAAGAATCTTAAGAAGCCGTTGCTCCTGAAACTCGAGGTTTCATTTGATCAGCTTATTGATATCGCTCTTCGTCTTGAAGAGGCCGATAAAGAGTGTGATGTTGAAGTTGTGGGTGCTAAACAAAACTTCAACAACAACATGAAAAGGCCTGACAAGTTCAAAGGTCCTTATCCCAGCAAAAAGGATAAGCAAGCAGCTCCTGCTACAAAGACTTTTTCCTCTAGTGATGGGAAATGCTATAACTGTGGTGATAGGGGCCATTTCGCGAACAAATGTTCAAAGCCGCGTTCTTGTCGCTATTGTAAGAGCCCGGATCATTATATACATTTATGCCCCAGACGTCAAGGCAACGCATCTCTTGGTCAAGGTATCCATTCTAACCTTGATAATATCTATTTTGTGATTATCTTATTCGAGCTCTTTTTGATATGGGTTTCATCTCATCATTATTATATCAAAAGAACTTGTAATTCTTTTTCTTTAGACATTTCTGGGCTTGAGGATTTCTTTGAGGGTTGCGAATCCGGATTGGCGGATCCGCAACACTCAATTTGCTTTTTATTGATGTCGAAATTATTTTACGTGATTTTTCTTTCCGAGCCAATTTTTACTTGTGCCTCGGAATTGACTTTTGTCAGGATTGGCTTAATTATTATGAAGCCACATCCCTTGTCCCGTGTGGACTATTCATCTTCGACATTTGGAATCTATTAAGCAGATTTCTGTTTTTCCTTTGCAATTTTGATTCCAATTTGATGGCATCATTTTATTCTTTAAACTCACATGATGAGGAAAGTGTTATTTCTCTCATTCATGTAGTTTGAGAATTTTCCGGTATTTTTGAGTTTGTCTTAGGATTATCTCCTAAGCAATCTTTTGGTAGGTGTTAAGGTCTTTTTAGTTCGACCTTGCCACCGATTTTATTTGCTACGAATTGCGGAAGTTAGCATTCCACTTACCGCATTCCAAACTCGTTATGATTCTTATGAATGACTTATTATGTCATTCATTTTGTCAAGCTTATTTCATCCATTTTATTAATCGAGTATTCTACGATCTCGATGACTCCATTCTTGTATATATTGATTTTGGGTGAAAATAGCAATTTAAAATTTTGCAAATCTTTTTCATAAGATTTATTTATAAAGTACAATTTGATTTTTGCTCATAAACGAGCAAAGAATATTCTTAAAAGTTTTTGAGGAACATGTTTATTATCTTGAAGATGATTTTGTGGTTGTATTGCCCATTGAGTGCTTTAAGAATTTTGGTCGATGCGCTTGATCAACGTTATCGATAGGAATTTCCTAAACGCTTTGATGAGACAATCAGACACAGTAAATTGATTAGGAAAATGTAAATTTCTCTAGAAAGATTATTACCTAAAGAATATTTGTAATTTTTGGAAAGTTTTAGCTTTTCAGGAAAGAAGATTATTTGAAAGAATTCTTTTCCGCTACTTTTATTCTTGTGATTCCCGAAGGGAACCAAGATTTTCTCTTTAGTACCAATGCTAATCGTATTGGTTTTGATGTCGTTCACTTGCAAAAGAGAACGCGCTATCATTTATTCTTCTATATAGTTATAGCCTATCGAGACTAGGTATGCCACTCATGATCTAGTGCTCGCGGCTATTGTTTTTGCTTTTAGAGTTTGGCATCATCACTTTTGGGTGAGAAATTTGTTCTCTACCCCGATCATAAATCTTTGGAATATTTATTTTCTCATAAGGACTTAATATTGGCTCGAGTTCCTCACATCTTATGGTCTTGAATTCTTTATACTCCCGGAAGGGAAATCGTGTTGCCAATCCACTTTGTCGTAAGCAACAAGTGGTTATTTCTTTGATGATGTCCGTGTGGAATGCCAAGTTCATCGGACGTTTCGATATACTTCGTTTTATTGAGCTTCATCTCATTTCTTTTCTGGATTAGCATCCGATGTTCTTTTATGGTGTTCGGTTCATTTGACGTACCATTTGCACTACGTCGATGTTCTGAATTATTTGAGCTTTGGTTCATCTGGCGTACCGTTATTGTACTACGCTGTTGTTCCAAATTATTCGAGTTTCTCGTTTCTCTGGCGTACCGTTTTTGTACTACGCCGTTGCACCGGCTCAATTTTCTATTATTCACGACGCTTTCTTACGTCTTTCTTCTACGGAAATGCCTCAAGATTTCCAATTTTTATTCTTGAGCTTGGTGTTATTGTGGAAATTGAAGTTTCGCCTATTTGTCTTTTGAGCAACATTTTATTCGCATCATTGCTTCGAAGGTTGAGCGCCTTCGAAATAAAGATGTTCTTCTTGTGAAAGTTCTAGGGTTCTCAAGTCCCAAGGATTGCTTTTGGGAAATCTAGAGAATTCATTGAGCGAACTCGTCCGAGTTTTCTCTTTCATGCTCTTTTTGGTGAACTTCTCATTTCAAATTTTCTTTTGTATTGATATGCTTTTATGGTTGTTACTATTTATTTTCTTCTTAAGTATTGCGAGGACGCAATTTCTTTGAGGAGGGGAGTCTGTAACAACCCGCATATTTGTCGATTTTATATTTAAATATTTTATTTAAATATTTCATCGTTAGTCGGATTTTAGTCCGAAAAGCTACTTTTTGCAAACAGTCGAATTAGGACTCGAGACCACCTCCATTGAGTTCAAAATGTCGTTTGCGATCTTTTTGAGTGTAAGCTTCGATATGTTTGGAGCTAGTCAAAAATTTGACCATTTGCACTTTGGGTTTGGTTTTGGGTTCAGCCCCTTTGCCAACTTAAACCCCAAACTGAATCATCCCTCCCCATTCATCCTCACTTCCTCCTCTTGCTCAGTTCTAAAGCAAAAATGGTGGGAGAGATGGGAAATTAAAACTCCCAAACCCTAGTTTCATCTTCAAATCAAGTTCTAGCTCCAAATTCTAAGAGAACCCATTGGTAAGCATCTCCTTCATCTTCTCCAACCCGTTCTCCTTTCAATTTCAGAAATCCTAAACCTAACTTTAGGAATGTTCTTCTTTTTGAGCATAGATTCAAGCTCATTTGGGTTGTGTTGAAGAGTGGTTGATTCTCCCTTTGCTTTCAAGCTCCTTCTTCATTGTTTTTGTGAAAAGGTGAGATTTTTATCTCACATCTAAGTCAATAATTATCTTCGATTGTTAGGTATGAATTCCTAACACTTATCCTTGTGCAATTCCTGAGTCGTTGTGGCTCGACCGATCGTTATCGATGTCGTTTGGCCATTTTTTGGCCTAGGTTCAGGGAATGCCCTGAATAACAGTTTCAGCCGTCTGAACGTATGGTTCAGACGTCTGAATGGAATACTGGGAATTTTCTTCTCCCAGCATTCAGACGTCTGAATCAAAATTTCAGACGTCTGAATTGGTTCGTTTTGAACCAGAAAAGGAATAGGCTAAAAAGTGCCTATTTCAGACGTCTGAAATCTAGGATTCAGACGTCTGAATTCTGTTCTTGAAAATAGTTTATTTTCCAGATTCAGACGTCTGAATTCTTGATCTCAGACGTCTGAATCTGCTGTGTTTTGCCTAGTTGTTTTTTTGGGTATAGAGGTGGGGCGTCACAGCTTGGTATCGGAGCCAAACTTCGGAACAATGTAGAATTATCTAGCAAGGATCATGTCCTAAGTCTTTCTTAGGAGTTGTGCTTTAGGATTTTATTTGTGTCTTTGTACCGTTCTATCCTATTTTCTTTTATGATTCCTTGTTTTATCAATCATGATTGTTTGATATTTATTCCGAGAATAACTTTTTCTTCTTCTTTCTTTCTTAAAGAAGAGAAATGGTTAGATCTGGCCGTACCAACGTCGGTCAATCCAGTGCTACTCCCCAAGATGGAGTATTTATGTCTGCCCAGCAGCTTCTAGATCTTGTTAAGAATGCTCAAGCTATCGGACCCATTCCAGAGCCTACTCATCCTAGATCCGGTTTTGCACGCTTGTGTAGGGATTACACCGATTTGGGTGGAAGGCCATTCCGGGGATCCGAGAGTGTTATTGAAATTCAAGCTTGGCTCAAAACATGCGATCGCATCTTCTCTCGCATGAACCTTATTGATCTCCACCGAGTCCAAGTGGCTTCTAGCATGCTCCAAGAAAGAGCATTGGATTGGTATGAGCTTCTTATTTCTGAAATCGTTGAAGCGGATCTCACTTGGGAGCAATTCCGGGAAAGATTCGAATTGAAATTTGTGCCTGAGGCTGAAAAAGTAACCTTGGCTCGGCGTTTTATCGACCTTGTTCAAGCTGAATCTTCTGTGACGGACTATGCCGCATCTTTCGAAGCTCTTTCCAAATACGGGGTCGAATACATTAACACCCCGTTGAAGAAAAATCAGAGGTTCGTCTATGGCTTGAATAAGAATCTTAAGAAGCCGTTGCTCCTGAAACTCGAGGTTTCATTTGATCAGCTTATTGATATCGCTCTTCGTCTTGAAGAGGCCGATAAAGAGTGTGATGTTGAAGTTGTGGGTGCTAAACAAAACTTCAACAACAACATGAAAAGGCCTGACAAGTTCAAAGGTCCTTATCCCAGCAAAAAGGATAAGCAAGCAGCTCCTGCTACAAAGACTTTTTCCTCTAGTGATGGGAAATGCTATAACTGTGGTGATAGGGGCCATTTCGCGAACAAATGTTCAAAGCCGCGTTCTTGTCGCTATTGTAAGAGCCCGGATCATTATATACATTTATGCCCCAGACGTCAAGGCAACGCATCTCTTGGTCAAGGTATCCATTCTAACCTTGATAATATCTATTTTGTGATTATCTTATTCGAGCTCATTTTGATATGGGTTTCATCTCATCATTATTATATCAAAAGAACTTGTAATTCTTTTTCTTTAGACATTTCTGGGCTTGAGGATTTCTTTGAGGGTTGCGAATCCGGATTGGCGGATCCGCAACACTCAATTTGCTTTTTATTGATGTCGAAATTATTTTACGTGATTTTTCTTTCCGAGCCAATTTTTACTTGTGCCTCGGAATTGACTTTTGTCAGGATTGGCTTAATTATTATGAAGCCACATCCCTTGTCCCGTGTGGACTATTCATCTTCGACATTTGGAATCTATTAAGCAGATTTCTGTTTTTCCTTTGCAATTTTGATTCCAATTTGATGGCATCATTTTATTCTTTAAACTCACATGATGAGGAAAGTGTTATTTCTCTCATTCATGTAGTTTGAGAATTTTCCGGTATTTTTGAGTTTGTCTTAGGATTATCTCCTAAGCAATCTTTTGGTAGGTGTTAAGGTCTTTTTAGTTCGACCTTGCCACCGATTTTATTTGCTACGAATTGCGGAAGTTAGCATTCCACTTACCGCATTCCAAACTCGTTATGATTCTTATGAATGACTTATTATGTCATTCATTTTGTCAAGCTTATTTCATCCATTTTATTAATCGAGTATTCTACGATCTCGATGACTCCATTCTTGTATATATTGATTTTGGGTGAAAATAGCAATTTAAAATTTTGCAAATCTTTTTCATAAGATTTATTTATAAAGTACAATTTGATTTTTGCTCATAAATGAGCAAAGAATATTCTTAAAAGTTTATGAGGAACATGTTTATTATCTTGAAGATGATTTTGTGGTTGTATTGCCCATTGAGTGCTTTAAGAATTTTGGTCGATGCGCTTGATCAACGTTATCGATAGGAATTTCCTAAACGCTTTGATGAGACAATCAGACACAGTAAATTGATTAGGAAAATGTAAATTTCTCTAGAAAGATTATTACCTAAAGAATATTTGTAATTTTTGGAAAGTTTTAGCTTTTCAGGAAAGAAGATTATTTGAAAGAATTCTTTTCCGCTACTTTTATTCTTGTGATTCCCGAAGGGAACCAAGATTTTCTCTTTAGTACCAATGCTAATCGTATTGGTTTTGATGTCGTTCACTTGCAAAAGAGAACGCGCTATCATTTATTCTTCTATATAGTTATAGCCTATCGAGACTAGGTATGCCACTCATGATCTAGTGCTCGCGGCTATTGTTTTTGCTTTTAGAGTTTGGCATCATCACTTTTGGGTGAGAAATTTGTTCTCTACCCCGATCATAAATCTTTGGAATATTTATTTTCTCATAAGGACTTAATATTGGCTCGAGTTCCTCACATCTTATGGTCTTGAATTCTTTATACTCCCGGAAGGGAAATCGTGTTGCCAATCCACTTTGTCGTAAGCAACAAGTGGTTATTTCTTTGATGATGTCCGTGTGGAATGCCAAGTTCATCGGACGTTTCGATATACTTCGTTTTATTGAGCTTCATCTCATTTCTTTTCTGGATTAGCATCCGATGTTCTTTTATGGTGTTCGGTTCATTTGACGTACCATTTGCACTACGTCGATGTTCTGAATTATTTGAGCTTTGGTTCATCTGGCGTACCGTTATTGTACTACGCTGTTGTTCCAAATTATTCGAGTTTCTCGTTTCTCTGGCGTACCGTTTTTGTACTACGCCGTTGCACCGGCTCAATTTTCTATTATTCACGACGCTTTCTTACGTCTTTCTTCTACGGAAATGCCTCAAGATTTCCAATTTTTATTCTTGAGCTTGGTGTTATTGTGGAAATTGAAGTTTCGCCTATTTGTCTTTTGAGCAACATTTTATTCGCATCATTGCTTCGAAGGTTGAGCGCCTTCGAAATAAAGATGTTCTTCTTGTGAAAGTTCTAGGGTTCTCAAGTCCCAAGGATTGCTTTTGGGAAATCTAGAGAATTCATTGAGCGAACTCGTCCGAGTTTTCTCTTTCATGCTCTTTTTGGTGAACTTATCATTTCAAATTTTCTTTTGTATTGATATGCTTTTATGGTTGTTACTATTTATTTTCTTCTTAAGTATTGCGAGGACGCAATTTCTTTGAGGAGGGGAGTCTGTAACAACCCGCATATTTGTCGATTTTATATTTAAATATTTTATTTAAATATTTCATCGTTAGTCGGATTTTAGTCCGAAAAGCTACTTTTTGCAAACAGTCGAATTAGGACTCGAGACCACCTCCATTGAGTTCAAAATGTCGTTTGCGATCTTTTTGAGTGTAAGCTTCGATATGTTTGGAGCTAGTCAAAAATTTGACCATTTGCACTTTGGGTTTGGTTTTGGGTTCAGCCCCTTTGCCAACTTAAACCCCAAACTGAATCATCCCTCCCCATTCATCCTCACTTCCTCCTCTTGCTCAGTTCTAAAGCAAAAATGGTGGGAGAGATGGGAAATTAAAACTCCCAAACCCTAGTTTCATCTTCAAATCAAGTTCTAGCTCCAAATTCTAAGAGAACCCATTGGTAAGCATCTCCTTCATCTTCTCCAACCCGTTCTCCTTTCAATTTCAGAAATCCTAAACCTAACTTTAGGAATGTTCTTCTTTTTGAGCATAGATTCAAGCTCATTTGGGTTGTGTTGAAGAGTGGTTGATTCTCCCTTTGCTTTCAAGCTCCTTCTTCATTGTTTTTGTGAAAAGGTGAGATTTTTATCTCACATCTAAGTCAATAATTATCTTCGATTGTTAGGTATGAATTCCTAACACTTATCCTTGTGCAATTCCTGAGTCGTTGTGGCTCGACCGATCGTTATCGATGTCGTTTGGCCATTTTTTGGCCTAGGTTCAGGGAATGCCCTGAATAACAGTTTCAGCCGTCTGAACGTATGGTTCAGACGTCTGAATGGAATACTGGGAATTTTCTTCTCCCAGCATTCAGACGTCTGAATCAAAATTTCAGACGTCTGAATTGGTTCGTTTTGAACCAGAAAAGGAATAGGCTAAAAAGTGCCTATTTCAGACGTCTGAAATCTAGGATTCAGACGTCTGAATTCTGTTCTTGAAAATAGTTTATTTTCCAGATTCAGACGTCTGAATTCTTGATCTCAGACGTCTGAATCTGCTGTGTTTTGCCTAGTTGTTTTTTTGGGTATAGAGGTGGGGCGTCACAGCTTGGTATCGGAGCCAAACTTCGGAACAATGTAGAATTATCTAGCAAGGATCATGTCCTAAGTCTTTCTTAGGAGTTGTGCTTTAGGATTTTATTCGTGTCTTTGTACCGTTCTATCCTATTTTCTTTTATGATTCCTTGTTTTATCAATCATGATTGTTTGATATTTATTCCGAGAATAACTTTTTCTTCTTCTTTCTTTCTTAAAGAAGAGAAATGGTTAGATCTGGCCGTACCAACGTCGGTCAATCCAGTGCTACTCCCCAAGATGGAGTATTTATGTCTGCCCAGCAGCTTCTAGATCTTGTTAAGAATGCTCAAGCTATCGGACCCATTCCAGAGCCTACTCATCCTAGATCCGGTTTTGCACGCTTGTGTAGGGATTACACCGATTTGGGTGGAAGGCCATTCCGGGGATCCGAGAGTGTTATTGAAATTCAAGCTTGGCTCAAAACATGCGATCGCATCTTCTCTCGCATGAACCTTATTGATCTCCACCGAGTCCAAGTGGCTTCTAGCATGCTCCAAGAAAGAGCATTGGATTGGTATGAGCTTCTTATTTCTGAAATCGTTGAAGCGGATCTCACTTGGGAGCAATTCCGGGAAAGATTCGAATTGAAATTTGTGCCTGAGGCTGAAAAAGTAACCTTGGCTCGCTTGTCTTCACTAAGTCGTACCGTTTTGACGGGGCGCTGCCCCGCACCCCGCCGTGGGCGCTGCCCCCGGACCCCCGCGACCTGACCGGGCAGGTCGAACCCCGAATAACTCTGCGTAGGCAATCTTATCCGAAAGCCATTTAACCGAACTTCTTACTTTGATGGTTTTGAGAATTGATTTCTTTGAACTTTACCCACGTCTTCGAACGTGAATTTTTATGATTGATTGTTTCTACAATCACTTCTATGATTTGTCACTTCAAAATATAAAGGTTTTCTATACTAGTATTAAATATCAAAACTCTTTCATTAAAACTATTTCAACTCTATTTTCAATATCAAAGCTCGTTTCTTAAAACCGTTTTCCAACCTATTAGTATATACAAACCTTTACCTCATTCGTATGAGAAAATATAATTAAACGGCTTAGCAAAACAAGTGGTATGAAACGCTTGCGTTTACTTCGTCGGTTAATTTATGGACTTGTTCGATTGAATCTCTTGTGACAATTTTCTAGTGGAGATCTACAATCTGTTCGTAAATATTTGAGTTAAGCAAGTGGTTATGGGACATGAAGCTAAAGTCTTATATTTACTAGCTTAGTGTAATCGACACTTCTTTATGATCGATGACGATCATTTTTATGATTTAGACTAGCAACTTGCCTTTCTCGTCCGTGTGTTCGGACTTGCCTTTCTCGTCCGTGTGTTCGGACTT
The DNA here is from genome assembly GCA_030737815.1 of Allium fistulosum. Lineage (NCBI taxonomy): Eukaryota > Viridiplantae > Streptophyta > Magnoliopsida > Asparagales > Amaryllidaceae > Allium > Allium fistulosum. The sequence goes on from CM060904.1 coordinate 973,201,883, forward strand.
GCCTTTCTCGTCCGTGTGTTCGGACTTGCCTTTCTCGTCCGTGTGTTCGGACTTGCCTTTCTCGTCCGTGTGTTCGGACTTGCCTTTCTCGTCCGTGTGTTCGGACTTGCCTTTCTCGTCCGTGTGTTCGGACTTGCCTTTCTCGTCCGTGTGTTCGGACTTGCCTTTCTCGTCCGTGTGTTCGGACTTGCCTTTCTCGTCCGTGTGTTCGGAATTGCCTTTCTCGTCCGTGTGTTCGGACTTGCCTTTCTCGTCCGTGTGTTCGGACTTGCCTTCGGGACATCCGTGTGTTCGGAAAATTAAATGGATAGCTTCCATGAGATAGCTTCTCGTCCGTGTGCTCGGACTTCCCCCTTTTTGTGATTTCTAGATTTCGTGTGTTGATTTCTGAATTTAATGTTTCGCCAACTTTTACAATTGGCATTAATATGTATGTCATTTATTGTGGCTTGGTGAATTAAATAAAGAGTATGACATTATTTTTAATCTTTGAGAAGATTCTTGTGGTATTGATTAATCTCTTGTTGATTTTCAAATTACGTACTTATCACAGTACGCTATTATGGTTATGATACGTTTTTGTCATATCTCTTATTCTATATCACTTTATCTGATATTTATAGCTAGACTGATCCGTTTATTATTTTCTTATAAATAATACTCGGGTCAGACTGAGATTTTACAGGTGCTTCCTCATGACTTCCTATCTGGAGCCATCATCCGACTTTTGGCTAACTACTCTAGTTTAGTAGTTTTTGTTTGTATACATTTGAGATTGGACTCCTTGATGTATACATATTCTATTATCTTGCACTTGTACCTATTCTTTTGTGTTATTGTGGATCTTATTTGACCACTACTCTGATGTACACTTTCATGTGTTGTATATTTATTCATATCTATTTCCGCCTCTGTGATATGAATTGTCTGTGACTGATTTATGTTACGTTTATTTCTATATTTGTTTCCGAAGATTATATATATATAGCCACCGTGTGATAGCTTTGTGTTTGTGTCGGTATGTCGGATTTCCTCCTTAAAGATATGCATTCTATTCTATCTGACATATCGGTGCTCGCACAAAGAAGTTACATGGATGGTCGCTCCTCAACAGCCTTATTCTCCGTGCTAATTGACAGCACTACACCGTAGTGTTCTTGGTTGGCGTGGGTATAGAGGTGGGGCGTCACACCGCCAATTTATTTTAAAGATCATTCGAAGTGGAGTTATGGGATACTCCAGAATCAAAAGAAGACAAAAAGGGAGAGACAAAAATGGATTTTGGAACCGCAGGGAACGTTCCAAAATCCAAAAGAAATCAAGTCAAAAAGGAAGAGATTCAAGCTCGAACGAAAGTGATTCTGTAAATAAATTTACCATATATGCTAAGTTTTGCCTAGAGCCAAAGCTCTGATACCAAATGTAATGACCCACTATTTTGGACCATTCAAATCGACAATAAATCCACACATGCCGGACTTGAATAATTTAAAACAATAGATTGTAAATAAAATTTGGCAAAACTCATAATATACAGTAAATAAATCACAGATCATAGACACAGAGTAATATAACAATGCAGCAGAAACAAAAGAATAGTAGTTCATGAAGCTACTATGTATATAACAGAGTTAAACAAGATTACAACAGAATTTATGAATACAAGGATGTCTCAATACAATAGTCAAATACAAGATCTGAATACATCACTGGAATCAACTGGATAACTGAAAGTGAAATAGATAGCTGGATCTCCAAGAAAAACTCCAACTACAAAGGTGAGTCTCGAATGCTGTATCACTCAGTCTGACCTGAGCGCAAAGCAAAACACAAAACACTCGAGTCAAGACATACATACTTATACAATGTAAACCAACTCAAGTTAAATGTAATAGAAATGCACAAGTAACTTAAAGGATGCTTGGGACCGTCCATCCTCTAAGGATCCGTTAAACTATTTACTATGTAGTAATATTTCGCTAATATAATAATGTCTATAGTAAAATAAACTTACTTTTAAATAGAGTTAAGAGGTTACCCATATAGCCCTTAACACATAATAGTCCCAGTAGTCCATCTAGTATCATAGTCCCTATTGATCAGGAGGCCACTAGAGGATACTCCATGGGCTACGGGAGAAAACCAAAATCGTACAAGGCTCGCTAGGGTAGGTGACACGGCACAACTAGGCAATGCCAGGGTAGATGTCATGACCCAAAATTCTTCATTCGAAAATGGACATCAAATACTTCACTTGTATTCGACTGCCAAAATTCAAACGTCAAATTTCAGTTCGGATGGAGCTTATAACAACAATTAGATGAATATAAAACAGCGGAACAGAATCAATATCATAAATATCATCACAGATACAACATCGATATATATAATCCATACTACATCAGAGTATTTAATACAGATACTACAACTCCAAATACAACATCATGATAATACAACAGTAATCATATATCCAAAAGTCTCCAGATGAAAGAAGTGATAACGGACTCTCAAAAGCTAAACACCTGAGATCTCCAAAAAGCTCCTAAGAATATCTCCAAGATAAGAGCTCCAAAATACAGCTTAGTCCAAAATACGGAAACCTGCTACTAGGCTGCCCGTGTAGAAATAATGGGCACCCAGAGTTTAGGAAAGAAAACAATAAACTCCGGATCAGTCATGGGACTGGTATGAGTAAACAAAACAGTTGCATTTACAGAAACTAGGTTTATAAAAGAAATTTCGGTATGCTTTTTAAAAATGGAACTACCATAAGACCTCCCACCACACACACAATGCAAACACAGAATTGGAGGAGATTTCTTCTTATGATAGCTAAATATGCTTGGTACGAGAAAATTTCTTTGATATTATTACTAGTGCATAGTGTAGAAAACCTTTCAAAAGTAGAATATTAATCTTAGCCAACATAGACATTCCGAACTATGCCTACTATAGCTACCATCTAAACAGTGGTGACCACCATAAGTAAATGGCAGGTTCTACAACTAAAACCGTACAGGGTTTCGTATTGGTAATTGGATTTCCAACAAATGGTCAGGCCAAGGAACTTCCCATTGCCACATGGAAACGCCTCTGGAAGGACGTCCCGAGAAATAACCTAACATTACGGTTAGATCTCTGCCAACACAAGGCCGGGTTACCTCTGCAAAAATAGGTAACTACTGACACGAGTATGCCATCTCCCGGTTGTAACCAACCTTTAACCGGGGCCCCGAGCAACAAATCACAAAGATAATAAATGTATATCTGCGATATCCACATAAGTAAAGTATCTGGGCTCCATACCATGATACCACTTCTATCCAGAAGGAAATGAACATACACTAAGGGGCGCTACTCCCTATAACCTTGCTGCATCTTTCCTGTTTTGACCATTCCGAGGTGTGAGGCTCGACGAAGTCTCGTCCACAAAGCTACGCTTTGTCACAAAGCCATGCTTTGGGTCAACAGATGATCAACCTATGATCACAAAGATAAATGATCAAACAAATGATCATATCACAAATGATCAAACACTGATCATCACACAGCAACACTCAGCATGTCACATTACCAAATTGGGATATATCGCTGATAAATTTCAACTACATAACCTCTGAGCTCGTACGTCTCAGAGAAGGGTGTTAAGCTAAGAGAATAAATTCTCCGCCACCAACAGAAATGTATTTGAAAGAAATCGGCTTTATATCTCAAAGTGTAATGTCGGACATGTATCCATACAAGTCTGTTCCGGGTTCGAACAGAACCGAAGGCACTTCCAAAGAAGTCCTTGCAATCCGGATAATTTTCTAATCACGTCCAGACTTCCCGTCACAAAAGAGTGATATAAATCTCTATACCGGAGCAACTCGGTGCAGAGACATTCGACAGGTTGTCCTTTCATTTTCGAAAATATCCGGTCTTCAACACCGGTCTTCAAAAGTCATCCATATACGACGTATCACTATATCGGAACGGGTAACCCGAATAGTGAGCGTTAATTTCAAAAACATGTGGATATGTTATTCACAACAATTCATAGATTCGATGTGGGCTTCGGATAACAAACTGAAATCCGATTCCCTGTCGCATCGAGGTTTAAATGTCGTTTTACGGACAAACAGGGTTTTTTACATCAATACAGAACAAATTCACAGATCACAGTGCAATACAAAACAATCACGGTATCATAACAGAAATATCAATAAAATCAGAATATTTGGTAATGGTCAGTCATAGTTGATTCAAGTAATTTGATCTAACCTGAATTAACTACATAAATATTTTTACTAATCATTTTGATGTTTAATTTCATTTAATTATAAATAATTTTAAATCTTAATTTGCTCTACTAATTCATTATTTCTTGATTAATTGTCTAAATTTATTTATTTGATTTCTTTTTCCGTTGATTTAAATTTCAATTTCTTTTATGAATAAATTTATTATTATTAGTTACAAAGTAATTTCAAATCACAATTTCCTAATCATTATTTAGTTATTATAATTAAATTTTGTTTTTAAATAAATCAATTTGCATATTTGATTAACTCCTCGTTATTTTATTTCATTTACCCACAATCATCATTCTATAGTAAATGAATCATTTTAGGAATTAGCTGCACTTGTATTTAAATTTCAAAACTGGGAATGTTGATTTTTATGACCAACCCGAGCCTTCCTCGAGTCATGCCCGGTCCAAAAGCCCCCCTGCTTCGAGTTTTCTTCTAATTTGACCCAGGTGATACATTTTTACGAAAAAAATTTGCTTAAGTTAAATTGACCTGATACGTAGACAAGACTACTCGACTCAGCTTCGAGTTTTCCACCAATTTCCTCCCAAGCTACTTCGAGTCTTCTCTCGTCTTCTCCAACTTTTCTTACTGATACGCGAAACATCCTCGTGCACGTGTACACCACCGCGCCTCCACTTCAGTGGCGATCGTGACCTCCAGCAAGTCGCCTACCATCCCCCAAATTGATTCGAACACCCCGATTCTCGAATTAAACTCGAGAGCGAAATCGAGTTACCTGGTTCAAAAGAACCCATTTATACATCGCCGGAAGTCGATCTCGTGCCACCTCCTCTGGCCATCAGAGGCCATAAAATTTCGACTGGAGCTTCGTCTCGACCTAACGCCACTATCCCCACCGGAGTCTCGAAGTCTGATGGCCCATAGACGGAACGGCGAACTCGTTTTTCAGACCTTATACGTTTTGAGCTTAAACCCTACTTCGATCTCGAACTCCCAATCCACGCAATGGATAATTTTTTTGACAATTTTCGTGACATCCCTGATGTTTATCCTAACTTCAATTCAAGTTTAAGCATTTACTATTTCTTCGATCACGAGAAATTGGTGAACATTCCCTTTTGATTCAAATGCAAACTGCTCTTTAGTTACTGAGCTAAAAATCTTCGTTCACGTTTTAAAAATCAAAGTTTTAAGTGTAGATTCAGATTTTAATATTGAATCAACATTTCACAACAATTAATTTTAATCAAATTTCAACTTGAACCTGTAAAACATGTTTCCAGTGGAAATAAATATGCTGCAGGTTCAAATAACTTTACAAGATCATGTTCGAGGATTAAAACGACCTGATTTATTTGAAAACCCAAGCTTTAGTGATCAAAACAAATAGACTTCAATTTAAAAAAAAACAATGGAAATCCCTGTATGAGTGGTACAGAGCATCACTGGGATGTTATATACTGGAACATGAACAAAGCAGTGATAATTGAAGTTTAAACTGTTTTAAATACACTTTATATCCTTTATAAAATCATGTTTACTCACCTGAGAATTTTGAAACAGAGACTCTGGTTTTAAAAACTGCAGTTTTGATATTTCTTGATCTTCTTCCCCTCTCCTGTAAACTGCTTTCAAGTTTTTGAAATAAAGTGATGTTCTTCTCTCCTTTGAATTTTTTTGTTCTTTTCTCAGTTTGCTAAATCGTTTGAACGAAAATAAAACAAGACAAATCTCATTTGTACATACAGAGGTGGGCAGGTTTTAGTGAAGTACTGATATCTTTGTATTGTATAATTTATTTATTTTATACAAGCTTGTACTTTGTAGTGATGGGTAGGCTTGAAAACATTCAATGCAAGCATGTATTCACGGCTGACATTTCCCTTGATGTTGCTAAAGTAGATGGCATTAATTGGAAGTATGTTTTTATGGAGGCTTGCATTTAATGAAAGTATGGTTTGTAACTTACAGCAAAGTGCTGTTTTGTTTTTGCTTTATGAAGAGTTGTTTGTATATAAATGTTCTTACTTTATTTAACTAGTGTTTATTTTTATTTTGTTTTGTTCTAGTATAAGTGTTGCTTTATCTTTTATTAAGTGTTGTTTTACTTTTGATAATACGTGATTTTATTTCTCTTAAAATTTCATAAATTAAAAATTATTCGTTAAATTATTTAACGAATTTCCGGGATGTTACAATATCCCCTACTTTAGAAAATTTCGTCCTCGAAATTAAAAGAAAGAGAAACGTAAACGAAGAATATACGAATTCGAAATAAAGAAATGACTTACAGTTTAAGTCGAGATGTCTATTCTGCAGTTGGGATATGATTTCTTCATATTATCTTCAGTCTCCCAAGTACAGTCCTTTGGATTGCCACTCCATTGAACTTTGACTAGCTTCACAACTTTGTTTTGCAATCGCTTCTCCTCACGATCAACAATTTTTATCGGTTCCCTCTGTACTGCCAAATTAGGAGTGATTTCCAGATCCTGCTGAGCAGCTTCTTCAATAATATCATCTGGGTCGTGCACATACTTCCGAAGATTAGAAATGTGAAACACATTATGCACGCCAGACAACCAGTCGGGTAGCTGTACTCGATATGCCAGAGGACCAATCCTTTCCAGAATAGGAAAAGGACCAATATAACGCGGTGCCAGCTTTCCAGTTTTCCCGAATCTTAATACACCCCGCATCGGAGATACTTTCAGAAACACAGAATCTCCAACTTGAAATTCCAAAAATCTTCTTCGGCGGTCATAATAACTCTTATGACGGCTTTGGGCAGTTAATAATTTCTTGCGAATAAAGTCAACCTTCTCAGTGGCTTCTTTGATCATATCTGGTCCTAAGACAAGTCTGTCACCTGATTCTATCCAGCATATAGGTGATCGACACGGACGACCATATAAAACTTCAAAAGGAGCCATTTCCAGACTGGCCTGATAGCTGTTATTATATGAGAATTCAACCAGATGCAAATGGTCCTCCCATGAACCACCAAAATCATGAACACAAGAACGTAATAAGTCTTCTAGAATTCGGTTGACCCTTTCAGTCTGTCCATCTGTTTGCGGGTGATAAGCAGTACTGAAATTTAATTTCGTTCCGAAAGCATCCTGAAATGCCTCCCAAAATCTACTAGTGAAGATCGGGTCACGATCACTCACTATACTACTGGGAATACCATGGAGGCGAACAATTTCCTTTACGTATATATCTGCCAAGCTTGCTGCAGTTCGAGTGGATTTTACTGGAATAAAGTGAGCAGTTTTGGTTAAACGATCCACTATAACCCAAATCGCTTCATTTCCCTTCTTGGTTCGTGGCAATCCGTCGATGAAATCCATCGATACCTGATCCCACTTCCATTTCGGTACTTCCAAAGGTTGAAGTAAACCGGCCACTTTCCTTTGATCGCTTTTGATTTGCTGACAAGTAGCACAGCGACTCACATATATCGATATGTCTCTCTTCATCGTCTTCCACCAGAATGTTCTTTTAATATCTCGATACATTTTATTTATTCCTGGATGGATACTGAATTTGGATTTGTGACATTCATCTAAAACTTCACGCTTCAGATCAGGGAAATCTGGAACACAAATCCTGCCTTTCAATCTTATAACTCCTCTATCATCCATCCTAAAACTTGTATCTTCTCCTTGGAAAATTCTTTTATAAATTCCCCGAAGAAACTCATCCTCGTATTGCTTGCTCGCGATCTTCTTAAGAAGAGTAGGAGTGATAATTAGATGAGCAAGAATAGCGTGCTTTCTACTTAAGGCATCAGCAACTACATTGGCTTTTCCCGGAGTGTATAGAATATCCAAGTCATAGGATGCCAGAAATTCCAACCAACGTTGTTGTCGCAAATTCAGATCCTTCTGGGTGAAAAGATATTTCAAGGATTTATGGTCGGTGAATAATTCAAATTTTTCACCTAAAACAAGAAGAGTTTATTAAGTATATTTATTTAGTTAATTTCGTAAATTGTTAAGAAGCTGAAAAGATTCTTACCCAGAAGATAGTGTCGCCAGATTTTTAAAGCGAAAACAATAGCCAAAAGCTCCAAATCATGTGTCGGGTAATTCTTCTCATGTGGACGTAATTGTCTACTCGCGTAGGCAACTACCTTTCCATTTTGCATTAATACTGCACCTACCCCGTCACCACATGCATCAGTATAGACAGATAAACCTTGGTTCCCATTAATAATAATGAGAACAGGAGCAGTAGTCAATCTCTTTTTCAATTCCTGGAAAACTTCATCACATCTTGAAGTCCAATCAAATTTAGCATTCTTCATTGTCAGCTTAGTCAATGGGCTAGCCAACTTAGAAAAATCTTATACAAACTTTCTATAATACCCCACTAAACCGAGAAAACTTCGAATTTCTCTAGGAGTAGTGGGTTGCTTCCAGTCCATAATTGCAGAAATCTTGCTTGGATCAACAGAAATCCCTTCTTCATTAATAATATGACCGAGAAATTTGACCTCTTTGACCCAAAAGTGACACTTAGAGAATTTAGCGAATAAGACATTCGTCCTCAATATTTCCAAAACAATTCTGAGATGTTCAGAATGCTCCTCTTCAGTTTTGGAGAAAATTAAGATATCATCAATAAATACAAGGACAAATTTGTTCAACACTTCTCGAAATACTCGGGTCATTAAATCCACGAAGTACGCAGGAGCATTGGTCAGTCCGAAAGGCATAACTAACCACTCGTAGAACATGTCTGGACCCCTAAAAGCAGTAAAATGAACACAATCCTCAGCTATTCGCAGTTGATGGAATCCCTGAGCTAGATCCATCTTAGAAAAGAATCGAGCGCCATGAAGTTGATCAAATAGATCGTCAATTCTAGGTAAAGGGAATTTGTTCTTGAGAGTTTGTTTATTGAGATCACGGTAATCTACACACAATCTCAAAGATCCGTCTGATTTAGCTACAAATACGACGGCTGAACCCCATTCGGAAACACTAGGGCGAATCAATCCTTTCTTCAGCAGATCTCGAGTTTGATTGACTAATTCAATTTTCTCCTTAGGTGCCATCCTGCGACTTGCGTGAACAACAGGACAAGCATTGGGTATTAAGTCAATTCGGAATGCTATTTCTCTGTGCGGAGGTAAGGAATTTACTTCTTCAAATACGTCGGAAAATTCCCGAACAATAGGTATAGACAGCAAAGTGGTTTCAGGATATCCCAAAGTATACATCAATCCATCTCTTCTTGGACTCGGATTCTCACAAGAGATTTCAATAAAATTTCCAAGGTTCGTTTTGACCAAAGCGGTCCGATCATTACACTCCAATATAGCTTCGTATTTCGATAACCAATTCATTCCGAGTATGATTTCAAATTCATTAAATTCGAGGATATAAAGGTTGATAGGAAATCGATAACTATCATATGAAATAGGAACTTTCTTGCAATATAAACAAAGATTTGTGGGACCTCCAACCGGATTTTTCACGCAAATAGGATCGGCAGAAAATCTAGCTTTAAGTCCTAATTCTTTTACGGTTTGTTGGGAGATAAAACTATGTGAAGCTCCCGAGTCAAATAAAACTCTAACAGTTCTACCATTAATAGTAAGGTTACCTTCCAGACCACCTTTTCCTTTATCAGCTTTCGAAGTGGAAGGATCTTTCTTTATCGCGTAAACATTTGCCACCTGTGCTTGCTTCATCATTGGGCAGTTTTTAATAACATGTCCCTCTCCCTGACACGCATAACATTTCCTGGGCTTATATTGCTCATTCTTCACAGGTTGTTCTTTGTTAACTTGCTTCTTTGGTTTTGTGCAGCTGCTTGAATAATGGCCCTTCTCTTGGCAGTTGTAACAAGTTATGTTGCTAGTCGAATTTCCTTGATTGCTCTTTTTATCGTTGCCTTGCTGTGGCTTCTTGCCCCCAAACTTTCTTTTCTTCTAGTTCTGATTATTTGAATTTCCTCCTTCCTTTGGAATCTCCTGCATATCCAGTGTAGCATACCTGTATCCCATATCAATAAGATCTGAAAAAGATTCCTTGACGTGCGCTGTCATTCTTTCATGATACTTCTGGTTCATTCCACGGATAAACCTTTCATTCTTCTTAAGAGGTGTGCTTAACAATTCTGGACCAAAACGGGATAGTTCGTTGAACTTGTTTAAGTATTCTTCAAAAGTCAGGCTTCCTTGCTTTAAATCCAAAAATTCTTGATACATTCTAGAAATTCCCGCCGAAGGCATATAACGCTTCTCGAACACCTCCTTAAAACGATCCCAAGAAAACTCCTCCTCGGATTCATCAACAATGACGGTTTCCCACCAGGCTGAAGCTTCTTCTTGGAGTTGCCAAGAAGCTATAAGTCTCTTCTGCTCGTCTTGCAGCTTAAGCCCTTTAAAAATTTTCTCACATGATCTGACCCAAGCTTGAGCCTCAATAATTGACTCCTTGCCGGTGAACGGTTTGCCACCAAGCCTTTCGAATTTCTTATTCAAATCAGCCAGATCCGGCTGCTGCTGGATATCCATTGCTGCCACTACTGCTGGAGGACCTTGGTTTTGTGCTGGGGCATTTACTTGACCCCTTGGTCTTCCTCTGCGTCCTCTCATTCTTACTTATCTGAAATTAGTAAGAAAATTGATTTAGATATACGGACGAATATCTTAAGGAATATCAGCAGTAAAAGAAACAGACTAAGAAATTTTAAAGTTTTCAGTCTTGGTTATACTCATTCTAGGGTATACTTCACCCTATCTCTAATGAGCCATCTAATGTGTTATACTCCGTAGCTTAAGTTCTTACTCAACCAAAAGCTCTGATACCAATTTGTCACGACCCAAAATTCTTCATTCGAAAATGGACATCAAATACTTCACTTGTATTCGACTGCCAAAATTCAAACGTCAAATTTCAGTTCGGATGGAGCTTATAACAACAATTAGATGAATATAAAACAGCGGAACAGAATCAATATCATAAATATCATCACAGATACAACATCGATATATATAATCCATACTACATCAGAGTATTTAATACAGATACTACAACTCCAAATACAACATCATGATAATACAACAGTAATCATATATCCAAAAGTCTCCAGATGAAAGAAGTGATAACGGACTCTCAAAAGCTAAACACTTGAGATCTCCAAAAAGCTCCTAAGAATATCTCCAAGATAAGAGCTCCAAAATACAGCTTAGTCCAAAATACGGAAACCTGCTACTAGGCTGCCCGTGTAGAAATAATGGGCACCCAGAGTTTAGGAAAGAAAACAATAAACTCCGGATCAGTCATGGGACTGGTATGAGTAAACAAAACAGTTGCATTTACAGAAACTAGGTTTATAAAAGAAATTTCGGTATGCTTTTTAAAAATGGAACTACCATAAGACCTCCCACCACACACACAATGCAAACGCAGAATTGGAGGAGATTTCTTCTTATGATAGCTAAATATGCTTGGTACGAGAAAATTTCTTTGATATTATTACTAGTGCATAGTGTAGAAAACCTTTCAAAAGTAGAATATTAATCTTAGCCAACATAGACATTCCGAACTATGCCTACTATAGCTACCATCTAAACAGTGGTGACCACCATAAGTAAATGGCAGGTTCTACAACTAAAACCGTACAGGGTTTCGTATTGGTAATTGGATTTCCAACAAATGGTCAGGCCAAGGAACTTCCCATTGCCACATGGAAACGCCTCTGGAAGGACGTCCCGAGAAATAACCTAACATTACGGTTAGATCTCTGCCAACACAAGGCCGGGTTACCTCTGCAAAAATAGGTAACTACTGACACGAGTATGCCATCTCCCGGTTGTAACCAACCTTTAACCGGGGCCCCGAGCAACAAATCACAAAGATAATAAATGTATATCTGCGATATCCACATAAGTAAAGTATCTGGGCTCCATACCATGATACCACTTCTATCCAGAAGGAAATGAACATACACTAAGGGGCGCTACTCCCTATAACCTTGCTGCATCTTTCCTGTTTTGACCATTCCGGGGTGTGAGGCTCGACGAAGTCTCGTCCACAAAGCTACGCTTTGTCACAAAGCCATGCTTTGGGTCAACAGATGATCAACCTATGATCACAAAGATAAATGATCAAACAAATGATCATATCACAAATGATCAAACACTGATCATCACACAGCAACACTCAGCATGTCACATTACCAAATTGGGATATATCGCTGATAAATTTCAACTACATAACCTCTGAGCTCGTACGTCTCAGAGAAGGGTGTTAAGCTAAGAGAATAAATTCTCCGCCACCAACAGAAATGTATTTGAAAGAAATCGGCTTTATATCTCAAAGTGTAATGTCGGACATGTATCCATACAAGTCTGTTCCGGGTTCGAACAGAACCGAAGGCACTTCCAAAGAAGTCCTTGCAATCCGGATAATTTTCTAATCACGTCCAGACTTCCCGTCACAAAAGAGTGATATAAATCTCTATACCGGAGCAACTCGGTGCAGAGACATTCGACAGGTTGTCCTTTCATTTTCGAAAATATCCGGTCTTCAACACCGGTCTTCAAAAGTCATCCATATACGACGTATCACTATATCGGAACGGGTAACCCGAATAGTGAGCGTTAATTTCAAAAACATGTGGATATGTTATTCACAACAATTCATAGATTCGATGTGGGCTTCGGATAACAAACTGAAATCCGATTCCCTGTCGCATCGAGGTTTAAATGTCGTTTTACGGACAAACAGGGTTTTTTACATCAATACAGAACAAATTCACAGATCACAGTGCAATACAAAACAATCACGGTATCATAACAGAAATATCAATAAAATCAGAATATTTGGTAATGGTCAGTCATAGTTGATTCAAGTAATTTGATCTAACCTGAATTAACTACATAAATATTTTTACTAATCATTTTGATGTTTAATTTCATTTAATTATAAATAATTTTAAATCTTAATTTGCTCTACTAATTCATTATTTCTTGATTAATTGTCTAAATTTATTTATTTGATTTCTTTTTCCGTTGATTTAAATTTCAATTTCTTTTATGAATAAATTTATTATTATTAGTTACAAAGTAATTTCAAATCACAATTTCCTAATCATTATTTAGTTATTATAATTAAATTTTGTTTTTAAATAAATCAATTTGCATATTTGATTAACTCCTCGTTATTTTATTTCATTTACCCACAATCATCATTCTATAGTAAATGAATCATTTTAGGAATTAACTGCACTTGTATTTAAATTTCAAAACTGGGAATGTTGATTTTTATGACCAACCCGAGCCTTCCTCGAGTCATGCCCGGTCCAAAAGCCCCCCTGCTTCGAGTTTTCTTCTAATTTGACCCAGGTGATACATTTTTACGAAAAAAATTTGCTTAAGTTAAATTGACCTGATACGTAGACAAGACTACTCGACTCAGCTTCGAGTTTTCCACCAATTTTCTCCCAAGCTACTTCGAGTCTTCTCTCGTCTTCTCCAACTTTTCTTACTGATACGCGAAACATCCTCGTGCACGTGTACACCACCGCGCCTCCGCTTCAGTGGCGATCGTGACCTCCAGCAAGTCGCCTACCATCCCCCAAATTGATTCGAACACCCCGATTCTCGAATTAAACTCGAGAGCGAAATCGAGTTACCTGGTTCAAAAGAACCCATTTATACATCGCCGGAAGTCGATCTCGTGCCACCTCCTCTGGCCATCAGAGGCCATAAAATTTCGACTGGAGCTTCGTCTCGACCTAACGCCACTATCCCCACCGGAGTCTCGAAGTCCGATGGCCCATAGACGGAACGACGAACTCGTTTTTCAGACCTTATACGTTTTGAGCTTAAACCCTACTTCGATCTCGAACTCCCAATCCACGCAATGGATAATTTTTTTGACAACTTTCGTGACATCCCTGATGTTTATCCTAACTTCAATTCAAGTTTAAGCATTTACTATTTCTTCGATCACGAGAAATTGGTGAACATTCCCTTTTGATTCAAATGCAAACTGCTCTTTAGTTACTGAGCTAAAAATCTTCGTTCACGTTTTAAAAATCAAAGTTTTAAGTGTAGATTCAGATTTTAATATTGAATCAACATTTCACAACAATTAATTTTAATCAAATTTCAACTTGAACCTGTAAAACATGTTTCCAGTGGAAATAAATATGCTGCAGGTTCAAATAACTTTACAAGATCATGTTCGAGGATTAAAACGACCTGATTTATTTGAAAACCCAAGCTTCAGTGATCAAAACAAATAGACTTCAATTTTAAAAAAAACAATGGAAATCCCTGTATGAGTGGTACAGAGCATCACTGGGATGTTATATACTGGAACATGAACAAAGCAGTGATAATTGAAGTTTAAACTGTTTTAAATACACTTTATATCCTTTATAAAATCATGTTTACTCACCTGAGAATTTTGAAACAGAGACTCTGGTTTTAAAAACTGCAGTTTTGATATTTCTTGATCTTCTTCCCCTCTGTTGTAAACTGCTTTCAAGTTTTTGAAATAAAGTGATGTTCTTCTCTCCTTTGAATTTTTTTGTTCTTTTCTCAGTTTGCTAAATCGTTTGAACGAAAATAAAACAAGACAAATCTCATTTGTACATACAGAGGTGGGCAGGTTTTAGTGAAGTACTGATATCTTTGTATTGTATAATTTATTTATTTTATACAAGCTTGTACTTTGTAGTGATGGGTAGGCTTGAAAACATTCAATGCAAGCATGTATTCACGGCTGACATTTCCCTTGATGTTGCTAAAGTAGATGGCATTAATTGGAAGTATGTTTTTATGGAGGCTTGCATTTAATGAAAGTATGGTTTGTAACTTACAGCAAAGTGCTGTTTTGTTTTTGCTTTATGAAGAGTTGTTTGTATATAAATGTTCTTACTTTATTTAACTAGTGTTTATTTTTATTTTGTTTTGTTCTAGTATAAGTGTTGCTTTATCTTTTATTAAGTGTTGTTTTACTTTTGATAATACGTGATTTTATTTCTCTTAAAATTTCATAAATTAAAAATTATTCGTTAAATTATTTAACGAATTTCCGGGATGTTACAATATCCCCTACTTTAGAAAATTTCGTCCTCGAAATTGAAAGAAAGAGAAACGTAAACGAAGAATATACGAATTCGAAATAAAGAAATGACTTACAGTTTAAGTCGAGATGTCTATTCTGCAGTTGGGATATGATTTCTTCATATTATCTTCAGTCTCCCAAGTACAGTCCTTTGGATTGCCACTCCATTGAACTTTGACTAGCTTCACAACTTTGTTTCGCAATCGCTTCTCCTCACGATCAACAATTTTTATCGGTTCCCTCTGTACTGCCAAATTAGGAGTGATTTCCAGATCCTGCTGAGCAGCTTCTTCAATAATATCATCTGGGTCGTGCACATACTTCCGAAGATTAGAAATGTGAAACACATTATGCACGCCAGACAACCAGTCGGGTAGCTGTACTCGATATGCCAGAGGACCAATCCTTTCCAGAATAGGAAAAGGACCAATATAACGCGGTGCCAGCTTTCCAGTTTTCCCGAATCTTAATACACCCCGCATCGGAGATACTTTCAGAAACACAGAATCTCCAACTTGAAATTCCAAAAATCTTCTTCGGCGGTCATAATAACTCTTATGACGGCTTTGGGCAGTTAATAATTTCTTGCGAATAAAGTCAACCTTCTCAGTGGCTTCTTTGATCATATCTGGTCCTAAGACAAGTCTGTCACCTGATTCTATCCAGCATATAGGTGATCGACACGGACGACCATATAAAACTTCAAAAGGAGCCATTTCCAGACTGGCCTGATAGCTGTTATTATATGAGAATTCAACCAGATGCAAATGGTCCTCCCATGAACCACCAAAATCATGAACACAAGAACGTAATAAGTCTTCTAGAATTCGGTTGACCCTTTCAGTCTGTCCATCTGTTTGCGGGTGATAAGCAGTACTGAAATTTAATTTCGTTCCCAAAGCATCCTGAAATGCCTCCCAAAATCTACTAGTGAAGATCGGGTCACGATCACTCACTATACTACTGGGAATACCATGGAGGCGAACAATTTCCTTTACGTATATATCTGCCAAGCTTGCTGCAGTTCGAGTGGATTTTACTGGAATAAAGTGAGCAGTTTTGGTTAAACGATCCACTATAACCCAAATCGCTTCATTTCCCTTCTTGGTTCGTGGCAATCCGTCGATGAAATCCATCGATACCTGATCCCACTTCCATTTCGGTACTTCCAAAGGTTGAAGTAAACCGGCCACTTTCCTTTGATCGCTTTTGATTTGCTGACAAGTAGCACAGCGACTCACATATATCGATATGTCTCTCTTCATCGTCTTCCACCAGAATGTTCTTTTAATATCTCGATACATTTTATTTATTCCTGGATGGATACTGAATTTGGATTTGTGACATTCATCTAAAACTTCACGCTTCAGATCAGGGAAATCTGGAACACAAATCCTGCCTTTCAATCTTATAACTCCTCTATCATCCATCCTAAAACTTGTATCTTCTCCTTGGCAAATTCTTTTATAAATTCCCCGAAGAAACTCATCCTCGTATTGCTTGCTCGCGATCTTCTTAAGAAGAGTAGGAGTGATAATTAGATGAGCAAGAATAGCGTGCTTTCTACTTAAGGCATCAGCAACTACATTGGCTTTTCCCGGAGTGTATAGAATATCCAAGTCATAGGATGCCAGAAATTCCAACCAACGTTGTTGTCGCAAATTCAGATCCTTCTGGGTGAAAAGATATTTCAAGGATTTATGGTCGGTGAATAATTCAAATTTTTCACCTAAAACAAGAAGAGTTTATTAAGTATATTTATTTAGTTAATTTCGTAAATTGTTAAGAAGCTGAAAAGATTCTTACCCAGAAGATAGTGTCGCCAGATTTTTAAAGCGAAAACAATAGCCAAAAGCTCCAAATCATGTGTCGGGTAATTCTTCTCATGTGGACGTAATTGTCTACTCGCGTAGGCAACTACCTTTCCATTTTGCATTAATACTGCACCTACCCCGTCACCACATGCATCAGTATAGACAGATAAACCTTGGTTCCCATTAATAATAATGAGAACAGGAGCAGTAGTCAATCTCTTTTTCAATTCCTGGAAAACTTCATCACATCTTGAAGTCCAATCAAATTTAGCATTCTTCATTGTCAGCTTAGTCAATGGGCTAGCCAACTTAGAAAAATCTTGTACAAACTTTCTATAATACCCCGCTAAACCGAGAAAACTTCGAACTTCTCTAGGAGTAGTGGGTTGCTTCCAGTCCATAATTGCAGAAATCTTGCTTGGATCAACAGAAATCCCTTCTTCATTAATAATATGACCGAGAAATTTGACCTCTTTGACCCAAAAGTGACACTTAGAGAATTTAGCGAATAAGACATTCGTCCTCAATATTTCCAAAACAATTCTGAGATGTTCAGAATGCTCCTCTTCAGTTTTGGAGAAAATTAAGATATCATCAATAAATACAAGGACAAATTTGTTCAACACTTCTCGAAATACTCGGGTCATTAAATCCACGAAGTACGCAGGAGCATTGGTCAGTCCGAAAGGCATAACTAACCACTCGTAGAACATGTCTGGACCCCTAAAAGCAGTAAAATGAACACAATCCTCAGCTATTCGCAGTTGATGGAATCCCTGAGCTAGATCCATCTTAGAAAAGAATCGAGCGCCATGAAGTTGATCAAATAGATCGTCAATTCTAGGTAAAGGGAATTTGTTCTTGAGAGTTTGTTTATTGAGATCACGGTAATCTACACACAATCTCAAAGATCCGTCTGATTTAGCTACAAATACGACGGCTGAACCCCATTCGGAAACACTAGGGCGAATCAATCCTTTCTTCAGCAGATCTCGAGTTTGATTGACTAATTCAATTTTCTCCTTAGGTGCCATCCTGCGACTTGCGTGAACAACAGGACGAGCATTGGGTATTAAGTCAATTCGGAATGCTATTTCTCTGTGCGGAGGTAAGGAATTTACTTCTTCAAATACGTCGGAAAATTCCCGAACAATAGGTATAGACAGCAAAGTGGGTTCAGGATATCCCAAAGTATACATCAATCCATCTCTTCTTGGACTCGGATTCTCACAAGAGATTTCAATAAAATTTCCAAGGTTCGTTTTGACCAAAGCGGTCCGATCATTACACTCCAATATAGCTTCGTATTTCGATAACCAATTCATTCCGAGTATGATTTCAAATTCATTAAATTCGAGGATATAAAGGTTGATAGGAAATCGATAACTATCATATGAAATAGGAACTTTCTTGCAATATAAACAAAGATTTGTGGGACCTCCAACCGGATTTTTCACGCAAATAGGATCGGCAGAAAATCTAGCTTTAAGTCCTAATTCTTTTACGGTTTGTTGGGAGATAAAACTATGTGAAGCTCCCGAGTCAAATAAAACTCTAACAGTTCTACCATTAATAGTAAGGTTACCTTCCAGAACACCTTTTCCTTTATCAGCTTTCGAAGTGGAAGGATCTTTCTTTATCGCGTAAACATTTGCCACCTGTGCTTGCTTCATCATTGGGCAGTTTTTAATAACATGTCCCTCTCCCTGACACGCATAACATTTCCTGGGCTTATATTGCTCATTCTTCACAGGTTGTTCTTTGTTAACTTGCTTCTTTGGTTTTGTGCAGCTGCTTGAATAATGGCCCTTCTCTTGGCAGTTGTAACAAGTTATGTTGCTAGTCGAATTTCCTTGATTGCTCTTTTTATCGTTGCCTTGCTGTGGCTTCTTGCCCCCAAACTTTCTTTTCTTCCAGTTCTGATTATTTGAATTTCCTCCTTCCTTTGGAATCTCCTGCATATCCAGTGTAGCATACCTGTATCCCATATCAATAAGATCTGAAAAAGATTCCTTGACGTGCGCTGTCATTCTTTCATGATACTTCTGGTTCATTCCACGGATAAACTTTTCATTCTTCTTAAGAGGTGTGCTTAACAATTCTGGACCAAAACGGGATAGTTCGTTGAACTTGTTTAAGTATTCTTCAAAAGTCAGGCTTCCTTGCTTTAAATCCAAAAATTCTTGATACATTCTAGAAATTCCCGCCGAAGGCATATAACGCTTCTCGAACACCTCCTTAAAACGATCCCAAGAAAACTCCTCCTCGGATTCATCAACAATGACGGTTTCCCACCAGGCTGAAGCTTCTTCTTGGAGTTGCCAAGAAACTATAAGTCTCTTCTGCTCGTCTTGCAGCTTAAGCCCTTTAAAAATTTTCTCACATGATCTGACCCAAGCTTGAGCCTCAATAATTGACTCCTTGCCGGTGAACGGTTGGCCACCAAGCCTTTCGAATTTCTTATTCAAATCAGCCAGATCCGGCTGCTGCTGGATATCCATTGCTGCCACTACTGCTGGAGGACCTTGGTTTTGTGCTGGGGCATTTACTTGACCCCTTGGTCTTCCTCTGCGTCCGCTCATTCTTACTTATCTGAAATTAGTAAGAAAATTGATTTAGATATACGGACGAATATCTTAAGGAATATCAGCAGTAAAAGAAACAGACTAAGAAATTTTAAAGTTTTCAGTCTTGGTTATACTCATTCTAGGGTATACTTCACCCTATCTCTAATGAGCCATCTAATGTGTTATACTCCGTAGCTTAAGTTCTTACTCAACCAAAAGCTCTGATACCAATTTGTCACGACCCAAAATTCTTCATTCGAAAATGGACATCAAATACTTCACTTGTATTCGACTGCCAAAATTCAAACGTCAAATTTCAGTTTGGATGGAGCTTATAACAACAATTAGATGAATATAAAACAGCGGAACAGAATCAATATCATAAATATCATCACAGATACAACATCGATATATATAATCCATACTACATCAGAGTATTTAATACAGATACTACAACTCCAAATACAACATCATGATAATACAACAGTAATCATATATCCAAAAGTCTCCAGATGAAAGAAGTGATAACGGACTCTCAAAAGCTAAACACCTGAGATCTCCAAAAAGCTCCTAAGAATATCTCCAAGATAAGAGCTCCAAAATACAGCTTAGTCCAAAATACGGAAACCTGCTACTAGGCTGCCCGTGTAGAAATAATGGGCACCCAGAGTTTAGGAAAGAAAACAATAAACTCCGGATCAGTCATGGGACTGGTATGAGTAAACAAAACAGTTGCATTTACAGAAACTAGGTTTATAAAAGAAATTTCGGTATGCTTTTTAAAAATGGAACTACCATAAGACCTCCCACCACACACACAATGCAAACGCAGAATTGGAGGAGATTTCTTCTTATGATAGCTAAATATGCTTGGTACGAGAAAATTTCTTTGATATTATTACTAGTGCATAGTGTAGAAAACCTTTCAAAAGTAGAATATTAATCTTAGCCAACATAGACATTCCGAACTATGCCTACTATAGCTACCATCTAAACAGTGGTGACCACCATAAGTAAATGGCAGGTTCTACAACTAAAACCGTACAGGGTTTCGTATTGGTAATTGGATTTCCAACAAATGGTCAGGCCAAGGAACTTCCCATTGCCACATGGAAACGCCTCTGGAAGGACGTCCCGAGAAATAACCTAACATTACGGTTAGATCTCTGCCAACACAAGGCCGGGTTACCTCTGCAAAAATAGGTAACTACTGACACGAGTATGCCATCTCCCGGTTGTAACCAACCTTTAACCGGGGCCCCGAGCAACAAATCACAAAGATAATAAATGTATATCTGCGATATCCACATAAGTAAAGTATCTGGGCTCCATACCATGATACCACTTCTATCCAGAAGGAAATGAACATACACTAAGGGGCGCTACTCCCTATAACCTTGCTGCATCTTTCCTGTTTTGACCATTCCGGGGTGTGAGGCTCGACGAAGTCTCGTCCACAAAGCTACGCTTTGTCACAAAGCCATGCTTTGGGTCAACAGATGATCAACCTATGATCACAAAGATAAATGATCAAACAAATGATCATATCACAAATGATCAAACACTGATCATCACACAGCAACACTCAGCATGTCACATTACCAAATTGGGATATATCGCTGATAAATTTCAACTACATAACCTCTGAGCTCGTACGTCTCAGAGAAGGGTGTTAAGCTAAGAGAATAAATTCTCCGCCACCAACAGAAATGTATTTGAAAGAAATCGGCTTTATATCTCAAAGTGTAATGTCGGACATGTATCCATACAAGTCTGTTCCGGGTTCGAACAGAACCGAAGGCACTTCCAAAGAAGTCCTTGCAATCCGGATAATTTTCTAATCACGTCCAGACTTCCCGTCACAAAAGAGTGATATAAATCTCTATACCGGAGCAACTCGGTGCAGAGACATTCGACAGGTTGTCCTTTCATTTTCGAAAATATCCGGTCTTCAACACCGGTCTTCAAAAGTCATCCATATACGACGTATCACTATATCGGAACGGGTAACCCGAATAGTGAGCGTTAATTTCAAAAACATGTGGATATGTTATTCACAACAATTCATAGATTCGATGTGGGCTTCGGATAACAAACTGAAATCCGATTCCCTGTCGCATCGAGGTTTAAATGTCGTTTTACGGCAAACAGGGTTTTTTACATCAATAGAGAACAAATTCACAGATCACAGTGCAATACAAAACAATCACGGTATCATAACAGAAATATCAATAAAATCAGAATATTTGGTAATGGTCAGTCATAGTTGATTCAAGTAATTTGATCTAACCTGAATTAACTACATAAATATTTTTACTAATCATTTTGATGTTTAATTTCATTTAATTATAAATAATTTTAAATCTTAATTTGCTCTACTAATTCATTATTTCTTGATTAATTGTCTAAATTTATTTATTTGATTTCTTTTTCCGTTGATTTAAATTTCAATTTCTTTTATGAATAAATTTATTATTATTAGTTACAAAGTAATTTCAAATCACAATTTCCTAATCATTATTTAGTTATTATAATTAAATTTTGTTTTTAAATAAATCAATTTGCATATTTGATTAACTCCTCGTTATTTTATTTCATTTACCCACAATCATCATTCTATAGTAAATGAATCATTTTAGGAATTAGCTGCACTTGTATTTAAATTTCAAAACTGGGAATGTTGATTTTTATGACCAACCCGAGCCTTCCTCAAGTCATGCCCGGTCCAAAAGCCCCCCTGCTTCGAGTTTTCTTCTAATTTGACCCAGGTGATACATTTTTACGAAAAAAATTTGCTTAAGTTAAATTGACCTGATACGTAGACAAGACTACTCGACTCAGCTTCGAGTTTTCCACCAATTTCCTCCCAAGCTACTTCGAGTCTTCTCTCGTCTTCTCCAACTTTTCTTACTGATACGCGAAACATCCTCGTGCACGTGTACACCACCGCGCCTCCGCTTCAGTGGCGATCGTGACCTCCAGCAAGTCGCCTACCATCCCCCAAATTGATTCGAACACCCCGATTCTCGAATTAAACTCGAGAGCGAAATCGAGTTACCTGGTTCAAAAGAACCCATTTATACATCGCCGGAAGTCGATCTCGTGCCACCTCCTCTGGCCATCAGAGGCCATAAAATTTCGACTGGAGCTTCGTCTCGACCTAACGCCACTATCCCCACCGGAGTCTCGAAGTCCGATGGCCCATAGACGGAACGGCGAACTCGTTTTTCAGACCTTATACGTTTTGAGCTTAAACCCTACTTCGATCTCGAACTCCCAATCCACGCAATGGATAATTTTTTTGACAATTTTCGTGACATCCCTGATGTTTATCCTAACTTCAATTCAAGTTTAAGCATTTACTATTTCTTCGATCACGAGAAATTGGTGAACATTCCCTTTTGATTCAAATGCAAACTGCTCTTTAGTTACTGAGCTAAAAATCTTCGTTCACGTTTTAAAAATCAAAGTTTTAAGTGTAGATTCAGATTTTAATATTGAATCAACATTTCACAACAATTAATTTTAATCAAATTTCAACTTGAACCTGTAAAACATGTTTCCAGTGGAAATAAATATGCTGCAGGTTCAAATAACTTTACAAGATCATGTTCGAGGATTAAAACGACCTGATTTATTTGAAAACCCAAGCTTCAGTGATCAAAACAAATAGACTTCAATTTTAAAAAAAACAATGGAAATCCCTGTATGAGTGGTACAGAGCATCACTGGGATGTTATATACTGGAACATGAACAAAGCAGTGATAATTGAAGTTTAAACTGTTTTAAATACACTTTATATCCTTTATAAAATCATGTTTACTCACCTGAGAATTTTGAAACAGAGACTCTGGTTTTAAAAACTGCAGTTTTGATATTTCTTGATCTTCTTCCCCTCTCCTGTAAACTGCTTTCAAGTTTTTGAAATAAAGTGATGTTCTTCTCTCCTTTGAATTTTTTTGTTCTTTTCTCAGTTTGCTAAATCGTTTGAACGAAAATAAAACAAGACAAATCTCATTTGTACATACAGAGGTGGGCAGGTTTTAGTGAAGTACTGATATCTTTGTATTGTATAATTTATTTATTTTATACAAGCTTGTACTTTGTAGTGATGGGTAGGCTTGAAAACATTCAATGCAAGCATGTATTCACGGCTGACATTTCCCTTGATGTTGCTAAAGTAGATGGCATTAATTGGAAGTATGTTTTTATGGAGGCTTGCATTTAATGAAAGTATGGTTTGTAACTTACAGCAAAGTGCTGTTTTGTTTTTGCTTTATGAAGAGTTGTTTGTATATAAATGTTCTTACTTTATTTAACTAGTGTTTATTTTTATTTTGTTTTGTTCTAGTATAAGTGTTGCTTTATCTTTTATTAAGTGTTGTTTTACTTTTGATAATACGTGATTTTATTTCTCTTAAAATTTCATAAATTAAAAATTATTCGTTAAATTATTTAACGAATTTCCGGGATGTTACAGTAGATATACCAATTACGCTTCCGGACCGGTGGTAGCGCGTAGCAGCTACTACCGCCCACCTCGAACCACACTCCCAAAATCAAAGGTGCGCACCAATCAATCACAGAATAATAGAATGGCATACGAAGAAGTGCGTCCGATAAGAGGTGCTACCTCCTTAGCTCGTCGATCGCTCCTGTTTTAGCCACCTTATGCCAACTCACGGGAGTCGGGTCCACGTATATACCTTAACAGAACGCCACCACCATCCTACTTCATTCTGGAATCTCCACCGCGTACACAGTTGTCAAAGTGGTTTTCGGTATCGACAGAGAGTATGCCCATATCTGATCCTGGTCTCTTTGCCAACCAATCGTTATTATAACCCATGGATATTTATTTCAAAATCGTTTACTTTAAAACCGAAAATATCATATCCATTTCAAAACTAAATACTATATTATTTCATTTCAAAGCCAAATTAATATATCATTTCCATTTCAAGTCCCAAAGCAATAATATATCATTTAAATTCCAAAACCAAATCAATATATCATTTAAATAAAACCCCATTTCCAAATCACTGAATATTTCATTCAATTTATTAAACTTGACTTATTCCTTTAAATCATCTTAAACCACCACTTTTATAAAGTCATATTCTTAAATCTTCAATTCTAATAAGCTTCAAGCTAATATATTTAAAGACAATTCTTAATTAAATACTATTTCAAATAAATTCATTTCCAACCCATTTAAATTCAATGTCAAATAATTTTCATTTCAAAGTAGTAACACTTCTAAGTTCATTCGTTCAATCATTTCAAACATTGAAATTTCAAAACAGTGGTATTTATAAAGTGCTGCGGTAGGCATATTTAGTATATATCAAAACATAGTTCAAAATAAGAAACTATAGCATTCAGAACTGCTATTATAGGTCTATTTAGTAATTTCAGCATATAGTTCAAATTTTCAGAAATTACAACACTTCAGAAATGCTGTTATAGGTCCTTTTAGTATATTTTAGTATATTTTCAGCCATAGTTCAATTTCTATAAATTACAGCACTTTAGAAATGTTGTTATAGGTCTTTTTAGTATATTTCCAGCCATAGTTCATTTAACCACAGTATTTCAGAAACGCTATAATTTCTGTTATACCCTTTAAAACAATATATCTTCAATTTTTCTCATTTTTAACTTATCAAACTCATTCCACTTTCCAAAAAAATTTATTTGGATATTACTTAACTTATAAATTTTAATAAAACAACATTTTTATTAATAAATGTCAAATTTAAATTAATTTTGTTTGTTAGTCAATCCTTTATAAATTGCTTAACTTCAGAAACATTAAAACTCCAATTCTAGCCATTTTTAACCTATAAAATTACATCTTCCACTTCAAAAATTATTCATTTGGATATCATTAAATTTATTATTCAATAAGATAAACTTTTATAAATAAATATCCAAATTAAACTATAATTCATTTATTAAGTCAAAAGCACATTCTTTTACTTTCACTTTTATTTCAACAAATAACCTAACATTTTATTTTAAAATACCCACTTCATAAATAAAAATAAATTACTATTTATTTACTTAACTTAAAATTTCCATTTGAAAAACCAAATTTCCAACTACATAGTTAGGTCATATTTTAAATTACAATTCCCTTCCATTTAAATCCTAATTATTTATTTTACAAACATATTCATAAATAGAATATCTTACCATTGTTAATATACCAATCAAATTTCCTTATAAACATATTCATTTGACATCAAATAACTATGAATTTCAGTTAAACAAATTTTATTACCAAAGTCCAAGAAAACTGTATTCTATTTTATTAATTTAAAATACATTCTTTATTATTCAAACATGTCTATTTCATAAATAAAATTCATTACAATTACCAGGTTAGATTTAACATTCCATATTAAATCAACATTTCATTATTAAGTTATTTATCGTAAATAAAATTCTTTAAAGTCCATTTAAACCAATTATTAACTTATAAAATTTAACTTATAGAAAACAATACCCTTTATAGTTTAAAGCCTTAAATCAAATTTAAGTTAAATTTCATATATTTATAATTTCAGAATACTTAATAATTTTTCAGAAAATAATTATAAACTTAATAAATTTTTAGGAAAATATTATTTAAAATTTAACCATGGGCATGTATAATATTTTCTAGCCTAGGTCAAGTGATACGGATATGTATCATTTCAATCCGTAATTTAAAAAGAAAAATCTGGGTTCTATCATTTCAACCCCGCAATCCCAAGTCAAATAAATTACGATAAAATCACTCAAGCCTATCATTTCAGCTCATAAAGATTTTTCTTTATTCTAATGTCCGTTCGGGTATGTATCATTTTCAACCCATAGTGATAGGGAACTTGCAGTATGAGATACAGTAATTAAAATGAACAGTAAGACATATAAAATAATAACAGATGATGTAACAAGTATAAAACAACACTTATCATCATATAATATATCACAGGCATGTATGAATAACATATCAATTTATACAGATTCACTTGTCATCATTTCACAATAATATAAGTACATATGTCTAGAGTGACAAAACTTACCTTTTTAAAGCTGAAGATAACAATTCAAGATACACAACTCAACTCTGAAAAACACGACAAGGCACGATGATATTTTTGAGTGAATGAAGAGTCGGATCCAAACTTGTAATCAACACAAATATCACAAACATAACAAAAATTCAATACAAAAGAGTATGAATTAAAATAATTCAAATATATGAAAGAAAGATGACATAACCTTTGATAAAACAAGGTAATAAGCTCGGTTACATCACCATAGGGTTCAACCATCATAGGACTAGGCTCGGCCATGATGTTTTTATGGCATGTAGGCTCGGCCAAGGTGGTGGTAAGGCAAGCTAGGGCTCGGCCATGGACCATGGAAGATGAAAAGTGGCAAGTTATAAGGAGATGGAATGCAAAAAGGCAAGGCTATGATGGTTACGAGCAACATAGGGTTAGGCCATGGGCTACATGGCTCGGCTTGGTCTTTGTGATGATGAAAGGGTGATGTTGGCCGTACATGGAGGTGGTGGAGGAGTGGAGGTCGAAAATATGGTGGAGAGGCCGAGCATGGCTTTGAAGCAAAACAAAGAAAGAGGAAAATAAAAGAGAAAAGAAATGGAAAAAGAAGAGAAGCCATGACTTTAGAGCTTGAACATATATTTTTCTTCACGCAAATGATAATGAGGATTTTTGAGAATTGTTTGTGCGTGAGTTATCAAAAGAAATACAGGCTAAGGATGGAAGAAAAAAAAGAAATGGCTAATCAAGTAGAAAGAGAATGCAAGTAATTAAATGTTTTAAACGGGAGATTTGAAGGGATTTGTTACCTATTTAATAAACAGAAACAAATAAAAAATGAGATGAGATACTCTTCCTTTCACGTGAATTGATAAGAGGAATTCACGGCTAAGGAAAGATGAGAAGGCAGAAAAGAAAAGGCAACAACTAAAGGAGAAAGATCTTGTATATATTCTATTCTTAAATTTGTATAAAATGTTACATTTCTAAATGTGAAATCTTGTCAATTGTACACATCAATTAAGATTTAAAACCAATTAATTTATTTACCTTAGTTCCATTCCTTTTACCAATTTATTACTTTATGATAAATTTACGTTTCTATTTATCTTATACATTCACACCCGTTACTGCATAAATTCTCATAAATGACATTAAAGAGTTTCTAATTAATTTATAGACTAAATAGGCAACTTATAATAGCTGTTATCACTACCCTTTAATTTGCACTTAAGTTTATCATATATTCAACTAATTATCATATTTACTTACCTGATATTGAATTCATTCAATTACTATCAATTATACAAATTTATTTATTTATACACCACTTATCCTTATATACTTCTATTTAAATTTATACTCAAATATAACAGTTATAACTAAATCAATAGGCTAATTAAATAGTAACTCACACCCGTTACTATTACTTTAATCCACATTAATGGATCCATTATTATTTACAAATCAAATGTTACAATTACTCAATTAACACTGATTTACTTCAATTTCTATTTATCACATATTATTTCATTAATGATTCAACATTCACACTTATTTCTTACATTCAAATTTATAACTAATTTACATTATTTCACCATTGGGACTTCATTTCAATTGTTACTAATTAGTTCTAATTACTATTGTTCAATTATTAATAGATAAAGTTTTTTTTCTTTTTTTTCTATATTAAATCACCCAAAACTTATTAACCTAACAAATTAAATTATTGAAAATTTTACGGGTCGTTACAACTGTATCTCCACTAGACCCAGCCTCGGGTCTCCATTGCACTCTGCAATCTGCTAATGCTTCTAAGTCTTTCCACACAGCAATCATCGCCAAAACTACATTCTGATGTTTCCGTCTAAGTGCATCTGCAACCTTGTTGCCTTTTCATGATGTGTACTCAATCCCAAAATCATAAGCAGCGATAAACTCTAACCACCTTTGTTATCTCATGTTCAACTCCATCTGAGAGAACAAATACTTCAGCGACTTATGATCTGTATATAACTCAAACCTTTCTCCCAAAAGGTAATGTCTCCACACCTTCAATGTAAAAATCACTGCAGCCAATTACAAAGTATGCGTTGGATATCTGACCTCATGCGGTCTAAGCTGTCTAGAAGCATAGGCAATCACTTTACCCCTCTACATCAGCACAGCTCCTAATCCTGTTCCACACGCATCGATATAAACCACCAAATCCAGATTCCCTTTCGGAACAAACAACACAGGCGCATGGGTCAATAAGTGGTTTAAACTCTGGAACGCTTCCTCACACTTATTGGTCCACATAAACTTTACATCCTTCCTCGTCAGCTTGGTCATCGGCGTCGCTATCCATGAAAATTCCTTAATGAACCTCTAAAAATAACCAGCCAACCCAAGGAAACTCTTTATCTCCATCACTGTCTCGGGGCTTTTCCAACTATTCACTGCTTCAATCTTAGTCAGATCCACCGATAACCTTTTCTCTAAGACTACATGACCAAGAAACTTCACTTCTTTCTTCCAGAAATGACACTTAGAGAACTTCTCCTTCAGCTGATGCTACCTCGGTGTTTCAAGCACCACTCTAAGATGAACTTCATGCTCTCTTTCATCCTTAGAGTATGTTAAGATATCATCTATGAAAACCAATATGAACCTTTCCAAGTGCCCTCGGAAAACCCGGTTCATCAAATCCACAAATAAAGTCGGCGCATTAGTCAGTCCGAACGACATAACTAACCATTCGTACGACCCATATCTGGTCCTAAACGTTGTTAGAGGTATACTATCCTCTTCCACATTGAGCTGATGGAAAGCTGTCGCCAAATCCAACTGCGATAATACCTTGTCTCCACTCAACTGGTCGAACAAATCGTCAATCCTTTTCAATGGATATTGATTTTTATCATCCTCCCATTCAACTTACGATAATCGATACATAGCCTCAACGATCCATCCGGCTTCTTAGCAAACACTGTGGCTCCTCACCAAAGTGAACTACTCGGCCTGATAAAATCCTTGCCTTCTAAATCCAACAACTGCACCTTCAACTCCCTCATCTCTGTAGGGGTCATCCTGCTTGGCGGTCTACTCACTGGTTCTGCCCCCAAAACCAAATCTATCTGAAACTTAATGGCCCGTTTGGCGGCAATTCAACTACAGGCTCAAAAACATCTGCGAATTCTCTAATCATGAAAACTCAACTCAACACATCTTTTGATTCCATAGCATCCAACAAAGCATTCACTTCACCGCTAGAATCTTCTACGGTATGTAAACTATCCGATCACTACAATTTGGGTGTCTAAGCGATATTTTCCTATCCTGGCATCGTACTCACTTACCAATCCATCCCAAGAATAATCCCGAACCCCACAAAATCAAACACATGCAAACTGCAAACAAAAGTATGACCTAATAGATCGAACTCTAATTGGTCACATCTCAGCCCTAGAGTTGCATACCCTCTTACTGGATTCGCAACCGTAAGGAAGTAACTAAATAAGTGGGTTCTAAGTTAAGCTTACCTATCAAACATCTAGATATAAAAGAATGTGATGCACCGGTATCAAATAGAACGCTGACAGGCATATCATGAATCTGAAGTGTACCTCCCAAAACCACCTTTCCTTTCTCCTGAGCTTTGTCTTAGAAACAGCAGGTTCTAATGCATACTCCTTGCCCTTTCCATGCTCAGCGGGCTCCTTGCACTGGCTCTTATAATGGCCAATCTGGTCACAGTTGAAGCACCAAACACCCTTCTTTCTAGCCACCTCCTTAGCCTTCCTAGTACGACAATCATTAGCAAAGTGCCTCTTCTTCTTGTATTTGAAGCAAACAATCTCAGACTTCCCCTTTTAGCTACTCCACCCTTCTGTGCACCTTTCTTAGGAAAGAACTTCCTCTTCTGATTCTACCTAACCTGAACTTCTTTAGCCTTACTCTTCTCTACAGAATTAAGAATCTCCTCATGCCTTAAGGCCATCTCCACCACGAGGTCAGAAGGATCTCTAATATGAGGTAATGTGGTCCTAACAACTCAGGCTTCAATCCCCTAATAAGCTTCTCATTCCTTTTCATGACTTTATCCACTGAAACATACCCATATCAGGCCAACTCCTTGAACTTTCTAGCATACTCATGAAATGACATCCCCCCTGCTCTAACTTAGCAAATTTCCTGATCAGAGCTGACTGTGCCATTGCAGACATAAACCACTCTAGGAATCTTCCCTTGAAATCTGCCCATGACAAAGTTTCCTTATCCACACCAGTCGTCACACTGTTGCACCAAAACAATGCGGCACCCTGAAGCTGTCTGGATGCCAACCTCCTTTTTTTGGTCATTATTGAGCCCCAAGTCTACGAAAATCCATTCGTAGTGCAACAACCAATTTTCCACTTCTATAGCATCCTCTGTCCTCAGAAAAGGCTTCCCTCCAAGCTTAGCGTAATCTCCGCTCAGCTTAGCATAATGGTTAACTACTGAAACTTCTGGAACTCCTGCCTCTACAGCATCTCCTCCTTCCATTCCAGCTGAAACTCCAGCTTGCATCATATTCACAAAAAACTGATACATAGCTCCTATGTCCACTTGTGGAACTCCAACACCTACATTCTCTACTTGTGCCTGACCTTGGGTTCCCTTATACTAGGTCTGGCATTTCATTTGGTGCCCTCCCCTCCTTGGTTAACTCTTCCTCTTCTACCTTCTATATCTGTATTCAAACCTTATGAGATACAGAAAAATAACCTAACAAGGATAGGAGACTAGAGATAAAGCGTATACTCATAAATAACAAATACAAGTACATTACTATAGCATTATCACATATCCCAATCTTACTCTAATTCCTTAGGATTATGTTTCAAAAACCATTTTTAGTTTAAAGTTTTTCATAAACCATGCTCTAATACTAAGTTGTAACATCCCGTATTTGGAGGCCAAAAGCTAAGCGCTACAAATGCTGTAGTCATCCATAATATTAATTTCTGGAGACAAAATACGGTAATGATAATGGTATCGATAATATCAAAAGCACTTGAATATGAACAAAATCACATATTTTCAAAACAAATTTTTGCTGATTACATTTCAAAACGAATTCATATCCAAATTACATAATCCATATCATTTCCCAGGTAAAGATTAATTATAATCATTACAAAAATACGCCAAGAGCGACATATGACGATGCCCTCTTGGTTGATCAAAGTAATATAGTCATATCTGACTTAACATACACATCGGAATCAAAACAAAATGAAACTGCAAATCCTAATTAGCTATCCGTCAGCCACCTGCTCATCTCCGGAAGCTTTATTCACCAAAAGACTAAAACCTAAAAACCTCAACCCTTAGCTTACTCAAATCAATTTTGAGTACACGAGAGTTTAAGGGAAAACAAAAACTTTAAGTCAGACATAAAGCCTGGTGTCAATAATCTTGTTACATCTCGGTTTACTGACATTAAGTGAGAACATGCCACTTAGTAGAACGGGTTTCCCCTCATTAATATCCTCTTTAAAACATATATTTTGCAAATCCTTTCCTGCAACCAAACTGGTTAATCAAACTGATTATATCAAAATAGCAATATCTTTTATGCTAATAAATGGACTATCTGTCCATAAAACAAGTAATATGTGAATTATCTGCCCGTAATATAATAGCAAGATCCGTTATGCTACAAATGGATTATCTGTCCATACAACTGGGCTGACTGCCCGCAAACTGAACTAACTGTCCGAAATCTATGCTGATTGTCTACAAACTGGACTAACTGTCCGAATAAAAATGGTCAAACTGTCCGAATCATTTTCTTAGGGTTAAATACCTTTTAAATTTTCCTTGAAAACTTTTTTAAAATGATTTAGTCCTTCAAACCATATATATATATAAGGAAAATATATCTTTAGTTTTACTCTAAATCATTTTTTCCATGTTATATACACTTTACTCAAAATAATGTTGATGAGATTTAATAAGGATTAACTATCCTTCCAAAACAAGTTAAAAACCCTTTTTAACTTGAAAATAATTAGGCCAGATTGTCTACCTATTACATTCGAAACCTTTGTTTAAAACCGTTAAACAACCCTTTCGAAACCATTGAAGGTAACCCTTTCGAAGCCATTAAATATAGCCTTTCGAAAACATTGGAAAAAGCTTTCCTTTTTTTTCTTCGAAAGCTTTAAATATCAGACATCCCCCTTTAAAACCTTTTAAATATTGCCTTTCGAAAATATAGGAAAAACCTTCCTTTTAATCTTTTCAAAACCCTAAGGAACCACACCTTTTGAAACCATTCATTAAATCCTTTCAAAACAGTCAAAACTCAGTCCTTTCGAAAGAACTTTGGGTTCAGTTTAAAATATGTGGAAACTTTCAAAACCATTCAAAAATTTACCCCTTCGAAACCTTTGAAAAACATCTCAGTCGAAACCATTTGGATTTTGCCTTCAAGTAGAGCAAAAGGATCAGAAACCCATTAAAGTCGAAAGCATCTGTTTTGAAACCATTTAAAACCATCTCTTTCGAAACCAATTTGGGTTTTACTTTACTTATAGAAAAAGGGTCTTAAAACATTTAAGTTGAAAGCATCTGCTTCGAAACCATTTCCTAAGTATGAAGTGATGGTGTCGAAACCATCCCTTCGAAAGCATTGGAGAGTGGCCAGGTTTTTAGAAAACGAAAAAACCCTTTAGAAACCTTCTGGGTCTAAAGGTAAAAAGGCAGCAGCAAAAGGTTTCGTGTAACGACATGCCTTTTTGGACGTTATAAGAAAACACACATGTCGGACTGAAACCATTCAAAAGGGAATATTGTTATGAGGTAAATAAGAAAAAAGCAGAGAAAGAAAAAAACAAATACAGAATCTTGCAGTGGAATGACAAAATATAATAATCAAATAAACAGTTCATGAAGCTGTTTACAAATACATTGATTATACTTTTATAATACAGATCAGAGTTACATACAACAAGAATAAATAATAAATAAATGCAGTGGAATAACATAATGCAATGGAATAAATATAATAAATAATACTAGTACAAAATCTTCAGCTTCATCCTCCAGAAAGTCATCTTCGATAAACTGAAAAGCTCGGACTGACCCGAGCGAATTGAAAAGACATAACACTCGAGTCAGAACTAAAAGATCTTATGTAAGTTAAATCAACGGTAAATAAATATGAGTGTGACGGCGTCAGATATGTTTACAGGGTTTGACATCTCCTATCCAGTGTCTAATGTGAGTGCAATAACTTAAGAGATGTTCGGGATTACCATCTCCTAAGGATCCGTTAAACTACCTACTATGTAATACAATACACTATTATAATAGTGTCTACAGTAAAGTAAAAGTATTAAAATAGCATTAAGGCGTCACCCATATCCCCCTTAACACATTTTATATATTCCCATAGTCTATACAGTACCGTAACTCCTCCGTAAATTGGAGGCTATCAGAGGGCACTCCATAGGTATGGTATAAACCAAACTCGTAGAAGGCGCGCTAGGGCATGTGAACACGGCACTCGAGGCAAATCCAAAATGCCAGGGTAGATATACCAGTTGCGTATCCGGACTGGTGGTAACGCATAGCTGGTACTACCGCCCACCTCGGAACACACTCCCATAATCAAAATCAAGGGGTGGCCACAAAATCTTCACAAAGTCAAAATATGGTATTGAAGAAATGTGTCCGATCGGAGGAATGACCTCACTTGGCCCGGCGTGGCTCCTGTTTTAGTCACATCTAAGCTGACTCACGGGAGTCAGGGTCACGTCAATACCTCATACAGAAACCGTTCGCCAAACCATCCTTCTTCATTTCTGGAATCTCCACCACATACACAGTTGTTAAAGTGGTTTTCGGTATAGACAGAGAGTATGACAATATCCGATCCCGGTCTCTTTAACAACCAAACGCTTATTTCACACCGGATGGTTCTTTTACATTTCAAAAGGGTCAATTCACAATTTATATCAAAATATCGTATTGAATTTCAAATCATATCTCTTCCGAAATCATATTCATTTTCAAACTATATTCACTTTCAAAATCATATTCACTTCCAATCATATTCACTTTGAAATCATATTCACTTTTGAAATTATATTCTCTTGGAAATTATTGATAAGTTATGTTAATTAGTTCTTCATTTCAAAATCATCTTATTCACTCAAATATGTCGCTTCACAAAAAGGTATCAATTCCAAATTTCAACTTAGGTTGTATCATCATCAAGGATTTAAATATAAATACTTCAACTTTACACAGTCTGAAATTTTAGAAAATAGTTTAGGTAATTATAAATAGTTTATATAGTTTTAAAATAGTTTAAGTAGATTTAAAATAGTTTAAATAGATTTAAAATAGTTTAAATAGATTTAAAATAGTTTAAATAGTAAAAATAGTTTAAATAGGTTTAAATTTTATTTAATTAGTTTTAAAATGATTTAAACAGATTAAATATAGATTAAATAGATTTGAATTATATTAAGTAGATTTTTAAATAGATTAAATAAATTTTAAAATAGATTAAATAGACTTAAATTATATCAAATAGATTTAAAATAGATTAAATAAATTTAATTAGTTTAAAATAGGTAAAATAGGTTAAATTGGATTAAATAGGTTGTAATAGATTAATATAAATTAAAATAGTTTAAAATTCATTGAAATAGTTAATTTAATTAAAATAGTTTAAATTAGTTTTAATAGATTTCAAAATTATATCCAAACATTTTCAATAACTCAATTCCAATAAATTCATTCATATTTGACACTTCAACTTTGAAATTCAAATTTAAATTCTTTGAACAATTCATTAAACCAATTCCAATTTCAACATTTAACACTTGGATTATCGAAAATAATTCAGTTTATATAAATCAATTTATATTTAAAAATGCCAGTTAATTGAATTCAAAATTTCAAAGATTCAAAAATCATTTAATTTAACCAATCCGGTGTCCGTATATAATTCTCTACCCTAGGGTCAAGTGATACGGATATTTATCATTTCAATCCGCAAAATTAAACTTTTATGGTTATATATCATTTCAAACCACAATCTCGAATTAAATAAAAATCCATAAAATCGCTCGAGTCTATCATTTCAACCCATAACGATTTTTCCCTAATCTATAGATCGTTCGGGTATGTATCATTTCAACCCATAGGGAATTTGCAGTTTATAACAATATAAAATACAACATCAAGTCATCCAATATCAACAGTCGAACATACATCACAATCATCGTCCAAATAACCCAATAAACTCCAATAGATGACTGATTATCATTAACAGTTATTAAATTGACAACTAAATTCAATATTTAATTAAACGATGATTAATTGTAATAAAAGTCAATTTTAACTAAAATGACAATTTTAAACATACCAAACATTAATTAATCAATTTCTAATCACATCATAAATTAAATTTAACTAACATAGGATAATTTAGTAATTGTGAGTGGGTTAAAACACTCACCTTCAATTTCAAATCGATTTGAAATCCAAACTAGGGCTCAAAATTCAACAGTCTCAGAATTCAACTAAACTAGCTCTATAATGTGTGGAATTCCGGTACGATCCCAATGGAGAAAACCATGCATGAATCCGAGCTCGTATGCAAAAGTTATTAACGTTGGAATATTGGAAAATTTCGACTTAGGGTCTTACTTCGGGTCGCCGCCTCAATTACCAGGTGCTTGCTCCGAGTTTTTGCCAAAATGACCCGAGACCCAAGTCATTTGGCTCCTGACCCGAAGTCGCTCCAGGGTTTTCGCTTCTGAAACTCCTAGCGCGCCCAGATCCGGCTTGTTTGGCATGGAACTCTCTCTGATCCAAAGTCGCTGCTTGGTTTTCGCCTCTGAAACTCGAAGTGAACCTCTTTCCGACTCGAGGTAAACCTGGAGCAAATTTTTTTTTGAAATTAGGTTTTGAAATTTGGAATTTAGGTTTGATGTTCAGACGTTTGAGATGGAGGAAGGAGATGTACGTATAGAAAATAATATAATGAGAAACAACTAGGGTTTATAACAGCCTATATATAGGCAGGGTTGGATCGAAATGATAAAAATGACCCAAAATGTTCGTTTCGTTCCCGAAACGAAAATGAGTCATCCAACATATCAAAATATATATTTTTGATATTTTTAAACTCAATGGAACAAGTTTCAAGTCCTAATTCCATTGTATACATAAGTTAGTTTTTAAAATCACTTTATTTCAAATTGATTTCAGTTAAATTGATTTCTACGCGTTTCGAGCCCGCACGATCAAACGACAAGTCCGATCGCTGCGAAACTTACAACCCTTCAAAAATTCACTGTTACGGATCCGATGAAATAGGTTTTGTCGAAATCCGAGATAGTGGCCAAAATGGCTATTTGCACGTTAATTAAATAAATTATTATTAAATTGATTAAATCACTTTTAATTTCAAAATTTATAACTAACAATTTTTATCATTTTTGATTACTTAGATATTTACAATAATTTAAAACAAATTTACATGTCAATTCAATGTTAATTATTTTACTAATTACAGTGTTTAATTTCAATTGAAATAAATACAGTGATTGTTACTTTAAATTCCAATAAATCCATTTATTTGCCTTTTCATCTTGTTATTCAATCAATTTTCATCTCATGGCTATAATTTACATCTGTTTATATCTTATTACACTAATATTTTACCATTATCATATTAGTTTTCATTAACGTAGTATTTAATTACATTTAATTGCAATAAATCCATTATTATAACTTAAATTCCAATAAATTAATCAAACTTGATTCCAATTCTTTTTACTCAATCAATCGTCATATTATGAATAAAATTTACATTGGGTTACATCTTATTAAATTTATATTCTACAATTATCAATTTAATCTACGTTAACTGCACTAATTAAGTGAATTAATTGCAATTGATTTCAAATTAAATTTAAAAGACTAAATAAATAGGTAACGTATAATAATTGTCACCATTAACTTTTAATCACATATTATAAGTTATTATCCACAACAAGCGTTATAATTACTACCACAACACTAATTTTTATCAATTGCAATTAATTACATACTATTTCATAAATTTATACATATTTAAATTATCAATTACACCTTTTATAGTTATCGTCTTACTCACATTACGTAACATTTAATGACATTCAATTGCAATTGAATTAAATAAATTGGTAACAAATAACAATTGCCACCACTTCTATATTTAATCACATTTGTATGTCAGTTATCTACACATAAATGTTATATTTATTTACACAACACTAATTTTATACAATTTCACTTTATTACTTACTAGTTCATTAATTAATCCAACATCTAAATTGTAAGGACCCACTATTTTGGACAATTCAAATCGACAATAAATCCACACATGTCGGACTTGAGTAATTCAAAACAATAGATTGTAAATATAAATTTGGCAAAACTCAGAATATACAGTAAATAAATCACAGATCACAGACACAGAGTAATATAACAATGCAACGGAAGCAAAGAAATAGTAGTTCATGAAGCTACTATATATATACATCAGAGTAAAACAAAATACAACAGAAGTATCAATACAATAATCAAGTACAAATCAGAATACATCACTGGAATCAACTGGATAACTGAAAGCAGAATCAATAGAGGGATCCAAGCAGAACTCCAGCTCCAAAGGTGAGTCTTGAATACTGTATCACTCAGTCTGACCCGAGCGTAAAGCAAAAAACAAAACACTCGAGTCAGGACATACATACTTATACAATGTAAACCAACTCAAGTGAACTGTAATAGAAATACACAAGTAACTTAAAGGATGCTTGGGATCGCCCATCGTTTAAAGATCCATTAAACTATCTACTATGTAGTAATATATGCTATTATAATAATGTCTAAAGTAAAGTAAACTATCAAAATAGCGTTAAGGCTTTACATTTTCCACCTTAACACATTTTATATTCCCATAGTCTATACAGTACCGTAATCTCCCCCGTACTGGGCATCGTCAGAGGGCACTCCATAGGTATGGTACAAAACAAACTCGTAGTAAAGCTCGCTAGGGTAGGTGACACGGCACAACAAGGCAATGCTAGGGTAGATATACCAATTACGCACACGGACTGGTGGAAACGCATAGCAACCACTACCGCCCACCTCGGAACACACTCCTAAATCAAAAATCGAAGGGTGGCCATCAAATCAATCACAAAGTAATAGAATAGTATCGAAGAAATGTGTCCGATCAGAGGTGCTACCTCATTGGCCCGAGATCGCTCCTGTTTTAGCCACCTTATGCCAACTCACGGGAGTCGGGTCCACGTATATACCTCAGTAGGATCGTCGCCACCATCCTACTTCATTCTGGAATCTCCACCGCGTGCACGGTTGTCAAAGTGGTTTTCAGTATCGACAGAGAGTATGCTCATATCTGATCCCGGTCTCTTTGCCAAGCAATCGTTATTATAAGCCATGGATATTTATTACGAAATAATTTATACCTCAAAACAAAATATCATATCCATTTCAAACTAGTTTATACTTCAAAACCAAAATATTTTATCCATTTCAAAACTAGTTTATACTTCAAAACCAAAATATTTTATCCATTTCAAAACTAGTTTATACTTCAAAACCAAAATATTTTATCCATTTCAAAACTAGTTTATACTTCAAAACCAAAATATCATTTGAATAAACCCAAATTTACAATCACTGAATATTTATTTCAATTTATTTAAACTTGAAATATTCCTTTTTAAATCATCTTAAACCAAAACCACTTTATAAAGCCATATTCTTAAATCTTAAATTGCAAATCAATATATTCAAAACAATTCTTAATTAAATTTTATTTCAAATAAATTCATTTCCAAAATCATAGTACTTTCAAAGTTATAACACCTTTGAAACCAAACACTTTGAAACATAATACTTTGTAACCATATCAATTTAAAATGTTATCATTTGGAAATCATAATATTTAGAAAAATCATAACACCCTTAAAAATAATATTCATTACCAGAGTGATAGCATTTTTAAGTTCATTCGTTCAATTATACCAATTTCGAAAACATTGTATTAACTTATAAATTTCAATAATGGTTTATATTTCACCTCAAAACATATTCATTTAAACCATTTAAATTCAATGTCAAAATCTTCCAAAATAATATTCATTTCCAAAGTTCATTGTAATTTCAGCCACAACAGCACTTATAAAGTGTTACAGTAAATATATTAAAATTTCAAAAACATTGTCAAATTCAAAACAACAGAACTTATAAAGTGCTACAGTAGGTATTAGAATTTCAAAACAGTTCAATTTCAGAAACAACGGCACTTATAAAGTGCTGTAGATATATTAGTGTTGCAAAACAGTTCAGTTTCAAAAACAACAGCACTTATAAAGTGTCGTAATAGGTGTTTACTTATTTCAGAACTTAGTTATATTGCAGAATTGATAGCATTTAGCAAATACTATCTTTAACCATTTAGTAAATGCTACCAATAAAATTTTAGATTTTATTATAACATTTCAGAAACATTAAAATTTCAATTTTAACCATTTTTTATAAAACCATATCTTACATTTCAAAAATATTCATTTGGATATCATTTAACTTATGATTTAAATAAAATAACTTTTTATAATTAAAATATCCAAATTAACTATAATTCATTTATTAAGTCAAAAGTACCCTATTCACTTAACTTTTTATTTTAAAAAAATAACTTAACATTTTATTTAAAATACCTATTTCATAAACACAATATTCTTTTAATAAGTCAAACTTTACATTTCAAATTAAACCCAATTCTCAATTATCAGGTCAAGTAATAATTTAAGATACATTTACCATTTTAAAATCATAATTATTTATCTTGCAAGCATATCCATTTCATAAAATAAAATCTATTGCAATCACTAGGTTAGAATTTAAAATTCCACGTTAAATCCAATTATATTCTTAAGTTATTTATCATCAATAAAGGTCTTTAAGTTCAATTTAAAACCAATATATTTTTAAAATTTCAATTAAAGCCACTTATAGACTTATAAAATTTTAACTTATAGGAAACCAATATCTTCTTATATTTTAAATCATTAAATCAAATCTTTAAGCTCAAATTTCATACATTTAAAAATTCAAAATACTTAATAATTTTTAGGAAAATATTATTTAAAAATATAGCCATGGGCCTGTATAATATTTTCTAACCTAAGTCAAGTGATACGGATCTGTATCATTTCAATTTTGTAATTTAAAAAGAAAAATCCAGGTTCTATCATTTCAAACCCGCAATCCCAAGTCAAATAAAAATACAATAAAATCACTCGAGCCTATCATTTTAGCTCATAATGATTTTTCCTTATTCTAAAGTCCGTTCGGGTATGTATCATTTCAACCCATAGTGAAAGGGAACTTGCAGTGTGAGATACAGAAAATAAAATAACAGTAGAGCATATAATATCATATTAAGTGATGTAACAAATATATAAACAGGATATAACATCATATAATCATATCACAGGCATATATGAACATATTGACATAACATATAAATTTTCTACAATTCACATGCCATTGTTTCACAATTATAAAAGTACGTATGTCGAGAGTGATAAACTCACCTTTTAGAGTTAGAGACGACAATTTAAAACACACAACTATACTCCGAAAAGCACGACAAAGCACGAATAGATTTGAATGGATGAAGATTCAAGATCCAACTCTTGTACACAAACAATTACAACAATTATAAGTGTATGATTCAATATAAAATATTAGAAACTAAAATAATGAAATATAAGAATTTAAAATGACATAACTTGCTTTACCAAACACTAGTGGCTCGGCCACATCACTATTGGGCTAGACCACTTCAAAGTATGCTCGGCCATGATGGGTTAAAGGCATGTATGCTCGGCCATGGTCACACACAAGCATGGCTATGGCAAAGGAATGTGAAAAGTGGCAAGTTACAATTGATGGAAGTCAAAAAAGGCATGGAATGAAGGGTCTTTGGGTCAAAAAGGCATGGGATGAAGTCAAAAAGGCATGGCAAAGGAATGTGAAAAGTGGCAAGTTACAAACTTCATGTGCTCGGCCGTGGCTGTTTGGATCAGGTCAAGACACATCAGGTCACGGCCAGACATAGGAGATGGTCACGGCATGTGATGAAAGTGATGGTGTGGGTGGTGGCCGAGGGAATAGGAAGAGGAAGTGATGGAATATGGTGGTCGACTAGGGTTTGAAACAAACTTTGGTGATGTTGTTGGCATCTATGGTCATGGCAAGGCTTGGTGGTGATGAGGTGGGGTGAATGTAACGCCCCACCTCTATGCTCATAATAACAAAGAGTATTAAGAGAAATACTGTCTATTATTACGAAGAATAAGGCTGGATAGGAGCGACCATCCGTAATTTGCCTTACACTAATATTGGTTATCTCGATAGGAGTGGTATATACTTTTTATTTTTCATCTATCATTTATTTACTCCCATCGACACACCCAATTATCAGTATAAAACAAACTACGATAGTTCATAATAGTTTAGGACATTAGATATAACAATAACACAGATAATATAAATGCGGAACACAGATAAAAACAAAAGTCTCATATATATATAACTGATGTCGGTTAATACATAATTGACACAATACATATGATACAACTACAACTGTCGACTCTAGAAGTTATATATACAAGTACATTATCGACTAATATACATGAATACATATCGTTCTATACAACGACACTGACAACTTCAGAAGGTGTGAAAAGTCTTCATATCCTGAACAGCAACTCAAAGAAGAAAATCTACAACCTGAAATAACTCGGGTCTGACCCGAGTATTACATTCAAAAGAAAATAATACCCAGGTCAGTCTAATTCAAACCAGTTTATTAGAGCATATAGGCAGAATACTTTAAATAGATGATAGTCACAATAATTCCCGTCTATCCGATTCTTTAAACAAAGAAACCGGATAACGGTCA
Source organism: Allium fistulosum (assembly GCA_030737815.1). Lineage (NCBI taxonomy): Eukaryota > Viridiplantae > Streptophyta > Magnoliopsida > Asparagales > Amaryllidaceae > Allium > Allium fistulosum. Next base: position 973,244,714 of record CM060904.1, read on the forward strand.
ATATAACACTTAACAGTGTTTAACAAAAATCAGCAGATTTAAATCATCAACAGAGATAAATAAACAATTTATCAAATCGACTAAATCAATTTAAAGTCATTGAAATTGTCACTTTAAAGCCATCAAAACTCGATTGGCTGCCGTACACGCACGCGTGTACGGCCTCGCCAATACGGCATAAAAGATCAATGCATCAAAAGCAAAAGAAAAATCAATACAAAACTGTCGAGTTTGGGTGGCTGCAGTGCACGCACGCGTGCACTGCCTCGCCACCATCGCAAGAGATACGCAAAAGCTCAGTGGAAGTCACAGGTGATCACCAGGTCAAACCCCGAAGTGCCGGATTCAACTCAAGTGAATTCAGAAACAAATCCCAACAGGGGGAAAACTGCAAAACACATGCAACTGCAGACATAAACGAATACCCAGCAACCACCACGATGAAACTGCAGTGGCAACAGTTGTAAAGACCAGGGCAGACTGCCACTACAAAGAAGACAGTGGCAGCAAGTGAAACAAATTCGACCAATATCAAAGAGCGTGTGCAAGAGGCAACAACACTCAAACTAGCAACTGCAGCAAGACTAAATGGAGAAACAAGACCAAGTTCAACTTCACTAGCAAATGCAGACTAGTGAACAACTAAATGAAACTGGGCAACACAAGTGTCGGACTCGAGAACAAAGGCGGTAGTACGGTTCAAATGCAACTATATCATACTAGATACAGCGACAATATGGATGCAAGCAAATACATGTGTACAGGTCAGTGAAACCCAAATCAAAACCCAAAGTCCAACAGCAGCTTTTATTTCAAGTGACAAAAGCCAACATCAATGCATATGAATACTACATGTGACTCAATGCCAGAATATTAAAACCAGACAACCTAGGTATGAAGGCAATGCATAGGAATAACACATCACTGGGGATGCAGCAGAAAATTATACCGCAGCCCCTAAATCAATGCAGCAGTGGGGATATTATTAAGATAAAAGCAATATCAAGCAAAGGATTTAAAGTAGTGACCTCAAATCAAAATCAAAACTGAGGCAAGTTCAAATCCAATCGTGTACGAGTTGCAGCCATATGAAGTCTGCACTCAAGACAGATTTTAAAAGGGTACCAGACTACGAGATGAATGAACTACGCAATATAGGACCACGGCTACAACCCCGATGTAACAGTGAGATATACAAACTACAACATAAACTAAATAGGGCCCTGTACAACTATATTTAGGTACATGAAGACAACAAATACAATTACACACGTGAATTACCAGTACAAGTCCAGATGCAACCAAGATATGGCCACATAGGGGAAGCACAAACGAAACAGAGGAGGCACATGGATGTGCAGATGTAAGCAAAGAGAAGAAACAGGTATATGCAATATACTTGTAAAACTGGACAATGGTTGAAGTAACAGGGCAGACAAATAAACCAAGGCAAAACATCGTCAAGGCCGAAAACAACTACAATTCCAAATCATTAAATGCCCAAAGTCAGTGATATCAAATTCAAGGCCAAGCAATACAAATATATACATGTACACGCATATATATCTGTACCAAATGCAACAACAGAACCAACAAACATAACATATACTTGAAGACTAAATGAAATAATGTGACTGTATGCAAGCAGCCTTAAAAGCATGGATGTACGATTTACAGACTCTAAAGCAAAATTGAAGCAACTCGAGCTCCTGACGATAAACTCAAGCAAAGCAACAGTGACCAAAACAAAGTGGCAAAGAGTACAAAGCAGTAATTAATGGACCAGAGAAATCATCGTGATTCACCAGAAGAAAACAAGTGCCAGCCACAATATCGGTTTTGAACCAAGATAATTTCCATGCAAATTCGACTACATATGTATACACACATATAACTATATATATATATATATGAACACATATGAAGTCTCACCAAATAACTAGACAATGAATTGCGAAACCTACACAAAGGTGATATCAAAACACAGTTCAATGCAATATCAAAGTCACCGTAGAAAGGAGTTCGAAATCATGGAGCTGCAGTTTTAAATCAAGATATTTTACGAGTAACCAAGCAATCGACGATAGCCAAGTTCATTGCATAACACCATCACAACCCAAAGTAAGAAGAATGGAAATCAAACAGTTCAGCAATTGAAAGTTACGAACTTGAGCAAATTGAAATCACTGCTTTGAATTAGATGTGAGTAGGGATTACTCACCTTAGCATCGACGAGGTCGCGCGCGAGATAATCGAAGACAAAGCCCTAGCAAGCATCGAAAGAACGAACGAAAGCCCCAATTCGCCAGATCGTCGAGAGGAGAACGAGAACGAGGCCAAGCCCTAAAATTTTGAGACGCCACCATTTTTTTCTTTCTTTGATTTATTCTCGGGCACGAGTGAATGAGAGGGGATGGGAATGTCGTTTTAAAAACGTGGTATAGGTATGGGCTGGTATAGAGAAGGTATGGGTTAAGTATGTTGTTATTTTATTTATAAAGCCCGCAAAATTCTTTTAACGAATTACAAAAGAATTTTCGACTCGATTAAAACTTCAGCTGAAATAAACAAACAATTTGAGCGTCACATTGACGATAGTTAATTGTTATAAAATCTCGGGTCGTTACAGACTCCCCTCCTTAAAGGAATTGCGTCCTCGCAATTATAAGGAATAAATGGACAGAAGGTAACAACCAAAAGAGCAAGGTAATGACGAGTGCATAAGCAAAGCAAATGTCAGCAGGGGAAGTATTAGATAAGAAATCGAAAGGTTCGACTGATTCAAATCAAAAGAGTCAACATCGTGGGAATCAGGTATCAAAATCAGACGACTAACAAAAGCAAGAACAATCAAGTTCCAGCAACTAAAAGAGAAGGAAAACAGAGCAGAAATCCCCTACAGAGCACGAATTGAATGTGAGTAAATCAAATTACTCACTTGAATCTCAAGAGAAAAAGACGAAACTCAAATCTCAAAAATCGCAAATATTCAATCAACAAAACGATAATTGAATTTCTCAAATCAACAAACATTCAACTATCAAAATGATAATCAAATTTTAAATCAACAATTATTTAATTATCAAAAGCGATAATTAAATCTCAAATCAGCAAATATTTAATTATCAAAAGCGATAATTAAATCTCAAAGCAACAATTATTTAATTATCTAAAGCGATAATTAAATCTCAAAGCAACAAATATTTAACTATCTAAAGCGATAATTAAATCTCAAAGCAACAAATATTTAATTATCTAAAGCGATAATTAAATCTCAAAGCAACAAATATTTAATTATCTAAAGCGATAATTAAATCTCAAAGCAACAAATATTTAATTATCAAAAGCGATAATTAAATCTCAAATCAGCAAATATTTAATTATCAAAAGCGATAATTAAATCTCAAAGCAGTAAATATTTAATTATCAAAAGCGATAATTAAATCTCAAATCAACAATTATTTAATTATCTAAAGCGATAATTAAATCTCAAAGCAACAAATATTTAATTATCTAAAGCGATAATTAAATCTCAAAGCAGTAAATATTTAATTATCAAAAGCGATAATTAAATCTCAAATCAACAATTATTTAATTATCTAAAGCGATAATTAAATCTCAAAGCAACAAATATTTAATTATCTAAAGCGATAATTAAATCTCAAAGCAACAAATATTTAATTATCTAAAGCGATAATTAAATCTCAAAGCAACAAATATTTAATTATCAAAAGCGATAATTAAATCTCAAATCAGCAAATATTTAATTATCAAAAGCGATAATTAAATCTCAAAGCAGTAAATATTTAATTATCAAAAGCGATAATTAAATCTCAAATCAACAATTATTTAATTATCTAAAGCGATAATTAAATCTCAAAGCAACAAATATTTAATTATCTAAAGCGATAATTAAATCTCAAAGCAACAAATATTTAATTATCTAAAGCGATAATTAAATCTCAAAGCAACAAATATTTAATTATCTAAAGCGATAATTAAATTTCAAAGCAGCAAATATTTAATTATCAAAAGCGTTAATTAAATCTCAAATCAGCAAATATTTAATTATCAAAAGCGATAATTAAATCTCAAAGCAACAAATATTTAATTATCAAAAGCGATAATTAAATCTCAAAGCAGCAAATATTTAATTATCAAAAGCGATAATTAAAAGCAACAAATATCTGATTATCAAAAACGATAATCAGAACTCATATCAACAAATATCTAATTATCACAAGCGATAATTAGAAACAACAAATATCTGATTATCAAAAACGATAACCAGAACTCATATCAACAAATATCTAATTATCACAAGCGATAATTAGAAACAACAAATATCTGATTATCAAAAACGATAACCAGAACTCATATTAACAAATATCCAATTACCTGCAGATAATTGGAAACAACAAATATCTAGAAATCAATTAAGAAGACTAGAAAATCAACATAAAAGCTTGGATCGATCCCATCAGATGGCGAGTTTTTAATTCGCCGCACGTGCATCTCAGAGTGGCCGAAGCCTACCAAGTACTCAACATAATTTTGGCGCCCATCAGATTAACCCGGAGGTCCGCAGAGTGACCCGAAGGTCTAGTACTGGTATTTGACCCGAAGGTCCGCAGAGTGGCCCGAAAGCCCAACAAATGACCCGAAGGTCCGCAGAGTGGCCCGAAAGCCCAACAAATGACCCGAAGGTCCTCATAGTGGCTCGAAAGCACACGAAATCATCAAATATTTCAATTAACGAGTCCGGAATTAACCGAAATAGCAAACGCACATGTCCCATACCACGTGTTTTACTAAATCGTTTGATTCTCTTCATCGTTTCCTTGAAAGTGCAAAATTGTGTATTTTGTAAAAATACATTTCACATTCTCAAACGGACAAGTCCGGAATTAAGCGAATCAGTAAAAGAAAGGGGTCATAGTCCTCGATTTTGCTGAAACGTTTAAATCGCTTCCTCATTCCTTTGAAATCGCAAACTGTAAAATTTTTGAAAACAATTTTATTTATTTTGTAAAATAACAATTCACATTCTCAACTGGATAAGTCCGGAGTTAAGCGAAACAATAAAAGAAAGGGGTCATAATCCTTGATTTTGCTGAATCGTTTAAGTCGCTTTCTCATTCTTTTGAAAACGCAAACTGTTAAAAATTTATAAAACAATTTTCATTTTAAAACGATTTTCCCATCACGTGATTAAAACAACAATATTAGTAACAATTTCGATAAGGAAATTGTACTTCTCAAAATACCGTAAAAACGGTCACAAATCAGTATTGCGGAATAACCGCTTGAAAATCCACTTTTAAAATTTTGGCTGTTGCTGAAGTCAAAGCGACAGAAATTTTAAAACATCAAATATCTCATCAAAGGATTCGCATCAAAATGTGACATCAGTGAATTTTCATTTATTAAAATTGTCAACAAAACACCGTGCCTCAAAAATTCAGCATTGGTGTAATAAGTCCGTTATAAAAATAACGACAACAAAATACGTATCATAACCAAGCATCGGTTCAACGTAAAATAAATGCAATAACGTGCAATTCAAATTTTTGCACGTATTACAAAATGAACAAAGAAATCATTCAAAGGTATCTTCAACGAAGATAATTCAAAACAGCAAAAATCTAATCACTAGATGATTAGTACAAAAGAAAGCCAGCGGAAATTTCAACAAAAATCACATATCTGCAATTTCTTCGAATCCTCAATTTGGATTCGAAATTCTCAAAGAAACAAATAATTACAGCTATGTAAACAACAATTGGAATTCATATCAATTTCGTATTTTGATTCTTAAATCAAAAAGATTATCAGTTGTACTCAGCGAAGACAGTTTCACTGTTTCCGCTGCGCACTCTGATAAATAGAACACAAATCAATCAAACCAACAAAACACAGTTTCACTTTTTATTTTTAAATAATGATGTTTAAAAATTTCATCTAAACTTCAAAACTTTAGTTTTGACTCAAAGTACAAATAAAACATCAACCAATAGTTGTAACATATGTTCCATCCAAGTTATGTTTTATATTATGTCCATAAACCCCAAGCTCTGATACCAACTGTAACGCCCCACCTCTATGCTCATAATAACAAAGAGTATTAAGAGAAATACTGTCTATTATTACGAAGAATAAGGCCGGATAGGAGCGACCATCCGTAATTTGCCTTACACTAATATTGGTCATCTCGATAGGAGTGGTATATACTTTTTATTTTTCATCTATCATTTATTTACTCCCATCGACACACCCAATTATCAGTATAAAACAAACTACGATAGTTCATAATAGTTTAGGACATTAGATATAACAATAACACAGATAATATAAATGCGGAACACAGATAAAAACAAAAGTCTCATATATATATAACTGATGTCGGTTAATACATAATTGACACAATACATATGATACAACTACAACTGTCGACTCTAGAAGTTATATATACAAGTACATTATCGATAAATATACATGAATACATATCGTTCTATACAATGACACTGACAACTTCAGAAGGTGTGAAAAGTCTTCATATCCTGAACAGCAACTCAAAGAAGAAAATCTACAACCTGAAATAACTCGGGTCTGACCCGAGTATTACATTCAAAAGAAAATAATACCCAGGTCAGTCTAATTCAAACCAGTTTATTAGAGCATATAGGCAGAATACTTTAAATAGATGATAGTCACAATAATTCCCGTCTATCCGATTCTTTAAACAAAGAAACCGGATAACGGTCAATATAACACTTAACAGTGTTTAACAAAAATCAGCAGATTTAAATCATCAACAGAGATAAATAAACAATTTATCAAATCGACTAAATCAATTTAAAGTCATTGAAATTGTCACTTTAAAGCCATCAAAACTCGATTGGCTGTCGTACACGCACGCGTGTACGGCCTCGCCAATACGGCATAAAAGATCAATGCATCAAAAGCAAAAGAAAAATCAATACAAAACTGTCGAGTTTGGGTGGCTGCAGTGCACGCACGCGTGCACTGCCTCGCCACCATCGCAAGAGATACGCAAAAGCTCAGTGGAAGTCACAGGTGATCACCAGGTCAAACCCCGAAGTGCCGGATTCAACTCAAGTGAATTCAGAAACAAATCCCAACAGGGGGAAAACTGCAAAACACATGCAACTGCAGACATAAACGAATACCCAGCAACCACCACGATGAAACTGCAGTGGCAACAGTTGTAAAGACCAGGGCAGACTGCCACTACAAAGAAGACAGTGGCAGCAAGTGAAACAAATTCGACCAATATCAAAGAGCGTGTGCAAGAGGCAACAACACTCAAACTAGCAACTGCAGCAAGACTAAATGGAGAAACAAGACCAAGTTCAACTTCACTAGCAAATGCAGACTAGTGAAAAACTAAATGAAACTGGGCAACACAAGTGTCGGACTCGAGAACAAAGGCGGTAGTACGGTTCAAATGCAACTATATCATACTAGATACATCGACAATATGGATGCAAGCAAATACATGTGTACAGGTCAGTGAAACCCAAATCAAAACCCAAAGTCCAACAGCAGCTTTTATTTCAAGTGACAAAAGCCAACATCAATGCATATGAATACTACATGTGACTCAATGCCAGAATATTAAAACCAGACAACCTAGGTATGAAGGCAATGCACAGGAATAACACATCACTGGGGATGCAGCAGAAAATTATACCGCAGCCCCTAAATCAATGCAGCAGTGGGGATATTATTAAGATAAAAGCAATATCAAGCAAAGGATTTAAAGTAGTGACCTCAAATCAAAATCAAAACTGAGGCAAGTTCAAATCCAATTGTGTACGAGTTGCAGCCATATGAAGTCTGCACTCAAGACAGATTTTAAAAGGGTACCAGACTACGAGATGAATGAACTACGCAATATAGGACCACGGCTACAACCCCGATGTAACAATGAGATATACAAACTACAACATAAACTAAATAGGGCCCTGTACAACTATATTTAGGTACATGAAGACAACAAATACAATTACACACGTGAATTACCAGTACAAGTCCAGATGCAACCAAGATATGGCCACATAGGGGAAGCACAAATGAAACAGAGGAGGCACATGGATGTGCAGATGTAAGCAAAGAGAAGAAACAGGTATATGCAATATACTTGTAAAACTGGACAATGGTTGAAGTAACAGGGCAGACAAATAAACCAAGGCAAAACATCGTCAAGGCCGAAAACAACTACAATTCCAAATCATTAAATGCCCAAAGTCAGTGATATCAAATTCAAGGCCAAGAAATACAAATATATACATGTACACGCATATATACCTGTACCAAATGCAACAACAGAACCAACAAACATAACATATACTTGAAGACTAAATGAAATAATGTGACTGTATGCAAGCAGCCTTAAAAGCATGGATGTACGATTTACAGACTCTAAAGCAAAATTGAAGCAACTCGAGCTCCTGACGATAAACTCAAGCAAAGCAACAGTGACCAAAACAAAGTGGCAAAGAGTACCAAGCAGTAATTAATGGACCAGAGAAATCATCGTGATTCACCTGAAGAAAACAAGTGCCAGCCACAATATCGGTTTTGAACCAAGATAATTTCCGTGCAAATTCGACTACATATGTATACACACATATAACTATATATATATATATGAACACATATGAAGTCTCACCAAATAACTAGACAATGAATTGCGAAACCTACACAAAGGTGATATCAAAACACAGTTCAATGCAATATCAAAGTCACCGTAGAAAGGAGTTCGAAATCATGGAGCTGCAGTTTTAAATCAAGATATTTTACGAGTAACCAAGCAATCGACGATAGCCAAGTTCATCGCATAGCACCATCACAACCCAAAGTAAGAAGAATGGAAATCAAACAGTTCAGCAATTGAAATTTACGAACTTGAGCAAATTGAAATCACTGCTTTGAATTAGCTGTGAGTAGGGATTACTCACCTTAGCATCGACGAGGTCGCGCGCGAGATAATCGAAGACGAAGCCCTAGCAAGCATCGAAAGAACGAACGAAAGCCCCAATTCGCCAGATCGTCGAGAGGAGAACGAGAACGAGGCCAAGCCCTAAAATTTTGAGACGCCACCATTTTTTTCTTTCTTTGATTTATTCTCGGGCACGAGTGAATGAGAGGGGATGGGGATGTCGTTTTAAAAACGTGGTATAGGTATGGGCTGGTATAGAGAAGGTATGGGTTAAGTATGTTGTTATTTTATTTATAAAGCCCGCAAAATTCTTTTAACGAATTACAAAAGAATTTTCGACTCGATTAAAACTTCAGCTGAAATAAACAAACAATTTGAGCGTCACATTGACGATAGTTAATTGTTATAAAATCTCGGGTCGTTACAGTGAAGGCCGATCATGGTGGTGTGGTGGAGATGGTGATGTCGGCTAGAGGCTTGATGGCTGAGCATAGCTTTGAGCAAAACAAAGAGAAAACAAAAATAGAAAAAGAGGAAGAAGGTGGAAGCCATAAGAAAGAGAACTTGTATAAATTTTTCTTGAACGCAAATGAAAAATGAGGTAAATGAGAAATGGTTTGTACGTGATTTGCAAATAGAAGTGGCAGCTTGGGTTTAGGGAAATGAACGGCTAGAGATGTGGAGGGTAGTGAATGGCTAGGGTAAGTTAAGAGGCTTATCTGATTTCCAAGAAAAGAAACCTAAGACTCTTTGAATTTCCAAGCCCAAAAATCCAAATAAAACCTAACAAAATCAAATAAAAAGTCCAAACAAAATAGAAAATAGAAAAACAAAATATAAAATAGGAATGAACATAGGAAATAGGCAAGAGAAAATAACAAATAAAAATTCGGAAAATAATTGCGTGTAAAACGTTGAAAGTTATCAAATTTAAAAAGTACAAAATAGAATTTGACGTACCGAAAAGTAGAACGAATATCAGAATTATATTCTGCTTCAAAGAAAAAGATTAGAAATTAAAAATTCAAATTTAAAATTTTCAACTGTGGTCAAATTTTGACTTTCAGTTGACCAAAATATAATTTTCAGAAAATGTTTATTTTATTATATTTGGAAAATGAATTACAAACAAATCCCAAACTTACATTGGGAAAATTCTAAATATTCACTTTTAATTGATTTAAAAATCAAAGTTTTCAAATAAAATTTAATTAAAAATATTTACAAAATTATGGGTTGTTACACTCTCCCCCACTCAAAACTTTTCATCCTCGAAAAGGAACGAGACGCGGAAGAACAAAGAAAACAAGATAGGACGGAGAATAATACCTAAAACAAACAATTTCGGATTCGAAGCACGCATGCTCTCCTCCGTCTCCAGGTACAATTCCGATCATCAGTACAACACTACACTATGACCAGTGTGATAGATTTCCTTCTCAGCTGCTTCGTACCTCTATCGACACTATGAAGTGGCTCCCCCTCGATAGTAAGGTTTGACTCAATATCCAAACTCTCGAGGGCAGAAGGCGAAACAATAAGAGATGGATCACGAAGATACCGACAAAGATACGAAACAATGGAATACATATGCATCCCAGAAAAACTTCTCAGGCAAATCCGGACGATAAGCCAAAGATCCATATTTTCCACAATGCGGAAAGGACCAATGAACTAAACAATTACCGAATTCAATCCAGCAAAAATGGAGATCTACAAGGTCGTCCGTAAAGAGCAACAAATGGAGACATTGCGATACTAGCCTGGTTACAAAAGGTAAAGAAGATAGATAGAGCATTAAGACAAGATAAACAAAAGATTGAAATTATACCTGATAATTGTTGTCATAGGTAAATTCGACGAGATGAAGATGATCTTTCCAAGATCCTCCATAATCAAGAACACAAGCACGAAGAAGATCCTCCAGAATCTGATTCACTCTTTCCGTTTGACCGACGGTCTGTGGATGGTAAGCAGTGCTCGGATTCAGGTGAGTACCCAAAGATTTCAGAAAGACTCTCCAAAACTGACTGGTGAATATGGGATCTCTATCATAAGTGATACTGATAGAAACACCATAAAGATGAACAATCTCCCTCACATAGAACACAACCGAACAGGAAGCAGAGCGAATAGACTTGATCGGAATGAAATGAGCGGACTTGGTCAGTCTATCCACCATAACTCAAATACTCTCGTAAAACTTAACATTCTTACGAGTCAAAGCAAGGAAAGGAGCAGCAATTCAAGCAAAATTCTCAATGAATCTCTGATAATAATCGGCGAGGCCCAGAAAACTACGAATATCAATTGAAGTCCTAGGAGTTTCCCAATCCTTTACAGAATAGGGAGAGAGATAAGGACAACATAAAAGATAGAGTGATTGAAGGATAAAGAGAAAAGGAAAGGAAAAGAGGACTTACATTGATCACAGTGGTCTAAACTGGATCAACAGAAACTCCATTACTAGAAATAATATGCCCAAGAAATCAGACTTCATCCTTCCAGAAATGGCATTTCGAGAATTTAGCTTTCAACTTATGATTCCTAAGAGTCTCCAGAACAGATTTTAAGTGTGACTCATGTTCTTTCCTTGACTTGGAGAAGACAAGGATATCATCAACAAAGACTAGAATAAACTTGATAAGCACAACACGGAAACACGATTCATTAATCAACAAAGGAAGCAAGGGCATTAGTCAAACCAAAAGGCATAACTAACCATTCATAGAAAAACCATTCTAAGTACGGAAAGCAGTCTCGGGAATACTTTCCTCGGCGACACTGAGCTGGTGAAAATCAGTGGCAAGATCAAGCTGAGCGAAAACAATAGCTTCATGGGCTGACCAATTCGAAATTGGATTTTCCACTTAGAAGGTCGGAGAATGGAAACAACTAGAAAAAAAATAGATTGGAAAACAGAATAAGATAATAAATTTAAAACCATGAAAATTTCAACTTACATTAATAATTAATTTCATCCATTTGATTTCACTTAAGTTAAATAAATCTTAACTATTTTTAATCTCATTATCTCATCATACAATTATCTTAACTTAACAATTTTCCGAAGTCATGAATTTGAAAATCATTTATTATACTCATAATTTATTCACTAAATTTCATTCTTCGTTATTCCAAAATTATTATTAAATTTATTCCACTTAATATATCTAATCATATTATTAAGTTTATTTACACTTTTTATAACTGCTCCAATTTATTTATAAATTCCTTTAACACCATTTTATATTGTAATTATTCAATTAACCTTTTATTCTATTTACCTCTATAAACCTTTTATACTAAAATTTAAGTGTATAACATTTATTATAACCACTCAAATTCTAATTATAAAATCCTTTTATATTGTATATTATCCAATTACATATTCAACTTCTTATTAATTTAGGTAAGTTATATTGGAATGCAATAGAATATTATACAAATAAAAATTTCCCTATTCAATTATTCAAGCTTAAATATTTATTCAAATTTTGGCTTCATTTTATAATTGAAATCATCCCTGAAGATAAAATTTAAGAATTTAAATTTCTGGTTAACTTCAAACTATTCTAGAGATAGATAAATATATATACAGTATATATATCAAATCAAATTTTAAACCATATATCAATATATATATTATAAATCAACTCGTATTTTAGAAATCCAAATATTCAAATAAATTTAATTTTCCAAAGCAAAAGTGTAACAAGGCTACAGAATGGTCTCTTCACTTTGAAACCCGAAAATGAATGTCGATGATGCTGCAGTCTTCACCGAAATTATTTTCCAGCGACAAAGAGAAGAGCACTGATTTAAAACTTTAAAATTCTTTAGAAACGGTTTCTATTCAGAAATATTTCAAATAATATACCCTTTAAAACTTTAAAACCAAAGTTCGAAATCATCAGAAACTTAAATTCTCAAATTCTCGATTTAAATTCATTTAAATTTCCATATTAATTTATAACCATGTTTAATAGTTCAATTATTTATATGGAACAAAAACCAATGGTTACAAGCTATATAAAATCAAATATTATTTCTTAACAACCAATTCAATTAACTACCAAAATTTAGAAAATTATACATATATAAAATATAATTATACAAATTTATCTCATTTACCAAGTTTGAAAACAATATGGTGTCAGTTTGCTCTGTTCAAGTGTTTTGGGGATCCTATCGATAGCGTTGGTCAGACGAATCGATTGGAAACCCAAATCAACATCAACAATTCAAACAATACAATATATATTAAAACGTTTTAAATATTAGTTTACAAATATACTTCAAGAATGATTTGAAGATAAGTTGGAAACAAAAGACAAGATGATTAATTAACAGAACAAGGTAATGAATAAGCTTATATAAATCACTGGCAACCTTAACCGGGTCGACCATGACTTCAAGAATAATATTGATGTAGAGTTCTGGGACAAACCTACATCCGATCTCAAGAGATAGAATTCAGGATAACAGGAGATAGATAGCATCGTAAACCGAAATCTTCGGTGAATCAATGCTAATTGTAAAGGAGTTTCAACCCTTTACAAGTCATCTGTAGATTGGCGAGACCGTCTATTCATTATAAAGATTATTCGAAGTGGAGTTATGAGATACTCCAGAACCAAAGAAGGCGAATAGGGGAGAACAAGGATGGATTTTGGAACCGCAGGGAACGTTCCAAAAATTCAAAAGAAATCGAGTCAAAAAGGAAGAGATTCAAGCTCGAACGAAAGTGATTCTGTAAATAAATTTACTATATATGCTAAGTTTTGCCTAGAGCAAAGCTCTGATACTAAATGTAATGTCCCACTATTTTGGACCATTCAAATCGACAATAAATCCACACATGTTGGACTGGAATAATTCAAAACAATAGATTGTAAATATAAACTTGGCAAAACTCAGAATATACAGTAAATAAATCATAGATCATAGACATAGAGTAATATAACAATGCAGCGGAAGCAAAGAAATAGTAATGGAGCTACTATATATATACATCAGAGTAAAACAAGATACAACAGAAGTCTCAATACAATAATCAAGTACAAATCAGAATACATCACTGGAATCAACTGGATAACTGAAAGTAGAATCAATAGATGGATCCAAGCGGAACTCTAGCTCCAAAGGTGAGTCTTGAATACTGTATCACTCAGTCTGACCCGAGCGTAAAGCAAAACACAAAACACTCGAGTCAGGACATACATACTTATACAATGTAAACCAACTCAAGTGAACTGTAATAGAAATACACAAGTAACTTAAAGGATGCTTGGGATCGCCCATCCTTTAAGGATCCGTTAAATTGTCTACTATGTAGTAATATATGCTATTATAATAATGTCTAAAGTAAAGTAAACTATCAAAATAGCGTTAAGGCTTTACGTTTTCCACCTTAACACATTTTATATTTCCATAGTGTATACAGTACCGTAACCTCCCCCATACTGGGCATCGTCAGAGGGCACTCCATAGGTATGGTATAAAAAAACTCGTAGTAAAGCTCGCTAGGGTAGGTGACACGGCACAACGAGGTAATGCCAGGGTAGATATACTAATTACGCACACGGGCTGGTGGAAATGCATAGCAGCCACAACTGCCCACCTCGGAACACACTCCCAAATCAAAAATCGAAGGGTGTCCACCAAATCAAACACAAAGTAATAGAATAGTATCGAAGAAATGTGTCCGATCAGAGGTGCTACCTCATTGGCCCGAGATCGCTCCTGTTTTAGCCACCTTATGCCAACTCACGGGAGTCGGGTCAACATATATTCCTCAATAGGATCATCACCACCATCCTACTTCATTCTGGAATCTCCACCGCGTACACGGTTGTCAAAGTGGTTTTCGGTATCCAAAAAGAGTATGCCCATATCCGATCCCGGTCACTTTGCCAACCAATCGTTATTATAACCCATGGATATTTATTTCGAAATAATTTATACCTCAAAACAAAATATCATATCCATTTCAAACTAGTTTATACTTCAAAACCAAAATATTTTATCCATTTCAAAACTATTTTATACTTTAAAAACAGAATATTTTATCCATTTCAAAACTAGTTTATACTTCAAAACCAAAATATTTTATCCATTTCAAAACTAGTTTATACTTCAAAACCAAAATATCATTTGAATAAACCCAAATTTCCAATCACTGAATATTTCTTTCAATTTATTTAAACTTGAAATATTACTTTTTAAATCATCTTAAACCAAAACCACTTTATAAAGCCATATTCTTAAATCTTAAATTACAAATCAATATATTCAAAATAATTCTTAATTAAATACTATTTCAAATAAATTCATTTCCAAAATCCTAGTACTTTCAAAGTTATAACACCTTTGAAACCAAACACTTTGTAACATAATACTTTGAAACCATATCAATATAAAATGTTATCATTTGGAAATCATAATATTTAGAAAAATCATAACACCCTTAAAAATAATATTCATTACCAGAGTGATAGCATTTTTATGTTCATTCGTTCAATTATACAAATTTTGAAAACATTGTATTAACTTATAAATTTCAATAATGGTTTATATTTCACCTCAAAACATATTCATTTAAACCATTTAAATCCAATGTCAAAATCTTCCAAAATAATATTCATTTCCAAAGTTCATTTTAATTTCAGCCATAACAGCATTTATAAAGTGTTATAGTAAATATATTAACATTTCAAAAACATTGTCAAATTCAAAACAGCAGCACTTATAAAGTGCTACAGTAGGTATTAGAATTTCAAAACAGTTCAACTTCAGAAACAGCGGCACTTATAAAGTGCTATAGATATATTAGTGTTGCAAAACAATTCAGTTTCAAAAACAGCAGCACTTATAAAGTGCCGTAATAAGTGTTTACTTATTTCAGAACTTAGTTATATTTCAGAATTGATAGCATTTAGCAAATACTATCTTTAACCACAACATTTAGTAAATGCTACCAATAAAATTTTAGATTTTATTATAACATTTCAGAAACATTAAAATTTCAATTTGAACCATTTTTAACTTATAAAACCATATCTTACATTTCAAAAATATTCATTTGGATATCATTTAACTTATGATTTAAATAAAATAACTTTTTATAATTAAAATATCCAAATTAACTATAATTCATTTATTAAGTCAAAAGTACCCTATTCACTTAACTTTTTATTTTTAACAATTCGCTTAACATTTTATTTAAAATACCCATTTCATAAACACAATATTCTTTTAATAAGTCAAACTTTACATTTCCAATTGAACCCAATTCTCAATTATCAGGTCAAGTAATAATTTAAGATACATTTACCATTTTAAAATCATAATTATTTATCTTGCAAGCATATCCATTTCATAAAATAAAATCTATTGCAATCACTAGGTTAGAATTTAAAATTCCACGTTAAATCCAATTATATTCTTAAGTTATTTATCATCAATAAAGGTCTTTAAGTTCAATTTAAAACCAATATATTTTTAAAATATCAATTAAAGCCACTTATAGACTTATAAAATTTTAACTTATAGAAAACCAATATCTTCTTATATTTTAAATCATTAAATCAAATCTTTAAGCTCAAATTTCATACATTTAAAAATTCAAAATACTTAATAATTTTTAGGAAAATATTATTTAAAAATATAGCCATGGGCCTGTATAATATTTTCTAACCTAGGTCAAGTTGATACAGATCTGTATCATTTCAATCCGTAATTTAAAAAGAAAAATCCGGGTTCTATCATTTCAAACCCGCAATCCCAAGTCAAATAAAAATACAATAAAATCACTCGAGCCTATCATTTCAGCTCATAATGATTTTTCCTTATTCTAAAGTTCATTCGGGTATGTATCATTTCAACCCATAATGAAAGGGAACTTGCAGTGTGAGATACAGAAAATAAAATAACAGTAGAGCATATAATATCATATCAGGTGATGTAACAAATATATAAACAGGATATAACATCATATTATCATATCACGGGCATATATGAACATATTAACATAACATATAAATTTTCTACAATTCACATGCCGTTGTTTCACAATTATAAAAGTACGTATGTCTAGAGTGATAAACTCACCTTTTAGAGTTAGAGATGACAATTTGAAACACACAACTATACTCCGAAAAGCACGACAAAGCACAGATAGATTTGAATGGATGAAGAGTCAAGATCCAACTCTTGTACACAAATAATTACAACAATTATAAGTGTATGATTCAATATAAAAGATTAGAAATTAAAATAATGAAAAATAAGAATTTAAAATGACATAACTTGCTTTACCCAACACAAGTGGCTCGGCCACATCACTATTGGGCTAGACCACTTCAAAGTTTGCTCGGCCATGATGGGTTAAAGGCATGTATGCTCGGCCATGGTCACACACAAGCACGGCTATGGCAAAGGAATGTGAAAAGTGGCAAGTAACAAATGATGGAAGTCAAAAAGGCATGGAATGAAGGGTCTTTGGGTCAAAAAGGCATGGAATGAAGTCAAAAAGGCATGGCAAAGGAATGTGAAAAGTGGCAAGTTACAAACTTCATGTGCTCGGCCATGGCTGTTTGGATCAGGTTAAGACACATCAGGTCACGGCAAGACATAGGAGTTGGTCACGGCATGTGATGGAAGTGATGGTGTGGGTGGTGGCCGAGGCAATAGAAAGAGGAAGTGATGGAATATGGTGGTCGACTAGGATTTGAAACAAACTGTAACGATCCCGAATTTTTAAACTATTTTAAATTGAAATTTGAATTAAATTTTGATTTAAATCGTGTATTTGTTTGAATTTTTCAAGTTTAAAATGGGAAGTATAAATTGGATAATAATTTGAATCGGGATTTATAAAAATGTAAAGGAAATTTGCTTTGAAAATTTTAAAGTATAAAATCTTTGGATTTAAAAATCAAATTTATCTTAATTAATTAAAAAAATTAAAAACTTTACATTTTTGAAATTGATAAGATAGAAGCAAATGAAAATAATATAGATGATGGTTTTAAAAATTGAGTGAATTTTATTTATAAAAGAAATAACATAAGTTATAAATTAAAAGAAAAATGAAAATAAAATAAAAGAAAAATATAATACCAGCCCATACCCTATATCGTTCAGCCCATACCTCCCACGTTTTTCTTTCCTTTTTCTCTGATAAAACACGTACCCGCCTCTCATTTTTCCCATTCATTCAAAACCCTAAATCAATCGAACGAAGATAAAAAATGGCGGCCACGAGGTTCTTCTTCGTCCCCAAAAGAATTAGCCTAGGCGTCGTCTCGATTCTATGGCGAATTTGAGCACCGGCTTCGATTGTTCGACTTCGTGATGGCGTGAAGTTGTTTTGCTCGATCGAGGAAAGGATCGTGTAACAACCCGACTTTCTCTCCACAGAAAGTCGCATCGTTAATAAGAAAGAAAGGGGTAGAAAATAGAAAAGAAGAGAAGAAAGAAAGAAACAACAACAACGATCTCACAGCGGAACGAATAAATTATATTAATAACATAAACTATTACATAGTATACAATAATTTACAGAGTTACACAGCATATACATCACTTACTAGACAGTTATAATCATCTGTCTAGACATTACAACTCAAATACAAGACAAGACACTATCACAGATATCAACACAGCGGAATACTATATCTACGAACGCCGAAGCCTCCTGCTCCATTGCTCCTCCAGAATATTCGTCAAAGCTAAACCTGAATCCCTTGGCTACTCGTAAAAATTTGAGTACCCAAGAGTTTATAAAACAGAAATAAACACTTGGGTCAGACATGGGTCTGGTGTGAGTAACAGGTTAAACTTGCTTAACTTCAAAACCTTTAGAAAGAAAAGGTATCACGTAAGACTCCCCACAAATAAACATGGGTAAGTTTTTACCTTACGCTAACCAAAACATTTGATAGGAAATCTGATTTTATTATAATAGGGTCTAGGGTTTTCAAGTAAAATATAGAAATAGCTGAAATGCTTACATCTCACATTCCAACATAGTTGGGCACAACTAATACGTACGGCACTTATTGGAGTTTGGATTCCATACAATGGCAGGGCTACTGGGGTACCGCCCGTCACAGTACGTGGCCTAGATCACCGTACCGAGGAGTACGCCCGCTCCCCTGCAACACAAAGCCGGAACCATCCCTTACTGGATAATCCCGAACAAGACAATCCCGTAGTTGGCGCGACCAACCACACACTAAGCCGAATGAAAAGAAAAGGGACCTCTAGACAGGGATCTATCTTGCTCTCAGTGGGTGCTACCCACGAAGCCTTGCTGCACCTCCCCTGTTTTAGCCATTCCCGGTTGATGAGGCTTGAGGTTACGATTACCTTTAATCAGAACATATCACTTAGAATGCTCATCGTCCGCCTGACGATGTGCTGAAAGCATTCAATCCATATAAGTTCGTTCCGGGTTCGAACGAAACCGAAGGCATTATCTCGTTACACTCGTTTTGGAATCACCCTCAGAGTTAACGACAATAACCCTTGCACTCTGAATCTTCATCTTCACTTGAGATTCACGATCTATCGTAAATTTGGATCGATGTGGTATTCGGGTCTCCAGACCTGGAATCCCGGTATACGGAAACCCGATCCCGGTCTCATCGAAATCCAAAACGTATCTTTTAAAGGCCAAGTTGTTTAAAGGTTTAAACAATTCAATTCAATACTTGAATTCACACAGCATTTAACACAGATAAATATCACACATTTATCACAGATATATCCAATATCATATCATAGAATATCACAACATATCATCCAATAGATATCATCCAATTCAGATATTCTACACAAACAATCATCCATAAGCAACAATTATTAACCCTATGTTATAATTAATTTAATTAACTTAAATTAAATTAATTACTTAAGAATTAATTATCTAACCTTGCTTAATCAATCATTAATTAATTATAAACCTTTAATTAATTAATTACTCATTAACTATTAATCATCCTTGATTAATTATTCATTAATTACATAAAGTAATTATCTTTTAATTAATTTCACAAATTAATTTTTCTTAACCATTAACAGTAATTAACCTTTAATTATTCTCATTAATTACATTAATTAATGATCCTTAATTAATTACTTCCATTAATTAATCACTTCTATTAATCCACCTTAATTAATCATAAACAGTAATTATTATTCTATAATTACTTACCCTAATTAATTAACTCCTTATATTAATCCTTTAATAAATTACCTCAAGTAATAAATCCTTAATTACTTCTCATTAAGTAATTATCCTTTAATTAATTACATCTTGTAATTATACATTAATTACTTACAGTAATTACACTTATTAATACCATTAAGTATTTATACTTAATCAGTATCAAGTGATTATCTTTAATTTAAATTACGAATTTTAATCAACTAAAATTAATCACCATTATTAATTACAATTGGGTAATTCATCCTTTAATTACCTTTAAAAAAATTAATTAATCCTTAATTACAAATTAATTATTCTTTTAATTATTAATTAATAAACCTTAATTATCAATTAATAAACTTAACAACAAATTAAATACTTCTTAATTATCAGTTAATTAATCCTTAATTACCATTTTGATTAATCCTTAATTAATCTTTAATTGCAAATTAATCACCCCTTAATAATTAATAAAACCTAATTATTAATTAATAAAACTTAATTACAAATTAAGTACTTCTTAATTACCAATTAGTTTACCTCTAATTACTAAATTAATAAATCTTAATTACTTAATTAATTATTACTTAATTATTAATTAATTTATCTCTAATTAATTAACTTAACCTTTAATTATAAATTAATCCTTAATCATTAATTAATTAAACTAATTAATTACTCTTAATTAATTACTTATTAATTAATCTTTAATTATCAACCAGTTAATTAATTAAATGATAAATTATTTATCTTAATTAATCTTCTTAATTATCGTATCTTAATTTATCCATTTTAATATACATTTTAAAACTAGTTAAACATTTGTTTTGAAACTAGAATAATATCCATAACTTAAAAAAGTTGACGTACTTTGTTTTTAAAAAATTTAAAACTTGATTTCTTTAACAAAACTTTTGCTTTAAATTGGATTAGAAAATCACCTCAGGTCAAACCCGAGTCAAATGCTAAAAACCCCGAGCCAACGCACGAGAAACCTCGTTCCTCATTTTCTTCGAGTCATACACGAACCCTACTCGAGATCATTCCCGAGTCCATGCTTCTTCCCCCAAAGCTTCCAGATGCACGAACGTACACGTGCACGTGTACATCGACCCCGATCGTCGATGAACATCGTTCCACCCTCCGACAACTCAGCTCCGACCTCGGCAACCCCACACGATCACCAGATTACTCGATTCAATCCGAAATCGAAATCGAACAAAATCGAGCAACTGGAACCAAAACTCTTCGCCAGAAAACGCCTCGAGCCCAACGTCCCCGATCACCAGAGCATTCGCGATCCCAACCATAGCTTCACCGACCAACCATGCGCCTATTCCCCCTGGTGCGATCGATTGAATTGGAGTAATGATGATGAAATTGTCACGCGAAAACCACGAACCAAAAGCAGGACTAAAACCCTAAATCGATTCAAATCTCCAACCACAATGGATTTTAAAATTATCTTGCATTTTTGCTACCATCCATGATCATTCCAGCAACACCATGCCAAGTTTCAACCCTCGAAAGTTTGCCGATCACCCAAAATTCGCCAAAACCCATTCTCCGTTCATCTCCTAAATACAACCTTAATTCGCAACTAAAAAATCTAATTTTTGTTGTAAAAATCATTGCTTTCAAAATGGTTTTAGATGATGTAATCCAATATTAAATTCATGCAAATCGAAAATTGGGTAAAACTTGAATTTTCACTGTATCTCTTTATCTAGACAAAAACTATTTCATTTTATATCAAAATATATTTTTAACATCAAGTTATGATGATTTAAACATGTTTTGTCTTAATCATCACAAGCTATAAATGATTGGGGAAAGTGAGATTGGATTTTTGAACTTAATTAAACCCTGTAATTTTTTAACAGAGGCATTATTTTTCTTAATTCCAGATACATGCACACAATTCTATATTCATATACACATATATTCATATTCACAATAACATGCATATATATACAACATGCATCACACTTTTACTTCAAACATCTATCACATAAATCTAATTAAAAACTGTTTAAACTAAATTTACTCACAGGTTTTTTTAAAAGATTAACAGAGCTAACAGTTTATATAACATGCACATTTCAATTATTCAAACATCTAATCCATCATCATGCAAACAATATATATATCAACATTGATAATTTATTTAAGCAACCAGATTTAAGACAAACAAGTTGGGTTTACTCACTTGATAAATAACAGGGAATAGGTTTTTTTTTATGTGTAAACTGACAGGCTCATATATATTTATACTAACTCATATAAATTCAAATTAAAATCTACAATACAAGCCAATATTATCACATGCAAACATATATCATATGCTTTAAGTTTTAAAAATGAAAGTTACTCACCTTTTAAAAGTGAACAGAGAAACTTTCCAGGTTTTAACTTGAAAAGCTTTTGAATTTAAGATCTGAATGTCTTTGCTATTAAAACTTGAATATTTGATTTGGAGACTTGCATGCATGCTCTAAAATCTTGCTTTGTTTAGATGTTGCTCTAGATCAGGTTGCTTACTTTCAGATTCGAAAAGAAGAAATTGCAGTCTTGCTTAGATTCCAGATTGAAGAAAAATGCAGGCTACAGGGTTTACACTTGCAGTCTTTGTTTTGAGATTGAAGAAATGGTTATCGGGTTTTAGATCTTGAAAAGGATTTGAATTGCAGATTGTTTTTAGAGAGGAAGATAGATTTGTTATGAGGATTTTGAATTGAGAGTAAGTTAATTTACTGATTTGTTAAGAGAGGAGTTTATATTCAGTTTTTTTTTCTTAGTTTTAGGAATGAAGATCAGAAAGGAAATGAAGATAAAGAAAATTGTTTATATAAGCTGAAAATAATTTCTTAAAAATAAAAGAAAATGGAAATTTAAAAGATGGACACTTGTCTTATATCTTAGTTCATAAATTTACACATATTACTTTGAGTCTTAATATGATAACACTTGTATTTTAAGAAATTTGCATATATTCATATGTAAATAAAAGCCTTAGGAGCTAACACATGTCACCATGGTTACTTAATAAATTAACACTTGTCTTTTTAAGTAATTCATATTTATTTTATAATGTTAATAAAGCCCTTTTCTTAATTTATTAAATACTTATCTATATATATATATAAATTTCTTTAAAGAAAATAAAATCAATTATACTTATAAATAAAAGTTCATACATATATTTTAAAATCCAAAACTATTAAAATGTATATTAGAAATTTAAAACAAGACTTTATTTATTTATTAAATTTCAAACCAAAGCCTATCTATTTACAATATATATACACACATATATACATCATAAATAGAAATCATTTTATTAGTTTTTAAAAGATAAAATTCACTAATTAAATATTTATTTAATTAGATTATTAAATCAAATTCAAATTTATTATCAAAGATCATCAATATCAATTTAATCATTTAACAGATTACTAAATTGATATTGCTGAAATTTCCAGGATATTACATTCCTCCCCCCTTAAAATAATTTCGTCCCCGAAATTTAAACAAAGGTAATTTAATAATCTTATTAAAGATTTTAATTTTAAATCACAAGCATATATTATCATCCATATGCTAACAACCATAGCAAACAATTTAATCAAACAAATTTAACTATCCAGTCAAAATCTGGATAGAATTTACTCGAGTTTCCCCAAGTATATATATATACTGGGAGACTCGTTCTACAGGATCTAAACTAACTATCTACAATAATCTAGAACTCCTTCCTATCTAGATCACAAATCTAAACAAAATATCAGACTAAACTCAAAATCATCCCAACTACCAAATCCTTCTGAACTGCTGATTTCATCACTTGATGAATCATACACATATTCCTCAGAGATATGTGAAATAAAATGAATTTCAGTTATCCGAACTGGCAACTCAATTCTATAGATCGAAGAACTAATCCTCTTGAGAACACGGAAAAATCTCATAATACTTCTGGAGCTCACTCTCCAATTTTTCCAAATCTTATATCTCCTTTGATTGGAGGAAACTTAAACAATATCCAATTTCAACTTCATCCTTCCTGATTAGCTTAGCCCTTGCTGATGCTTCCTGGAACAATCTAGACCAACATCAAACCAATTTCCGGATCCTTCTCAACAAAATGGTTTCCCAAAAATCACCGAAATCCAGAACACAATTCTACTCCATAAACATTAGAGAACTATGAACTACTTCTCCTATCTGGAATAGCCAAAACAGTTGCACTTGACAACCTTATCTCCAAATCCTGAAAATTTCTTCACACTTAGAGATACACTTGAATTTCCTATAGAAATTCTCTATTCCAAGAAAATTACAACTCCCGAATGCTTCCGTTCTAGAATAGTTACTACCTTGCTTCCGCTGCACAACTCTGATCTGGAATAGATGAGAATGCCATCGGAGAAACTCGAGCAAACTTGATCATCCACAATTCACCATATCTATAAAATCTTAGTGAACCTTCCCACTTGGTCAAAAACATCCCAGTAGAATCCCCTACAGAAAATTAGGGCTGATCAATCCTTCTCCAAAGAATCCTGAGCTGCTTCTCCAAATTCTTCTCTAGAAGACATCCTTCTACTAAGCTGAACTTCCGGTAACTCCATGAATCAAGTCGATACGGAATCTCAATCTCCAATAACCCAAAAGAACACTCAATCAATCGCAAGTCTCTTTTGCGATCAACTCGACCTAACTTCCACAGATACTGTTCTCTCTTCACAAATTAGAACAGCTCATACTTAACTATCCAATTCATCGAAGAAATGGATTCACTCAGCTGCTTCTGGACACCAACTTCAGAAAAAATACTCAGCCAGAAACTTCCTGCTAACACACAGAACACTCCGAGCCGCACTGCTGCCACAAACCAAAGACTTCTTATCCGAAACTCCTCGAGAAACTCGGACCTCAAAGCAAATAGAAACACCCCACTGGACTCAGCCACAACACCGAAACAGACTCACTTCTTCAAACTTGTTCCAGAAGAAACATCTTCAGAAACGTCCATAGCCACCGTGTCTCATCACACAGCTACTACTTCCTGAGGTTACCAAAATACCATCACTCTCTTCAGCTCATCCAATAGATCTACTCTATTCATCCAACTTCAAAGATAAACTCTAAACCATAACTGGTTTCCTTCAGAGATCGGTGAAATCTTTACACCACAACAAAGTTCACTCGAGACAGTATTAGGTCTACAGTCTCGTCAGATATACTTCCAACCTCAACACTCAAATTCTAACTATTGGTAGTCGTGTTACTCACACTACCACCTTATCTACCTTTATAACTTATATTGGAAAACCCGAACAGGTAACCCAACAAATAGGTAGAAATATATATATATATTTAAAATGATACTTTTTATATAGAAATTATTTCTGGGTAAAATTATTTCATTTACCTCTTTAAAACAATATTGTGTCCGTTGGCCTGGTTCAAGTGTTTAGAGATCCCTATCAATAACGTTAGCTACTCGTATTGACCAGAATCCATATACCACTCAACCGATCAATTAACACAATATAAAATCATTTTTATATAACTAACAATTACGCGCTCTCAAGATAGACACCACTTCAGAGCCTAGGTATTCACTCAACCTACTGCTCTGATACCAAATGTAACAACCCGACTTTCTCTCCACAGAAAGTCGCATCGTTAATAAGAAAGAAAGGGGTAGAAAATAGAAAAGAAGAGAAGAAAGAAAGAAACAACAACAACGATCTCACAGCGGAACGAATAAATTATATTAATAACATAAACTATTACATAGTATACAATAATTTACAGAGTTACACAGCATATACATCACTTACTAGACAGTTATAATCATCTGTCTAGACATTACAACTCAAATACAAGACAAGACACTATCACAGATATCAACACAGCGGAATACTATATCTACGAACGCCGAAGCCTCCTGCTCCATTGCTCCTCCAGAATATTCGTCAAAGCTAAACCTGAATCCCTTGGCTACTCGTAAAAATTTGAGTACCCAAGAGTTTATAAAACAGAAATAAACACTTGGGTCAGACATGGGTCTGGTGTGAGTAACAGGTTAAACTTGCTTAACTTCAAAACCTTTAGAAAGAAAAGGTATCACGTAAGACTCCCCACAAATAAACATGGGTAAGTTTTTACCTTACGCTAACCAAAACATTTGATAGGAAATCTGATTTTATTATAATAGGGTCTAGGGTTTTCAAGTAAAATATAGAAATAGCTGAAATGCTTACATCTCACATTCCAACATAGTTGGGCACAACTAATACGTACGGCACTTATTGGAGTTTGGATTCCATACAATGGCAGGGCTACTGGGGTACCGCCCGTCACAGTACGTGGCCTAGATCACCGTACCGAGGAGTACGCCCGCTCCCCTGCAACACAAAGCCGGAACCATCCCTTACTGGATAATCCCGAACAAGACAATCCCGTAGTTGGCGCGACCAACCACACACTAAGCCGAATGAAAAGAAAAGGGACCTCTAGACAGGGATCTATCTTGCTCTCAGTGGGTGCTACCCACGAAGCCTTGCTGCACCTCCCCTGTTTTAGCCATTCCCGGTTGATGAGGCTTGAGGTTACGATTACCTTTAATCAGAACATATCACTTAGAATGCTCATCGTCCGCCTGACGATGTGCTGAAAGCATTCAATCCATATAAGTTCGTTCCGGGTTCGAACGAAACCGAAGGCATTATCTCGTTACACTCGTTTTGGAATCACCCTCAGAGTTAACGACAATAACCCTTGCACTCTGAATCTTCATCTTCACTTGAGATTCACGATCTATCGTAAATTTGGATCGATGTGGTATTCGGGTCTCCAGACCTGGAATCCCGGTATACGGAAACCCGATCCCGGTCTCATCGAAATCCAAAACGTATCTTTTAAAGGCCAAGTTGTTTAAAGGTTTAAACAATTCAATTCAATACTTGAATTCACACAGCATTTAACACAGATAAATATCACACATTTATCACAGATATATCCAATATCATATCATAGAATATCACAACATATCATCCAATAGATATCATCCAATTCAGATATTCTACACAAACAATCATCCATAAGCAACAATTATTAACCCTATGTTATAATTAATTTAATTAACTTAAATTAAATTAATTACTTAAGAATTAATTATCTAACCTTGCTTAATCAATCATTAATTAATTATAAACCTTTAATTAATTAATTACTCATTAACTATTAATCATCCTTGATTAATTATTCATTAATTACATAAAGTAATTATCTTTTAATTAATTTCACAAATTAATTTTTCTTAACCATTAACAGTAATTAACCTTTAATTATTCTCATTAATTACATTAATTAATGATCCTTAATTAATTACTTCCATTAATTAATCACTTCTATTAATCCACCTTAATTAATCATAAACAGTAATTATTATTCTATAATTACTTACCCTAATTAATTAACTCCTTATATTAATCCTTTAATAAATTACCTCAAGTAATAAATCCTTAATTACTTCTCATTAAGTAATTATCCTTTAATTAATTACATCTTGTAATTATACATTAATTACTTACAGTAATTACACTTATTAATACCATTAAGTATTTATACTTAATCA
The DNA here is from genome assembly GCA_030737815.1 of Allium fistulosum. Classification (NCBI taxonomy): domain Eukaryota; kingdom Viridiplantae; phylum Streptophyta; class Magnoliopsida; order Asparagales; family Amaryllidaceae; genus Allium; species Allium fistulosum. The sequence goes on from CM060904.1 coordinate 973,272,542, forward strand.
GTATCAAGTGATTATCTTTAATTTAAATTACGAATTTTAATCAACTAAAATTAATCACCATTATTAATTACAATTGGGTAATTCATCCTTTAATTACCTTTAAAAAAATTAATTAATCCTTAATTACAAATTAATTATTCTTTTAATTATTAATTAATAAACCTTAATTATCAATTAATAAACTTAACAACAAATTAAATACTTCTTAATTATCAGTTAATTAATCCTTAATTACCATTTTGATTAATCCTTAATTAATCTTTAATTGCAAATTAATCACCCCTTAATAATTAATAAAACCTAATTATTAATTAATAAAACTTAATTACAAATTAAGTACTTCTTAATTACCAATTAGTTTACCTCTAATTACTAAATTAATAAATCTTAATTACTTAATTAATTATTACTTAATTATTAATTAATTTATCTCTAATTAATTAACTTAACCTTTAATTATAAATTAATCCTTAATCATTAATTAATTAAACTAATTAATTACTCTTAATTAATTACTTATTAATTAATCTTTAATTATCAACCAGTTAATTAATTAAATGATAAATTATTTATCTTAATTAATCTTCTTAATTATCGTATCTTAATTTATCCATTTTAATATACATTTTAAAACTAGTTAAACATTTGTTTTGAAACTAGAATAATATCCATAACTTAAAAAAGTTGACGTACTTTGTTTTTAAAAAATTTAAAACTTGATTTCTTTAACAAAACTTTTGCTTTAAATTGGATTAGAAAATCACCTCAGGTCAAACCCGAGTCAAATGCTAAAAACCCCGAGCCAACGCACGAGAAACCTCGTTCCTCATTTTCTTCGAGTCATACACGAACCCTACTCGAGATCATTCCCGAGTCCATGCTTCTTCCCCCAAAGCTTCCAGATGCACGAACGTACACGTGCACGTGTACATCGACCCCGATCGTCGATGAACATCGTTCCACCCTCCGACAACTCAGCTCCGACCTCGGCAACCCCACACGATCACCAGATTACTCGATTCAATCCGAAATCGAAATCGAACAAAATCGAGCAACTGGAACCAAAACTCTTCGCCAGAAAACGCCTCGAGCCCAACGTCCCCGATCACCAGAGCATTCGCGATCCCAACCATAGCTTCACCGACCAACCATGCGCCTATTCCCCCTGGTGCGATCGATTGAATTGGAGTAATGATGATGAAATTGTCACGCGAAAACCACGAACCAAAAGCAGGACTAAAACCCTAAATCGATTCAAATCTCCAACCACAATGGATTTTAAAATTATCTTGCATTTTTGCTACCATCCATGATCATTCCAGCAACACCATGCCAAGTTTCAACCCTCGAAAGTTTGCCGATCACCCAAAATTCGCCAAAACCCATTCTCCGTTCATCTCCTAAATACAACCTTAATTCGCAACTAAAAAATCTAATTTTTGTTGTAAAAATCATTGCTTTCAAAATGGTTTTAGATGATGTAATCCAATTTTAAATTCATGCAAATCGAAAATTGGGTAAAACTTGAATTTTCACTGTATCTCTTTATCTAGACAAAAACTATTTCATTTTATATCAAAATATATTTTTAACATCAAGTTATGATGATTTAAACATGTTTTGTCTTAATCATCACAAGCTATAAATGATTGGGGAAAGTGAGATTGGATTTTTGAACTTAATTAAACCCTGTAATTTTTTAACAGAGGCATTATTTTTCTTAATTCCAGATACATGCACACAATTCTATATTCATATACACATATATTCATATTCACAATAACATGCATATATATACAACATGCATCACACTTTTACTTCAAACATCTATCACATAAATCTAATTAAAAACTGTTTAAACTAAATTTACTCACAGGTTTTTTTAAAAGATTAACAGAGCTAACAGTTTATATAACATGCACATTTCAATTATTCAAACATCTAATCCATCATCATGCAAACAATATATATATCAACATTGATAATTTATTTAAGCAACCAGATTTAAGACAAACAAGTTGGGTTTACTCACTTGATAAATAACAGGGAATAGGTTTTTTTTTATGTGTAAACTGACAGGCTCATATATATTTATACTAACTCATATAAATTCAAATTAAAATCTACAATACAAGCCAATATTATCACATGCAAACATATATCATATGCTTTAAGTTTTAAAAATGAAAGTTACTCACCTTTTAAAAGTGAACAGAGAAACTTTCCAGGTTTTAACTTGAAAAGCTTTTGAATTTAAGATCTGAATGTCTTTGCTATTAAAACTTGAATATTTGATTTGGAGACTTGCATGCATGCTCTAAAATCTTGCTTTGTTTAGATGTTGCTCTAGATCAGGTTGCTTACTTTCAGATTCGAAAAGAAGAAATTGCAGTCTTGCTTAGATTCCAGATTGAAGAAAAATGCAGGCTACAGGGTTTACACTTGCAGTCTTTGTTTTGAGATTGAAGAAATGGTTATCGGGTTTTAGATCTTGAAAAGGATTTGAATTGCAGATTGTTTTTAGAGAGGAAGATAGATTTGTTATGAGGATTTTGAATTGAGAGTAAGTTAATTTACTGATTTGTTAAGAGAGGAGTTTATATTCAGTTTTTTTTTCTTAGTTTTAGGAATGAAGATCAGAAAGGAAATGAAGATAAAGAAAATTGTTTATATAAGCTGAAAATAATTTCTTAAAAATAAAAGAAAATGGAAATTTAAAAGATGGACACTTGTCTTATATCTTAGTTCATAAATTTACACATATTACTTTGAGTCTTAATATGATAACACTTGTATTTTAAGAAATTTGCATATATTCATATGTAAATAAAAGCCTTAGGAGCTAACACATGTCACCATGGTTACTTAATAAATTAACACTTGTCTTTTTAAGTAATTCATATTTATTTTATAATGTTAATAAAGCCCTTTTCTTAATTTATTAAATACTTATCTATATATATATAAATTTCTTTAAAGAAAATAAAATCAATTATACTTATAAATAAAAGTTCATACATATATTTTAAAATCCAAAACTATTAAAATGTATATTAGAAATTTAAAACAAGACTTTATTTATTTATTAAATTTCAAACCAAAGCCTATCTATTTACAATATATATACACATATATATACATCATAAATAGAAATCATTTTATTAGTTTTTAAAAGATAAAATTCACTAATTAAATATTTATTTAATTAGATTATTAAATCAAATTCAAATTTATTATCAAAGATCATCAATATCAATTTAATCATTTAACAGATTACTAAATTGATATTGCTGAAATTTCCAGGATATTACAGATCGCGTGAAAAAATGGTGAGTAATTTCTATTACTCACATCTTCTTCGAATTATGTTAAAATCTATCTAACTGCCTCTGGAAAGTTTGTTTTCGTTCTAATTTACTTCGTAAAATGGTTTCGAACTTGTGACGTACTGGTTGGCCCCGCTCCACTTTGATTTGTTAAATCGGTTTGGCTGTGATGATGATTTTTGGGTTCGTTTGTTTTCGAATTACATACTTATGTTTCGGCTTTCGATTTTGTTCAATATTGATGTTTTCTCTGACTTTATAAATTTCGATGGCTTGACCTCCATGGTTTTGATTTGATACCGTTTGATTTTGTTGATGGTTACGGCATAGACTTTCCTGATTTTGATTTTTGACTATCTCAAAAGTTTGTTCAATTAACTTGATTTCCACGGCTTCATCTCTGATAGATTTTCTGTTGACTTGACTTTGTTCAACTAGAAAATGCTTTGAAATCTCCTCTGTCTTTGTTCAAAGCTGCTATTACATTTTTGAAAATACCTGCTTGATCGATCACCTCTGGTTTCACTGCTGTGATTTACCTCTGTCAAAATTTGGCCTTGACTACTGTCTCGTTTCGATATTGTAATTCACCGGTTGGTTAGACTTGGTTATATGAACTTGGGCTTGTAGTTGATTCATCTTTGTTCCTCGGTGGATAGTCTGATACATGTCAGTTTGTCATTTCTGGTTTATTTACTGAGGCTTTGTCATGTTCCACTATCATCTGGTTTGCATTTGTCGGTGCACTGTTACACTATCATCTGGTTTGCATTTGTCGGTGCACTGTTACACTATCATCTGGTTTGCATTTGTCGGTGCACTGTTACACTATCATCTGGTTTGCATTTGTCGGTGCACTGTTACACTATCATCTGGTTTGCATTTGTCTTTGTTAGAATCTTGAAGTAGTCTTCATTTATGCATTCTTTTACTTTGAGCAGGTTATCTGTAGATGCTTGGGGCATTCATGTATATTGGTTCAGATTTGTACTGAACTTATTTTTGGTCTGCCTTTGATCTTGTTTACAGTCTTGCATAGTATCCATACGCATTTGGTCCAACCATTTTATTCTTGTACATGTTCACTATAGCTGCATTTAAGTTATTACTTGATCCACTTGAACTTGGGTCAGTGGTCTTGCTGAAGTCCAGTTTTGTAAGACTGTTGTACCATGATTTTTAACTTACCTTAAGTAAAATTTGGGATGAGTTTATATGATGATTTTTGGGTTGGTTAGTATATGGCACTTCACTGCTGTCTGCATTTAATAATTCGTGAGATGATCGAGTTGCTGTCATTAGTATTGGCACTGACTTCATCCTGTTGGCATTCTTTTATCTGGTTTGTTGTTTTCGCCTATGTGCTTCGACTTTGGCATTTGCTTTGTTCTAGACTATGAAATTTATACTGTATAGTTACAGTATTAAATATAAATGTACAATTCGTACATTCATGTTTTTAAAACTGTTTGCATCCAGTTGCATTTTAGTCTTCATATATATATGCAGTCACGTATGTATATACATTATTTGATATGTATATATGCATGTTCGAATTGCATTTTTTTCTCTGGAAATGATTTTTCTTGGTTTGGGTACATATGCCTATATCACTTTTAGTTGCTGTCTTATATGATGGCACTTGACACTTCAAGTGGTGGCTGCATTTTCGTTGCAGTTTTACCCTTGTTTCTATGTGATGACTTTATGTTCGGTGGTGGCGAGGTAGTGCACGCGTGCGTGCACTGCAGCCACCCAAACTCGACAGATTTGAATCGATTTTTCTTTTGCTTTTGATGCATTGATTTTTATGCCATATTGGCGAGGCCGTACACGCGTGCGTGTACGGCAGCCAATCGAGTCTTGATAGGTTTAAAGTGACAACTTCAATTGTCTTAAATTGATTTAGTCGATTTGATAAATTGTTTATTTATCTCTGTTGATGATTTAAAATCTGCTGATTTATTGATTAACACTGTTAAGTGTTATATTTTCGTTATCCGATTTCTTTGTTAAAAGAGTCGGATAGACGGGAATTATTGTGACTGTCGTCTATTTAAATTATTACTGCCTCTATGCACTAATAAACTGGTTTGAATTAGACTGACCTGTGTATTATTTTCTTTTGAATATAATACTCGGGTCAGACCGAGTATTTTTACAGCTTGAAGATTTTCGAGCAGCGAAGTTAGAGAGAGAGTAAAGAACCATTTTTAGTTTCAGAAGAAAATTGTATTTTTAAGATATCCCGCTGTATCAGTATTAAAATTGTATAAACTCTGATGTATATAAAAAGATTTATAGTAATGAAATAAATTCTCATTTGTTTTAATTCAGTGTTATTATATTCTGTGTTTCTGTGGCTGATTCTGTTTAAACCTTATAAACTAAATAACAATTCATCTTTTTGAACGTTTCTAGTTGGTTTAATTACCGACTGGAGGCGGTCAAAAGGGGGAATGTTACAGAGTGGTATCAGAGCTTTGGTTTACACAAAGCTTAGTTTATGATGTTTAATATGAATAGTTACTAGAAACACTTTAAAAGAGAACGTTTTTCAAATCTAAAGAAGTATAAAATTGTTTTTGAAAATGAAGATTTTTAACTTAAGAAAAGTTAAGTTGAATTGAATTAGTATTAATAAATGAATGGATTGGAAATTTAACTAAAAGAAGTTAAATAAATTGAAATTGATTTGATAAATTTTTGAGATAGAAGTTTAAACTTTCAAAGATAAGTGATTATATCATATGAATCGGAAAGTTTAAATTAATAAGTTGTTTAACTTATAAAATGAGAAGTTTAAGTAAAACCAATTGTTAAAATGGTTAAACAGTTTTGTTAAGTAAAACAAAATTTGGATTCTGATGTGATATGAATTTGACTTTAGTAAAGTTAAATAAAATAGAATTTCAAATAAATTTGAGGCGAACTTAAGTTTTATGGTGAAAATAAATGCGAGTGAAGATAAAATGAAACATGGCTTAAGTAATAGTGAATCAAATTGAATTTGATATCAAAATGAATTGATAAAGTGAAGAATGAATATGAATTTGAATTATATAAAGGAAATTCCACTTTATTTTGTAAAAGTGAATTAGTGAATATGGTGAGTATAAGAATTCAATCAGAATTAGAATATAAACCAATTGAAATTAAGTGTGTTGAACCAAATTGAATGTAAGCAAAGTAAATAAATTTGGTTAAATTGAATAGATTTGGTTTTGCTATTTGATTGTATAGAATTCATTAAGTGTTAATGAAATCGAATTAATGGAATTGGAAAGCTAAGTAAATTGAATTCAAATTGAAAGATAAGTAAATTTAACTAGAATCAAATTTTATTTGAATTGAAAGCAAACTAACTCGAATATGAATTAGTGAATGTGAACTAATTGAATATGAATGAATGTTAGTAGAAAATCCAATGTGAATGAATCAAATGCGATTAAATTGAAAACCAAGTCGATGAATGATTTATTAAAGAACTAGTAGATTATCTTGGAAATGGAAAACTGATGAATTTATATAACAGTTTAAATTGGAATTTTTGAATTATTATAACCGGTTTATATTGAAGATTTGAAAAGTGTTAATAAAATATTGGAATTGTATAAGTGTTAAAAGTGAAATATTTAATGGATTTCATAAGTGAATGGAAATTACAGAATTAAGATTGTGAAGTTATAAAATGAATCGAAGTTGCGAAATAAAAGAATTTATAAGTAATTTACTTGTAAATTAAAATTCTGATATAAAACTGAGTTATAAAAGAATGATTAATGAAGTAAATTTTTATAAATTGAAGTCTTTATAAATAGGAATGAAATTTATAAACGTTGTTTATAAATCCGGAAATGACTTATTTTGATAAGTAAAATTCTTATAGCTTGTTAAATGAAGTATATTCACGATTTTGGACCGTGAATATATCATTGAATAAAATAGACATGTTTTGGGAAATCGATATTTTAAAACGAAGTTAATTGTTTTAAAAGATGTTTTCAAAGGCATTGAATATCGAAACCATAGATTTCAACATTCATTGTTGAAATAGACGTTTTCGAATATAAGGAAATGATGGACTATAACACTATTGCTATAGTAAATGATTTCGGAAAGGAAATGTTTTGTATAGTATTGGGATTTATATATCTATCTAAATTTCGAATCCCTATACTAGTGATTTTGAGTTGTCGTAACGATGTTTTACGTAACATTCGTTTTTGACTCAAATAAAAATGTGAAAGAGAATGATTTCCTTAAAGATGAAATGTATACTTAATTTTTGATTTAAGTATATCGAATATTTTCAAATGTTGAAAATAAATGGATTTGTGAATTACTTATTTTTAAATAAGTATGGAAATGTTTTTCCAAATATGAAATGTTGTGAATATATTCCGTAAGGGATAAATGATTTGAAATTCATTTTCGAAGTCGAAGTTGAAAAGTTAAATGAGAAATTTGAACAATTAGTTCAATTTGAAATTTTTCAAAAAGATTGAAGCGTTAAGTTAAAATTGAGTTTAACTTCGACATCAAAGACAATATAAGTTGAGCTTTGAATTTCAGATGATGATTTGGATTGTATGTCTAACATTGTGAATTGATGACATAGCAATTGATCTCTATTAAATATATATCTGTTGGTGGCGGAGAATTTATTCTCTTAGCTTAACACCCTTCTTTGAGACGTACGAGCTCAGAGGTTATATATCGATAGACATCAATTCTGTGTTGAGAATTGACGATGTAAGCGTGAAATCCAAATCGAATGTGAAAGTCGATAATAAAATGGAATTATGAATATGAATTAGGTTTGAGATAACCTTAAATTTCCAAATCGACTTAGAGGAAAATTTTGAAATCCTCTATTTTGTTATGAATATGGAATATGTAAGTTTTTAGAACTTATATATATATGAATACGGTAAATTTGAAACCGTTAGTTTAGAAAGACATTGTTATGGAAATCTTATGTATGTTTACATGGATATGATATGTACGAAATGTGAAATGAAAGTACTACATATATGATATTATGTTTTCTAAACTGAGGATGTGGAAAAGTACCTTCCATTTATTATTAGAGAAGGTATTGGAACTCTCGATGAGTGTCCATTTGAAATTCGTAGCTACGTAGAATTTTAGTCGGAGTGACTATTTGAATCGGAAATCCTTCGCGATAGTTCATCGCGATGAGATTAGATTTGATTGATGATTAGCGTAATTTGAGGGGCGAGATGCCCACAGTTACAAGCGATTCCACTGGGATAGTGGCGTAACCGCCGGGTAAACTGCAATCTAATGCCAGGCGAAATTTGAGGGGCGTGATGCCTACAGACATGAGCGATTCTACTGGGATAGTAGCGTAACCGCCGTGTGTACTGCAATCTATGGCGACAACCATGGCGAAATTTAAGAGATGAGAAATCTACAGCCACAAGCGACTCTACTGGGATAGTAGCGTAACCGCCGGGTGGAACTGTAATCCATGGGGGAACGTGCTTTCCATATCCAATTTTGAAAAAGAATTTTTAAAGTATTTTCACTGGGAATTGAAGCAAGTATGTTTAGTACTTGGAGATTTTTAGACCTGCTCCTGGCCAGCGTATGCCTAATGTCTGTGAGAACGAAGATGGACTTGTTAAATTTCGAGTTAGCAAGTATTTTCAAACTGTAAATAGCAAATCAATGATTTGAAAGTAAAATTACGAAATTCCTACCTAATAAACTAAGGAAGAGGATTTTTGTAATGTTTTGAAAGTCCACAGCTTTGGAAGATATATATTATATAAATCTCTAATGTGAAGAATTTTAAGTTTGAATCTGAGTTGTAAATCGAAAATGTTGATAAAAGACTTTTGGGTTTTGATTTTAGAAAATCAATGAACAAAAGAGAAGATAAACAAAACTAATGAGATTAAACGAATGAAATGAATCCTATATTCATTTATTTGTAATAAGTTTTAAGTTTAGTAAAAATTGACTAGAGTATAAATATCGATGAAATTTTAACAACTTTTCCTTTTCGTGGACGAAAAGTTTTTAAGGAGGGGAGTTTGTAACGATCCCGAATTTTTAAACTATTTTAAATTGAAATTTGAATTAAATTTTGATTTAAATCGTGTATTTGTTTGAATTTTTCAAGTTTAAAATGGGAAGTATAAATTGGATAATAATTTGAATCGGGATTTATAAAAATGTAAAGGAAATTTGCTTTGAAAATTTTAAAGTATAAAATCTTTGGATTTAAAAATCAAATTTATCTTAATTAATTAAAAAAATTAAAAACTTTACATTTTTGAAATTGATAAGATAGAAGCAAATGAAAATAATATAGATGATGGTTTTAAAAATTGAGTGAATTTTATTTATAAAAGAAATAACATAAGTTATAAATTAAAAGAAAAATGAAAATAAAATAAAAGAAAAATATAATACCAGCCCATACCCTATATCGTTCAGCCAATACCTCCCACGTTTTTCTTTCCTTTTTCTCTGATAAAACACGTACCCGCCTCTCATTTTTCCCATTCATTCAAAACCCTAAATCAATCGAACGAAGATAAAAAATGGCGGCCACGAGGTTCTTCTTCGTCCCCAAAAGAATTAGCCTAGGCGTCGTCTCGATTCTATGGCGAATTTGAGCACCGGCTTCGATTGTTCGACTTCGTGATGGCGTGAAGTTGTTTTGCTCGATCGAGGAAAGGATCGCGTGAAAAAATGGTGAGTAATTTCTATTACTCACATCTTCTTCGAATTATGTTAAAATCTATCTAACTGCCTCTGGAAAGTTTGTTTTCGTTCTAATTTACTTCGTAAAATGGTTTCGAACTTGTGATGTACTGGTTGGCCCCGCTCCACTTTGATTTGTTAAATCGGTTTGGCTGTGATGATGATTTTTGGGTTCGTTTGTTTTCGAATTACATACTTATGTTTCGGCTTTCGATTTTGTTCAATATTGATGTTTTCTCTGACTTTATAAATTTCGATGGCTTGACCTCCATGGTTTTGATTTGATACCGTTTGATTTTGTTGATGGTTACGGCATAGACTTTCCTGATTTTGATTTTTGACTATCTCAAAAGTTTGTTCAATTAACTTGATTTCCACGGCTTCATCTCTGATAGATTTTCTGTTGACTTGACTTTGTTCAACTAGAAAATGCTTTGAAATCTCCTCTGTCTTTGTTCAAAGCTGCTATTACATTTTTGAAAATACCTGCTTGATCGATCACCTCTGGTTTCACTGCTGTGATTTACCTCTGTCAAAATTTGGCCTTGACTACTGTCTCGTTTCGATATTGTAATTCACCGGTTGGTTAGACTTGGTTATATGAACTTGGGCTTGTAGTTGATTCATCTTTGTTCCTCGGTGGATAGTCTGATACATGTCAGTTTGTCATTTCTGGTTTATTTACTGAGGCTTTGTCATGTTCCACTATCATCTGGTTTGCATTTGTCGGTGCACTGTTACACTATCATCTGGTTTGCATTTGTCGGTGCACTGTTACACTATCATCTGGTTTGCATTTGTCGGTGCACTGTTACACTATCATCTGGTTTGCATTTGTCGGTGCACTGTTACACTATCATCTGGTTTGCATTTGTCGGTGCACTGTTACACTATCATCTGGTTTGCATTTGTCGGTGCACTGTTACACTATCATCTGGTTTGCATTTGTCTTTGTTAGAATCTTGAAGTAGTCTTCATTTATGCATTCTTTTACTTTGAGCAGGTTGTCTGTAGATGCTTGGGGCATTCATGTATATTGGTTCAGATTTGTACTGAACTTATTTTTGGTCTGCCTTTGATCTTGTTTACAGTCTTGCATAGTATCCATACGCATTTGGTCCAACCATTTTATTCTTGTACATGTTCACTATAGCTGCATTTAAGTTGTTACTTGATCCACTTGAACTTGGGTCAGTGGTCTTGCTGAAGTCCAGTTTTGTAAGACTGTTGTACCATGATTTTGAACTTACCTTAAGTAAAATTTGGGACGAGTTTATATGATGATTTTTGGGTTGGTTAGTATATGGCACTTCACTGCTGTCTGCATTTAATAATTCGTGAGATGATCGAGTTGCTGTCATTAGTATTGGCACTGACTTCATCCTGTTGGCATTCTTTTATCTGGTTTGTTGTTTTTGCCTATGTGCTTCGACTTTGGCATTTGCTTTGTTCTAGACTATGAAATTTATACTGTATAGTTACAGTATTAAATATAAATGTACAATTCGTACATTCATGTTTTTAAAACTGTTTGCATCCAGTTGCATTTTAGTCTTCATATATATATGCAGTCACGTATGTATATACATCATTTGATATGTATATATGCATGTTCGAATTGCATTTTTTTCTCTGGAAATGATTTTTCTTGGTTTGGGTACATATGCCTATATCACTTTTAGTTGCTGTCTTATATGATGGCACTTGACACTTCAAGTGGTGGCTGCATTTTCGTTGCAGTTTTACCCTTGTTTCTATGTGATGACTTTATGTTCGGTGGTGGCGAGGTAGTGCACGCGTGCGTGCACTGCAGCCACCCAAACTCGACAGATTTGAATCGATTTTTCTTTTGCTTTTGATGCATTGATTTTTATGCCATATTGGCGAGGCCGTACACGCGTGCGTGTACGGCAGCCAATCGAGTCTTGATAGGTTTAAAGTGACAACTTCAATTGTCTTAAATTGATTTAGTCGATTTGATAAATTGTTTATTTATCTCTGTTGATGATTTAAAATCTGCTGATTTATTGATTAACACTGTTAAGTGTTATATTTTCGTTATCCGATTTCTTTGTTAAAAGAGTCGGATAGACGGGAATTATTGTGACTGTCGTCTATTTAAATTATTACTGCCTCTATGCACTAATAAACTGGTTTGAATTAGACTGACCTGTGTATTATTTTCTTTTGAATATAATACTCGGGTCAGACCGAGTATTTTTACAGCTTGAAGATTTTCGAGCAGCGAAGTTAGAGAGAGAGTAAAGAACCATTTTTAGTTTCAGAAGAAAATTGTATTTTTAAGATATCCCGCTGTATCAGTATTAAAATTGTATAAACTCTGATGTATATAAAAAGATTTATAGTAATGAAATAAATTCTCATTTGTTTTAATTCAGTGTTATTATATTCTGTGTTTCTGTGGCTGATTCTGTTTAAACCTTATAAACTAAATAACAATTCGTCTTTTTGAACGTTTCTAGTTGGTTTAATTACCGACTGGAGGCGGTCAAAAGGGGGAATGTTACACAAACTTTGGTGATGTTGTTGGCATCTATGGTCATGGCAAGGCTTGGTGGTGATGAGGAGGGGTGAAGGCCAATCATGGTGGTGTGGTGGAGATGGTGAGGTCGGCTAGAGGCTTGATGGCCGAGCATAGCTTTGAGCAAAACAAAGAGAAAACAAAAATAGAAAAAGAGGAAGAAGGTGGAAGCCATGAGAAAGAGAACTTGTATAAATTTTTCTTGAACGCAAATGAAAAATGAGGTAAATGACAAATGGTTTGTACGTGATTTGCAAATAGAAGTGGCGGCTAGGGTTTAGGGAAATGAATGGCTAGAGATGTGGAGGGTAGTGAATGGCTAGGGTAAGTGAAGAGGCTTGCTTGATTTCCAAGAAAAGAAACCTAGGACTCTTTGAATTTCCAAGCCCAAAAATCCAAATAAAATCCAATGAAATCAAATAAAAAGTCCAAACAAAATAGAAAATAGAAAAACAAAATATAAAATAGGAATGAACATAGGAAATAGGCAAGAGAAAATAACAAATAAAAATTCGGAAAATAATTGCGTGGAAAACGCTGAAAGTTATCAAATTTAAAAAGTACAAAACATAATTTGATGAAACGAAAAGCAGAACGAATATTAGAATTATATTCTGCTTCAAAGAAAAATATTAGAAATTAAAAATTCAAATTAAAAATTTTCTACTGTGGTTAAACTTTGACTTTCAGTTGACCAAAATATAAAATTTTCATAAAATGTTTATTTTATTATATTTGGAAAATGAATTACAAACAAATCCCAAACTTACATTGGGAAAATTCTAAAAATTCACTTTTAATTGATTTAAAAATCAAAGTTTTCAAATAAAAATTAATTAAAAGTATTTACAAAATTATGGGTTGTTACATAAATGATCAATTACTCCTTTAATCCAATTATCAAATAATACACACATTATTACAATTAATTTACAATCTATAACTAATTATTACTTTTTAAACCATTTCAATTAATAAGAATTGCATTTAGAGCAGTTATCAATTACCTTAAATTAATACTATTACATTTCATTTCCGTTATATTCTTATTATTTAATCAAATTTTTTATTTCTTCCAACATTAAATCACAAAAACCTTATTAAATTAAGTATTTTTAATTATCGAAAATTACGGGTCGTTACATTTCGACTTAGTCGAAAGCAATTATTTAAAAATAGAGGAACAACCTAATCGACACCATTTCCTTTAAATCATTTAACCTAGTCGAAAGCTACTTTGTCAAAAGCCATTTAGTTGAAAGCAAGCGAGCGTATTTTTTTCTTTAAAACAAAGGAATGCCTCAACCCCTTCGAAACCCCTGGTTTCGAATCCACACCTTCCGCCTACATCTAATTCACCACGTACCAGTAAACTGATAACATGTGAATTGGTTTCGACTATGTCGAAAGCGAAGATGAGGAGTGGAACCTGGTGCCGACAGTGTCGAAACAGTGAAAAACATGTAGCAAATAGTTCTTTTCACCTAACCTCCCTTACGTGTCTAATTGTGATTGATTGCCTCTTTCTTTACCAATAAAAAGTACTGCACTTTTACAAAAGTGCTGCCGACTGTCCAGATTTTATAATTTAAATTATTTTACAAAAAGCCCCTTCTCCTCTTTAAATTATATAAAACATTTAAGTCCCATACCTTAAATAATTTTATATAACCCTTAAAACACTTAGGAAAAATCTACAAAAATTATAGAATATCTCCTTTAATATGTTTTCCAACATATAAAAATATTAGACCCAACCTTTTATTATTTAGCTGAAAATAATTATTAACCAAAATTAACATTTCCTTTACTAGAAAATCATAAAATTTTTACATAGTTTATGAAAATTCCAAAAATTGAAACCCGTCTCTAAAATATTATTTATGACCTACATAAAAATTCTTAAGGCATTTGGATGTCATTTCATAGGGTTTTCACCTTAAAACATATCATAAAATCAATATGAATATACATAAATCATCAACAATTATATATAATCATTCCATCATTCAAAATCACGGCATGCAAAATATTCGGCAATCATCTAAAAACTGAAAATACAATCAAAAATGAGATGTAAACATTATTCACCATTTCCTTGTTAATGGTGGCTGGCCTCTTATTTTAAAAACTTGAGAATGAAAATGAACGTGAAAAATTTACGCGGCCAAGGGTTATGGATATAGGAATGGTCTCTTTCCTATTTTACCCCTCCTCCTATTTCATGTTAACTTCTTTTAATTCATTGTTAAATGCACGGCGGCCCCTTAATTAAAATCAAATCTCAATCCCCTAATTACACATTATTTTATTTAGTTTAGCTAATTAAATATCCTAAATATTGTTACCAAAAAAATCTCACCTACCAAGTTTCAAGTCATTTTGTTCTTTGTTTTCAATGTTCTAACTTCAGTTGAATCCTATTGATTAAAAATCCAGTTAACACGTAATATTTGTTCTTAAGGGGTCTTGATTGGATCATCCTAAAGTAGTTTAGGGCATCCAATATTAATTGAGCAATTATGTTATGAACATGAATTTTTGTAAACTGATAACTAAATCAGTTATATATATAAAGGCAGTTCATAAAATATTTCTGAATACTTGTTCTATTTATACCGAGAAACGAATATAGTTTCAAGAATTGCCAACTTCATGATTGATAAAGGAATTTCTTTTAGAATTATTGGTATTAAAATGAATTTAGATACGATTCAAAGATAAAATTGATTACGATGAAATAAAATTGACCAAGCGAAAATGGACATAAAACATTAGAATGTTTAATAAGGATTCTCGCATATTAAAGAGAAATTATAAGTTTCTTATTGATGTCGAGAAAAGAATTTCCTTAGCTGTTAATAAGCCATAAGAGTATTGACTCCGCCATGTAGCACAATGCGTAAATCTAGAATGGATTCTAAGTACATTATCAAAATACGATTTTGATAGTCGTACATGAAGGGATGTGATCCATCATCCGCAAAAGTGACTTCGAGAATAAGACCAATGGAGTTGGAATATATTAGGCTATGTTAATAGAATAACATCGTAAATTTCAGTTATTGAAATTAACGTAATAGGTTCATCATTCAATGTGCTTAAGTTAATTCAAATTTTACTAGAAAAATTATCACTCGTTATGATTATGAGTTTTGGTACATAAATGTTTAAACTAAAATTCTAAATAATTAATTTAGAATATGTTGTTTACACACAACAACCAAAGTGTTTCGATGTCAGTAGTAGCAATGCTGATTTTGTCGTTTTTGGACAAGATCCAAGAACCAATATGCAAGTATCATTCAACAAGCATCAAAATTAGGAAAACATTTTAATAGAAAAATCAAATAGTTTGTTTTCAGTCAAAATGCAAAGAAAGCGAGTGTATGTAAGAAAGAACTATAAAGGTACTAGAATATTTCTAAAACTATAAGTAAACAACAAATTTATGATTGTTAACAATGTACCTATGTTATAATCATTTTAATTTGGTCGTTTAATACTGAACATTGGATTTAAAAATGACATCTCTTACAAACAGTATAAAAGGATGTTGGGATTGTCCTGTATGATGTAAATAGACACCATATTAAAACATTTAATGTAGTGCATATGAGATAGATTCCTTATGCGTTAGCAATAAGAATTATCATATATGATATGATGTTTGTTATATCGCTAATCGCTTAAGTAATTAATACAATGGGTGAGTACTAAATCCGAATTAAAATTTCTAAATGGTAGATAAGGGTATTCTCGAGTATTTGTGAAAAACTAGAGTATAGTTTATAGAAATAACAAACTCCTTAATGAAGGAATATTTTGACTCGAACGTCATATGTGATACCGAGCATAACATGTCAATCAAAAATTCATACCAAACCTTAGTTAAGGAGCTTTAAGATTACAAATAAACATGAGTTGTGGCTAATTTAAACAATAGGATATGTGCACTATCTCGATTAGCACCGCAATGAAATCAATGTATACATATATAAATGTACAAAATTGTAACAGATCTAGGGGTGATCTAAATGTTGAGAATCAATAATAATGTCATGATACATATAACAATGCCATGACATAGTTACATACATATACATATGTACATACATATATACATATATATATAACAATGCTATGATACATCTATATTTATAATTTTTTTAAAAAATTATTTATATGTGCGTATGCATGTGCGTGTGTGTGTGTATAAAGGCATTTCATATAATGTTTTTGAATGTTTATTTTATTATATTGAGAAATAGATGTTGTTTCAAGAATCGCCAACTTCATGATGAAAGAAATTCTTTTACATATTTTTGGTAGTAAAATAGATTTATTCAAAAGATAAAATTGGTTATGTAAACGAAATGAAATTAACCAAGCCTTAACGGACAAAACACATTAAAATGTCTAATAAGGATTCTTATACATTAAAGAGAAACTATGAGTTTCTTATTGATGTCAAGAAATGAATTTCCCTAATTGTTAATAAGCTACGAGAGTATTGACTCCGCCATATGGCACAATGCGCAAATCTAGTATGGATCATATGAACATTAGCAAAATATGATTTTGCTAGTTGTACCTGAAGGAATATGATCCATCAGCTACAAAAATGACTTCAAGAAGA
Source organism: Allium fistulosum (assembly GCA_030737815.1). Taxonomy (NCBI): domain Eukaryota; kingdom Viridiplantae; phylum Streptophyta; class Magnoliopsida; order Asparagales; family Amaryllidaceae; genus Allium; species Allium fistulosum. The sequence continues at coordinate 973,289,790 of CM060904.1, forward strand.
AGACTAATGTAGTTGGAATATAGTAAGGCATGTTGATAATATAATATCATGAATTTCAATTGTTGAAATTAACGTCACGGATTCATCATTCAATATGCTTAAATTAATTTGGATTTTACTAGCAAATTTATCACTTGATATGGTTATGAGTTTTGGTACGTATATATTGAAATAGAATTTCTAAATAATGATTTAGAATATTCTATTTACATACATCAACTAAAGCATCTCGAAGTCAGTGGGAGTGATATCGAGTTTGTGGTTTTCAAATAGGATCCAACAAGTGATACAGAAGTATCATTCAACAAGCATCAGAGTTGAGTAAATATTTTAATAGAAAAATCAAACAGTTTGAATTTCAGTCAAATATAGGAGAAGATTGTGTCTATAAGAATGAATTACGAAGGTACAAGAATATTTTGAAAACTATTAGCTATCAACAAACTTATAATGATCAACAATGTACCCATGTTATCATCATTTTAGCTTGGACATACAATACTCGACATTGGATTTGAAAAAAACATCTTTTATAAACGGTATAAAGGTATATTGGAGTTGTCCCGTATAATGTACATAAACACCATATTAAAACGTCTAATGTGGAGCATATAAGATAGATTCCTTATGATTAGCAATAAGAATTATCATATATGTTTTTTTGGCAAAGTCTGCCAACTTTAAAGTGGGTCGTGCCACTATGAATATAAATAAGGAACATGTGTTCTGTACATGCACAGAACAACTAATATCTAGTTTTATAGTGGCCAGACCACTTAGAACAAAACAAAATAAAAATAAAAACAGGAGCTAGATGAGTAGTCTAGACTACTCGGAAGGGCACAAGCCACCCTGTCATTACTGATATCAACATCAGTACCGGGACCTATAACATGATGAACAGCAGAAGAGTATGAAGCTAGATTCAGATCATAAGACCACGAGAGAGAAAAGTAGAGATAAATCCAGTCCCATGTAGGATCTAAGAATTACCACCAATTCCTTGCACCCTCAATACCAGTGGTCGTCAGAGAAAGACCATCACCGTCAACATGATATACTAGCCTCCTAGTCTCATCAGGACCACCTAAGAACATGTGATAACTATGCAACTACAGGTCGTACCTCATTTCTGAGACCTCATGAACCTAAGAACTCTCTTTTAGTTCCCAGATAATAACTTCATCATCGAAAACTTCCATTTTTGATTCCACCATGGGAGAATCAGAAACAACGGGATCAGAGACCGGTAGGAGTCTAACCTTTGGGACCCATTTCATTTCCATCCTAGGGAGAGGGACTTTGTCGGGAGGAGTTAAAGAAGCATTCCTAGAACACTTTTCAACAGAATGTCCAACTGACCGATAGTTTGTACAAATATCGGGTTTCCAGCTGTAATTAACATTTATCTCCACTTCGTGACCTTCCATGATTCTTACTTTCAATCGATGGTAGCCGGTAGCGAATTAGTTGGGTTATTTCAATCAATGCTCTTGCGAATAATAAATTCTTGTGAGCGACGGTATTAGCATCAAAGCATTTGGAACCACCAATAAGGCTCGCAAGCCAGTTCAGACCAATCAGATGTTGTAGGACAAGCGGCATGTTAGAGAAAGTGGCCCAAACTGGAATCGAGAGAATTTTCTCTCTTGCTCTTTCTATACCAACACTCCAAGGAGTCACAATAAATGGTTTCCCCTCAATAATGAGAGGCCTAGTCTCAAGATCTATCAGTTTGTCTTCGTTGTTTCCAAAATTTAAAGTAGAAAAAGGAATTTATATATTGGACATGAACAGTACCTTTCATTTTCCATGCATGCCTACATTGCTCACGAAAAACTAAATATAGAGATGAAGCATCAAGAAAAAACCCAACCAGGTGGTCAGACCAATAGCTCACCGCCTCCTTAATCACTTCAGAAGGAATCACATTAATCCCATCTAAGACCCAAGTGGTAAAATCCTGTAGGGAGTATGCACCAGCATTTCTAGGCAATGCTTTAAACAAAGAAGACCAAACTAGCTTTTTCGACCATAGGGACATTAATCTTCTTGGAAGAAATTGCATAGACCTCAGCATCATGTGAACAATCAACTACAGGGGAATTAACAGCATTGACACAAGCATCACCGAGATATTTGTCGATGATAGATGCAGTAGTATATTCATTTCTAGTTTCTGTTAGTGGTGAAATTAGGACAGAATCAACACACTGCCTGGATGCAGCATCACATATAGCAGCATCATGCACTCTAGAACTCCACACTAAATTCCTATCACCAGATTTAGGGGAAAAAGGAAAATTCAACACCAAATCAGTATCTCCATTCAACTCAACAGGAAGTGAGTTCCTATTTACAATGTTGCAGTCAGTATTAGCGCAATTGCCATTAGGCTGATTTAAAGTCGATTCAACAGGCAGAACTAGCGGAGAATTCAACGCAACAGGCTGAATAAAATTTGAAATAGGGGACAAAGGAGAAACCATGGTCATACTTGACAATGGGATAGCTATAGGCAAAGTACTTGTTAATTTAGCAGTGAGATACGACATCAGGTTAATCGAGCTAACGCCGTCCGCTGCTACAGGCAAACACGGGTTCACAGGTGATGTAGGGATGGAGGCGTTAACGGGGAACACGGTAGTAATGGAAGTAGTAGGAGTAGACTCGGAAATCGAGAATTGGCGACCAGATCTAGTTTGCGATGAAGATTCAAAGGAGGCTGTGAATCGAGACTTGAGCTTCTTGCTCTTGGCCATTCAGAATTGAGACGAAGCGAAGGGAGGCGTTAATAGAGATCTGAGATGGGCAGACATTTGTATCTTCTTAAAATTGACCTAATTAGTCTCCTTTTTTCTTAAAACCTGGAATGGTTTACACTCTGTCTTTAATTTAAATTAACTTTTGTTTGAATGCCACATTCGATTACCATATATGTTATAATGTCTACTATAACACTATATCGCTAATGGCTACCATATAGCTAATATCTGCTATATCGCTGATGTTTTATGTAATTGGTATATTGAACGATTATTAAATCCAAATTAAGATTGCTAAAGGGTAGATAAGGGTATTCTCGAGTTTTTGCAAAATAATAGAGCATTTTTTATATAAACAACGAACTCCTTAATAAAGGAATATTCGGACTCGAACTTCATAAGTGATATTGAGCATAGCATGTCAATCCATAATTTATACTCAACCTTAGTTAAGTAGTTTTAAGTTGGAATTGTTCCAAACATGAATTGTGTCTAATTCAACCAATAAGCAATGTAGGTCACCTTAAAAATCCAATGTATACATATATAAGTGCATAAATTAATAAATGAGCCAAGAGTGAATTCGAATGTTGAGAATCTCATAATATTTTAATATGATAAAAATGCCAAGATCCAGATCATGAAAGAACCTAGAGCTCACTAGAAGCCAAAAAACATAGTCTAAAAAGTTCCACATGACAAAAGTAGTTTATTAATGCGGAGAGAGTTAATCGATAGAGTAAATAATTAAAACAGCATAGCATATCCGTTCACTAGGGGACTAGCTCGATCGTTTTGAGAAAAATAGTTAGAGAAATAGAAATAAGATTCTATGATCGACCTTATGTGCAAGTGAGAAATTGATAGAGTTAAGGGTATGCCCTAGGGGCAATTATATAATTTGTTATATATATCTAAATCCGTCCATGTTCACAATAAAGATATTTGATTTCTACTATACACTTTGTTATAGTGATATAATTAATTAAGTAATTCTAAAGTATACGAATAAGTAAACCCTTAAATGAAATATTTTGTGATTGTAGTTGTAAATAGTTGCAATCGTGAATAATTAGTCATAATATAAAATAATATTTTATATTAAATATTTTCGATTGACATTTTTTGAGAAAGGATATTGATACATTAATTTAGAGCAGAGTACGTAACTTATCCAAATTTTGGACAGTGTATTACTCATGGCTATTGGGGGTACTAAGGGGTTTCATACTGATAGTTATTGAATAACTATGGAATGACCCGTTGACAGTTTCCTATAATGCTATTATGGTAATGATAAATTTATCATTATCATACCAATATCAAGCAATTGGTAACCAATACCGAGCTACATCGGTATACCAATGCTATTGGTATGGTAATAATAAATTTACCGTTGTTGACGGTAAATGTTGTGGTGAAGAAATATCAAAACTAGTAGTATCGGTACATTTATCAGTCATATTAAATTTTTTTAATTTTAGTTAACCTAACTACAAAAGCTTTTTAACTTTATCATATTTAAAGCAGAAACTTGTAATATTATTCATGATTATATTTATTTTGGCTTCGAAGTTTAAGATTAGTAAAATTATTGTTTCACATTATTGTAAATAATTTGTGAAGAATCAACAAAATTTTCTCTGCTAATTAAAATAAGGAATTTTTTTATATAAGAATTAATGAAATTGAAATTAATAACAAAATATTTATTTATTTTTATAATCGAAATTTTAATGTAGTACAATTTTAATGTCTTTATATATTGGTAAACATACCAGTACTATTCAACGTTTTACTAGTTTAACGGTATAACAACGAACATTTTACCAATGGTAACAGTAACATACCAATAGTAGTTTTTGACGTATCAGTAGTATCGGTGCAGTAACAGTTTTCACGTATTGGTAGAGGTAACCATTACCATAACAACTCTAATTTTCAGTTTGTTAATAACAACTAAGTCAAGTGAAATATCAAATTAACGTATTAGCAGTTCTCTCGACTTGAGAATACTATTGAACTTTAATGTAGAAACTTTACATTAGTTATAGTTAAGCTATGGCATGACATTTATCGAACAGCTATAGCTGTGTCCGAGTTGAAGTATTGGAAGTGAAATGCTATTCAATAGAGAATTCGTTCTCTCAATTGTACGAATTTAATATCACGGTCAACTGGAGTCAACTTATAGTCAAAATCTCTAATCAAAGTAGGACATTTAATAATAAATGATATCTTTAAACAAAGGACCTTGTTTATGGACTAACAAAGTCGAATAGGAATGACATTGGAATTTTGATCAAAACCAAATTTCCTAAATCATAAAGTGATATAGTGTTGATGAAGATAATATGCATAAGTAATCAATACTAAATGGTACCGCTTAAGAAATTATAAAATATGATTTTACTTAAAAGACCACTAAGCGATGAATTCGGCCAAATTGTCACACCATTAGCTAATGTGACGTGTGAATGTTAATATTTGAATTATTCAATATTAATTGCTGACTAAATTCACACCTCTAATCACATAACTGTATTTGTGAATTCTCGGAAAAATTACACGCTTTATTTAACATATAAAATGTTGTAAATTAATTAAGTTAATTAATAATATTTTAGAAATATTAATTATTATTTAATTTATTTAATGTTTGGGAGTTGGTTATAATTATTTGATGCATATACATAAGTCATATTTGTGTGTGTTGATATAAGATATCGATGTAATTTTAAACAGGTTATAGAGAGTAATTGAATGATGGGATTTTAGTAATTTTGCACCATAATGGCCATCTATGGTCGGCCATATAAGGGCGATTGAAGTAGTGGAGAGAGTAGAAAATTAAGGGAATTGATTTCGGATGTTTCGATTGAAAGAAATAGAAATGTTTCATTCTTTCAATTAAAATAAATTCATTAATTCATATCTTTATTCGTTCTTTTTCATTTAATTTTTTCCCTCCTCAACATCATCCATGGATGAAATTACCATTAAAAAATTCCAAATTTTTACAATTCCAGATCAAATGAAAACATCAAACAAAATAAACGCTATGTGGTTCATCATTCACCTGCAAAGCTGAGTGTGGATCTACTACAGATTTGAGGAGAAATCTCAAATTGAGATGTTAAAATAGCAAGACATTTTAAGTATAGTTGTTTTATTTTATTTAGATCTTTATATGTTCATTATCACTATTTATACATATAGTTAATTGCCTTGTTATAACCTTATATGAATAATATGATTAACAACCGATTAAAAGTCTTTAATACCTTAAAGTATAATTTTTTTAAATAAAAATTGAACCAAATATGTAATCATTTTCAATAAGAATTTTTTCTTAAGTTAGTATGTAAACTTTTAAACTAACAAATTTTTTTTTTTTTGTCATGCCCTTGCATTATGCTTTACAAACTCGAAATTGTTCCAAAATTAGTTCAAACTTCTCCAAATATTTATTTACATCTTTAATTATTTCAAATTTGATAATATACAATAAATGTAAAAAAATGTATATAAATTTTCCATGTTACCACATTTTCGATTCATTGTATTTAAATAAGATTTATTACATACAGATGGAAGTTTTAAGCAATTATGAAAACTATTAAAGATAATTTGTATATGAAAGATCTTATGTGTAACACCCTTGTATAGAAAGTTTCAAATGCCAAGTTAGGTTTTAAAATATATGTGAAAACTTTAAATCATAGCTTACATGTGCAAAACTTGAAGTTTAATCTTTATAATTAGAAACTTATAAAACTAAAATTTTAAGGTTACTCAATATTTATAAATTATTGTACACTATATTTACATTAAATAATTTAAAATACCAATTTACACACACACGCACATATGTGTGTGTGTGTATGTGCACTTGTTATATGTATAGTAGATATACATCCTAATATCCACTCACGTATGTATTACACCGTGTTATATTTAGTTGAATCATAATGCTATGCCTATGTGTCTTCTCTAATCATGTTATTCATTTACGTCATATATGTTCATATATGTTCAGGTGCTTTCTTATATCTAAAAGTGATAAATGTAACTTCTAATTAATTGCACAATTGTCTCATTTATAGTCTATTAAGTTGCTTCTTTAATTAATAGTTTAACCCTTCACATACCTAAATTACAGAATACATACACCTAACTGAATTACACACACCTCCCTCACGTGCGTGTGTGAGTATCATATTTATAATATATTAAGGTGTGATATATGTCATTTTGTTATTTTGTTATGTTATGAATAAATATATGATATGTTCGAAACATATATTAATTCAAACTTAATTAGAATAATTACAAATAAATATTAAAAAATGTGAAAAAATATGATTTTATTGGATAATTATATTGGACCTAGTGAACCCCATTATACTTCACTGGCCCATTTGATCCAAATAGTGATTTTTTTTAAAATCTACCAGTTTCACCCAATGCAGACCGATTTGGTTCCTTCTAATATACATAACAGTAAAATAAATTCAGGTAAGTTAAATGGATTGCTAGTGAAACAAATAATTTAAAATTTTAATAAATAGACTTTAAAGAGAATTAATATCTTTGGAAAGATAATAATAATAATAACATAACTATTATAATATACGAGGAAGTCGTTCTTTATTATCATTCCTTCCATCTAGAATATTGCTACAAATGATCGAGCAAGGGTTCACAACATTTTCTTCAAATAGCACGAAGAAACTTAAAATTATTTTTGGTCAGTTATACAGCTATCTCGACCGTACACTAATTAGGTTATGCAAAGTTGTTCTATTATTCTTTATTTACAAATTATAAAAAATAAATCATAAATCACTTCTTTCGTTATTTCAATGAAAAGAACACATTAAAAGAATGCACAATGTAATATAGAAAACATAGCCACATAATCGAGAATCTTGAATCATACCTAACTTTTCCTTGTCACATAAAAATCAATTAATATGTATATTCCTAAACATCAAATAATAATCTTTAATATATTGTATAAGCTAAATCAAAACCTAAGAATTTAGAATTGCTTACATTATGCATTTCACATCCTTCTATTACAAAAAATTGCTAGGAGTGGATTTTCGAAAATTAGGCCTTTTCCCTTTTACATTGCACTGTTCAGGTTATGCGAAGCTGACTGTTTGTACCAAAATTGGGCACAACAAATTTCGGACATATTTGAAGAGATTAGAATGAAGAATTTAAATGTAAAAAGAAACTAATCTAACAAACACGCCAATTAAAGCAAGCAGTAATAGAAAAAGGCAAAGATTTATAGTGGTTTAGCATTGTAGCCTATGTCCACTTTGAATGATTTGTTGTTTATTGCTGATTGATAACTGATTACAATAGTACAACACTCGAAGACTCAAGTTACAATGGAGTTGTGGCAGAGTAATGGCATAGCAGAGTCACAAAAAGTCCCTTTTCTGTTGGCATTGGAGTGCTATTTATAGGCGTAGTCTGGAAATATCTGGCTTAGATCCCGGCCCTTCTCACATGTGGGTGGGCCCACCAGATCGTTCCGAGGTCATTTGGGCTCGATCCCTGATCGATCAATGTGTACTTTGTATCGATCAAGACCTACACCTTTTGGGCTGCGATCGATCGGAGGCATTCTCTAGGTGGTGAGTAAGCTCCTTTGAAAATTTGGTAGCATTTTTATTTGTAGATTCCAAGTTACGATCGATCCAAGGTTGGATTTGTAGTTGGCTGGAACATGCGTATCGATCGGTTTGTATCGATAGTCTTTTGTATCGATGTCTTTTGCGTAACGATCAGTTGTGTGGTGATGACGTGCAGTGATGACTTAGGGGAGATCCACCTTTCATGCCGAGTGACCGCTTCTCTTAGTTAACCACGCCTTCTTCGTATCGGTTTTGGGCAACTCTTTTCGTATCGATGCTTTAGAGGCCGCTTCGTATCGATATTTGTCGTTGGCTTCGTATCGATAATTGTGGGCCGTTTCGTATCGATGGAAAGTGGGATATTAGTATCGATCTATCATGTGCTCTTCGTATCAATCATTGGTTGATCGATATGAAATGTGTGGATGGGATGATCAATGCGAAGCGTGTAGAAACAGAACTGATACGAAATGATAACTATTGATGGATACGAAGGGGAATGAGCTTGATAGATACGAAGAGGGGTGGTTTTTGATGGATACGAACTGAGGCCATCTCTCTTGATTTTGATTGATCCATAACTTAAGCATATGAACTCCGATCGACCCAAAATTTGGAATGTTGGCTTTCGTGGCTTTGCTTGTCGTACCATGTTAATTGTAGCTCGATCCGGACTCAGACCAAATTTGCTAGTATCCATAGCGGACCTGTGTATAGCCGATCTTCGAGTCGAATTGTCTTTGGTTCCCAGTCAAGTCCTGGGTGTCACGGCCTTGTCAAAATTTGGTAGCATTTGGATTTGTAGATTCCGAGTTCTGATCGATCCAAGGTTGGATTTGTAGTTGGTTGGAACGTGCGTATCGATCGGTTCGTATCGATAGTCTTTTGTATCGATGCTTTAGAGGCCACTTCATATCGATATTTGTCATTGGCTTCGTATCGATAATTGTGGGCCGTTTCGTATCGATGGATAGTGACGATATTCGTATCGATCTGTCATGTGCTCTTCGTATCGATCATTGACTGATCTATACGAAATGTGTGGATGGGATGATCGATACAAAGCGTGTAGAAATGAAACCGATACAAAATGATAACTATTGATGTAATACGAAGGGGAATGAGCTTGATAGATACGAAGAGGGGTGGTTTTTGATGGATATGAACTGAGGCCTTCTCTCTTGATTTTGATCGATCCAAAACTTGAGCATATGAACTCCGATTGACCCGAAATTTGGAATGTTGGCTTTCGTGGCTTCGCTTGTCGTACCATGTTAATTGTAGCTCGATTCGTACTTGGACCAAATTTGCCGGTATCCATAGCGGACCTGTGTATAGCCGATCTTCGAGTCGAATTGTCTTTGGTTCCCAATCAAGTTCTGGGTGTCACGGTCTTGCCAAAAGGCGGGATAAGACTAGTCATTTTTACTTCATTCAATTATGAAAAACCGAATGCAATGGGATTTTTAAGTGTTTTTTTTAACTTAGAATTTAGAAGTTTAATGTGGTGCTAGGAAGTGCTTAAGCCTGTCTGTACATGGCATTTGTTAGATTTTAACCTACTGAATTTTCAATGGTGGATTTTTGTAACGACCCAGAATTTTGAACGAATTAAATTGAAAATATTTAATTAATTTTAAATATTTGAACGATGATTTAATTTGAATTCCCGATATAACTTTGAATTTGACGATTAAATTATAAAATTTAATCTATTGTAAGTTGAATAAAATTTGAATCTTCAATTTTAAGCTGGAGAAAAATATTTCAAAAGCTTTTAAAATTTATATTGATAATACTGAAGATAACAGAAGCTTCAGAATCTAATTTAAAATTTATTTGATCAGTTTTTAGAATTTATTGTTCGAATTGATATTTAAAAATAGCCGTCCGAGGCGCAGCCTCGGAATTCGACGAAACCAGTTCCATTGGGTCCGTAATATTGGATTGTTATCGAATTCCAAATTTCGTAACATTTAGAGTTGTCGTGTGATCGTACGACAAGCAAACACGCTGAAATTAGAGTTCGTGATATTTTGAAAAAAAAAATAAACAAAAAGAAAAAGGCACGTTCAAACCCACGTTCTCCCATACCTACTCCCATACCCCCGTACTTCATTACCATCCCTCTTCTTCTCTTTAATATCCATCCCTCAGTTTCAATTCAAATTCACGAAGCCTTTCTCCTCTACAAACGAACGAAAAACTCGAATTCATTTAAAACTACAAACCAATATATATAAAATCGAACAAATCAAAATCACGTTTGATTTACGTGAGGTCGAGGGCCTGGAAGCGGCGAAGTGCGGCAGCGTTTGGACGGCAAGAGCGAGGGGAGGCGCTCGTCTAGGCCAGAGGTGGAGAAGCTCGATCGTGCCCTATTGTCGTGACGCGAGGAGGAGTGGGGCGTCGCGAATCAATCGCCACTTCGTGGGCGAGTGAACGGCAGGCGAAGTCGATTTGGGGGGTTTGTCGGAGTCAGAGGAGGCGGCGCTGTAACGACCCAGAATTTTTGATAATTAAAATTCGAATATTTAATTGATTTTAAATATAAATAAATGGAATTTAGAAGTCGAATGATTTATTTTTCGAATATTGGATTTAATTTGATGATTAAATTGATAAATTAAATAGTGAAATTCTGCTGTCACGTACGGGAATTTTCGACTTTCCAAAATTCGACATCGATACTCACTTTATCGACTGTCGAGCAATCGAGTGCCGGAAACTCCAATAGTGAGGGTTTAAGAAAAAGAAATAGAAGAAAAGATAGAAGAAAAGAGAAGAAGAAGAAAGAAGAACAACAGAACAGCAACAGAAACAGAACAATATCAGAATCTTACACATCGCAGCGGAACAATATATAATAGACAATTGAATAATCTTTAAAACAAAGAACTATATCATTTTATATATACATCAATCATCAGAGTCAATATACAACAATGGACAGTTATATAAACTTGTCCTCATACAGAATACACAGCGGAATAAATACTATCAGATACAAATACTACGTCTCGCCATCCAGCTTGCTTCCAAAGCTCCAGAATATCTAGAATATCCTGATAATATAACTCTAGGCTGCCCGTGTGGAAATTGGTGGGCACCCAGAGTTTAGAAGGGAACAATAAACTCCAAGTCAGTCATGGTGACTGGTGTGAGATCGTAAAACAGTTATTCTTTCACAAAGAAAATAAAACAAATTCGCAATGCTTTTGGAAAATGAAACTACCATAAGACCTCCCACCACACACACAATGCAAACGCAGAATTGGAGGAGATTTCTTCTTATGATAGTCAAGGATGCTTACTACGCAAAATCAAATCATTTTTGATATTATTATTAGTGCATAGTGTAGAAACATTTCGAAAGTATAATATTAATCTTAGCCAGCATAGGCATTCCGCACTTATGCCTACTATAGCTACTATGTTCAATAGCAGGTTACCGCCACATTCCATAGCAGGTAATACAACTAAAACCGTACAAGTCACGTATTGTTTCTTTGGATTTCCAACAAATGGTCAGGCTAAGGAACTTCCTTTTCCACGATGGGTACGTCCCTGGAATAGACGACCCGAGAACCTAACCGGATCTCTGCCAACACAAGGCCGGGTTACCTCTGCAAAAATAGGTAACTACTGACACGCGTATGCCATCCCCCGATCGTAACCGATCTTCCCGAGGATCCCCGATTTCCAACAAACCACATAGATAATAATGCAGCAACCACATAGGTTAAGTATCTGGGCTCCATACCATGATACCACCTCTATCCAGAAGGAATGACATACACTAAGGGGCGCTACTCCCTAGAACCTTGCCGCATCCTTCCTGTTTCGACCATTTCCGGGGTGTGAGGCTCGATGAAGTCTCGTCCACAAAGCTACGCTTTCTACAAAGCCATGCTTCGGGTCAAACAAAATGATCAACCTATGATCACAAAGATATAAGATCAAACAAATGATCATATCGCAAATGATCAAACACTGATCATTTCACAGCAACACTCAGTATGCCACGTTACCAAATTGGGATATATCGCTGATAAATTTCAACTACATCACCTCTGAGCTCGTACGTCTCAGAGAAGGGTGTTAAGCTAAGAGAATAAATTCTCCGCCACCAACAGAAATGTATTTGAAAGAAATCAGCTTTATATCTCAATCTGTAACGTCAGACACACAATCCATACAAGTCTGTTCTGGGATCGAACAGAACCGAAGGCACTTCTCACGAAGCCCTTGCATATAAGGATAAATTTCTAATCACGTCCGGACTTCCCGTCACTAAGGGTGATAAAACCTCTAAACCGGAGATCAGCCGATGTAGAGTAACTCGACGGTAATCCTTCCGTTTTCAAAAATATCCGGTCTTCAACACCGGTCTTCGAATGCAATTCATAACGACGTATCACATATTCGGAATGGGTTATACGACCCCATGGTCCTTTCCCGGCTAACCCGAATAGTGAGCGTTTATTTAAAAACAAGTGTGACATTCAATTTCATCCAATCACAACAAATGTCATTCAAGGTAATTATTGATAGTCGGTTATTTAACTATCAATAAAGATGCGCAACATCATCAGATTCCAAATAATTTTCCAAATTATTTCATCTTCAAAAATATCTTTACTAGATATAAAATTTCCACACTTAACCGTTTGAAAACAAATTTCAAATATTCACTTTTCAATTTATCTTCAAAAGATAAAATTTCAAACCCTTCGTTTCATATTGGAAAAGCAATTCCATACTTATTTAAAAATAAGTATTTCACAAATCATTTATTTTCAACACTTGGAAAATATTCGATATACTTAAATCAAAATTAAGTATATATTTCATCCTTTAAGGAAATCATTCTCTTTCACAAATTTTATTTGAGTCAAAACGAATGTTACGTAGAACATCGTTACGACAACTCAAAATCACTAGTATAGGGATTCGAAACTTAGATAGATATATAAATCCCAATACTATAAAAAAACATTTCCTTTCGGAAATCATTTACTATAACAACAGTGTTATAGTCCATCATTTCCTTATTCCTCGAAAACGTCTATTTCAACAATAAAAATGTTGAAATCCATGATTTCGATATTTAACACTTTTTAAAACATCTTTTAAAACAATTACTTCATTTCGTAATATCACTTCTCCAAAACATATCCATTTTATAAAATAATATATTCACTGTCCAAAATCGTGAATATACTACGTTATCCAAATTCAACATTTCTACACATTTTATTTAAAAGCTTATCCACTGTCCAAAATCGCGGATAAAATTTCCTTTAATTAACTTCTACAATTCACTTATCAAAATAAGTGATTTCGGATTCATAAACAACGTTTATAAATCACAATTTTATATTTTATAACTACTTCAACTTATAAATTCCTTTTATTATCCAATTCAATTTATAACTCAATTTTCTACCAAAAGTCCATTCTATAAGTTAAACACTTATAATTCATTTATTTACAAAAATCGTTCTTTTAGAACTTCACAAATCATTTATCCTGTCCTTTATAAAACCCATTTTAACATCATTTAAAACGTCTTTAAAACTCCTTTATAATTTCATCACTTTGATTTATAAAAATCAAATTTTATAAATCTTATATATAGAGCTTTCATAATAAATTCAAAAATCTCTATTTAAACCATTTTATAAATAAATCGACTTTTATTTCAAAAACGACACTTCGGTTATATTTCACTAAAAATTATAACTTTTATAACTTTAAAATTTTACGTTTATAAATCGATTCAAAAATTCCATAAAACGTATATTTTCAAAAATCACTTTAAAAACCCTTTTTAAGTAAAAGTCGTTATTTTTACATTTCAAAACTGAATCCGATGATGCAACAGCATCAATTAGTCCATCACAACAGTCAATATCATATATCAATATGATAACAGAATATATATCAATATCTGTAAATAAGTAAATACAATTGAGGAATCCAGTTGGATCCCTCCAACCTGTTTCCCTGCATCCAAAGATGTTAGCACAATACCAATTCCGCTCCAGTACGGAATTATCGCGGTATATGGGTTTTATAAAAATAATCCGCTTACTAACGGCGCAATAGGGTCTCATCCGCTATACGAGGCGGGAAATCAATCAATCCAATATATACATATGCCAATATGTATATATTGTTATATATAGATATATATCCTACTATATCTAATATCACATCCAATAGCAATCAAATAATTAACTGAAAATTCCACTTTTCAATTCTTGAGTGAGAAGATCTCACCTTGATTTTAATTCTGATTTCAGCGTTTTATTTCGAATAAAATTAAACGGACGTTTAATTTTACCCGAAATTCAAACTGGCTCCAAACGACTCCAATCCAGTTGCATCGCGTAGTATTCGACGATACGATTCCAACGCATTTTGTTTCGTCAATTTCCGATCTCGCACGACAAAGATACACACTTTTAAACTTTGAACGAATTATATAAAATAAAAACTTTACAAATTTTCTTTTATAAATTTTCAAACCATTACAGATCTGGCCGTTGAACGCAACCCCATCTTCCCTCCTTCTCCAGTTTTCGTTCGAGACAACGAAACCCAAGCCGCCGCTTTCAAGCAATTTTCGCAACCCACAATACTTGTCGAAACCCCATCACAACCTCCCCATTCGAACCGCCTCATCCAGAGCCACCACTGGCCAGAACGCAGCCCAGCTCGGCAGCCCTATCACCTCGAGAAACGTGATTGAACACGCATCACTCACGGTCGATTTCTGGCCTCCCTGTTGCGAATCAGGCGATCATAGCCGTTGAATACCTCGTCCTCGCTACCCTCTTCGATTCTCTAGTTGAGATCGTTGCCTAAAAACGCGTGGATAAGGAGTAATTGATGGAAGAAATTCGAAGCTTTCTGGCCGTTCATTTTATAAGAGGCGGCAGCTGAAGAGAATTGAAACCCTAGCCTTTTATTTTTTTTATTTCGTGAGTGAAGGGCTATTTATAGAAAACCGAACGAAACACTATTCATTCCGAAATTTCCAAACTCCGATTTACGCGCGGTAACTGGCGTTTCTGGGGTTTATCCCGCGTTCCGAACGCAATGGAACAGGTTTCGGAAGCTAATTCGATCGTCTGTGCAAGATATGGAATTAAACGAACAATTTAAATTAAACCGATTTAAATCGATTTTGAGGCGTTTTGGCTTGCCCCGGACAAATGGTAAATCCAAAAATTACGAAATTTGAAACCATGCAATAATATCACATTACGGATCCGATGAAACTGGTTTCGTCAAAATCCGAGACTGTTCGAAAATTGGCTATTTTTACAGTCGATAATTAAATATTAAAATATTCCATTTTCATAGATTAACTCCAAATTCAATTTTAAAAGTTCTATAACCTTTCTATAACTCCAGTATGATTAAATAAAATTTTCCAAATCAATTTCAATCATTTTAAACTCGATTTTTCAATTATCTCTGGAATTTCACTATTTAATTTATCAATTTAATCATCAAATTAAATCCAATATTCGAAAAATAAATCATTCGACTTCTAAATTCCATTTATTTATATTTAAAATCAATTAAATATTCGAATTTTAATTATCAAAAATTCTGGGTCGTTACAAACTTCCCCCCTTAAAAGAATTTCGTCCTCGAAATTACAAGTTAGGAAAAAAGAGTCCTTAACACGTCTACTATTTTTCACAATCTAATAGTTTTATCAATTTATCAAAACAAATCTTTCTACTAAAGATTCGTTATCATTCAACTAATTTTCCAATTTCAATTATAAATTTTAAACAACATTGTTTACTTCAAAATTCGAATTCGAGTTTAAATTCAAATTTTAAACTCTCAAAATTTCCTCAAAAATTTTCTAACGCCCTAAATTTTCGGAAAATTTCGCCAGCGTCTCCTTTGCGCGGCTAATACGGTACGACTACAAAACGTCCCTACGGACTCTCAGATTTCAAAAAGAAAAGAAAAAGCCAAGCAGCTAGAGAAATAAGTCATCAAAACTCATATTCAAATTTAAATACATACCTTTTTCGAGCAATTCAAATTTATCTTCGAAATTAAATTCCAATTCCTTTATACCTGTATATCCTACTAGCCATAATATCTAGTTACATATATTCAAACTATTTGCCAAATTTTATTACAAAATTTCAATATATACTTCTTATATCCTCTTTAAATTCGCTATTGAAGTTACATATTCAATTTCGTTCAATTTTTCATTTCAATTTCATTTGAATTCAATTCACAATTCCAATTTGGATTCAATTTATCTTCTGAATATTGAATTTTATCGATTATCTTTAGTTCACTTCAAACTAATCTTGAAACTTCGTTTTATTTCGCACAATTCACATTTACTTAAGAATTTCACTCTCCATTTCTTAGGTTCAATGTAAATATTCCATATACACATTATATTTATTTTCAATTCACTATTATGGTTTATAACCACTCACATTAAACTGGATTTCAAATTCCATATGAATTTTAATTCATCTCAAACCATATTAATTTGTCATTTCTTTAATTAGTTTCCGTTACTAATTTTATTTCAATACTTTACTTTACAAATTTGAAATGAATTTTTCAACATTCAATTTACTTTCATTAAATTGATTCACTTGTGCTTACATTAATTTAACTCCATCCTTTAAGTTAAATTTATCCTATCAAAATCCAATTTGTATAAGTTATCAACTTAATAATATTCCATGGGATTTTTATATAGTATTCCAGAGTTTACCAACATTTCAAAGCCATTTTGAAAACAATTCAAATTATCCTTTGAATTTCAAAACAAAATCCAAATTTTTCAAACAACTTCTATTTAAAACAATTTGGCAGCAATTTCTCTTTTGGAAACCCGAAAATGAACACCGGTGATGTCGCGATCATCATCGGAATTATTTTCCAGCGACCGAAAAGAGTTTAGAGCTCTCATCTCTCCCAAAATACTTTTCAAATCCTTTGAAATCCATTTTCAAACCAAAAAGATTTTAAACTTTCCAAATCTCCAAAATTTTCAAATTCTTTTCAAAACATTTCCAAATACTTCTCTGGAACTCCGTTTTAAATTACAATTCACATTTATAATTTATATTCTCAAATTTCTTTTGCATGTGAATTTATTTCTTAACTTTGGAGTTACGATTTCAATTTCTTATTCAATTTCAATGATAATAATTTACTATTATTACTTCCTAACATCCATGCAACCATATACTGTAATAATTTACAAAAAATCATTTCTTTTCTATACAAAAATAGTTTTGGGCAAAATTATCTCATTTACCCTATTCAAAACAATACTGTGCCGAATTGTTCTATTCGAGTGTTTAGAGATCCCTATCGATAGAGTTGTACGGACAATACCGACCAGAATCCATATACCACTCAACAAACCAATCATCACAATATAAAACAATTTTATATTCACTAACAAATACGCACTCGTATCTATTATTACCCTCAACTCATTCTAGAGTACTACTGACTCTATCTCTAATGAGTAACACCCAACAGAGCAGGGTTGTCGCTTAACCATATGCTCTGATACCACGGTGTCACGTACGGGAATTTTCGACTTTCGAAAATTCGACATCGATACTCACTTTATCGACTGTCGAGCAATCGAGTGCCGGAAACTCCAATAGTGAGGGTTTAAGAAAAAGAAATAGAAGAAAAGATAGAAGAAAAGAGAAGAAGAAGAAAGAAGAACAACAGAACAGCAACAGAAACAGAACAATATCAGAATCTTACACATCGCAGCGGAACAATATATAATAGATAATTGAATAATCTTTAAAACAAAGAACTATATCATTTTATACATACATCAATCATCAGAGTCAATATACAACAATGGACAGTTATATAAACTTGTCCTCATACAGAATACACAGCGGAATAAATACTATCAGATACAAATACTACGTCTCGCCATCCAGCTTGCTTCCAAAGCTCCAGAATATCCTGATAATATAACTCTAGGATGGCCGTGTGGAAATTGGTGGGCACCCAGAGTTTAGAAGGGAACAATAAACTCCGAGTCAGTCATGGTGACTGGTGTGAGATCGTAAAACAGTTATTCTTTTACAAAGAAAATAAAACAAATTCGCAATGCTTTTGGAAAATGAAACTACCATAAGACCTCCCACCACACACACAATGCAAACGCAGAATTGGAGGAGATTTCTTCTTATGATAGTCAAGGATGCTTACTACGCAAAATCAAATCATTTTTGATATTATTATTAGTGCATAGTGTAGAAACATTTTGAAAGTATAATATTAATCTTAGCCAGCATAGGCATTCCGCACTTATGCCTACTATAGCTACTATGTTCAATAGCAGGTTACCGCCACATTCCATAGCAGGTAATACAACTAAAACCGTACAAATCACGTATTGTTTCTTTGGATTTCCAACAAATGGTCAGGCTAAGGAACTTCCTTTTCCACGATGGGTACGTCCCTGGAATAGACGACCCGAGAACCTAACCGGATCTCTGCCAACATAAGGCCGGGTTACCTCTGCAAAAATAGGTAACTACTGACACGCGTATGCCATCCCCCGATCGTAACCGATCTTCCCGAGGATCCCCGATTTCCAACAAACCACATAGATAATAATGCAGCAACCACATAGGTTAAGTATCTGGGCTCCATACCATGATACCACCTCTATCCAGAAGGAATGACATACACTAAGGGGCGCTACTCCCTAGAACCTTGCCGCATCCTTCCTGTTTCGACCATTTCCGGGGTGTGAGGCTCGATGAAGTCTCGTCCACAAAGCTACGCTTTCTACAAAGCCATGCTTCGGGTCAAACAAAATGATCAACCTATGATCACAAAGATATAAGATCAAACAAATGATCATATCGCAAATGATCAAACACTGATCATTTCACAACAACACTCAGTATGCCACGTTACCAAATTGGGATATATTTCTGATAAATTTCAACTACATCACCTTTGAGCTCGTACGTCTCAGAGAAGGGTGTTAAGCTAAGAGAATAAATTCTCCGCCACCAACAGAAATGTATTTGAAAGAAATCAGCTTTATATCTCAATCTGTAACGTCAGACACACAATCCATACAAGTCTGTTCCGGGATCGAACAGAACCGAAGGCACTTCTCACGAAGCCCTTGCATATCCGGATAAATTTCTAATCACGCCCGGACTTCCCGTCACTAAGGGTGATAAAACCTCTAAACCGGAGATCAGCCGATGTAGAGTAACTCGACGGTAATCCTTCCGTTTTCAAAAATATCCGGTCTTCAACACCAGTCTTCGAATGCAATTCATAATGACGTATCACATATTCGGAATGGGTTATACGACCCCATGGTCCTTTCCCGGCTAACCCGAATAGTGAGCGTTTATTTAAAAACAAGTGTGACATTCAATTTCATCCAATCACAACAAATGTCATTCAAGGTAATTATTGATAGTCGGTTATTTAACTATCAATAAAGATGCGCAACATCATCAGATTCCAAATAATTTTCCAAATTATTTCATCTTCAAAAATATCTTTACTAGATATAAAATTTCCACACTTAACCGTTTGAAAACAAATTTCAAATATTCACTTTTCAATTTATCTTCAAAAGATAAAATTTCAAACCCTTCGTTTCATATTGGAAAAGCAATTCCATACTTATTTAAAAATAAGTATTTCACAAATCATTTATTTTCAACACTTGGAAAATATTCGATATACTTAAATCAAAATTAAGTATATATTTCATCCTTTAAGGAAATCATTCTCTTTCACAAATTTTATTTGAGTCAAAACGAATGTTACGTAGAACATCGTTACGACAACTCAAAATCACTAGTATAGGGATTCGAAACTTAGATAGATATATAAATCCCAATACTATATAAAAACATTTCCTTTCGGAAATCATTTACTATAACAACAGTGTTATAGTCCATCATTTCCTTATTCCTCGAAAACGTCTATTTCAACAATAAAAATGTTGAAATCCATGATTTCGATATTTAACACGTTTTAAAACATCTTTTAAAACAATTACTTCATTTCGTAATATCACTTCTCCAAAACATATCCATTTTATAAAATAATATATTCACTGTCCAAAATCGTGAATATACTACGTTATCCAAATTCAACATTTCTACACATTTTATTTAAAAGCTTATCCATTGTCCAAAATCGCGGATAAAATTTCCTTTAATTAACTTCTACAATTCACTTATCAAAATAAGTGATTTCGGATTCATAAACAACGTTTATAAATCACAATTTTAAATTTTATAACTACTTCAACTTATAAATTCCTTTTATTATCTAATTCAATTTATAACTCAATTTTCTACCAAAAGTCCATTCTATAAGTTAAACACTTATAATTCGTTTATTTACAAAAATCGTTCTTTTAGGACTTCACAAATCATTTATTCTGTCCTTTATAAAACCCATTTTAACATCATTTAAAACTCCTTTATAATTTCATCACTTTGATTTATAAAAATCAAATTTTATAAATCTTATATATAGAGCTTTCATAATAAATTCAAAAATCTCTATTTAAACCATTTTATAAATAAATCGACTTTTATTTCAAAAACGACACTTCGGTTATATTTCACTAAAAATTATAACTTTTATAACTTTAAAATTTTACGTTTATAAATCGATTCAAAAATTCCATAAAACGTATATTTTCAAAAATCACTTTAAAAACCCTTTTTAAGTAAAAGTCGTTATTTTTACATTTCAAAACTGAATCCGATGATGCAACAGCATCAATTAGTCCATCACAACAGTCAATATCATATATCAATATGATAACAGAATATATATCAATATCTGTAAATAAGTAAATACAGTTGAGGAATCCAGTTGGATCCCTCCAACCTGTTTCCCTGCATCCAAAGATGTTAGCACAATACCAATTCCGCTCCAGTACGGAATTATCGCGGTATATGGGTTTTATAAAAATAATCCGCTTACTAACGGCGCAATAGGGTCTCATCCGCTATACGAGGCGGGAAATCAATCAATCCAATATATACATATGCCAATATGTATATATTGCTATATATAGATATATATCCTACTATATCTAATATCACATCCAATAGCAATCAAATAATTAACTGAAAATTCCACTTTTCAATTCTTGAGTGAGAAGATCTCACCTTGATTTTAATTCTGGTTTCAGCGTTTTATTTCGAATAAAATTAAACAGACGTTTAATTTTACCCGAAATTCAAACTGGCTCCAAACGACTCCAATCCAGTTGCATCGCGTAGTATTCGACAATACGATTCCAACGCATTTTGTTTCGTCAATTTCCGATCTCGCACGACAAAGATAAACACTTTTAAACTTTGAACGAATTATATAAAATAAAAATTTTACAAATTTTCTTTTATAAATTTTCAAACCATTACAGATCTGGCCGTTGAACGCAACCCCATCTTCCCTCCTTCTCCAGTTTTCGTTCGAGACAACGAAACCCAAGCCGCCGTTTTCAAGCAATTTTCGCAACCCACAATACTTGTCGAAACCCCATCACAGGCGCAGTGGTGAGGCAGCAACCGAAGGCGACTGCGGCGTTCAATTTGGGTTTTCGTGCACGCGTGGAAAAGGTTGTCACGGTGGTCGTTGATTCCGGTAGGGAGGCGCGTGGTGATGCTCGAGCAATGGTTTGTTGTTGTCTGAGTCGCGATGTCTGGCGCTCGTCTTCGAGGGCAAGTAGTGGAGGTTGTGATTGCCTGGGTTTGCTCGATTAACAGTAAGGTCAAATAAAGTCGAGAAAACAAACTGGATTGGATTGGATTGCAAATTATAAAGCAAAGGTGAGATTTTTCTCACTCGAAGGAAAATTTAAATTTGCAGTTATTGATTGATGATTGTTGGTTGGATATGATATTAGATATAGTAGGATATATCAATTATATATAGCAATATATACATATTGGCATATGTATATATTGGATTGATTGATTTCCCGCCTCGTATATCGGATGAGACCCTATTGCGCCGTTAGTAAGCGGATATTTTTATAAAACCCATATACCGCGATATTCCACCTCGAAGTGGAATTGGTATTGTGCTAACATCTGTGGATGCAGGGAAACAGGTTGGAGGGATCCAACTGGATTCCTCACCAGTATTTATTTATTTACAGATATTGATGTATATTCTGTTATCATATTGATATATGATGTTTGTTGTTGTGATTGACTAATTGGTGCTGTTGCATCATCGGATTCAAGTTTGAAGTTTAAAAATAATGACTTTACTTTAAAAGGATTTTTAAAGTGATTTTTGAAAATATACGTTTTATGGAATTTTTGAATTGATTTATAAACGTTAAAATTTTAAAGTTATAAAAGTTATAATTTTTAGTGGAATATAACCAAAGTGTCATTTTTGAAATAAAAATCGATTTATTTATAAAATGGTTTAAGTTGGGATTTTTGAATAACTATAAACGATTTGTATAAAAAGATTTATACAAATTGATATGTATAAATCAAATATTGGAATTATAAAACGAGTTTTTATAAGTGTTAAAATGAAGTATAAATTGGATTTCGGCGTTTTAATTGAGATTTTTGAATAAGTATGAATGGTTAATAGATGAGACTTATAAATAGTATAAAAGTAGTTCGGTTATGGTTGAAAATAAGGTTATAAATGAAATCTTATAAGTAATAAGATTTAAAATCTGTGAAGTTCAAAAGAACGATTTCTTTTAAAAAAAATGAATTATAAGTTATTAACTTATAAGATGGACCTTTGGTATATACATTGAGTGATAAATTGAATAGGTCATTAAAGAAGATTTATAAATCGAAATTGTTATAAAATAGAAATGGAATTTATAAACGTTGTTTTATAAATTCGAAAATCAATCAAATTTGATGAATTTAATATAGAAAGTTATTAAGGGAATTTTATCCACGATTTTGGATAGTGGATAATCCTTGAAATAAAATGTGTAGAAAAGATTGAAATTTGGTTAGTGAAATATATTGACGATTTTGGACAGTGAATATATTATTAAGTAAAATGGATATGTTTTGGGAAAGTGACATTAAAAATGAAGTAATTATTTTTAAACGATGTTTTAAAAATGTATTGAATATCGAAATCATAGATTTCAACATTCATTGTTGAAATAGACGTTTTCGAGAAATAAGGAAATGGTGGACTATAACACTGTTGTTATAGTAAATGATTTCCGAAAGGAAATATTTTGTGTAAGTATTGGGATTTATATATCTATCTAAATTTCGAATCCCTATACTAGTGATTTTGAGTCGTCGTAACGATGTTTTACGCAACATTCGTTTTGACTCAAATAAATGTTGTTATAGTAAATGATTTCTTTAAAGAATGAATTTATACTTAAATTTGATTTAAGTATAGTGAATATTTTCTAAAGTTGAAAATAAATATATTTGTGAAATACTTATTATTAAATAAGTATGGAAATGCTTTTCCAATATGAAATGAAATGTTTTTTGAGAATTTATCTTTTTAAAGATAAATCGAAAGTGAATATTGAAATCGATTGAAAATCGTATATCAGTAGATATTTTGAAATATAAATTCACTATGGAATTTATAAAGGAAATGGAAACTGTTTAGAAAAATAAACGTTGATTTATTCTTGAAGTGTGGAAATTATATATCTAGTAAAGATATTTTGAAATTAAATAATTTGGAAAATTATTTGGAATCTGATGATGTTGCGCATCTTTATTGATAGTTAAATAACCGACTATCAATAATTACCTTGAATGGGTATTTGTTGTGAATTGGATGAATTTGAATACCACACTTATTTTTGAATAAGCGCTCACTATTCGGGTTAGCCGGGAAAGGACCATGGGGTCGTATAACCCATTCCGAATATGTGATACGTCGTTATGAATCGCATTTGATGGTCGGTGTTGAAGACCGGATATTTTTGAAAACGGAAGGATTACCGTCGAGTTACTCTACATCGGCTGATCTCCGATTTAGAGGTTTTATCACCCTTAGTGACGGGAAGTCCGGACGTGATTAGAAAATTATCCGGATGTGCAAGGGCTTCGTGGGAAGTGCCTTCGGTTCTGTTCGATCCCAGAACAGACTTGTATGGATTGTGTGTCTGACATTACAATTTGAGATATAAAGCTGATTTCTTTCAAATACATTTATGTTGGTGGCGAAGAATTTATTCTCTTAGCTTAACACCCTTCTTTGAGATGTACGAGCTCAGAGGTTATGTAGTTGAAATTTATCAGCGATATATTCCCAATTTGGTAACGTGGCATGCTGAGTGTTGCTGTGAAATGATCGTTGTTTTATCATTTATGATATGATCGTTTGTTTGATCATTTATCTTTGTGATCATTTCTATGATCATTTGTTTGACCCGAAGCATGGCTTTATGAAAGCGTAGCTTTGTGGACGAGACTTCGTCGAGCCTGACACCCCGGGAATGGTCAAAACAGGAAGGATGCGACAAGGTTCTAGGGAGTAGCGCCCCTTAGTGTATGTCATTCCTTCTGGATAGAGGTGGTATCATGGTATGGAGCCCATATACTTAACCTATGTTGATACTGCTTATTATGTTGTTTGTTGCGAATCGGGGATCCTCGGGAAGATCGGTTACGATCGGGGGATGGCATACGCGTGTCAGTAGTTACCTATTTTTGCAGAGGTAACTCGGCCTTGTGTTGGCAGAGATCTAACCGTAATGTCAGGTTATTTCTCGGGACGTCATTCCAGAGGCGTTCCTTCGTGGAATAGGAAGTTCCTTAGCCTGACCATTTGTTGGAAATCCAAACTCCAATACGAACTTTGTACGGTATTAGTTGTAGAACCTGCCATTTACGTACGGTGGTCACCACTGTTTAGATGGTAGCTATAGTAGGCATACGATACTGGTCGTATGTTGGCTAAGATTAATATTATACTTTCGAAATGTTTTCTACACTATGCACTAATAATAATATCAAAAAGGATTTGATTTTGCATAGTAAGCATCTTTGACTATCATAAGAAGAAATCTCCCCCAATTCTGCGTTTGCATAGTGTGTGTGGCGGGAGGTCTTATGGTAGTTCCATTTTCCAAAAGCATTGCGAAAAAAAATTTATTTTCTTTGTGAAAAATAACTGTTTTACGATCTCACACCAGTCACCATGACTGACTCGGAGTTTATTGTTTCCCTTCTAAACTCTGGGTGCCCACAAATTTCCACACGGGCAGCCTAGAGTTATGTTATCAGGATATTCTGGATATTCTGGAGCTTTGGAAGCAAGCTGGATGGCGTAACGTATCATCCGTACTTATTTATTTATTCCGCTGTGTATTCTGTATGAGGACAAGTTTATATAACTGTCCATTGTTGTTGAGTTGTATATTGACTCTGATCGATGTATGTGTAAACTGATAAAAATTCTTTTGTTTAAAGATTATTCATTTATCTATTATATATTGTTCCACTGCGATATGTGAGATTCTGATATTGTTTCTGTTTTGATGTTGTTCTGTTGTTCTTCTTCTCTTTTTCTTCTATCTTTTCTTCTACCTCTTCTTTTAAACATTAAAGTTCGCGTTTCCGCCATCCGATTGTTTGACAGTTGATACAGTGGACATAGCAGTGTCGGGTTTTCGGAAGACGGATTTGTGGGTCTTTACAATTTGATTGAAACAAAAGTAGCATTTTTACTAGTGTGTAATCTGTAACGACCCGCTATTTTAGACTATTCGCATCCGCACATGTCGGACTTGAATAATTCAAAATACCGAATTGTTAATACAAATTTGGCAAAACTGAACATATACAGTAAATAAAATAATCACAGATCACAGACACAGAGTAATAAATGCAGCGGAAATAAAAGATAGTAGTTCATGAAACTACTATATACATATCAGAGTTAAATAAGGTACAACAGATGTCTCGAATACAATAGTCAAATACAAGAATCAGAATACATCACTGGAATCAACTGAATATCTGAAAGCTGGATAGATAGCTGGATCTCCAAGCGAAGCTCCAACTCCAAAGGTGAGTCTCGAATACTGGTACACTTAGTCTGACCCGAGCGTAAAGCAAAACACAAAACACTCGAGTCAGGATTAATATTATTATATCAATAAATCCAACTCAAGTGAAATAGCAACTGAAATACAAGTAACTCAAAGGATGTTTGGAATAACCATCCTTTAAGGATCCGTTAAACTATCTACTATGTAGTAATGTACGATAAGTAGATAATGCCTATCAGTAATATAAAATATCAAAATAGTGTTAAGGCGTTACCATTATCCCCCTTAACACATTTTATATAAGCGTTATAGTCTATACAGCACTGTAAACTCCACCGTAAACTAATGGGATATCAGGGAGTACTCCATAGGTATAACACAAATAAATTCGTAGTGGTCGCGTATATAGGGATACAAGTATGACAAGACACATGAGGCAATACCCAAGGTAGTGAAACTACCGTTTGCCAGATCCGAACTGGTGAGAACGCATCGCCGCAGCGATCGCAACACCGCGAAACAACACTCCCAAATCAAGGGTGCACCAATCGACAACAAGTAATGAGTAGTTTTCGAAGAAGTGTGTTCGCTTGAGGTAGCTAGCCCCCATTTGGCCCGGCACGGCTCCTGTTTTAGTCATTTCCAATTTGACACAAGTGTAAAGGCTATCCATTATCGTTCTCTTTCTTCAGTCATCACATACATCATTCCAACCACTTCATTCTGGATCACACTCCGCGTGTAGTTATTAAAGTGGTTTTCGGTTCAGACAGTATGTACTTAACCGATTCCGGTCTCTTTAATAACTTTCGTGATTATTACACCGATTAGTCGCTTAATATATTTCAAAACCAAATCAATTTCAATTTCAAATAGAATTTGTAAAAACAACATTTCATTTGTCTTTCTAAATCAATTTCCATCATTTATGTTTCAAAACTTACAAATTCATAATTTCAAATCTTATAATACAATTTCGATTTTTATTTAAAATCATTCCAATATTCATTTAAATTTGTATATAAGTTTCATTTTGAAATCATTTAAAATGATTTAATCTACATTCAAATCAATTTAAGTTCATTTATCGATTTCATTCAATATTAGTTAAGTAAATTTGTAACGCCCCACCTCTATGCTCATAATAACAAAGAGTATTAAAAGAAATACTGTCTATTATTACGAAGAATAAGGTTGGATAGGAGCGGCCATCCGTAGTTGGCCTTACGCTAATATTGGTTATCTCGATAGGAGTGGTATATAATTTTCATTTTTCATCTTATTTATTTACTCCCATCGACATACCCAATTATCAGTATAAAACAAACTACGATGGTTCATAATAGTTTAGGATATTAGATATAACAATAACACAGATAATATAAATAAGGAACACTGATAAAAACAAAAGTCTCGTATATATATATATATAATGATGTCAGTTACAACATAGTTGACACAATACATATGATACAACTACAACTGTCGACTCTGGAAGTTATATACACACGTACATTATCAACTAATATACATGAATACATATCAACCTATACAATTTGACACGACTTCTAAAAATGACGAAAACTACTCCAGAAGATATAAAAAGTCTTCATATCCCGAACAGCAACTCAAAGCAGGAAATCTACAACCTGAAATAACTCGGGTCTGACCCGAGTATTACATTCACAAGAAAATAATACACGGGTTAGTCTAATTCAAACTCAGTTATTAATGCTCAGTAGCAATAATAATCAATATCAAATAGATGACAGTCACAGAAATCTCGTATATCCAATTTCTCGATACGAGAATTGGATAACGGCAGATATAACACTGAACAGTGTTAAACGACAAATCAACAATCCAAATCAGAATACAACTTCAAAACATTGAAATTAACCAACGAAACAATTCAACAAATCGAAACATCAATTTAAAACTGTCAAATCTGATAGGGCTGCAGTACACGCACGCGTGTACTGCCTCGCCACTATCGCAGGAGATACACAAAAGCTCAGTGAAAGTCACAAATGATCACAAGGTCAAACCCCGAAATCGGGTTCAACTCAAGTGTGATAGCAACACAAATGACTAAATTGCAACTGCGTGCAAACAGCCTCAAAAACATAAATGTACCAATTGCAACATATATATATATAGTACTGTAAACTGGACAGTACTAGCATCATAATCAAAGACTATGCAAAATGCCAGTTCAACTCACTTGCCGAAGACAAGGTCATCGTCAAGTCAAAAAGGAGCATCATGTAAAACAACAAGTAAAGTACCCAAAGCATGTGTCAGTAACAACAAGGTCACAAAGGCAAGCCAATGCTACATGTACAAGTGAATGTAACAGTGGGTCAAGTGAAGGCGAGCAAATGATACAAATGCTCACGCAACTGGAATTGACCAGTGCAACCAAAACTGGCAATAGGGAAGTAAAGCAATACCATAGTTCGAATACAACAGTTCAACAAGACAAGGCACAAAGTGCACAAGAGATACAAGTGTAGACACAACAGTGCACATATACAAAGTAACTACAACAGTGGAGACGTGATAGCAGTAAGCACAGTGAACACAAATGGTCAAGCTACACATGAAGAATGTACACAGGGGCTATAGGGAAATACGGTGGCAATTGCAAATGACCAGGCCAGCTACTTCAAGTGTTGAACAAATGACCAAAGAATGACAACATACATGAATACAATGGAACAATGTAGAAACTACTCCAGACATGGATGGACAAGGTGATAATACAAATGCAAGCAATCAAGTCAGAACTTGTAACGACCCGACTTTCCAGACCCGGAAAATCGAACCATTTTAGTTAAGAAGAAGAGGTAGAAGAAGAAAAATAGAAAACAACATCAGAATCTAACCATCGCAGCGGAATAAAATATAATATATATTAACAGATCTTTACACAAATCAAAACTATATCAGTTTTATATAATATAGCATCAGAGTATACACCAGAGAACACATAACATACAACTGGACAATAACCATATCATGTCCTCAAAACAATAGAGTACAACAATCAACACAGCGGAATATATATATATATATATAAACAAGTACGGGAGATACGTCTCGCCATCCAGCTCATCTCCTGAGCTCCATAGCATCATATCCTGTAACCTATAATACTCGGTCTGACCCGAGCATTATATAAAACAATACCCGAGTCAGTCTGGAATACCAGCGTGAGAAAATCACACTCAATTGATTATTAAAGTTTCAAAAATCCTTTTGAAAATAAAAGCATCTCGTAAGACCACGCCACAAATAAACATGTCGGGTTTTTACCTTACGATAGCTAAAACACTTTTTATAAAAATCCTCTGATATTATAATAGTGTCTATTCACAAATACTTATTAAAATAGCTGAAATTGTTACATGATTAAATTCCAGCATACTAGGTATACAAACAAATACCGTACAAGGCACGTAGGGAGAATGGATTTCCAACGAATGACTAGGCACTGGGGTACCACCTGTCACAGTACGTGGCCTAGATCACAGTACCGAGGAGTAAGCCCGCTCTCCTGCAACACAAGACCGGAATCATCCCTTACTGGATAATTCCAAATAAGATCACCCCACGGTTGGGATCAGCAACCGCAACACAAAGCCGAAATAAAGGGACATCTAGACAGGGATGACCTTACTCTCAAGTGGGGGCTACCCACGAAGCCTTGCTGCATAACCCCTGATTTTCAGTCATTCCCGGTTGATGAGGTTCGAGGCTAAACGATACCTTTATAGCACATATCCCTTAGAATGCCCATCGTCCACCTGACGATGTCACGAAAGCATCCGTCCATACAAGTCCGTCCCGGGTCCGAACGGAACCGAAGGCACTATTCCTACTACATCCATTTTTGAAATATCCTCAGGATTAGTAGCGACTAGCCCTTGCACTTCACTGCTCCATCTTCGTCTCCGAAATCGTTACACGAAACGTACAAACCGGATCGAAGTGGTATTCGAGTCTCTAGACCTAGAATCCCGGTATACGGAAACTCGATCCCGGTCTGTTCGAAACGATCGGCGCATTTGGCCAATATTGATAGTCGGTTATTTAACTATCAATTAACATCCACAAGCAACCATCACACAATAAATAATTTCCCACATTATTTATTTGCTCAAATATCTTTCCAAGATATATTTCCAAATTTTCAAAGCTCATTTGAAAACAATTTCAAAACAATTCCCGCTTACGGAATACATTTCCCAAATAATTATTTCCACTGAATCACCAAGTACAAAATACTTTTAATTTTAAAATAATTTAAAAACACTTTATTTTACATATATTTTATAACATTGAAATTAAACTACTTTAATACTTTATTAAAAATATATACTTTAAAATAAACCACTTTATAAATATAAACTAAATTTCTCCCTTTAAAACATAATAGCAAATCACTTTTATATAATTAATATAATAATATATTTTTGAAAATACTTACTTATGAAATTAACCTTTAGAAATAATCAATTTCCTAAAACATGCATTTTTAAACAAATTAGAACTTTTAACTTATATTAAAATTTGCTTTGAAAACATACTTGGCTATCCAGAGAAATACACTTCTCATTTCCATCTTTTAAAAATAAATCAACATTTATTTTTAAACCAATTCATATTCTTTTATAAATTCCCACCTTGAATTTATATTTTAAATATCCACTGATTATTCCATTTCACTTTATAAACCCAGTTTATCTCTCCAAAATCTCGTTTCTCTTTAAATTTCAAATCCCAAAGTATTTAAATCAATTTATAATTGATTCTCCAATTTAATTTACTTTGAAATAAATTTCCTTACTTAATCCATTTATTTCCAAATTCATTAACTTCCAGATTTTATTTCTCATTATGATTTAAAATCTTTAAACTGAAACACAAGTTTTAGATTTCCCAAATTGCTTCTTTCTTTTTAATTACATTTAAACATTGAATTAAAATAAATTATTTATTCCTTTAAATAATATCACATAAGTTTTTAAATTCAATATTTCTCGGTTTATTCAAAATTCCTCTTTTCCATATTTATTAGAATTTTGGAAATCACTTTTATTCTTAATCAGATTCATTCTCAAATTTATTCCAAACTCTTTATAATTATTTTACTTAAAAATTTACTCTTTTATTTCTTTTCAAAAATTCCATTCTAGAGATTTTGATAATTCAGCACATCCAAATCGATCCAACCAAACCATAACATCCAATTATCCATATAATGCATCACAGGATATCAAAAATCATATCACAGAATATTTAACAAAATTAAATATTTGAGGAATCCAGTTGGATCCCTCCAACCTGTTTCCCTGCATCCACAGATGTTAGCACAATACCAATTTCACTTCAAAGTGAAATATCACGGTATATGGGTTTTACAAAATATCATCCGCTATTATGCGGCGCATAGGGTCTCATCCGCTATATAATGCGGGTATATCAATAACTCCAATATATATGCTACTATATATACTATCACATTCAATCAATCCAAACAATCATTCAATAAATATTTAAATTTAACCAATTAAATTTAAATTATAATTTAACTGAGTGAGATTAACTCACCTTTGCTTTTATTTGCGATCCATTCCAATATTGCCTTGGTTTCTTGATTTTTAACCTTGAATAATCATTATATAACTTATCAATATTCGAAATAGTTAAACAGTTAATTACCCTAAACAATCAATTACTTCTTATTACTTACAAATAGATTTTAACCCATTTCATTAAGATAAATAATTCCTAGTAACTAAAATAAATTAAATTAGTTAATTTTATACTTTAATCACTGAATCCACTAATTTAAAATAAACTAGTACATTGAAAACGTGCACTTGATCTCCATTATTTTCTTCTTCAAATCGAATCTGCATAATTACTTTTATAAAAATAAATGTAAGTTTCGAAATAAGAAAAAACCAAACTTTATAAATTCTTCAAACCCTTTTAAAACCATATAATTTTTCCTCTGTAAATAAATTTAAAACAATATTTATATTTATTAAATTTAAAACATGATTTACTATTACCTTACTGACAACAGAACTGCTGCTCGAACCAAGTCTCGACCACGCGACTTCAAGCAGAAGCCCATGCTGATCGATGCCGCCCCCCACGAACCCAAGCTCCCACCTCGCGATTCCCTGAGCTTCGCACGCCCTAACTCTCATCTCGACTCCAGTAGCTGCGACCCCAAGCTCAGGCCTTCGAGATTCCCAACTCCTTCGATTTCGCGACTCCGATTCTCCCTTGAACTCGCGAAGTACGCCATGCTCGACGGCAAAAACCCACCGTGGATCTCGATTCGACGTGGGAAAGTCGCGTGCCTATCTGCTCCGAGTTCGACTCGCCCTATTTCCCCTCGTGAATTCGAGCCTCGCGACCAGTAACGATCTTGATTTAAAGCAGAAGGAAGGAATGAAGACTGTCGCCATTTATTTTTAGTTCGAGAACGAAGAGAGGGAGTGGAAGTCGCGATTTCAAAAAGAACGGAAGTGGAATACTGGAGATTTGGATTTCAAGGCTCGACCATTTTTTTTTGTTTTGTTGAAGTTAATTTGTTCTGAGAGAAATGGAAGGAGACGCGATACTTCGAAGTATTAAAATTTGTCTCAGATATTTTTGTTCGATAGCTTCTTAGAGAAGAGAAAGGGTATGAAGGAAACAAGTTGGGTGCGGGATGTACGTATTGTCGGTTTAAAAGAGAGTGAATATAATTTATTTAAATTCAATTGGTCTCATTATAGATTTCTATGCGGTTATATCGTACGGTCACACAACAACTCCAATCACTATGAAATTTGAAATCCGATAATAATACAATATTACGGATTCAATGGAACTGGTTTCGTCGAATTCCGAGACTGTGTCTCGAAAGGCTATTTTTAAATATCGATTCAAACGATATAATTTCAAAACTGAACAAAACAGTTTGAAATTACATTTTGAAGCTTCTATTATCTTCAGTATTATCATTACGAATTTTACGAGCTTTCAAAATATTTTTAATTAGCTTAGAATGCCAGATTTACTATTTTATCCAACTTCAAATAAATTTAATTTAATTATTAAATTACTCAATAAACAGCGATATTTGAAATTTAAGTTTATAATTAACCTCTGAATATTTAAAATTAATTAAATATTCCAATTTCAAATATACAAAAATTCCGGGTCGTCACATTCCTCCCCCCTTAAAAGAATTTCGTCCCCGAAATTACTAGTTAGGAAGAATGATTCAATACCCGTTAACTATTTTCCAAATTCAAACAGTTTTAACAATACCCAAACAATCTTTTATTAATGATACACTAATCATCTTTTAACTTCCCAAACTTATTCATAAGTTCAACCCATACCACCTACTTATCCATTCAAATTTAAATTTGAATTCAAATTTTGAATTATCAAAATTTTCCAAAATTTTTCTAACTCCCTAAATTTCCAAAAAATTTCGCCAGCGTCTCCTTTGCGCGGCTAGCTCGGTACTACTACAAAATGGCTCTACGGCCTCCCAATCTCAAAAAGAAAACAAAAAGCCAAGTGGCTGGATCAAAAACCCAATCAAATTTCATATAGAAATTCAAATACATACCTTTTGTCGGGCCATTAAATTTTATCTTCTAAAATCAAAAATCCCAATTATCCATTGCTTTTATACACCTGTATATCCTACTAAGCAATAATATTCAATCACAATTCCAAAGTCATTTTATACTTTCCTTTACAATTTTCCAATATTGTTTTACTTAAGCCCGTACGATGCACATATATCATCCGTACGCAATATCACATTCGATCGCTCACTCGATCACACAATTTCACTTCCGAACTAGTATCGTCCACCCGACTTCCTAGTGCGGACTCAGATCTGGTTTCTCGATCAGAAACCGTCATTCTCCTTACATAGTCACAAACTATGATAGAGAATTTCCAGAATCAATCAACAATCCATATCCAGGTTCGCCGTTGAAAATCGAGTGAAAAATTCCAACTCGGATCGACATATCTATCTCGAAATTCTGTGTTCGACATCTGGACCAAATAGCTATGCGAATAAAATAATATACGTACATCTTACGTAATTAGCCCAATTGAATTATCCATTTTATCAATTTCCTTTTTATTCACATTCATTTTGATTGTTATCCACTTATTCACAACTATCCCATTTCACAACTTCCAATTTAACCCTTCATGCAATTATCCACTTAGAATAATTTCCTCGATACCCACTTCACTTAAAGAATTTCATTTTTCCAATCCTTAAGTTTAATATAAATATTTATACACTTCTTACATAAATTTTCACTTTACTATCAAAGTTTATTTTCATTACTATTCATTCTGCCCACGCAACTTCATTTGAATTCAAATTGGCTTCCATTTGACTATTGAATTAGTTCCACTTACTAATTAATTTAAATCTCAATTAAAAGTTTATTTGCAAGCTTACTTTCCTTAGTTCTTTCGATTTCACTTACTTTACATTCATATTTAAACTAGATTCAATTATTCGGTTCCCATTTCCATTTGCTTAGCAAATTTAGATTATTTATCGTTAATGAAAATTTTCAAAAATTTCAAAAATTTTCTAACTTCCAAAATTTACGGAAAATTTTGGCAGAGTCTCCCTTGTACGGAGGGACTTCTGCGATATCGCAGGATGCACAAATATATATATACATCGGCCTCAGGCCGGAAATCACAATATATATCAATATATGCAGTTCATATCTCCTATTTTGAATTTTTGCGTAAGCGTACCTTATTTTAGCATTTTTAAAGCAAAGCGGTTATTTATTTTAGCATGTTGGGCCATCAGATTCAGCCAACTGACTTCCCTGAACCTGTACTAACTCAATTACAACATGTAAGTGCCAAATATACAAAGTTTATTTACATTTCACTAAAATTTAAATTGCTAAAACATGGATTCTACAAACAATGCATGTTATATACTTCCATAAGCACATATGAAAAATTTCGACCCTTATTCCCAATTTTTTTTCCAAACAATACTCAACCCATTCCATTTAATTTATTCACATCCATTTATTTAGCTCGAAAACAATCCAGGCTATTTCATTCAATAATTAATTCTCAATTGATTTCAACAACCTCGATTTGAGTACAGTCTTCATCCAACATTTACTTAAGTTAACAACTTAAGTTCATTTTCATTGCAGTTTGCACCAATTCATTCAATTTGTCCCTTTTTAATTCTAAATTCAATATTCCGTTCATTGAATAATATCCAAGGCCATTTTCATTCATACCCACTTGAATTTTCGTTTGCAATACAAGCCATCACTCTTTTAATTCAAATTTTCATTTTTGTTTAACACATTTCCACTTATATTTAATGTGTTGATACTCCAAGTCGAATGTTAATTAATAACTCAAATTCTGATTCTACTATTCATTTTTAATTCACTACCCAATTTTATTAATTCACAATTCAATTTCTATTTAACCAATTTAAATTCCATAACCCAAACTCATTTGGATAATATTTCAAGGTCATATTCCATTTATTTATACTTGAGTTCATTCACACTTAAGTTAATTTTGTTCCAATTTATTTCACTTAACAGCATCCAAAATATATGTGTCGAGCTTTATTTATATCATCCACATTCGATTTGTTAGTATTTTATCTTGGATTGCAATTAATAATTTCTACTTAATCTAAGTTCATTTCCCATTTCATATCCAAATTACAAAATCAACTTTCTTTCAGCCAATTAAGGTTCTATTTCCATAATCCATTCCTCCATTAAGTAATTTATTCCAATTTATACCTAATATTTGGTTTATTTCATCACTTCAATCCATTAAAAGCAATCTCATTCACATTTTACTCTTTATTCCGGATTATACAATAAATTTAGTCAAGTATATTTATTTCTTTTTATTTGTTTTTCTATAAACAATTAAAATAAGATTCCAGAGTTTTTAACAATTTCCCAAAATTTAAAAATCACTTTTGAAATCAATCACATCCAAACTCCTTTTGTATATTCAGCTATCTCTTTGAATTTCAAAACCAAATCCAGTTTTGCAAACAATCCCAATTTAACACGGTTTGGTAGCAATTTCTCTTTGGAAACTCGAAAATGAACATCGATGATGCTACAGTCATCACCAAAATTATTTCCCAGCGACCGGAAGAGAATTAAATGCTTTTATCTCTTTAAACCATTTCAAATATTTTTAAATTTCAAATCTTTCCAGATTCCAAACTCAACTCA
The DNA here is from genome assembly GCA_030737815.1 of Allium fistulosum. Taxonomy (NCBI): domain Eukaryota; kingdom Viridiplantae; phylum Streptophyta; class Magnoliopsida; order Asparagales; family Amaryllidaceae; genus Allium; species Allium fistulosum. Next base: position 973,326,592 of record CM060904.1, read on the forward strand.
AAATATTCCTGAAATAATACCACTTATTATTTCCTCAAACCCTTTGAAAACTATTTCCAAATCTCAAGGAATTTCAAACCTTTCCCAAAATTCCAAACTTAAAATCCATTCCGATTTATTTTCCACATTTCTCTGGAATTCTATTTTAAAGTACAAATCTCATTTGTATATGAAGTTTATTTCAATTTTATAAATTACATTTGTAATCTATATCTCAAATTTTAATTTATTATAAAATTTTATTCTTTGCTTTGGTTATAAATTTCAATTTCTAGTTAAGTTTCCATATATTAATGATAATAATTCCATATTATCACTTCTAACAACCAAACAACCATATATATTAACTAGAATAGTTTACAAAACGTTTCTTTTTATACAAAAATAATTTGGGTAAAATTATTTCATTTACCCTACTTTAAAACAATACTGTGTCGAATTGTTCTATACAAGTGTTTAGAGATCCCTATCAATGTTGTGGCGTCCCACACATCGACCAGAATCCATAAACTACTCAATAAACCAATCAACACAATATAAAACAATTTTATATTCACTAACAAATACGCGCTCATATCTATTAATACTCTCAAAATTCCCACGAGAGCCAAGGTTGTCGCCAGCCTAAGCTCTGGTACCAACTGTAACGACCCGACTTTCCAGACCCGGAAAATCGAACCATTTTAGTTAAGAAGAAGAGGTAGAAGAAGAAAAATAGAAAACAACATCAGAATCTAACCATCGCAGCGGAATAAAATATAATATATATTAACAGATCTTTACACAAATCAAAACTATATCAGTTTTATATAATATAGCATCAGAGTATACACCAGAGAACACATAACATACAACTGGACAATAACCATATAATGTCCTCAAAACAACAGAGTACAACAATCAACACAGCGGAATATATATATATATAAACAAGTACGGGAGATACGTCTCGCCATCCAGCTCATCTCCTGAGCTCCACAGCATCATATCCTGTAACCTATAATACTCGGTCTGACCCGAGCATTATATAAAACAATACCCGAGTCAGTCTGGAATACCAGCGTGAGAAAATCACACTCAATTGATTATTAAAGTTTCAAAAATCCTTTTGAAAATAAAAGCATCTCGTAAGACCACGCCACAAATAAACATGTCGGGTTTTTACCTTACGATAGCTAAAACACTTTTTATAAAAATCCTCTGATATTATAATAGTGTCTATTTACAAATACTTATTAAAATAGCTGAAATTGTTACATGATTAAATTCCAGCATACTAGGTATACAAACAAATACCGTACAAGGCACTTAGGGAGAATGGATTTCCAACGAATGACTAGGCACTGGGGTACCACCTGTCACAGTACGTGGCCTAGATCACAGTACCGAGGAGTACGCCCGCTCCCCTGCAACACAAGACCGGAATCATCCCTTACTGGATAATTCCAAATAAGATCACCCCACGGTTGGGATCAGCAACCGCAACACTAAGCCTTAATAAAGGGACATCTAGACAGGGATGACCTTACTCTCAAGTGGGGGCTACCCACGAAGCCTTGCTGCATAACCCCTGATTTTCAGTCATTCCCGGTTGATGAGGTTCGAGGCTAAACGATACCTTTATAGCACATATCCCTTAGAATGCCCATCGTCCACCTGACGATGTCACGAAAGCATCCGTCCATACAAGTCCGTCCCGGGTCCGAACGGAACCGAAGGCACTATTCCTACTACATCCATTTTGGAAATATCCTCAGGATTAGTAGCGACTAGCCCTTGCACTTCACTGCTCCATCTTCGACTCCGAAATCGTTACACGAAATGTACAAACCGGATCGAAGTGGTATTCGAGTCTCCAGACCTAGAATCCCGGTATACGGAAACTCGATCCCGGTCTCTTCGAAACAATCGGCGCATTTGGCCAATATTGATAGTCGGTTATTTAACTATCAATTAACATCCACAAGCAACCATCACACAATAAATAATTTCCCACATTATTTATTTGCTCAAATATCTTTCCAAGATATATTTCCAAATTTTCAAAGCTCATTTGAAAACAATTTCAAAACAATTCCCGCTTACGGAACACATTTCCCAAATAATTATTTCCACTGAATCACCAAGTACAAAATACTTTTAATTTTAAAATAATTTAAAAACACTTTATTTTAAATATATTTTATAAATTGAAATTAAACTACTTTAATACTTTATTAAAAATATATACTTTAAAATAAACCACTTTATAAATATAAACTAAATTTCTCCCTTTAAAACATAATAGCAAATCACTTTTATATAATTACTATAATAATATATTTTTGAAAATACTTACTTAGGAAATTAACCTTTAGAAATAATCAATTTCCTAAAACATGCATTTTTAAACAAATTAGAACTTTTAACTTATATTAAAATTTGCTTTGAAAACGTACTTGGCTATCTAGAGAAATACACTTCTCATTTCCATCTTTTAAAAATAAATCAACATTTATTTTTAAACCAATTCATATTCTTTTATAAATTCCCACCTTGAATTTATATTTCAAATATCCACTGATTATTCCATTTCACTTTATAAACCCAGTTTATCTCTCCAAAATCTCGTTTCTCTTTCAATTTCAAATCCCAAAGTATTTAAATCAATTTATAATTGATTCTCCAATTTAATTTACTTTGAAATAAATTTCCTTACTTAATCCATTTATTTCCAAATTCATTAACTTCCAGATTTTATTTCTCATTATGATTTAAAATCTTTAAACTGAAACACAAGTTTCAGATTTCCCAAATTCCTTCTTTCTTTTTAATTACATTTAAACATTGAATTAAAATAAATTATTTATTCCTTTAAATAATATCACATAAGTTTTTAAATTCAATATTTCTCGGTTTATTCAAAATTCCTCTTTTCCATATTTATTAGAATTTTGGAAATCACTTTTATTCTTAATCAGATTCATTCTCAAATTTATTCCAAACTCTTTATAATTATTTTACTTAAAAATTTACTCTTTTATTTCTTTTCAAAAATTCCATTCTAGAGATTTTGATAATTCAGCACATCCAAATCGATCCAACCAAACCATAACATCCAATTATCCATATAATGCATCACAGGATATCAAAAATCATATCACAGAATATTTAACAAAATTAAATATTTGAGGAATCCAGTTGGATCCCTCCAACCTGTTTCCCTGCATCCACAGATGTTAGCACAATACCAATTTCACTTCAAAGTGAAATATCACGGTATATGGGTTTTACAAAATATCATCCGCTATTATGCGGCGCATAGGGTCTCATCCGCTATATAATGCGGGTATATCAATAACTCCAATATATATGCTACTATATATACTATCACATTCAATCAATCCAAACAATCATTCAATAAATATTTAAATTTAACCAATTAAATTTAAATTATAATTTAACTGAGTGAGATTAACTCACCTTTGCTTTTATTTGCGATCCATTCCAATATTGCCTTGGTTTCTTGATTTTTAACCTTGAATAATCATTATATAACTTATCAATATTCGAAATAGTTAAACAGTTAATTACCCTAAACAATCAATTACTTCTTATTACTTACAAATAGATTTTAACCCATTTCCTTAAGATAAATAATTCCTAGTAACTAAAATAAATTAAATTAGTTAATTTTATACTTTAATCACTGAATCCACTAATTTAAAATAAACTAGTACATTGAAAACGTGCACTTGATCTCCATTATTTTCTTCTTCAAATCGAATCTGCATAATTACTTTTATAAATATAAATGTAAGTTTCGAAATAAGAAAAAACCAAACTTTATATATTCTTCAAACCCTTTTAAAACCATATAATTTTTCCTCTGTAAATAAATTTAAAACAATATTTATATTTATTAAATTTAAAACATGATTTACTATTACCTTACTGACAACAGAACTGCTGCTCTAACCAAGTCTCGACCACGCGACTTCAAGCAGAAGCCCACGCTGATCGATGCCGCCCCCCACGAACCCAAGCTCCCACCTCGCGATCCCCTGAGCTTCGCACGCCCTAACTCTCATCTCGACTCCAGTAGCCGCGACCCCAAGCTCAGGCCTTCGAGATTCCCAACTCCTTCGATTTCGCGACTCCGATTCTCCCTTGAACTCACGAAGTACGCCATGCTCGACGGCAAAAACCCACCGTGGATCTCGATTCGACGTGGGAAAGTCGCGTGCTTATCTGCTCCGAGTTCGACTCGCCCTATTTCCCCTCGCGAATTCGAGCCTCGCGACTAGTAACGATCTCGATTTAAAGCAGAAGGAAGGAATGAAGACTGTCGCCATTTATTTTTAGTTCGAGAACGAAGAGAGGGAGTGGAAGTCGCGATTTCAAAAAGAACGGAAGTGGAATACTGGAGATTTGGATTTCAAGGCTCGACCATTTTTTTTTGTTTTGTTGAAGTTAATTTGTTCTGAGAGAAATGGAAGGAGACGCGATACTTCGAAGTATTAAAATTTGTCTCAGATATTTTTGTTCGATAGGTTCTTAGAGAAGAGAAAGGGTATGAAGGAAACAAGTTGGGTGCGAGATGTACGTATTGTCGGTTTAAAAGAGAGTGAATATAATTTATTTAAATTCAATTGGTCTCAGTATGGATTTCTATGCGGTTATATCGTACGGTCACACAACAACTCCAATCACTATGAAATTTGAAATCCGATAATAATACAATATTACGGATTCAATGGAACTGGTTTCGTCGAATTCCGAGACTGTGTCTCGAAAGGCTATTTTTAAATATCGATTCAAACGATATAATTTCAAAACTGAACAAAACAGTTTGAAATTACATTTTGAAGCTTCTATTATCTTCAGTATTATCATTACGAATTTTACGAGCTTTCAAAATATTTTTAATTAGCTTAGAATGCCAGATTTACTATTTTATCCAACTTCAAATAAATTTAATTTAATTATTAAATTACTCAATAAACAACGATATTTGAAATTTAAGTTTATAATTAACCTCTGAATATTTAAAATTAATTAAATATTCCAATTTCAAATATACAAAAATTCCGGGTCGTCACAGAACTCAAGTCGAAGTCATGAGCAATTGAACAAGTCAGAACCAACAGTAGCAAGTTCAACGAACACAATGGCCGGAGTATATTTACAGCATAGTGGCATGATCGAACAAAGTCAAAAGTGCTACTGGAAGAAAATATATCAGAGGAACCATGGCACAAACCGGATTTGATCAGAAACCAGACAAAACAATGGAGCAACATTATACATAAAATAAAATGGTCAGACAATCTAAAGCCCAAGGCAAAACAATTCGATACAACATGATCAACCCCAAGTTCTCAACCAAAGACAGTAATGGCCGAAGCCAGCAGAAAATCATCAATTGCAAAGAAAACAAATTGAATTCTCATCAAATACACACTTTCCCGAAATCATGCCTGCAATGAAGCCAAAAAATTTGACGAAAGCCAAAATCATCGCATAACAACATCACAACCCAAAGTCCAAAAATAATGGAAACCAAACAGTTCAAGTTCGACCATCAAGATCAAAATCACCTCATATCAGCATTGCAAATTGAAGTCAAATGGACAATTTCACAAATTTAGTCTGTATATTTTCTTTTAACCAAAGTCAGTGTCGAAGACAACCATACAACCGAAATCCCCCAAAAATCCAAGCAGCCAAGTAAATTCCCAAAAGCATTTAGCAGCTGTTTCGAAATAATCCAGAAAAACAACATCGGAGAGTATGGCCAAAGTAAATCAACATCATCTAAATCAAGTTAAAGCCATAATGACCAAGTCACATATCAAAACCGTGAGTATCCACAAATTAAATTATTCGAAATTTATCAAGTCAAAGACACTCACAAAGCCGTGGAAATCAAGCTACAAAAACATACGCATATGAATAAGTCATGCCATAATCCCTAATCACATCGATACAATCAAGTCGAAGTCGAAGACCACGGAAACAAATTAAGCAACAGATGCAAACGAGTAGAAGTAGATGTGAGTAATAGAAATTACTCACCTTAGATCCGAAGTCAAATTCCATCAAATTAGGAGCAGCCAAAGAAGCAACCAAGAAGAAATCGATCGAAGTTACTCGCGATTATTCACGCGATCCCTTTCTCGATCGAGCAGATCGGCAGCACGTCATCACGAAGTGGAACGAAGACGAAGAAAATGCCGCCATTTATTTTCTCTCGTTTGATTTAGGGCTTGAGAACGAAAAATGAAAAGAAATAGGAACGGGTCGAATTTCTTTAAGAATGGGACGGCATCGAGATAAAAGGGGACGGGTACATTTGCTTTGAAAAATTTTCACGGCTTCAAACATTTGAAAACGTGGGCCGAGAATTTATTTTAAAGCCCGTCAACATTTAACAGATTTTTCAAAAGAGTTTCAACTGGTTAAACAAAATTCCAAACAACGATTTGCTAGGAAAAGCAATCGTCTAGTGACGATAACAAACTTTTACAAAAAAAAAAGATTCCGAATCGACTCAAAACTGCACAAGCAATTAACCAACTGATTAAAATCCCAATCATAATTAACAACCAATACAATCGTCATTAGACGACAATTAATTGTTGTAAAACTCCGGGTTGTTACAGACTCCCCTCCTTATAGAAATTGCGTACCCGCAATTTTCATAATGAAAGCCGTCTATAACGATTATTCTTCTAACATAAACTGGTTAAGTTAGAAAAATAAAGATTGAGAACACAAACACCAAAGAAATCTTTTAATTTCATAAGGGAAATTCACAAATTTTCAACAAAGTCTGATTATCAAATAGATAATCAGGAAATAGCAGAACTGAATAAATACAATTATCAGCAATATACAATTACCGATTAGACACATTTAGAAATAAAGAGAATTATAAAACAGCAATATCTAATTATCGATACGATAATTAGAAAATAGCAAAGTCCAATTATCAACAAAGATAATTAGAAAACACAATCACAGATTGCAAAACTGCAAATATCTAGTTATACAATAAACAACTAGAAAACACGAATTTCATAATCAGCAAACTCCAACTATCAACAGTGATAGATAGAAAATGGCAATTCAATAAAATCAACATAACCTGAACTCAATTAGAGCCTAGAAAATCTCTTATCCATAAAATCAGCAAACATCCAATTATCCAAACGATACTCAGAAAACAAATCAACAAATGTCAAATTATCAAAAACGAAAATCACCAAACATCAAATATCTAATTATCTCAAACGATAATCAGAAAACAAATCAGCACATATCTAATTACCACAAAGGTAATTAAAATTTCAAATCAACAACTATTTAATTACTTCAAACGGTAATCAAATTTCAAATCAATAAATATTCAATTATCCAAAACGATAATCAAATTTCAAATTCAACAAATATTCGATTATCAAAAACGATAATCAAATTTCTCAAATCAACAAATATTCGATTATCAAAGATGATAATCAAATTTCTCAAATCAACAAATATTCGATTATCAAAAACAATAATCAAATTTCAAATTCAACAAATATTGGATTATCCAAAACGATAATCAAATTTCAAATTCAACAAATATTCGATTATCAAAAACGATAATCAAATTTCAAATTCAACAAATATTCGATTATCAAAAATGATAATCAAATTTCTCAAATCAACAAATATTCGATTATCAAAGATGATAATCAAATTTCTCAAATCAACAAATATTCGATTATCAAAAACGATAATCAAATTTCAAATTCAACAAATATTTGATTATCCAAAACGATAATCAAATTTCAAATTCAACAAATATTCAATTATTAAAAACGATAATCAAATTTCTCAAATCAACAAATATTCGATTATCAAAGATGATAATCAAATTTCTCAAATCAACAAATATTCGATTATCAAAAACGATAATCAAATTTCAAATTCAAAAAATATTTGATTATCCAAAACAATAATCACATTTCAAATTCAACAAATATTCGATTATCCAAAACGATAATCAAATTTCAAATTCAACAAATATCTAATTATCACAAGCGATAATTAGAAGCAACAAATATCCGATTATCAAAAACGATAATCAGAATCAACAAATATCTAATTATCTTAAGCGATAATCAGAAGCAACAAATATTTAATTATCGATACGATAATTAAATCTCATAACATCATATATCTAATTACCTGCAGATAATTAGAAACAACAAATATCTAGAAATCAATTAAGAAGACTAGAAAATCAACATAAAAGCTTGGATCGATCCCATCAGATGGCGAGTTTTTAATTCGCCGCACGTGCATCAACAAATGGCCGAAGCCTACCAAGTACTCAACATAATTTTGGCGCCCAACAAATGACCCGAAGGTCCGCAGAGTGACCCGAAGGTCTAGTACTGGTATTTGACCCGAAGGTCCTCATAGTGGCTCGAAAGCACACGAAAGCATCAAAATATTTCAATTAACGAGTCCGGAATTAACCAAAATAGCAAATGCACATGTCCCATAACCACGAGTTTTACTAAATCGTTTAATTCTCTTCATCGTTTCCTTGAAAGTGCAAATTCATCAAAATCATCAAAACAACATATATTTCAATTAACGAGTCTGGAATTAACCGAAATAGTAAAAGTGTGGTTCCATACTCCGCACTTTTGCTAAATCGTTTAAATCTTTTCATCGTTTCCTTAAAAGTGCAAAATTGTGTATTTTGTAAAAATACACTTTACATTCTCAAACGGACAAGTCCGGAATTAAGCGAATCAGTAAAAGAAAGGGGTCATAGTCCTCGATTTTGCTGAAACGTTTAAATCGCTTCCTCATTCTTTTGAAAGCGCAAACTGTAAAAATTCCTAAAAACAATTTTATTTATTTTGTAAAAATAACAATTCACATTCTCAACTGGACAAGTCCGGAGTTAAGCGAAACAGTAAAAGAAAGGGGTCATAATCCTCGATTTTGCTGAATCGTTTAAGTCGCTTTCTCATTCTTTTGAAAACGCAAATTGTTAAACATTTATAAAAAAATTTCCATTTTTAAAACGGTTTTCCAATCACGTGATTAAAGCAGCAAATCAGTAACAATTTCGATAAAGAAATTGTACTTTTCAAAATACCGAAAAATCGTATCTCAAACTCAACATTGCGGAATAACCGCTTGAAAATCCACTTTTAAAATTTGACGGTTATTGAAGCCAAAGCGACAGTAATTTTAAAACGTCAAAATCACATCAAAACAATTTACATCAAAATGTAATATCAGCGAATTTTCATTCCTCAAAATGCCACAAAACACCGTGCCCTAAAAATTTAGCATTGGTGTAAAAATTCCGTTATAAAAACAACGGCAACAAAATACGTTTCATAACCAAGCATCGGTTCAACGTAAAATAAATGCAGTAACGTGCAATTCATATTTGCACGCACACTACAATATAAACAAAGAAATTACTCGAATGTATCTTCAATGAAGATAATTCAAAACAGCAAAATCTAATCAATAGATGATTAGTACAAAAGAAAGCCAGCGGAAATTTCAACAAAAATCATATCACTGTAATTTCTTCGAATCCTCAATTCGGATTCGAAATTCTCAAAGGAACAAAATAATTACAGCTATGTAAACAACAATTGAAATTCATTTCAATTTCATATTTCAATTTTTTTTTTAAATCAAATAGATTATCAGTTGTACTCAGCGAAGACAGTTTCACTGCTTTCGCTGCGCACTCTGATAAAAAAACACGAATCAATCAAATCATCAGAACACAATTTAATCAATTCAACAAAACACAGTTTCACTTTTATTTTTAAATAAAGATATTTAAAAATTTACATCTAAATTCAAAACGTTAGTTTTGACTCAAAGCACAATAAAACATCGATCAATAGTTGTAACATATGTTCCATCTAAGTTATGTTTTATATTATGTCCATAAACCCCAAGCTCTGATACCAACTGTAACGCCCCACCTCTATGCTCATAATAACAAAGAGTATTAAAAGAAATACTGTCTATTATTACGAAGAATAAGGTTGGATAGGAGCGGCCATCCGTAGTTGGCCTTACGCTAATATTGGTTATCTCGATAGGAGTGGTATATACTTTTCATTTTTCATCTTATTTATTTACTCCCATCGACATACCCAATTATCAGTATAAAACAAACTACGATGGTTCATAATAGTTTAGGATATTAGATATAACAATAACACAGATAATATAAATAAGGAACACTGATAAAAACAAAAGTCTCGTATATATATATAATGATGTCAGTTACAACATAGTTGACACAATACATATGATACAACTACAACTGTCGACTCTGGAAGTTATATACACACGTACATTATCAACTAATATACATGAATACATATCAACCTATACAATTTGACACGACTTCTAAAAATGACGAAAACTACTCCAGAAGATATAAAAAGTCTTCATATCCCGAACAGCAACTCAAAGCAGGAAATCTACAACCTGAAATAACTCGGGTCTGACCCGAGTATTACATTCACAAGAAAATAATACACGGGTCAGTCTAATTCAAACTCAGTTATTAATGTACAGTAGCAATAATAAGCAATATCAAATAGATGACAGTCACAGAAATCTCGTATATCCAATTTCTCGATACGAGAAATGGATAACGGCAGATATAACATTGAACAGTGTTAAACGACAAATCAACAATCCAAATCAGAATACAACTTCAAAACATTGAAATTAACCAACGAAACAATTCAACAAATCGAAACATCAATTTAAAACTGTCAAATCTGATAGGGCTGCAGTATACGCACGCGTGTACTGCCTCGCCACTATCGCAGGAGATACACAAAAGCTCAGTGAAAGTCACAAATGATCACAAGGTCAAACCCCGAAATCGGGTTCAACTCAAGTGTGATAACAACACAAATGATTAAATTGCAACTGCGTGCAAACAGCCTCAAAAACATAAATGTACCAATTGCAACATATATATATATAGTACTGTAACTGGACAGTACTAGCATCATAATCAAAGACTAGGCAAAATGCCAGTTCAACTCACTTGCCGAAGACAAGGTCATCGTCAAGTCAAAAAGGAGCATCATGTAAAACAACAAGTAAAGTACCCAAAGCATGTGTCAGTAACAACAAGGTCACAAAGGCAAACCAATGCCACATGTACAAGTGAATGTAACAGTGGGTCAAGTGAAGGCGAGCCAATGATACAAATGATCACGCAACTGGAATTGACCAGTGCAACCAAAACTGGCAACAGGGAAGTAAAGCAATACCATAGTTCGAATACAACAGTTCAACAAGACAAGGCACAAAGTGCACAAGAGATACAAGTGCAGACACAACAGTGCACATATACAAAGCAACTACAACAGTGGAGACGTGATAGCAGTAAGCACAGTGAACACAAATGGTCAAGCTACACATGAAGAATGTACACAGGGGCTACAGGGAAATACGGTGGCAACTGCAAATGACCAGGCCAGCTACTTCAAGTGTTGAACAAATGACCAAAGAATGACAACATACATGAATACAATGGAACAATGTAGAAACTACTCCAGACAGGGATGGACAAGGTGATAATACAAATGCAAGCAATCAAGTCAGAACTCAAGTCGAAGTCATGAGCAATTGAACAAGTCAGAACCAACAGTAGCAAGTTCAACGAACACAATGGCCGGAGTATATTTACAGCATAGTGGCATGATCGAACAAACTCAAAAGTGCTACTGGAAGAAAATATATCAGAGGAACCATGGCACAAATCGGATTTGATCAGAAACCAGACAAAACAATGGAGCAACATTATACATGAAATAAAATGGTCAGACAATCTAAAGCCCAAGGCAAAACAATTCGATACAACATGATCAACCCCAAGTTCTCAACCAAAGACAGTAATGGCCGAAGCCAGCAGAAAATCATCAATTGCAAAGAAAACAAATTGAATTCTCATCAAATACACACTTTCCCGAAATCATGCCTGCAATGAAGCCAAAAAATTTGACGAAAGCCAAAATCATCGCATAACAACATCACAACCCAAAGTCCAAAAAGAATGGAAACCAAACAGTTCAAGTTCGACCATCAAGATCAAAATCACCTCATATCAGCATTGCAAATTGAAGTCAAATGGACAATTTCACAAATTTAGTCTGTATATTTTCTTTTAACCAAAGTCAGTGTCGAAGACAACCATACAACCGAAATCCCCCAAAAATCCAAGCAGCCAAGTAAATTCCCAAAAGCATTTAGCAGCTGTTTCGAAATAATCCAGAAAAACAACATCGGAGAGTATGGCCAAAGTAAATCAACATCATCTAAATCAAGTTAAAGCCATAATGACCAAGTCACATATCAAAACCGTGAGTATCCACAAATTAAATTATTCGAAATTTATCAAGTCAGAGACACTCACAAAGCCGTGGAAATCAAGCTACAAAAACATACGCATATGAATAAGTCATGCCATAATCCCTAATCACATCGATACAATCAAGTCGAAGTCGAAGACCACGGAAACAAATTAAGCAACAGATGCAAACGAGTAGAAGTAGATGTGAGTAATAGAAATTACTCACCTTAGATCCGAAGTCAAATTCCATCAAAATAGGAGCAGCCAAAGAAGCAACCAAGAAGAAATCGATCGAAGTTACTCGCGATTATTCACGCGATCCCTTTCTCGATCGAGCAGATCGGCAGCACGTCATCACGAAGTGGAATGAAGACGAAGAAAATGCCGCCATTTGTTTTCTCTTGTTTGATTTAGGGCTTGAGAACGAAAAATGAAAAGAAATGGGAACGGGTCGAATTTCTTTAAGAATGGGACAGCATCGAGATAAAAGGGGACGGGTACATTTTCTTTGCAAATTTTCACGGCTTCAAACATTTGAAAACATGGGCCGAGAATTTATTTTAATGCCCGTCAACATTTAACAGATTTTTCAAAAGAGTTTCAACTGGTTAAACAAAATTCCAAACAGTGATTTGCTAGGAAAAGCAATCGTCTAGTGACGATAACAAACTTTTACAAAAAAAAAAGATTCCGAATCGACTCAAAACTGCACTAGCAATTAACCAACTGATTAAAATCCCAATCATAATTAACAACCAATACAATCGTCATTAGACGACAATAATTGTTGTAAAACTCCGGGTTGTTACAAAATTTGTCATTCAAAACAATTTCTATTAAATTTACAATTCACTAAAACAATTACTTAAGTTCAACTTCATTGTATCAAAACTTACAAATTTGAATTAATTAGATTCATCAAATCAATTCTTTAAATTACAAGTCTTACATTGATTCAATAAATCCCATTTTATTTCTTGTTAGAGAAATTCAATTTCACTTATCAATTTACTTAGTTACAATATGAAAACTCAATTAATAAAGAAACTTAATTTCACTTATTCAAGAAGTTCAATTTCACTTAACAAAGAATTCAATTTTATTTAATTATTAAATAATTCAATTTTATTTAATTATTAAATAATTTCAAAAACTTAATTATTAAATAATTTCAAACTTAATAATTAAATAATTTCAAACTTAATTATTAAATAATTTCAAAACTTAATTCAATCATTTCTTAAATTAAACAACATTCTTTCATCAATTTCTTTATTAATATTTCATTTCAGATTATCAAATATTCACATTTAAATTTCATAAAAATTCAATTTCCAACTTCGTTTCAAAACCATATTATTTATTCAAATAAAATCTTCATTTTATTTTTAAATCAAATTATTGACCAATCGAGTTTTTATTTAATTCTCTATCCTAGGTCAAAGTTTTTATTTTGGGTATTTATCATTTCAACCCGATTCCATTTCAATTCAAAATTCAAAGCATAGCAAAGGGAACTTGCAGTGTGATAACTGGGATGGTGTCAAAGTAAATAAACAAGCAATAGCAACAGCCAATATCAATCCAATAATCAATTCAAATAATCCCGAAATAATCGTCTTAATTCGCATTGTTGTTTGTGCAAATTAATATAATTATTTCTAGAATCTACACTATCATTTCATGTAGATTAAAGATTATTACACTAATATTAATACGGTTTTTCATTTGATATCTATGATCAAATTTCATACTACATCAATTTTTCAACATACATTCAACAGTTCAAAGTGTTTTTACCAAATTTCTACGTGTCAATTAATTCAACATTTAAAGGGGTCATATTTAACTAAATCAAATTTAACATATAAATCCATTTTAAATTGTTAACTATCTTACATCAAATTCAATTGCATACTATTTATCACTTTAACATTTACAATTAACGTCTAATTAAACATCAACAGTCAATCAATTATCAGCCAAACTGTACTATCATCGCATAAATAATTAACAGATAATGGTGTTAGATGTCACAGGTGAACAGATACAGGTAATAACATATATAACAGTGAAATTAACTAACAACAGCATATTTCAATTGTCGTTTCAATTGAAATCAAATTTAATAAATAAAAGAATATTAATCGTGAGTGATTGCTCACCTTTCGAGGCTAGATGATGAACGAGAAGATGATATGGATACGCACACTGATACAGATATAGAATTTGAATTGCAAATCCAAGCAAACAAAATCGGCACGAATCCAACGAATAAAGCTGATGAACAGAAATGAACGGAATAAAATCATAACTGGATCAATGAAGATAATTGTCATAAGCGGACTCATATATATAACCAGACTGAATTTATATAACTAGCCCAGCTATGCAGACTTCTACCCATACTTCTATGCAAAATTTTATAACTTACATTATAATATATATATACACACGCTACTAAAACAGATCATATCAAAAATGTAAAATAAATGTACTAACATATATAATACACTAACAGTAATATATGTACGAAACGAATACATGTAAAAATTTAAATTTGTAACCAATATACATATTTATAAACAATGGTTACAGAATAATATACAGTATGTATAACTAGTATACTACAATATAAATATATTACAACATATACAAAAGTAAAACGTACAATGGCATGTGTAGGTCAGTACAGCCGAATATAACTTTAGATCTCATTATGCAAACTGATGTTTTAAACTCTTAAAAAAATGTTTACATAGACTATAATTTATGTACCAACATATTTTGAAACTTATATAACCAAATCGAACACTTTACAATATAATATAAATAAATTTCTTTTATAAACAGAATATCTCTAGCACATATAAAACCCATAAACTCACGCAACTAACAGCCTACATGAAACTTATATTGATTTGTAAACACATGCTACAGGAACTAATACCTGACTAGTATAAAAATGCAAAACAAAACACATGCATACCTTATATATACAAGTTGTTTATATAAATGAGAAGCAAGGTGCTAGAGAAAGAAGTTGCTGTCAAAGTGATGGCTGGAAAGAGCAATGGTGGTCGACAGAGGTTGCGGCTTCTCTGGGGTTGGTTAAGGAGGCGGTGGTCGTTGGAGCGGAGTGTTGAATGACTAGAGCGGGTTGCTGGGGCAAGCAGATGTAACTTTGGCGAATGGGTTTGGTTGCTAGGGAAGGCCATGGTGGTTAGGCCGATGGGTGACGTGGCGGGGATCGGCGCGGAGCACTGGGTGGTAGCAACGACTCGTGTTTGCTTCGAGGCGGAGGAAGGCCGTTGGGAAGAGTAGGGGTGGAGGCGGTTCAGAGCTCGGTCTCGGTAGACGTGGGTAGTCTTGCCGCAAGGCTTCGGCCAGTGTGGCGAATCCGGCTGTGGTAGCTCGACTGCTCGAGGTGGGTGCTGACATGAACATGCCAAGCGAATAGAGGAAGGATCGAATGAAAAAATGAGAGAGAGTGGGGAGAAACGGCCTTGGAGATGTTAGCCGAGGCCAGGAATCACGGCCTTGCTTGGAAGTGAGGGAGGTGATGGGGCACGTTGGTCGGTAGGTGGATGTATTCGGTTTGAAGAAAAGAAGAAAGAAAAAAAATGGGCCGAGCAAAATTTTAGTTGCTGTAGAAATTATATGCGAAGGAATAAGGGAAAGGAGAAAGCTTCAGGGTGAAGAAGCATGTTTTATAAATATGGGAACTTGTTCTCTTGTAGATTAGAGTAAATGTCTGGACAGAGAGAGGAAGGCTCCATACTAGCACGCAACATAATAAAACTTTGGTAACCCAACGCCAGCTACTATTCTGAAAATAATAAAGGCTACTGTCTGTTGAAAACAGAGAAAGGCACGGATGCAAATTTAGAAAATATTTATTTCAAATAGCTGATTTCTGCTGGATTGACACTGTGAAAATTTAATGGTTAACAGAAATTTGAAACCGCACCGATACTACAAATTGTTTCATCGATCCTACGGCGAACCGAACTTCAAAACACAGAGTATAATATATCATAGAGATCAGCACGATGAGACGATCAAAACGGTATACAGATATCAGTGGTATGATTGAATTATAAAAATTCGAATTTTTAACTGGCGGAAAATGCAAGAAAAACGTAGAAAAATAAGATCGACGTAGCTAAAGAAGTCCGAATTTTAAAAAACGAAAAACGGTGTATTGCTCAGAAGATGATTTAGAATTTTTCTATGTAAAAATATTTAGGTTCCGAAAACATTTTATTTTCATCGTTTTTAACTGATTAAATTGAAGTAAATTTACGCGCGAAATAAACTTTCATATTTTCGGACGAAAATTTACCAGTTGCTATGTTTAACTCGACGCATTCCAAATATTAAATTTTTATTTCAAAATTTTATCGTTTTAAAATTTCACAAAATTTTAACTAATAACGTTATTAAAAACCGGTTAAATTTACGGGTTGTTACATAATCCGTACGTTGCACATAATAATGTTATAAAAACATAACATTCATACTTTAGATATTGCTAAAAAAAATTTTTTGATGCAATGTATGATATATCGATTATAAATTTAACTTTTTATTATTGTTTGTATACATAATTTTTTGTTAAGCAATTTATATATTTTTACATTTGAAATTATTTTTACCATTCTATCGATATGAATGTCGTATACAAATTGAAAATTGAATTCTTTTAGAGACTATTAAAAAGATAACTGAATAATAATTACTCCAATTTATTTAAATAGTTTGAATTTATATTGTTTAGTTAATTTAATTATATAGATTTTAATGTAAAATAACAATAGAGAATTGTTGAGGTATTGTAAAAAAATGTAGAAATTATAAAATCAAGGTATATGTATGTGAAATCATGGAAAGAATTAATGCAACATTGTGGATATTTATAAACTGTTAATTTACAAGAATGTGAACAAAGAAGAAGAGAATTAAGGAGTGCGAAGAAGACTTCTAGAGTTATTGAAAAGGCTTGTGATTTCTGTACCTTTGTGCTCTTTAACTAAAAATATATTAAGATAACTGAATTATATGTTAAAGTTGTTAATATTCTTTATTAATTTTATTATGTGATATTTTTTTTCATTTTTGTTCCTACAAGTGTCATATACACATATACTATACATGTTCAATGTTTAGGATTTATTAGACAAATTAATCGATATCAATTAATTAAATTTAGTTAAACATTTTATATTTAAGATTATTTAATATAACCTAAATATATGGACTTAAAATAAAATGTACATGAAAATTAGGAGAAATGAAAATAGTAGTAGAAAGCAGAAGCAGAAAAAGTACTCCTTTGAATGTAAAACGACAATAAATAATTAAAGAGATACCTACAAAGGTAAAAATATAAATTATAGTAGGACTGTGCAATAAAATTCCTATAAAATAGACAACCCTGCTCCATCTTCTCCGATTAAATGATTTGATTCTTCAATCTGCCAAACGTTTCTCAACCCTCGCTTTCATCAGCTCATTTCCCAATCAGATCCGGCGGTCTATTATTTCCGCCGCTTTTGAAAGTACCCACCATGGGAATACTTCGCACTACGATGTTCAGGGTACGAATTTGAGCTGACCTTATTTTTTTTTGAAAATAAGGGACACATCTCTAAAATTGAAATTAATACACAAAACATCATCCTCATAAAAAATATATAAATTACATCTCTAATTTCAAATACTATAATTTTCTTCCCTACAATACTCTTCTTCTCCATGGCAGCAATGTTGATTCTTCATATATGATGTTATTCTCACATTCACAATTAAAATTTGCACCCCATTAATTATCAATTTTTAAAACGCGATAACTTCTTGTAGAAATGATGGATTAACAAACAGTTTTCACCATTAAATCACAAATTTTATTATCTTTCTAATGAGTGACATTGTGCTATGTAAAAACAACTATATGCAATCATAGCATATAATTGCAGAAATGTATGCAATTATATACAATAGTTGCAACTGCATGCAATAGTTGCAGACATGTCTGCAATTATACCCTATAATTGCATAAATGTCTCCAATTATATGCAATAGTTGCAGATTTGACGAAAAAATCGAAGATGTTTAAAATTTGCAGAATTGTCTGCAAATATATGGAATAATTGCACATTTACTGCAAATATGATTTTTTGGTATCAACAATGGATCTCATTTTAAAAATCGTAATTTTTTTGATTTTTTGGTAAAAACGGTATGCTGATCCGATGTTTCTACAGAAAGTTATACGCGTTTGAATGTTTAAAACGTAAAGGGTATTTGGATCTTTATGCGCGTGAATTTGAAAACAGGGAACAGAAACTTATTAAAAAAACGAAGAGATGTTTTGTATATTTTCAAACCTTATTAGGTATGTATACCAAAAGCACCCTAATTTTTTTCTACTGTCCGCGCTAAAACTGGATCGAGTCGTAATTTTTAAAGTTTTTGGGAGTTGCTATGAATTTTGTCTTTGGATCATGTTTGATTTTGTTGTTGCAGATGTTGCACGGTTGCTTCCTATTTTTTTTTTAAAAGATAATATATATAAACAGGAGGAGAAAAAACGCCTTTCTCCGGTGGCTAACACAAAAGGCGGAGCATATGAAGGACATATACTCCCCGTACCAAAGAAGAGAAAATAAAAGCAGAAAGACCTCAACCAAAGCCATAGCAAAAAGCAACATGACTGCTAGGCCGGAACAAAAAAAAAGAAAAACAGCCCACCGACAAACACCAACCCGCCTTAACCCGAAGGTAAAGGCCAGACCTCCAATCTCAGCCTAAAAGAGAACTAGTCGATCTGCAGCAGAACCATAAAGCAGATCCCTGAGCAAGGATAGTCCCACTAAAAACCAAGAGCACCACGAATAAAACTCCGTCATAGATCAACAACAAGAAGATAACCCTATAAACCCGATCCATGGACGGCGAAGGAGACTAACGCCACATATTAACCAAAGACACCGAGAAACCAATCCAGGACAGGACAAGAAGATGCAAACCAGAACCTCCACCGAAACCACAAAAGCAATCACCAGATACAGCCAACCTATGCACACTCCCGTAAAGGAAGCGAACAGAAAAACCTGAAAAAACACTAGCGAACGCATTAAAACCAAAAAACCGGGGGAGGGGGGAGAACGAGCGGTGGGTGAGGGCCAACGCTTGAGAGAAGGACTTCAACCAACTCCCTGTCTAGCAGACGACAGAGCACATGAAATAGACAGAAGACCCACCAGCCGACCGGATCGGGGGCTTATGGTTCCCCTGAACGGTCTACCTCGGAAAGCCGGGAAGACGTCATTCCTCACACGCCGAATAACGGACGGAGGATCCATAGGAGTGTTATCGAAGATTGCCTTATTCCGCGCGCACCACAGATGCCAGCATATAAGACAGGGAATCAAGCGGAACACGATAGAACGAAGAGATTTCCCAGTAATTCTAGCCCACCAGGAAGCCTGGAGATCCAGAGGAGAACTGGCAAAGCGACGAACACCAACTAGGTTGCCGAAGTAATTCCAGCACGATCTGGCCGTAAAACCACCAAAGAACAAGTGGTTTAAAGATTCCACTTCCCCGTTGCCACAGCAGCGACAACGGGAAACAAAGGGGATGCCGATCTTTTGAAGATTCACATCCAGTGGCAACCCATCGTGAAGGATTCGCCACATCAAAATAGAAGCCTTGGGAGGAATACGAGTATCCCATATGAACGAGAACACCGGGCGAGTGGGACCGGAAGTTCTAATCGAATTCCAAGCTTTCAGGATGGAAAATGAAGCGTCGTCCCAGCCAATAGACCCACCATGAGCGTCAGATAATGGCTTCACCGTCTGCATATGCTTCCAGGTCTCGCTAGCATAGGACGGTGAACCTGAGAAATAAGAATGCGCAAGCCTACGGTATTTAGCATGGAAAGAAGCCCATAAAGAGTCGTTAGTTCCAAATCAGTACCACAACTTACAGGCAAAAGCAGCACAAAGGTCCTTTGGATTACGAAGACCCAAACCACCTTCGATTTTAGGACGGCAAATCGCTTCCCACGACACCCAGTGGTGACGGCGGGCGTTGTCCTTATTGCCCCAGAAGAAAGAAGAAGCCAAAGCCCGATATGACCGAAAAATCGAAGAGGTAGGGGTCATAGCCGCGAAAACATGAGTTCCCATCGAGTCTAAAACCGACTTGATAAGGACCAGTCTACCAGCTTGGGAAAGCAGAGCTGCATTCTAGCGTAATATCTTGCCCCTCACTTTGTCTGCCAATGAGTCGAAAAAAGCATTGAGCTTTCTACCTCTGTAGAGAACAATACCCAGATAAGGAAGAGGGAGAGCAGCTTCCTTGAACCCCGAGACAGCCTTTATCCAGGAAGCGCGAGGGGCAGACAAGTCCTTCGCATGGACGAAGCTACTTTTGGAAGGGTTAACGAGTTGGCCCGAGGACCTCTCGTATTGATGGAGAAAGCTCAGAAGTCTCCGGACGGAGGAGCGACTCCCATTAGAAAAAATGACAATGTCATCAGCAAAGGAAAGGGAGGAAATAAAGGGGCAACCCCTCGGAATCCCGAATCCTTGGACCTGGCCGTAAATAGTTAGAGTATGGATACCGCGGATGAGAGCCTCCGCCGCTATCACAAAGAGAGTTGGCGAGAGTGGGTCTCCTTGACGCAGACCCCTCCCCGCCCTGAAATAACCATTAGCCGAGCCATTAATGAGCACAGAGAACCAACATTTGGAGATGAGCCTCCAAACCAAGTCAATTAGGGATTCCGGGAACCCGAAGGCCCGTAAAACCTTGATGACGAAAAACCGGGACAAGCGATCGTAGGCCTTAGCCATGTCTAATTTGAAGACAACATTAGACCCCCTAACTTCCGATCAATCTGGGAGATCAGCTCTTGAGCGAGAAGGACGTTATCAGAAATCAAACGGCCTTTAACAAAACCCGCTTGAGAAGGGGAAATAATACGTTCAAGAAATGGGGCCAGGCGAGAGGCAAGGATCTTAGAGATAACTTTATTCGAAAAGTTACACAGGCTGATCGGCCGAAAATCCATACACGAACTTGGATTCTCGCATTTGGGGATGAGAATAAGGTTGGTGGACGTCCAACCCGAGGGAAGAGATTCTCCGGAGAAAAAGGACTGAATAGCAAGACAAAAATCAGCTTGAATAATAGTCCAGGAGAACCTGTAAAAAACACCGTTGAAGTCGTCCGGGCCGCTGGCACTATCCTTGCTTAAGGCAAAAACACACGAGCGGATCTCCTCAGCGGTTGGGATGTCCGCGAGATGGACACTCTCCTGAACAGTAACCACACGAGGAATAAAGGCTAACAGAGCCGGATCAGATACCGATTCAAACTGTGAACCTAGAATGGATTGAAAATGGTTCAGAATGGTTTCTTTAACTTCCTCAGGCGAGGAAGCCATAGATAGATCAGGTCGCAAAATCTCGCGAATCATTAGCAAGTTATTTTTCTTGCGAATAGAGGAATGGAAAAATTTGGAGTTAAAGTCACCGTCGATCACCCACTTGATCCTGGCCTTTTAACGGAGGAAGTCATTCTCGATACGCAGCTCCGTTGAAAAAATGGTCTGAGCGAGATCCCAAGCCTCCTTGTTTGCCGAGGTCGGAACCTCGTCTAGCAAGGATTCAGCTAAGATAAGAGACTCTTCAGCCAATCGGACACGATCAAAAATGTTCTTGAAAACCTGACGATTCCAGACCTTAAGGCATTCCTTGAGTCGCTTGAGCTTACGACCGAAAATAGCACAGGGAGAGGCACCAATAGGGACACTCCAGGAGTTAGAAACCTCTTGAAGAAAAGAATGATGAGATATCCACATGCTCTGGAACCGAAAAGAAGAAGAACCCGAGAGAGAGAAGGGAGAGCAACGAACAATCAAAGGAGCATGGTCAGAGAAGGTGCAGTGTAGATGAGATAACGAGAAAGTAAAGGGGAGGCGAAACCAATCCTCCGACCCGAAAACACGGTCAAGTCTAGAAAGGATTCGGTTCGGTCCCTCTTGGTTGTTAGACCAAGTAAAAGTAGAACCAGTAAAAGGAAGCTCAGAAAGGCCAGAGTTAACAATGAAAGAGTTGAAATCCTCCATCGCTGCACGGTTGACGGAGTCTCCACCCCGTTTTTCTGCATGGCTGGCGACAATGTTAAAATCGCCGCCTATCACAGAAGTATCCAGCCCCATTGAACCAAGGGCAAGGATGTCGGACCAAAGAACTAATCTCTCCGAACGGTCACATTTGGCGTAAACCCCCGAAAATAAGAACGGGGAGGAAAAGAAAGGAGACAAACAAGCCATTGATAGAAGCTGAGAAGAATCAAAAGCGAGGCGAGCCGCTATGGATTTGGACCATAAGATCCAAATCTTACCCGAGATGTTGGTGAATCCCCCGCCAAAACCTAAAGATAAAACAATATTGGGGATGCCTTCCGGGGCAATAAGAGGTTCCAGAATAGCAACCAAACCAACCGAATGCTTCACGATAATGCGTTTTAGCCTAGCCAAAGACGCATCGTTGCCAATACCACGGATATTCCAGAAGAGAAAATTAGCCATGAATAAATAACAAAGAGCGAGGAGGCAAAACGAAATACCTAAAACCTAAGCAAGGGAAAAAAGCACAATCAGACAAGATACAGAGAAAACCGAGCAGATCGATCGATCTGCTCGGACGCCGTCATAGAGCGTGTGCGAATGGTGCGAGGAGTAGACGGGGCTCTACGAGAGCCACGGCGACGCTCTCGCTGAGGAGGTGCGGGAGACCGGATAGTAGGCTCAAAAAGCACCGCATCATCAATTCCCTTCAAAGGAGATCGAGAGGTATCATCTGCAGGAGACGACGGGAATGAGTTCCTAGATAAGCAATCGAGGTGCTCATTGAGGAGCGCAATTTCTTCCTTACTCATAAGAGGAATGGAAATGGAAAAAGAACAAGAAGAAGCAGGAAGAGAGCAAGCCGAAGAACACCAGGATGAGGAAGATGAAGAGGAAACCAAAGGCTCCGAAAGCTCCCAAGAAAATCGAAGGAAAAAAGGGAGGCGGGCCAGACGCATACCACACCTCCTAGCAAACCAAGCAGGATAAGGCAGAACCGAGGAATGGGAAGAGAAAAGAGGGCATGAGCAATCCGATGCAGATAGCATTGCAGAAACCGCCAAAGGGATATACGAGCTCGCCGACTGAACAAGGGAAGCGACAGAGGGGGGACCTAAAGGATAACAGAGATGTGTTAGGGAGCAACCAAGTTGCTGCCCATATTGCTGTGGGAGTCTTACCAAAGCCGGACTGTCACTCATAAGACAGCCCCGCACTACGGGTAAGAATCGCATATCGGACTCAACCGAGGCAACAGCAAAGCGGAACAATGAAAGCTGGCAAAAACCAAGTCTGTCTGTATAGTGGTCAGAGGCAACCACTATACGCCCAGGACTGGGAGATCGCCCGAACCACTCGCTCCAAGCCTGATGTAACCTCCTTAGAGACCATCGGTAAACCGACAAAGGAGACAATCAATACAAAGAAAAAGTCACTGACGACACAGAAGAGGCCTCGCAATGACTCCACACAAGAACCCTAAAGGAAGAATCCCACAGATCGATCCAAACCAGAAGACTGGTTTGGACACAATCCATACGGCTAAGGAACAAAAGCACAAAAAGCAATTGCCACAGTTTCTCAAGACAGACGCAAGGTAGCAAGAACAGGGCGTAGGACCCGAGACCACTAAAAAAACAAAAACATGACCTTATACCACACAGCTCGAACAGTTCGAAGGCGAACCGGTAATGTCAGGGAGCACACACAGACGTGTGTCATGGCTCAAGCACACAAGAACGACCGTGTCAGCCAATAATCCGACAATCACAGGCCAACCACTATCAACAGCAAAAAAGAAAAAACAGGGGGAGAGAGGAGGAGAGGGAGAGAGGCTCACCTGCCTACTAGAGGCAATACAAACCTGCTGGAAAGGCAGAGAAGCCAGCATAGGCGCATAACAGAGAGGAGCCGGCCCTACAATTTCGCCGGAGACCACAGCAGAAGGCAAATCATCGCCTTCCAACAAAGAATCGGCGGACCATACGGCCGATGGCAGCCAAGGCCTGCCAGGAGACCCAAAATCGAAGGCAGGCACATCCACCTGCTGCCCACCTGGTTTAGGAAGCAAGGTGATCAAGTCCTGCTTCGAACAATCACAGGCGGCAATTGCAGTGCCAACCGATCCAAAGACAACAGAATCCCCTATCGGACAGTCAACAGAAATTCCACCAAGAAACGAAAGGCGGGGAGCAAAACGAGTGATGAAATCTCGTTTGCCACACGGAAGAGGGACGCTACCAGCCAATGAACGGGATAAAGCGCAGTCAGAAACCACCCCTAAAGTACCAAAGAAGGGAGCAGCGTGCACTAAGGCCAGATCGCCCACCGCTTTCCCAAAGATGAGACTCGGTTCAAATCGGGTGGTGAAATCCCGATTACCGCGCGACGCAGACAAGCACGTCTTAGCAGCCGAAGAGACAAGCGGAGCTGAACTCCAGGTACCTCGCGACGCAACCAACGAACCAGAAAACAACATGCGTCCGAGATTCGATGAACAAGCACAGAAATCGGGAGACACTTCCATGAAATGCCCATCGACATCAACAAATTTGAAACGAGCAAGATCAGAGAACGCCTCAAGGGAATAAACACAGATCTGGACTGACGAGCTACTAGAAAAACAAACCGACAAAGGCGGCGGCATCAATTCCAGCAAAGCAACAGCTATTCTAGCGAACGAAGGGCAATCTCTGACGAAATCACCACGGAAGGCATAAAACCCCAAATCCATACCCAGCCCTAGAAATAGCTCACGAGAAAACTGAGCAAACCACAGAGTTAAAGCGCAGCGGAGAGAGTAACACACAAGAATACCAGGAAAGAATCAGCGGTAGAGAAAAGGCAGAGAAATTAAAAGAATCGCAGGGGGAAGAATTTTAGGAGGCCATTTTTATTTTTCTTGACCGTTGGAACTTCTTCCTATGATTGCTTGTGTGAGGACATACCGATCTATGATGTTTGTGACATCTCTTTAATTTTGTTCAAACTCCTATGTTCTTACTTTCTGCTCAACTGTCATAGTAATTTCGGTTCATATATTAACAGAACACAATTCTCTTCAATTTCAAAACTGTTGTTTTGCATTTGTAACATGCAATAATGTATTAGAATGTGACAAATCAAAAATAGTTAACCCAAATTTGATTGTTATCAAGCCCAAATTCCAAGTATTTTAAAGACACCTGTGACAAATTATACCAGATGTTGATGTTCAATTATCCGAATTGGTAAATTGATACAAATAAATAAGCAGAAATTGACATGTTCATTGTTCAGATATTTCTAATACAATTTTACAAAAACAATATATTCAAAGCCACACATATTAGTAATATTACAACAAATTAGCATGACTGGGACAATATCTATTCAATATGTTAGCCTTTGAACAATTTAGAATCCTTTTATGTTCAATGCTAGTATTCTATATGCTTGCTAATACGGAGTGTATGGATATGACTGTTATAAAAAAATGTGCTCTGCCACTTTAAACAAAGATCTAAATAGAAGTAAAACAGTCTTACTACTGTACATGAACATGATATTCTCATGTTATTAGCCATTCTTTAGCCTATATATGCAAAGATCTGAATAATCTTGAGTGTTGCATTTAACTAATTGGTTATCTGTGTCCATTACTCATCTAGATAAAAAGATAACCATAGTGTTGACCAGTCAACAGCAATGGTAATGTGAATTTTCTTTCTTGGTTATCATATTAAATAGTGTATTGACATGCATGATGTGCACATGCATGTTCATACATGAGATATTTGATAGTTCAATTGAAGCGAGAGGTTTCGTTCATGATGTTTAGAATATACAGAACTGAAAAAATGGAAGCATATATATGCAACTTTGGATGATGGTTGAAACGATAAGCATGGTCTAAATCAAGTACAAAGTGGATTTACCAATAGTAGAGATGATTATTGATTTGCATGTGCCATTATTTCGTGTTGTTCTTTGTGTATAACCAAGAACTGCAAACTGTTATCTATTACGTCCAGACCTGTAAACGGATACTTTCAGATACGGATAGTTTCATATCCGTATTCGAAATTATTTTTGAATATCGAATATTCGTATCCGCGGATACGAACGAATATCGGATAATTATCATATTCGCCAATAACCGATAAATCAAGAAACATAAATGACAAATTTTAGTTTAATATAAACTTTTTTTTAATCTCATTGATTATTAAAATGTTAAAAATAAATAAATACGATGATAATAAATAATTTTAAGCAATTAATATGCATTAAGCGCGTATAATAAAAACTTCTAATTTAACAAAATAATAAATAAATATATTTCATTGTTCTAAAATACGCATAATTTAAATTATAATAAAAAATAAACCGGACGGATAATTTTCGAATGCGGATGTCTTTATTTTCGCATCCGTTTTTTCAGATATCGATATTTATCCGCTTTTCGGATACAGATGCGGATGAATTTCGAATTTTTCGGTTATTCATTTATTGCCCTAATTACGCTCTTCCTATATATGTAGTAAGATACACATAAAGTTTGGACTGTGAGAGAAGCCATTAGAATCCTGACATTTAAACTTAAAGATTAAAACATGTAGCATCTTAAGTATTTTGTAAAAACATTAAAAACATTTGTAGGCTCTCAAATTCACGTGTGTGTCTATATATATATATATATATATATATATATATATATATATGTTTTTAGACTCAAGGAAAAAGTTGAAAGAAAATTTAGTTTTAGAGACAAGAAGTTTGTTTTTTAGGCTGAAGGACACATTTTAGTGTAAATCACATAATGATAATTGTAACTATCATTTTCAGTTTACACTAAAAAGTGTTTTTGAGCCTAAGAAGAAAACTTGTTGTCCCTAGATTTAAATTTTTTTGCAACTTCTTCCTTGTGCCTATTTTCATGTATGTATATATATATATATATATATATATATATATATATATATATATATATATATGGTGTAAACTTTTGCACTCAAGTAAATTTAAAATTGCCAGAAATTTCATTGCATAAATAGCTAAAATCTATGCAAAATCTAAAACTAATACGTCTATGAACATTTGATTCTTTTGTCCATTGCATTATATTTTTAGCAACAGAAACTTTTGATGTGTATATTTACTGTACTTCTATCTATCCATATGATAATAGTAATGATATCGATAACATAATTAACAAAGTTAGAAATTAGTTGCTATAAATATAGCATACACAATCTAATACACATTATGTTGAAGAAAATGATCACCCGATAATCAATATAGGAGGATTCAAGCTTAGGTTCCCCTTTTTTAAAGAAAAAACATAGGTGTTGCATCTCTCATAAAAGCAGTATAAACCAAACTTGTTCATATATATAAAATGAATGTTCAATACGATGTTAAAATCAATGTAGTAAATTTTATTAATCATTATCACATTATATTATTATTTTTTGAATGTAAAACTCCAAATCATCGAATGTATGTATAAACTATTAGTATATATCTAAAATATTTTATCAGTTTGCAATGCAAATATTTTTCGAATAATAATTGTCGTGATAATGCTGATCAAATATTTGTCATACAAAAAATTACATCTTAGTCATATACCTTTCCACATCTAACATTATTGTGTAAGAAAAGAAAATAAGTATAAAAAAAAAATTGTATTGCATTGTAAAATATATGTGTAATACTTGCACTACAAATATAGGTGAATGTTGTTAGGTAGAAAAACTCATATTTATACAAAAAAAAATTACAAAGAAAAAATTTTCATGATAAATCTTATACATATAATAATACTGACGATCTTTAACTTGTCAATTTTAGTGGCGGTGAAGTTGGTCGTAAGGTGTGACTCTCGATGTGGAGTTTTTTTTTTTTTTTTTTTGAAAACCCAGAAAAACCCGGCGGACCGGTAAACTCCTGAGGAGGGTATAGTAAAGCCGTCCGCTGATCCAAGCCCCCATACCCCCGGGTAAATTTATATAGGATAGGAAAGCGCATGGTAGGAATCGAACCTGGGTCTTTTTACCAGAACTCAAGCCTCCTTTCTACTGCGCCGCACCCGCGGACTCTCGATGTGGAGTTTATTGATAGTGATCTCGAGAAATAACATGATCAGAATTGACAATACCAACCAAAAATGGTAGAATTTTATCATTTAACAAATGATGATCAAAGGATAGTGTGGGCTAAAACATAGTTATCATAGTGTGCATTATAGCTCAAAATTGTCCATAGCGAAGGGTGTGCGCTATTTAACCTATAATAGCGCATGCGTCATCTATAGAGCGAAGTAGCGCTATTTTGTCAAAGCACAAAATAACGAATATCCCAAAATAGCATGCTATTTTGTTTGTTTATTTATTTTAGATATGTACATTGAAAAAGCTCAAATAAAATTGAATAAAACAAACGTATCATGTTGAATTAAAATCCTATTATGGGCACATATGTATTATTGTATGATGCTATTATAATAAATATAGGGTTAATGTCATTGAATATATGTGCAGAAACCATAAGTTATATTTACAATTTGATGATGGGTCAAATTGCAAAATATCCAATAATTGATTATTATCAGTTAATAAAAAATGGTTGTGGTCCCCAAGAAATAGTACATCTCTTATTTTCTTTTCTTCCCATTAGAGAGAAATTAAAAACAAAAGGGAAAACTATTTTCTTGGAAGATCACAGCCTTTGAAAAATCGATTCCATGGACTCTGATACGCTTCCACTAATCTTTGCTTATTTATTGTTTGTTTTCTCATAAATTGATTAGGGCTAAATTCAAATTTTTTAATTAACAATTGGTATGACAGCAACCCTAAATTAATTCTTGAGTTACTATAGTAGTGTTATGATCTTCCATGAAATTTTGGTTTTGTTTTACTTTTGATATGCAACCCAATTCAGATTTGTTTTCTTTTCTTCTATGGCGGTAGTTTATTGAATGCCATAAACAACTTTCTCCATATTTGGGTTGGCTCGATGCATATAGCGAAATCGTCATTTATACAAACATGTATGATATCATATTCACATATAATGTGTTATAATATTGCAGCTTAAATCTATATGCCTGAATATGATGATACTGATACAAACAATATATTGCGGCTGCAATTCTTTTACAGATTTTGATATTAATGATGGCTATCATGTTAGGTTTTTTTATTCGCACCTTTGAAATTTCTATGCTATTGTCCTGTAAAAGTACTTTTAGCAAAGGTGGATTATCCATCTATGCATTAAAAAAATAAGATGATTCAATTTTTTTATGTTAACTTGTACTATTGGAATAATCTTGGATCTGTTATAGTATTACATGTGTAGATTTGCTTCTTCATTGAAGCTACCACTCAATCATGTGCCGAATTAATATGACAGTATATTATTCCTAACAAATCACTAACCATTTTTCTTCAAGAATTGTATACAAATTCATTTGAAATATTACTTACAATTCATTTGAAATATGCTTATACTATGCGTTCACATATGTACATATTTATGTACTACAGTTGTTTCAGATAAATTAAAAAAAACAATTTAAATTCAAATTTGGTTTTCTTAAGGATATATAATATTTTAAATAGATTAATTGAAACAAAATATCGTCAAAGTGATCACTGTGTAGATTAATCTGATTAAAATATCAAACTAATTGTGTGTATGTAATTCATGCATTTATTAACGAACCCAAAGGTAAATTAATATTTGGTCGAAGTTCATGCATACTTGTGGTGTTAAATGTGTGACAATTATAAGGTATTTTATGTGAGCGATATGTTAGTCCAAAGATTGCATATTATTTGACATAATTTATTGTCGATGTTTGATCACTGCAATAAGAGTACCGCTTACAGTTAATATTAATGTCCAAAAACTTAATATTAATGATGTGTTTGGTATCTTGAGATGAGAAAACCATTATTTGAATTTATTGTTTTATATGGATTCTTATATGAGCATGTTATTTATATAATTGTAATGTTCTCTTTTCAGCTGTTGCTACTATATCTGCTAACCTTAATTCAATACCGGTTCTTAATGTTAATAACTTTAAGGACTGGAAGGAGAACATTTTCATTGTTCTTCGCTGCATGGATCTTGACCTTGCATTAAGGATGGATCGGCCTGCTTCTCTTACAGATGCTAGTTCCTTCGAGGAAAGGAGGATTTTTGAGAAGTGGGACCATTCAAATCGCATGAGTCTTATGATCTTAAGCGTGGCATACCTGAGGCTTTTAGGAGTGCGGTGTCCGAGGAGATCACCGATGCCACAACTTTCCTTGCTGAAATTGAGAAACGCTTTGCAAAAGGCGATAAGATGGAAACAAGTACTCTTTTAAAGAAACTTATTTCCATGAAGTTCAAGACTAAGGAAAATATAAGGGAGTACATTATGGAAATGTCTCACCTTGCTTCAAAGCTGAAGGCACTAAAGCTTGAAATTTCGGATGACTTGCTTGCGCATTTGGTGCTTATCTCTCTTCCTCCACAATTCAGTCAATTAAAGGTCGGTTACAACTGTCAAAAAGAGAAATGGACTCTTAATGAGCTCATTTCATTTTGTGTTCAAGAGGAAGAAAGACTGAAGCAAGAGAAGACTGAAAATGCTTATTTGGCAAGCACCTCTCAGGATAAGGGCAAGAAAAGGAAATTTAAAAATGAAGCTGCTAAGGATTTAGCTTAAAAAAAACAATAGAAGGAAACGGAAGGTTGTTTCTTTTGTCACAGGCCTGGACATATGAAGAAAGAATGTACCAAATATCATGCATGACGTGCAAATAAAGGTATGTTTCTTACTTTGGTCTGTTCTGATGTTAATTTATCTTCAGTACCGAGAAACACTTGGTGGATAGGTTCTGGTGCTACTACTCACATAAGTGTTTCTATGCAGGATTTCCTGAGCTACCGAAAGCCAAGTGATGGTGAAAGATACATCTTTGTGGGCGATGGACAATCGGTAGAAGTGGAAGCAATTGGACATTTTAGATTGTTATTAGGAACTGGTTTTTATTTGGATTTAAATGACACTTCTGTTGTACCGTCATTTAGATGAATTTGGTTTCTGTTTCTATGTTGGACAAATTTGGATATTGTTGTTCATTTGGAAACAATCAGTTTACTTTGTCTTTGAATTCAAATGTTGTTGGAACTAGTTATTTAAATGCTTATGACAATCTTTATTTGTTGGAAACAGTTGCATCCTATAATAAAACCTTGCATGTAGAATCACGTGGTACAAAACGTAAATTAAATAAGGAAAATTTAGCATCTTTATGGCATAAGCGCTTAGGTCATATCTCAAAAGGTAGAGTTGAGCGCTTAGTGTCTAATGGCATTTTAGAATCTCTTGATTTCACAAACTTGGATGTTTGTATAGATTGCATCAAGGGAAAACATACCAAAACTAAAGATTAGGTGCCAATAGATCTTCAAACGTCTTAGAATTAATTCATACAGATATTTTTGGACCTTTCCCTACGACATCTTGGAATGGTTAACAATATTTCATAACATTCATAGACGATTACTCACGTTATGGGTACCTATATCTCATTCATGAAAAGTCACAATCATTGGATGTGTTCAAAGCTTTTAAAGTTGAAGTTGAGAATCAACTCAACAAAAGGATTAAAATTGTCAGATCTGATCGTGGTGGTGAGTACTACGGTCGATATGATGGCTCAAGTGAACAACGTCCAGGTCCATTTGCTAAATTCCTATAGGAATGCGGTATTATCCCACAGTACACCATGCTAGGATTACCTAGTATGAATGGTGTTGCTGAAAGACGAAATTAGACGCTTAAGGATATGGTAAGGAGTATGATTGCTTATTCAACCTTACCCGAGTCTCTCTAGGGAGAAGCATTAAAGACAGCAGCTTATATTCTCAATAAAGTACCAACTAAAGCAGCTGCAAAAACATCTTATGAGCTTTGGACAGGTTGAAAGCCTAGTCTGAAACACTTTCACATTTGGGGATGTCCAACTGAGGCAAGGCCTTATAGGCCACATGAAAAGGAACTGGATTCCAAAACAGTGAGCAGCTACTTTATAGGTTATTATGAGCGTTCTAGGGGCTAAAAGTTTTATGATCCCATAGTTAAGAATATTTTTGAGACGGGAACTGCAGTATTTTTTGTGGATGTTGAGTTTGGGGGGAGAAATAAAGTTAAAAACATTGCTTTTGAGGAGGACTTGGATTCAAACCTAGTTCCTATTATCACTTTTGACAATGTTCAGTTGCCTACACCTATCATTGATTAAGAAGTGAATTCGAAACCTCAACAAGACAATGTTATACAACCCCTTATTCAAAATGAAATAATTGTTCCAGAAGAACAAACTCAACAACCTCAAGAACCAGTGCCATTAAGGAGTCCATGAGAGAAAGGAGAAGTGTTATTTCAGATGATTATATTGTATTACTCCAAGAACATGAGAATGACAATGGAATGATAGAAGATGATCCAATCAACTTCCATCATGCCATGAAAAGTTCTAACTCTCAAAAGTGGATAATGCCATGAATGAGGAGTATAAGTCCATGCAAGACAATAAAGTTTGGGAACTTGTCCCATTACCAGAAGGTGCAAAACCAATTGGTTGTAAATGGATATTTAAAACCAAGAGGGATGCAAAGGGTAATGTAGAGAGGTATAAGGCACGTCTTGTAGCAAAAGGCTATACTCAGAAAGAAGGCATTGATTTTATAGATACTTTCTCTCCAGTTTCATCGAAAGACTCTTTTAAGACAATTATGGCACTTGTTGCTCATCTTGATCTTAAGTTACATCAGATGGGTGTTAAGACGCTGTTTCTCAATGGAGACATTGGTGAGACAATTTATATGGTACAACCAGAAAACTTTGTGTCGGTAGATCCAAAGAATATGGTTTGCAAATTAATGAAATCCATCTATGGACGTAAGCAAGCTTCTCGTCAATGGTACCGCAAATTTCATCAAGTAATTATCTAGTTCGGTTTTGAGATGAATATTCTTGATGATTGTGTGTATCACAAGTTCAGTGGGAGTAAACATATATTCCTGGTTCTATATGTCGATGACATATTGCTTGCTACTAACGATATAGGCTTATTGCACGAAATCAAGAAATTTCTATCTAAACATTTTGAAATGAAAGATCATGGGGACGCCTCTTTTTTATTAGGTATTCAGATACTTCGAGATCGTTCTCGGGGTATTCTTGGATTATCACAAAAGAGCTATATTTATAAAGTACTCAAAAGGTTAGTCATGCAAGATTGTAGACCAGGAGATACCCCTGTTGCTAAAGGAGATAAATTCAGTCTTAGTCAGTGCCCTAGAAGTAACCTTGAAATTCAGGAAATGCAAAAGATTCCCTACGCTTCACCTGTTGGGAGTTTAATGTATGCTCAAGTATGTACGCGTCCGGATATTGCGTATATTGTTGGAATGTTAGGAAGATACTTAAGCAACCCTGGTATAGACCATTGGATAGCAGCCAAGAGGGTTATGAGGTATCTTCAGAGAACAAAAGGTTACATGCTCACTTATGGAAGATCAGATCATTTGGAGGTCATAGGGTATTCTGATTCTGATTTCACTAGGTGCCAAGATAGCAGAAAGTCTACATCAGGCTATATTTATCTATTAGCTGGTGGAGCTATCTCCTAGAAAAGTGTTAAACAGATACTTGTAACTTCTTCCACTATGGAAGTAGAATTTGTAGCATTTTATGAGGCATCAAACCAAGGAATATAGCTACGAAACTTTGTATCTGGGCTGCACATTTTGGAAAATGCAGAAAGACCACTGAAGTTATATTGTGATAATAAGTCAGCAGTGATGTATCCAACAACAACAGGAGTTCAACTAAGTCAAAGCATATTGACATAAAATTTATGGTTGTGAAAGAGAGAGTGCAGAGTGGACAAATATCGATAGAGCACATTGGGACAAACTTCATGATAGCAGATCCGCTCACAAAAGGTTTACCGCCCAAGGTCTTTCATGAGCACACTGCTCATATGGGTGTTAAATTATTTGAGGATATTATGATTTAGTGGGAGTTTGTATTTTATTTGCTTTATGTTTTCTTTAATACATTTATGTATTTGGTTGTTTTCTGATCAGAAGTGAAGTATTCAGTTCATTCAATCTGTTTTATTATTTTGATTCTGACCTCACTTAGGTCTAAAGAGGACCGGTTGAAAATAGACATGTTTGGTTCACATTACATGTAATTTTCATGATACGCATCCATGATTGATCTATGTCATTTGACTGTATATATGTATGTGACCACTAATGGATTTAGTCATGATTAATGTGGCGAAGACCACTTTGATCCCATATAGATATGGTTGATGGACAAGATTGTTAAAGAATACCTTTATTTAATAGCAAATTTTGAGCTCATAAAGTTGTACATTTATAAGGAAACATATGTTGCCCAAGTGGGAGATTGTTGGATTAAAATCATATTACGGGCACATATGTATTAT
Source organism: Allium fistulosum (assembly GCA_030737815.1). NCBI lineage: Eukaryota > Viridiplantae > Streptophyta > Magnoliopsida > Asparagales > Amaryllidaceae > Allium > Allium fistulosum. The sequence continues at coordinate 973,361,654 of CM060904.1, forward strand.
TGTATGATGCTATTATAATAAATATAGGGTATTAATGTCATGGAATAAATGTGTAGAAACCATAAGTTATATTTACAATTGATGAGGGGTCAAATTGCAAAATATCCAATAACTGATTATTATCAGTTAATAAAAAACGGTTGTGGTCCCAAGAAATAGTACGTCTCTTATTTTCTCTTCTTCCCGTCAGAGAGAAATTAAAAACAAAAGGGAAAACTATTTTCTTGGAAGATCATAGCCTTTGCAAAATCAATTCCATGGACTCTGGTACGCTTCCGCTAATCTTTGCTTATTTATTGTTTGTTTTCTCATGAGTTGATTAGGACTAAATTCAAATTGTTTAATTAACATATCATACTCAAGACGTCTATGTTGAAAAAGATAAATAGTTCTGCTTTTCTCTAGCTATATTAATATGTAGAAACTTTATAATCTATTTATTGTTATTAATCCATCTACTACTATTAAATTTGTTAGCGATGTTATTAACCCATTTAATTTAAGAAAAAAAGATAACTTTTGTTTTATAGTACTTAATAGTTTTCATTATTGGACTTTGTTATCTATATTATTTTTTAACACTAAAAAGGCAAAAATATGAAGGTTAAACATCCTTAATTCTTTTGAACGAACTCTTTAAAGAAAAGTTCTTTTATTTGATAGAACATTGAAAAATTCCATCTCTCATGCATCAAAAGTGTTACTTGACAATACATCAAATGTGCTACTTGACAAATACTTTGAAAATTACCTTATGGACTAGCTTATTTTAGCTATACAAGAAAGCAAATTATTCATTACAAGATACCAAATTTTGGTGCATAACCAATGATGATATTTCCTAATTTGTTTTTAGTGAAAAATTATTTAGTTAACCAACTAACAAGTGTTTTAATTTATGATCTACAACTACCAAATATTATGATGTTATTGTGTAGATTCTTGTATGATTCGAGTCACTTTTTCATACAACTTAATCGGTGAAAGACTTAACCGTGGGAATATACTTTCATCTCCTTTAGTTTATAACCATCTAAAATATAGTATGTTTTGATATTATATATCATTTTTTCACTAAACGACAAATAAGTTTGTTTTGATAAGTGTAATTTTTATAATTCCAAAAATATCTAAAACAATGAAACTAATTTTACATTAAAGAAATAAATTTTGAAATCAACATCAAAATATGTACTATAAATGATTTGTAAATATATTAAATTTAACAAAATAATACGATTCAACATAGGAAGTTATGAAAAATAACAATTTTGAATAGTCGATCTCAATTAGGATAAAAATAAAGATGATGAAGATGATAAATCCCTAGAAACAACAAACAAATTATTTGATGAATTTACTTTGGGATATAGTGTTAAGAATTTTAAAGCGTGGTTCAATAGTTTTGAATTTGAAAAGGTGGTATCAACTAATAACTTACAATGTAAACTATAATTCATAATTAAATTATAGTGTAAAATCTAAAATAATAATAGTCATAATCATAAATGAGTGATTTGAAATTTATTTAAACATGAATCATGCCTACTTTAGTCCCATTTAGTGTGTGCGTGATGAAAAATTGACAAAAGTTAATAAAACAGCGTGCGCTATAGTGCACAACGCAAAATAACGTATAGCTATTTTGCACTATTTACTATTAACTACCTTGCACTGATAGTTGTGGATTATGATGAGGAATTCATTAGTGGCGGTTGAAGTGACTGTGGATAACTATGGAGGTGTAACGACCCAATATTTTCAACCATTCGCATCCATTATAAGTGTATAGGTAGACACTCATGCCGGAGTTGAATTGCTCAAAATACTGCGTTGTAAATAAAATTTGGCAAAACTCAGCATATACAGTAAATAAAATAATTACAGATCACAGACACAGAGTAATATAACAATAATGCAGCGGAAACAAAAGGATAGTAGTTCATGAAGCTACTATATATATAACAGAGTTAGACAAGATACAACAGAGGTCTCGAATACAATAGATGTCTCAATACAATAATTAAATACCAGATCTGAATACATCACTGGATCGACGGAATAACTGAAAGCAGGATCGATAGATAGCTGGATCTCCAAGCGAAGCTCCAACTCCAAAGGTGAGTCTCCAATGCTGTATCACTCAGTCTGACCCGAGCGTAAAGCAAAACACAAAACACTCGAGTCAGGATTAACATTCTTATATTAATAAATCCAACTCAAGTGAAATATCAACTGAAATACAAGTAACTTAAAGGATGTTTGGGATAACCATCCTCTAAGGGTCCGTTAAACTATTTACTATGTAGTAATATACGCTATATACAGTAGTGTCTAAATAAGTAAAGTATAATCATATCGGAAAATAGCGTTAAGGGGATGGAGAACCTTAACGCGGTCGGATCTTAAAATCATAATCGTAGTAAAGCTCGGTATGGTAGGTGACACGGCACAACTAGGCAATGCCAGGGAAGATATACCAATTGCGCACACGGACTGATGGATACGCATAGCAGCAACTACCGTTCCACCTCGAACAACATTCCCAATCGGAGGATGGCCATCTAGTCAAATCACAAGTAAGAGTATAATATCGAAGAAATGCGTCCGAGAAGAGGTGCTACCTCACTGGTCCGAGATCGCTCCTGTTTTAGCCACCTTATGCCAACTCACGGGAGTTGGGTCCACGTAACATACCTTAAGAACGCCGCCACCATCCTACTTCATTCTGGAAACTCCACCGCGTACACGGTTGTCAAAGTGGTTTTCGGTATCGACAAAGAGTATGTCCATATCCGATCCCGGTCTCTTTGCCAACCAATCGTTATTATAACACCGTGGTCATTTCAAAATAGTTTATACTTCAAACCAAAATCATTATCATTTCAAAACCTAATTTAATACGATATCATTTCACTTCAAATATATCCATTTTCAAAATCATATTACCTTCCAAAGTTATAATGCTATCAAAATCATAGTCTGGAAATCACAGTATTTTGGAAATCATAACACTTCCTTTTTTACAGTTAAGACATTAAAATTTCGTTATAAATAAATTAGTTTCCTCAAATTTCACAAATCGATTCAAATTAACTCGAATTCCAAAAATTTATTTTAAACAAAATCTCAAATCATCCATTTCAACTCGATTTAGCTTCTAAATAAACCCTTTCAAATTATCAATTTCAAATACGTATCTAAACCATAAAATAAGCCATTTCAATTTGAATATATTTCAAAGCTTTTAAATATTCATCATTTCAAAACTAAATTCGATAAATTTATATACATATCAAATTCACTTTACAATTATTTAGTTTGAAATATTAACTTAATCATTTCCATAACATCTAAATACAATTTCAATTTACAATTTAAATAAACAAAAGATCTCATTTAAATATTTATACGTTTGAAATATCCATTTAAGTCACCCTTTCTAATTTCAAGTTGTAAATCACTTCTTTAAATTTCCAATTCAATACATTTCAAATCAGACTTATTTAAGTATAATTCTTAAATAAATACAATTTCAATCAATTTCAAATCATTGCAAATTCTATATTTAAAAATATAGATATTAAATACTTAAACACATTATTTATCAACTTTATTAAATCAACTTTGATAAATCTTTAAAATCAATATTTATCAAAACCATATATTTCTTTTCAAAACCATAGAAATCATTTCAAACCGTTTATATATAGACCAACGGTGCCTGTATATAATTTTCTATCCTATGGTCAAGTGATACGGATATTTATCATTTCAATCCGCAATTTAAAACATATTCGGGTATATATCTTTTCAACCCGAAATCCCAAATTCAATTTAATGAAAATCGCTTGGGTTTATCATTTCAACCCATAACGATTTTCTCCTATTCTACAGATCGTTCGGGTATGTATCATTTCAACCCATAGTGATTCTATACTAACAGGGAACTTGCAGAGTGATAACAGATAAGAAAATAAAATAACAACAGAAACAGGCATTTATCAACAATATATATAATGGTGTCAGATGTCACAGGTGAACAGATACAGTTAATGACATATATATATATATATATAAATGTGAGCAACTAACAGCAGCATATTTCAATTGACGTTTTAATTGAAATTAAATCTAATAAATATAAGAACATAAATCGTGAGTGATTGCTCACCTTTCGAGGCTAGAGAGAACGAAAATGAGATGAGTTACAAATCCAAGCACGAGATCCAAATCAAATCAAGATTGGCATGGATTTTGGCGACAGAGCTGATAAATAGGAATGGACGAGATCGAATCAGAACAGAATTGAATCAACACATTTTAAACATAACGGTTTAACATAAACGGAAACAAAATAAATATTATATCCATATAAACCTTTCAAAAAAAAAATCAAAGTAAGGTTTTAAACTAATAATATATATTCAATATTTTATTACAACCAAAATATTTTTTAAAATAACATATATGTGTATCAAAACCGAAATATATATATATATCTCATAAAATAAAACATTTTGAATATCATAAATACTTCACACTAATAAAACAAAATCCAAAATCTATGTACAACATATTGTATAACTATCTGTATTTAGTCAATATACAGTATATACATAACTCAAATTATTATTTAACATACTTTACACAAAATAGCATTACATACATTTCAAAAATTAAGTATCTATACAGCACATACCTAAAGAGAATCCGATGTTCATAAGCAATATACATAATATATATATTACATACATACTATATAAACAGAACTCAAGTACCAAAACAGTGTAAAGGAAAATAGTGAAAGGCAGAACTAGATCTAATATAAAATTCATACATATATATTTTACTGCAAAATATAAGACCAAGGACAAGGTAGCTTTCAGATAGAAAAATATATACACTACAGAGCTTACCTACACTAACTATATAAATATAAATATTAACTGTACATACTCTCACTCAACTACAACTTACTTATATAAAACTACATATTACTCTTCAAAACTATGGTAATCTTTTCGGAATATATATATATATATATAACATAAAACAACAGATATATATAGACCTATAAACAACAAACTCAAGGACTATATGCTAATATAGATAATACCTGTATAATATAACGCTTAAAAACAAATTTCAATTATACTATAACATATAAAATATTCTTTTACACATAAACATCAGTTATATAGCAAACAACTTATATAAATATATATATACACAAATACACAGAAAAAATATATATTATATAATATATACATAATATAAACTTTTATATACTGCTAGCATGATAGGAGTGAATGTATTCGACAGCATCATATATATAAAACTTACCTTATTATATTGCACACAAACAGTATATATATAAACATATATTATAGTAACAGTTTTTTTTTTAAATACCAACAGATTGAATATTATAAACAAAATCCTATTATATAATCACACCTATAACCCTTACCTAAAACGTATATAAGAATGGAGAGGAGATAGAGCTTGGCTATGCTGTCAGAGACGTGGGGTGTAGATGGAGGTGAGTGGATCGAGTGGGTCGCGTGGTGATTGGCTTCATTCGAGCAGTAGGTGAGGGGAGACGAGAGCTGAAGGCTGTGATGGTGTTTCCGATTGTGGCGGTGCCAGGCCCAACTGGGGGAAGCCAGAGGAGGCTCTCGACCTGGAGACGTGTGCTGTGAGGTGCAGGTTGTGAGGCGGAGCACGGGGTGGCTGATGGGTTGCTGCCGGATCTGGAAGCGTGGTCCGGGACGTGGAGGAGTGGTGAGTGATGTACACGCGATGCATGGTGGCGAAGGGGTGGCTTGGGAGTCGGAGGTAGGGTCGAAGGCAGATCTGCTATGGCTTCACAGGCGGACGGTGGATCGGCATGCGGAGTGCTTGCTGAGGCATCGAGTAGTGGCGCGGGTTGATGGGAAAGGTCGGCGGTGGTTGAGCAAGGGTCAGGGAAGGAATAAGGGTGAACAGCAAAACAAAGAAGCAGGCGAAATTTTTTGGAGAGTATGGTGGAAAGTGAAACAGTGGGGGAAATGAATGGGTTCGGGCTTCAGGACAAATATATGAGGAGAACAGAACCAAGTGGGAAAGGAGAAAGTGAATTGGCTTTAGCCAAATGAGCTGTCATCCTTGAATATCATATGTAAACGAACAGACAAGTGGACCAAGTACAAAATATGAACGGATCCTAAAATAAAGGAGAATGGGAATAGAAAAGGTCAGAGACTAAAATAAAAGGATACGGATAGCACGTTTGAATTTGAAAAGGTAAGAAAGTGGAGAGTCACAAATTTTGTACCGTTACAATGGAACGTTTTATTATTTTCATCGCGTACCGGACCTCAAAATAAAGAAATAAATATACCGCTGAGATCAGCACGACGAGACGATCAAAACGGTATACAAATATTGGTGGTACGATCATCCGATCAAAAGTCGATAATCGGTACCGAAAATGCTGCTATTTTAACCGAATTAAGATAAACGGAGCAACAGAAGTCCAAATTTGACGAAACGAAAGATGACGTCTCACTAAGAAGATGATTTACAAATTTTCCATGTAAAAATATTTAGGTTTGGAAAACATTTTATTATCATCAATTTTAACTGATTAAATTGAAGTAAATTTACGCGCGAAATAAATTTTCATATTTTCGGACGAAAATTTACCAGTTGCTATCTTTAATTAGACGCATTCCAAATATCAAATTTAAATTTCAAAATTTTATTGTTTAAAATTTCACGAAATTTAACTAATTACGTTATTTAACAGTTAAAATTTACGGGTCGTTACACTCTCCCCCACTCAAAACTTTTCATCCACGAAAAGGAAGGAGGTAGGAGAGTAGAAACAACCAGAAAGAAAAATAGATTAAAAGACAAGATAAGACAATTAATTTAAACCATATAATTTCAAATTAAGCTAATTAATATTTAACAATTTGATTTAATCCACTGAGTTCACTTAAGTTAAATTAATTCATCTATTTCTGAATTCATTGCCTTATGTCTAGTCATCCTGAATTAACAATTTCTAAATCAATCAATTTGTATAATCATTTATTTTCCTCATATATTTTTTTCAACAAATTTAATTCTTTTATTCTAAATTATTATTAACCTTATTCCACTTAATATATCTTATCACATATATTTAAACCATACAAATTAATTTAAACCATATAAATTACAATTTAAATTAATTTATATTTAATAATTGATTTTAAATTCAAGGTATTCCCATAAGTTGATCTAATTTCAATTTATTAGTTCTTGCAAACAACTTTTATTTGTCTCATCTATTATGCAATTAAATTATTATTCTATTTCTCTCTACTAACTTCTTTATAATAAAATTTAAGTATATAACATTTATTATAACCACTCAAATTTTACTTATAAATTTCTTTATATTGTATATTATCCAATTACATTTTCCACTTCTGAAATTTTTAGGTAAGTTATGTTAAGATGTAATTGAGTATTATACAAATAAGATTTTACAATTCAGTTATTCCCAGTTAACTATTTATCCAAGAATTTTGACTTTAGTTTATAATTGAAATCATCTTTAATCTAAAATTTAAGAATTTAAATCTCCGATTTACTTCAAACAATTTTAGAGATATATATAATATATCTATATCAATCAAATTAAATTTTAAAATAAGATACCTATATATATATATAAATCGAATTATATTGAAGAAATTCAAATCGAATATGTTTTTTTTTCAAAACAAAACCGTAGCAAAGCTACAGAATGGTTTCTCCTCTTCGAAACTCGAAAATGAATGTCGATGATGCGGCCGCCATCACTGAAATTATTTTCCAGCGACAAAGAGAAGAGCACTGGTTTAAACATTTAAAATTCTTTGAAAACCATTTTATTCGAAAATACTTTAAATAATATACATTTTAGGACTTTAAAACAAAGTTTGAAATCACCAGAAATTTAATTCTTAAATCTTCGATTTAAATTCATTTCAATTCCAAATAAATTTATAACCAATAGTCATTTTGCAATAGTCAATGACTTACAAAACAATAACATCAAAATCAAATATTATCGTTTTCAACAACCAACTTATTTAACTTTTAATTCCAGAAAATTTTTCTTATATATTTATAATATAATCATACAAATTTATTTCATTTATCAAATTTAAAAATTATATTGTGTCAGTTTGCTCTGTTCAAGTGTTTTGGAAATCCTATCGATAGCGTTGATCAGACGAATCGATCGAAAATCCAAACCAACATCAACAACTCAAACAACACACTATAAACATAAACTATTTTATATTAATTTCAAATACACTCCCTCACACGATGATTTCAAAATTGGATTCCAACACATGGATAGAGATCCAAATATAGAAGGGCTCTTATCAAAGAGAATTCTAATCTAAAATAGATTGGCTCGAAACGAAGGTTAGATGATTGCATTTCAAACAGGAAGATGGATAAAGTTGTATAAATCGCGGGCAACCTTAACCGGGTCAACCGTGACTTCATAGATAAGATCGATATAGAATTCTGAAGCAAATCGACATTCGATTTCCAGAGGTAGAATTTGGGTATAGCATAAGATAGCTGCATCGTAAACCGAGGATACAGAAATCTCCGGTGAATCAATACCGATTGTAAAGGAGTTTCACCTCAGTACAAATTATTTGAAGATTGGCGAGACCGCCGATTTTATTATATAGATCATTCGAAGTGGATTTATGGGATACTCCAGAATCAAAAGACACGAATAGGGGAGACACGAATGGACTTTGGAACCGAAGTGAACGTTCCAAAATTCAAAGGAACCGAGTCAAAGAAGAAGGAATTTAAGCTTGAACGAAAGTGATTCTGTAATTGAATTTACTACATATGCTGAGTTTTGCCTAAAACCAGAGCTCTGATACCACATGTAACGACCCAATATTTTCAACCATTCGCATCCATTATAAGTGTATAGGTAGACACTCATGCCGGAGTTGAATTGCTCAAAATACTGCGTTGTAAATAAAATTTGGCAAAACTCAGCATATACAGTAAATAAAATAATTACAGATCACAGACACAGAGTAATATAACAATAATGCAGCGGAAACAAAAGGATAGTAGTTCATGAAGCTACTATATATATATAACAGAGTTAGACAAGATACAACAGAGGTCTCGAATACAATAGATGTCTCAATACAATAATTAAATACCAGATCTGAATACATCACTGGATCGACGGAATAACTGAAAGCAGGATCGATAGATAGCTGGATCTCCAAGCGAAGCTCCAACTCCAAAGGTGAGTCTCCAATGCTGTATCACTCAGTCTGACCCGAGCGTAAAGCAAAACACAAAACACTCGAGTCAGGATTAACATTCTTATATTAATAAATCCAACTCAAGTGAAATATCAACTGAAATACAAGTAACTTAAAGGATGTTTGGGATAACCATCCTCTAAGGGTCCGTTAAACTATTTACTATGTAGTAATATACGCTATATACAGTAGTGTCTAAATAAGTAAAGTATAATCATATCGGAAAATAGCGTTAAGGGGATGGAGAACCTTAACGCGGTCGGATCTTAAAATCATAATCGTAGTAAAGCTCGGTATGGTAGGTGACACGGCACAACTAGGCAATGTCAGGGTAGATATACCAATTACGCACACGGACTGATGGATACGCATAGCAGCCACTACCGTTCCACCTCGAACAACATTCCCAATCGGAGGATGGCCATCTAGTCAAATCACAAGTAAGAGTATAATATCGAAGAAATGCGTCCGAGAAGAGGTGCTACCTCACTGGTCCGAGATCGCTCCTGTTTTAGCCACCTTATGCCAACTCACGGGAGTTGGGTCCACGTAACATACCTTAAGAACGCCGCCACCATCCTACTTCATTCTGGAAACTCCACCGCGTACACGGTTGTCAAAGTGGTTTTCGGTATCGACAGAGAGTATGTCCATATCCGATCCCGGTCTCTTTGCCAACCAATCGTTATTATAACACCGTGGTCATTTCAAAATAGTTTATACTTCAAACCAAAATCATTATCATTTCAAAACCTAATTTAATACGATATCATTTCACTTCAAATATATCCATTTTCAAAATCATATTACCTTCCAAAGTTATAATGCTTTCAAAATCATAGTCTGGAAATCACAGTATTTTGGAAATCATAACACTTCCTTTTTTACAGTTAAGATATTAAAATTTCGTTATAAATAAATTAGTTTCCTCAAATTTCACAAATCGATTCAAATTAACTCGAATTCCAAAAATTTATTTTAAACAAAATCTCAAATCATCCGTTTCAACTCGATTTAGCTTCTAAATAAACCCTTTCAAATTATCAATTTCAAATACGTATCTAAACCATAAAATAAGCCATTTCAATTTGAATATATTTCAAAGCTTTTAAATATTCATCATTTCAAAACTAAATTCGATAAATTTATATACATATCAAATTCACTTTACAATTATTTAGTTTGAAATATTAACTTAATCATTTCCATAACATCTAAATACAATTTCAATTTACAATTTAAATAAACAAAAGATCTAATTTAAATATTTATACATTTGAAATATCCATTTAAGTCACCCTTTCTAATTTCAAGTTGTAAATCACTTCTTTAAATTTCCAATTCAATACATTTCAAATCAGACTTATTTAAGTATAATTCTTAAATAAATACAATTTCAATCAATTTCAAATCATTACAAATTCTATATTTAAAAATATAGATATTAAATACTTAAACACATTATTTATCAACTTTATTAAATCAACTTTGATAAATCTTTAAAATCAATATTTATCAAAACCATATATTTCTTTTCAAAACCATAGAAATCATTTCAAACCTTTTATATATAGACCAACGGTGCCTGTATATAATTTTCTATCCTATGGTCAAGTGATACGGATATTTATCATTTCAATCCGCAATATAAAACATATTCGGGTATATATCTTTTCAACCCGAAATCCCAAATTCAATTTAATGAAAATCGCTTGGGTTTATCATTTCAACCCATAACGATTTTCTCCTATTCTACAGATCGTTCGGGTATGTATCATTTCAACCCATAGTGATTCTATACTAACAGGGAACTTGCAGAGTGATAACAGATAAGAAAATAAAATAACAACAGAAATGTAACGACTCGGATTTTTCGCGTTCGAAAATCAACATCCGTACTTCACATTGTACTAGAATGCCGCAGATTCGAGCGTTCAAATCCGATTCGCCGGAGCTATAACACAATTAAGTAAATAACATAGCGGAAGAAAAGAATAATACATTGATATATAATATCTGATACAACAGAGTGATACAATGAATATCAATATACATCAGAGATATGATACAAGAAATAGCAGCGGAAAAGAAAAGATAACAACAGCAGCGGAACAATATCAATAGAAATGATAACTCCAAAATGATCTTCAGACAAGAATGAATCCACAACTCCAAGATAAGCAACTCTGATGAATGAACTAGCTCCAGATAATCTACTAAACCTGAATATCTGAAAAGAAACCCAACTCTAGACTGCCCGTGTGGGAAATAGTGGGCACCCAGAGTTTAGGAAGGGAACAATAAACTCCGGATCAGTCATGGGACTGGTGTGAGCAACAAAAACAGTTTATCTTTAAAACAACACAAAAGAACTTTAAACATTGAAACCCGCAATGCTTTTCGAAAATGAAACTACCATAAGGCCTCCCGCCACACACACAATGCAATCGCAGAATTGGAGGAGATTTCTCCTTATGATAGTCAAAAATGCTTACTACGCAAAATCATTCGATATTATTATCATTAGTGCATAGTGTCGAAAACCATTTCGAAAATATAATATAAATCTTAGCCAGCATACAACATATCATCGTATGCCTACTATAGCTGCTACGTTGAATAGCAGGTTACCGCCACATTCCATAGCAGGTAGTACAACTAAAAACCGTACAGGGTTCGTATTGTTTCTTTGGATTTCCAACAAATGATTAGGCTAAGGAACTTCCTTACCGAAATAGAAACGCCTCTGGAAAGACGCCTCGGATCCTAACCGGATCTCCGCAAACAAAAGGCCGACGCTACCTCACGCTCTAACCGAGCTGTAACTAGGTAACTAACACACGAGTCATGTCATCCCCCGGTCGTCACCGACCTTTATCCGAGACGTCTCGATCATAAAGCAACAACCACAAAGTATAATAACTGTGCAGCATCCACATAGGTAAAATATCTGGGCTCCATACCATGATATCACCTTTTATCCAGAAGGAAATGACATACCCTAGGGGCGCTACCCCTACAAACCTTTGTCGCAACATTCCTGTTTCGACCATTACCAGGTTGTGAGGCTCGACGAAGTCTCGTCCACAAAACTACGCTTTTCCACAAAGCCACGCTTTTTCACAAAGCAACGCATCATCAGCACTTCGTATGCCACATTACCAAATTGGGAATGTATCACTAGTAACCATCAACTACATAACCTCTGAGCTCGTACGTCTCAGAGAAGGGTGTTAAGCTAAGAGAATAAATTCTCCGCCACCAACAGAAATGTATTTGATAGAAACCAGCTTTACATCTCAAAGTGTAACGTCAGACACACATCCATACAAGTCTGTTCCGGGTTCGAACAGAACCGAAGGCACTTCCGAAGAAGCCCTTGCAAATCCAGGTATTCACAATCCCGATCGGATTTCCCATCACTTAAGAAATCTCTATACCGGCGCGACTCAGTGCAGAGACAATCGATAGGTCATCCTATCATTCTCGCAAATACCCGGTCTTCACCACCGTTCTTCAAATGCTATCCATATCGACGTATCACTATTCGGAATGGGTTATACGACACAAAGGTCCTCTCCCGGCTAAACCGAATAACGAGCGCAATTAAAAATCATATGGATACTGGGGTCTCAGTTAAATCACAGCTTAAAGCTAAAAACTTTTTCATTCGAATGGTAAAACAAATTACCATTTCCAATCTTTTAAACAAAAAGATTCAATTCACAAAGTTTACCCCGTTCACAAAGATTCATTCATAGATTTTCAAATCGATTTCCATTTCAATCTGATTAACTCGTTCGGTCTTTGAAATCAAAGACTCATTTCATAGTTTTCAAAACATTTCAATTCTATTTCAAACTTGAAACCGTTCAACATAATTTGGAAATCCTTTCTTAAAATGAAAGCTATTATTATTTGAAAGCAAGTAGTTTTCGTTTCATAAAAATCCAGTTATATTTACACGAGTTAAAACCCTTGAATTAAATTCAAATTCCCAAATCAATACCTTTAAAATGGTTTAACCCATATATAACTTGTACAACATCTTTAATCCTTAGTTTCAAATCGTAGAATTCAATTTCAAACTTGAATTCAAATTTAAATCAAATTATTTAAATTTCAAGACTCGATTAAGTTATTCGAAATAACTTTTATCTTTGAAATCCCATTTCAAAAGCTTTTCATATTAAACCCCAATTTCCAATTTCAAAATCAATTGAAATTAAATTTTCAATTTCAAAAACATGGAATTTAAATTATCTATGATTTAACCGATTTCCACGTGAAATCCATTTTTGTGTGTGTAAGAGTGTGGTCCAGGGGTTTTACACACAATAGTGCACAACATCAATCATCACAGATATATCTATAAGCGGTATAATCGATAACGCTTATCTTCATTCACAGATTCATAGATAAAATTAATTTATCAGTCACAAAGATTCACTATTTCAATTCGATGTGGGTTTCGGATAACCAACTGGAATCCGACTCCCTGTCGCATCGAAATTCAAATGTCGTTTATGGGTCAAGGGTTTCATATTCACAGTAATATATCACAAAAAACAGAAATCACAGCTAAGCACAAAACATAACATAGCATCGCATCACATAACTGATATATCAATCCATCACATAGCATGTAATAAAATATCAAACATCTATACGTAAGATCAGTTAATTGGTTGAGTAATCCAAATCAGTTTCGATTACTTATGAAAATTACTAATCCCGGTTAATTAATTACGACCTATTTTAATTAATTATTCTTTATCATCTATTAATTAACCTTTAATCCTTAATAAATAAATCAATCTTAATTAATCAATCAATCTTCTAATCATTTATAGTAATTAATATTTAATTACTTCATTTATTAATTAAATATAATTAACTTCATTTATTCTTAATTAATCATCTATTATTAATTATTGCTTAATTAAACAATTTAAAATCATATCATTAATTTGTAAATTAAACTACTTCATTACTTTAAGTAATTTAATCTTTAAATTAAACAATTATTAATCATCCTGGATTAATAACATCAGTAATTAACTCTCCTAAATAAATTAATTATCCCATAATTATTCATTTATTAATCCTTTGATTAATTTCAAAAGTAATTTTCCCAAATCAACTTGTATTAATCACATCAACTTGTTAAATTTTTTGAACTAGAATTTAACCTGGAAAATCAAATTTATTTAAAAATTAGAACCATTCTTCTGCCTCTAGACTTAACCCAGCCTGCTTCGATTTTTAACCTTCCTGCTTCGAGTCTTTTCACATTTCACCCGAGTATCTCACGAGAAAACAATCCCACGCAAACCATTTACAGTCGACCTGTAGCATACGAGCACTCCCCACTACGCTACCCCGAGATTCCTCGTCTCTGCTTCGAGTCGAACCCCTGCTTTTCTCGAGATTGAACCCGAGGCGATATCGTCTTCCCCAAAATTCCATTTCCCAGTGCACACGAACGCGCACAGTGCACCTACCCAAACACTTCCGGCCACCAACGATCGACGTGATCGTCGTCGATGATCTCTCGATCATACACGAGCGATAAAATGGACCTAGATCTAATAATTGATTCGCGATTCAAAATTTAACCATAGATTCGAAGAGAACTGAAACAACTCAACTAACCCAGTCACCAATCTCGCTCTCGAACTCACCGCCTCGACCACCTGAAGACCCCTAACTCCGGCCAATGGTTCGTCATCCACCCAGCCTTCATTTCCCAAGCCCACGCGTCGCTCGATCAATTGTAGGGGAAGAATGAATCAAAACAAAAACAATGGCCAAAACTAGGTTTCCCAACTTCGCTAGCTTCCCATCGCCGCCACGACCCACTTCAAACCTCCGCGCTATTTTTCCCTCTGCCCCAATAGGCTCCTCCACCACCTCGCACAACCTCGACTACCCCAGTTCAACATCGCACCGGAAATTGACCAAATAACACTTAATATACAAAGTCGAACTGCTCTTTCCTCCCTTCATTAAAAATCTTCATCTTGGTCTTAAAAATCATATTTTGCCATCAGGATTCACACCATCTAATTAAAACAATGTTTTGTGAAATTTGAATTTTCAAAAAATTTGAGGTATCTTCTGAAAAAAAATTATTTTTCAACCTGTATATCTTTATACTTTATGAACTTATTTTTAAACCATAGTTCTTACTTGAATACCTATATTAACTTTTGACATCAGATCCTAACACTGAGTAAAAGATGAGGAATTGATTTTCTTTATGGTTATATAACCTGGGAATTAACAGAGAGATCATCAAATACTTTAAGTGTTGTCTCAACGTAGATATAACATCCAGAGTTAAAACAAATGAGATACATATTTTACTCAATTTCTACTTACTGACTTATAGCTTTTATATAATGTTTACTCACGGATCTAAAGAAGGAGATACCGGGTTGAGTTACTCACAATCATCAAGATATCTGTAACGACCCGCCATTTTTGGACCATTCGCATCCATTATAAGTGTATAGGTAGACACTCATGCCGGAGTTGAATTGCTCAAAA
This sequence comes from Allium fistulosum, assembly GCA_030737815.1. Taxonomy (NCBI): domain Eukaryota; kingdom Viridiplantae; phylum Streptophyta; class Magnoliopsida; order Asparagales; family Amaryllidaceae; genus Allium; species Allium fistulosum. The sequence continues at coordinate 973,377,544 of CM060904.1, forward strand.
TACCGCGTTGTTAATTTAAATTGGCAAAACTGAACATATTCAGTAAATAAAATATAATCACAGATTTACAGACACAGAGTAATAATTGCAGCGGAAATAAAAGAGATAGTAGTTCATGAAGCTACTATATGAATATATAAAATACATCAGAGTTTACAACAGAAGAGTAATACGATACATCAGAGTTAAACCAGATACAACGGAAGAGTAACAGATACAAATCAGAATACATCACTGGAATCATCGAATATCTGAAAGCTGGATAGATAGCTGGATCTCCAAGCGAAGCTCCAACTCCAAAGGTGAGTCTCGAAAGCTGAACTACTCAGTCTGACCCGAGCGTAAAGCAAAACACAAAACACTCGAGTCAGGATTAACATTCTTATATTAATAAATCCAACTCAAGTGAAATAGCAATTGAAATACAAGTAACTCAAAGGATGTTTGGAATAACCATCCTTTAAGGATCCGTTAAACTATCTACTAAGTAGTAGTGTACGATAAGTAGATAATGTCTATCAGTAATATAAAGATATCAAAATAGCGTTAAGTCATGGCCCATTCCACCCTTAACACATTTTTATTCCCACAAGCATATACAAGACCGTAGTTTCCCCAAAACCGGAAGTCACCAGAGGGCAATCCATATACTCAAGGTACAAATCAAAATCGTAGTGGTCGCGCATAAATGGAATACAAGTATGACAAGGCACATGAGGCTATACCCAAGATAGTGATACTACCGTTCGCCTGATCCGGGCTGGTGAGAACGCAACGCCGCAGCGCCCGCAACACCGTGAGACAACACTCCCAAAATCAAGGGTGCACCAATCGACAACAAGTATAAGTAGTTCGAAGAAGTGTGTCCACTTGAGGTATCAATCCTCCATTGGCCCGGCACAGCTCCTGTTTTAGTCATTTCAAATTTGACACAAGTGTCAAGGCTATCCATTATCGTTCTCTTTCTTCAATCATCAACGTTCGTCAAACCAACCACTTCATTCTGGATCATCACTCCGCGTATAGTTATTAAAGTGGTTTTCGGTTTAGATAGAGAGTATATCCATAACCGAATTCCGGTCTCTTTAATAACTTTCGTAATTATTACACCGATTGGTCGTTTGTTTATTTCAAAACCAAATCAATTTCAATTTCAAATAGAATTCGTAAATCAACATTTCATTTGTCTTTCAAAAACCAATTTCCAATAATTTACGTTTCAAAACTTCCAAATTATCATTTCAAAATCTTATAATTCAAATTCAATTTCTATTTAAAACAATCCAAATATTGATTCAAGTTCGAATACAAGTTTCATTTCGAAAACATTTAAATTAAATCTTATTTAACATTCAAATCAATTTAAAATCATTTATCGATTTCATTCAATATTCGTTAAGTTACTTTATCATTCAAACAATTTCTATTAAATTTCCAATTCATTAAATCAATTCTTAAGTTCAACTTTATTATATCAAAACTTACAAATTTAATTAAATTAAATTCATCAAATCAAATTCTTTACATTTCAAGTCTTACATTAATTCCAAAATATCACATTTCCATTTCTTGTTAAAGAAAATTCAATTTCAATTATTTACTTACTTAAATAATTTTCCAAACTTAATAAAATAAAGAAACTCAATTTCAATTATTACGAAGTAAAATTTACTTATTCAAAAATTCAATTTAATTTAATCATTAAATAATTCAATCTCATTTAATTATTAAATTATTCAAAACTTAATTATTAAATAATTTCAAAGTTTAATAATTTCAAACTTAATTATTAAATTATTTCAAAGTTTAATGATTTCAAACTTAATTATAATTTCAAACTTAATTCAATTATTTCTCAAATTAAACAACATTCCTTTATCAATTACATTGTTAATATTTTGTTTCAGATTATTACATATTAACATTTTCCTTTCATTAAAAATTTAAATTCCAACTTCATTTCAAAACCATATTATTTATTCAAATAAAATCCTTATTTTATTTTTAAATCAAAATATTGACCAATCGGGTTTTATTTAATTTTCTATATCCAAGGTCAAAGTTCAATTTTTTTGGGTATTTATCATTTCAACCCGATTCCAATTCAATTCAAAATCAAAGCATATCAAAGGGAACTTGCAGTGTGATAACTGGGATGGTGTCAAAGTAAATAAACAAGCAATAACAACAGACAATATCAATCCAATAATCAATTCAAATAATCCCGAAATAACCGTATTAATTCGCATTGTTATTTGTACGAATTAATATAATTATTTCTAGAATCTACACTATCATTTCATGTAGATTAAAGATTATTACATTACGGTTCTTCACTTGTCATCTATTTCAATTTCATACATCATCAATTTAACAACATACATTCAGTGGTTCAAAATGTAATTAAACAAATCCTACGTGTCAATAAATTCAACAGTTAAAGGGGTCATATTATACAAATGTCAGTTAATCAAATTTAACATTTATTATCCTATATCAAGTTCAATTCCATACTGTTTATCATTTTAACATTAACAATTTAACGTCCAATATAAACATCAACAATCAATCAATTATCAGCCAAACTGTATTATCATCACATAAATAATTAACAGATAATGGTGTCAGATGTCACGGGTTAACTGATACAGGTAATAACAGTATAAATATCTAACAACAGCATATTTCAATTGTCGTTTCAATTGAAATCAAATTTAATAAATAAAAGAACATTAATCGTGAGTGAGTGCTCACCTTTCGAGGCTAGAGTGATAGACAATGAGATTGAGTTATGAAATCCAGGCACGAAACTCAAACGGGCAATATAGAACTCGAATCGACGAACGAAGCTGATAACAAAGAATTGGCGAAACCAATCAGAACTAGATCGATGAAGGTAAATGATAGTAATAACCTTATCTGCATATCCATATATAACTATATATAACTATATAGATAAAATTATATTCCAAATTCAAATACATTTTAATTTAAATGTATTTCCAAAATCTATCGTTTCAATTTAAAATACATATATTAAACTCAACACATAAATAACTGACATCCTAAGCAACTATATAAAATATATATAAATCAAGATATCACTAGATACATATTGAAATCATATAGCTTAAGTACAACTTAAAATTTAGAATAAAACTTTTATATCATCTTTGAAACAATAGCTCATAAAATACACTTATATACTACATACTGCAAATCCCAATGGTCAAAATTTACCATATACAACAAATATAATACTAACATATGTATATATATCATAGTATAGATAAAACAAGTTAACAGGTGTATATATACTGTAAACACCAAATTATATTTATCTCAACAGAATCGATGGGAAGACTCATATATGCTCCCTAACATAAAATGAAATATAGCATAAATCTATATATATATACAGAATATATATTCATATACCATGAAATAAAATTAATATACTGTATATAGAAGTGGTAAACAAAGTTTATACTACACAATGACATATACTTTATAAACACATTGTTATCTTGCTTTAAAAAAAATATACGTACGTTTTACAAATATAATACTAACATATACGTACGTTTTATTTGTACCGCTTAATGTAAGTATAGCTAAAACAACTTATAAAGTAATATATAATTCTGCTTACATATACTTTACATCTTTAAAACTTTAAAATACCGCAACTTTGTATACAAAGAGATCTTGCATTATATTTTTTCGAATTGTACTTCAATTATTAAACAAGTATGGTATATAACAAAATTTGCATTCAATACCACATGTGAACGAAGGAGGCCGTGAGCCTTAGGTGGTGAGGCAGCAGGCTGCACTCGGCCAGGTCGAGGTGCATGGGCTGCGTGGATGACAGGTTCACGGTTGAGGGATCAAAGACGCACGCGAGGCAGAGGCCAAACGGTGGAAGAAAGGTTGGCGCGGAGTTCGGTTGCTGGCCATGGGCGTTGCTGGAGGTGCAGACGCGTGGGTGGTTGAGTTGTAGGCTGCTGTGGGAGGAGAGATAAAGGGCGGTCGGTCAGGTTGTGTGCGGGTTTCGGCAAGGAAGTGGAGGCCATGGTAGCGGGATTGGCGGGTCAATGGAGAAATGCGTGAACTCGGTGGGTAGCGGGCTTTGGTCAGAGGCGGAGTCTGGGGTGATGGAATCCTGTGTGGTCGAGATGTGAGGACGGATCTGGAGGAATATGCGGAGATGGGAGGAAAGGGCCACGCGTGCAGAGGATGAAGGTGAGGGGTGACGCGGTGGGAAGTCGGTTAGTGGGATGATGGGGTGATCTGGAATGATGTGTCAGGGAGGTGTGAGTTGTCGATGAGGCGGCGGTTGGAGAAAAGGAGGATGGCATGGATCAATGGGGCACGGAACGAGCAGGCATAGGTGGATGTAAATGGATCGGAGGGCGAAGATGGTTCATCGGAGATGGGGAGGCCGATCAGATGGGTAGGAGGAAACAGGATAGGCAGGTTTTACTTTCAGGTGGAAAATATATTATCAATTTCACAGCATATAAAAGCTTATAATATTATATATATAATTTTCTTTTAAAGGAACAAGACAGAATGGAAGAGAAAGCACGAGAGAAGAAATGTTGACAGGTAGAAATGAAGTGGAAAGACCAAATATAGAACAAAATGAACTGTTCAAATGCAAACGTACGTGGATTTTTGAAATGATTATGGGATGGCAACGGTTGAATTTAAGCAAATAATAAGTGGTAATAAATGCTAGTTGCTGTCCATTCCCGTTTCAAATTTGAATGGGCACAATTATTAAAAGTGTAAAAGGTGGTACCGATACAATTAACCGTTTCACGGTTTCAGCGCGTACCGGATTTCAAGATGCACAACTGTATACACTGTTGAGATCAGTACGACGAGACGATCAAAACGGTATACAGATATCAGTGGAACGATTGAATTATAAAAATTCGAAATTTTCTACTGGTGGAAAATGCAAGAAAAACGTAGAAAAATAAGAACGACGGAACCAAAGATGTCCGAATTTTGAAAAACGACAAACTGACATCTTGCTCAGAAGATGGTTTAGAATTTTTCTATGTAAAAATATTTTGGTTTCGGAAACATTTTATTTTCATCGCTTTTTAACTGATTAAATTGAAGTGAATTTACGCGCGAAATAAACTTTCAAATCTTCGGACGAAAATTTACCAGTTGCTATGTTTAACTAGACGTATTCCAAATAATAAATTTTTTTATTTCAAAATTTTATCGTTTAAAATTTCACAAAATTTCAGCTAATTGCGTTATTAAAATGGTTGAAATTTACGGGTCGTTACACTCTCCCCCACTCAAAACTTTTCGTCCCCGAAAAGGAACGAAGTAGGAGAATAGAAACAACCAGAAAGAAAAACAGATTGGGAAAACAATAAAATAATTAATTTAAACCATATAATTTCAAATTTTAAATTAATTTATATTCAACAATTTTTTTTTTTTCCATTTGATTTTCTTAAGTTAAATCAAGCTTTAACTATTTCTAGATTGATTTGCTTATTATCCAATCATCTTTAATTAACAGTTTCAAAATCATAAATTTGAATAGTCATTTATTTCAATTATATTTTATTTCAACAATTTAAATTCTTCTTTATTCCAAATTATTGTCAAATTGATCCTACTTAATATATCTAATTACATATATTTGACCCATATAAATTAATTTAAACCATAAAAGTTCGATTTAAATTAATTTACATCTATTAATTTCTTTAAATTCAAGGTATTTTCAAATGTTGATCAAATTTTAATTTATTAATTCTTTCAAAACAAATTTATTTCCTAATTAACTAAGTTTACTAATTATCCTATCAACTCTATTAGCATCTTTATAATTAAAATTTAGTGTATAACATTTATTATAAACACTCAAATTTTATTTATAAATTCAATTTATCTTATATATATCCAATTACATATTCAACTTGTGAATGATTTAGGTAAGTTGTATTGGAATGCAGTTGAACAATATACAAATAATTTTTTTTTCAAATTCAATTATTCAAGTTAAAATATTTATTCCAAATTTTGGTTTTATTTATAATTAAAATCATCCTTTAACAAAATTTAAGAATTAGATTTCTGATTAACTTTAAACAATTTAGAGATGTATATAATATATTTATATCGAATCAAATTAAATTTTTAAAATAAGATACTTATATATATATATATCAAATTATACTGAAGAAATTCAAATTAAAATATTTTTCAAAACAAAGCCGTAGCAAAACTACAGACTAGTATCTCCACTTCGAAACTCGAAAATGAACGTCGATGATGCGGCCGCCATCATCGAAATTATTTTCCAGCGACAAAGAGAAGAGCACTGATTTCAACATTTTAAAAATTCTTTGAAAACGATTCTATTCGAAAATACTTTCAATAACATATACTTTAAAAAATTTTAAAAACTCAAAGTTCGAAATCACCGGAAACTAATAAATTCTCAAATTTCTGAATCAAATTCATTTCAAATTCCAAATCAATTTATAAACCGTATTTATAAATTTATTTAGAACAATAAATGATAATCAAATATTATCATTTCAAACAAACAATTTAATTAACCTATTAAATTCCAGAAAATTTTACTTATAAATATTTATAATATAATCATACAAATTTATTCCATTTACCAAATTTGAAAACGATATAAATATACAAATACACTTCCTCGCTCGACTATATAAGAATAGATTTCAAAGCAAGAATAGAGATTCAAATTTGATGGACTCAAATCAAAGAGAATTTTTAAATTCGAAGATAGATTGAAACAAAGCCAAGATGAATAAATAATCAAAATGGGAAGAAGAATAAGTTTATTAAATCGCGGACAACCTTAACCGGGTCGACCGTGACTTCAAAATAAGATCGATGCAGAATTCCGAGGCAAATCTACATTCGATTCCAAGAAATAGAATTCAGGTATAGCAGGAGATAGATAGCATCGTAAACCGAGGATACAGAAATCTCTGGTAAATCAATGCCTATTGTAAAGGAGTTTTGCTCTTTTACGAATCATTCTGAGATTGGCGAGACCGCCGATCTATTATAGATAACATTCAGAATGGAGTTATGGGGTGCTCCATGATTGAAAGAAGACGAATAGTGAAGGACACGAATGAATTTCGAAACCGAGGGGAACGTTCCAAAATTCAAAGGAATTGAGTCAAAGGAAGAGATTGAAACTCAAATGAGAGTGATTCTGTAAATACATTTACCCTATATGTTAAGTTTTGCCTAGAGCTACCAAAGCTCTGATACCAACTGTAACGACCCGCCATTTTTGGACCATTCGCATCCATTATAAGTGTATAGGTAGACACTCATGCCGGAGTTGAATTGCTCAAAATACCGCGTTGTTAATTTAAATTGGCAAAACTGAACATATTCAGTAAATAAAATATAATCACAGATTTACAGACACAGAGTAATAATTGCAGCGGAAATAAAAGAGATAGTAGTTCATGAAGCTACTATATGAATATATAAAATACATCAGAGTTTACAACAGAAGAGTAATACGATACATCAGAGTTAAACCAGATACAACGGAAGAGTAACAGATACAAATCAGAATACATCACTGGAATCATCGAATATCTGAAAGCTGGATAGATAGCTGGATCTCCAAGCGAAGCTCCAACTCCAAAGGTGAGTCTCGAAAGCTGAACTACTCAGTCTGACCCGAGCGTAAAGCAAAACACAAAACACTCGAGTCAGGATTAACATTCTTATATTAATAAATCCAACTCAAGTGAAATAGCAATTGAAATACAAGTAACTCAAAGGATGTTTGGAATAACCATCCTTTAAGGATCCGTTAAACTATCTACTAAGTAGTAGTGTACGATAAGTAGATAATGTCTATCAGTAATATAAAGATATCAAAATAGCGTTAAGTCATGGCCCATTCCACCCTTAACACATTTTTATTCCCACAAGCATATACAAGACCGTAGTTTCCCCAAAACCGGAAGTGACCAGAGGGCAATCCATATACTCAAGGTACAAATCAAAATCGTAGTGGTCGCGCATAAATGGAATACAAGTATGACAAGGCACATGAGGCTATACCCAAGATAGTGATACTACCGTTCGCCTGATCCGGGCTGGTGAGAACGCAACGCCGCAGCGCCCGCAACACCGTGAGACAACACTCCCAAAATCAAGGGTGCACCAATCGACAACAAGTATAAGTAGTTCGAAGAAGTGTGTCCACTTGAGGTATCAATCCTCCATTGGCCCGGCACAGCTCCTGTTTTAGTCATTTCAAATTTGACACAAGTGTCAAGGCTATCCATTATCGTTCTCTTTCTTCAATCATCAACGTTCGTCAAACCAACCACTTCATTCTGGATCATCACTCAGCGTATAGTTATTAAAGTGGTTTTCGGTTTAGATAGAGAGTATATCCATAACCGAATTCCGGTCTCTTTAATAACTTTCGTAATTATTACACCGATTGGTCGTTTGTTTATTTCAAAACCAAATCAATTTCAATTTCAAATAGAATTCGTAAATCAACATTTCATTTGTCTTTCAAAAACCAATTTCCAATAATTTACGTTTCAAAACTTCCAAATTATCATTTCAAAATCTTATAATTCAAATTCAATTTCTATTTAAAACAATCCAAATATTGATTCAAGTTCGAATACAAGTTTCATTTCGAAAACATTTAAATTAAATCTTATTTAACATTCAAATCAATTTAAAATCATTTATCGATTTCATTCAATATTCGTTAAGTTACTTTATCATTCAAACAATTTCTATTAAATTTCCAATTCATTAAATCAATTCTTAAGTTCAACTTTATTATATCAAAACTTACAAATTTAATTAAATTAAATTCATCAAATCAAATTCTTTACATTTCAAGTCTTACATTAATTCCAAAATATCACATTTCCATTTCTTGTTAAAGAAAATTCAATTTCAATTATTTACTTACTTAAATAATTTTCCAAACTTAATAAAATAAAGAAACTCAATTTCAATTATTACGAAGTAAAATTTACTTATTCAAAAATTCAATTTAATTTAATCATTAAATAATTCAATCTCATTTAATTATTAAATTATTCAAAACTTAATTATTAAATAATTTCAAAGTTTAATAATTTCAAACTTAATTATTAAATTATTTCAAAGTTTAATGATTTCAAACTTAATTATAATTTCAAACTTAATTCAATTATTTCTCAAATTAAACAACATTCCTTTATCAATTACATTGTTAATATTTTGTTTCAGATTATTACATATTAACATTTTCCTTTCATTAAAAATTTAAATTCCAACTTCATTTCAAAACCATATTATTTATTCAAATAAAATCCTTATTTTATTTTTAAATCAAAATATTGACCAATCGGGTTTTATTTAATTTTCTATATCCAAGGTCAAAGTTCAATTTTTTTGGGTATTTATCATTTCAACCCGATTCCAATTCAATTCAAAATCAAAGCATATCAAAGGGAACTTGCAGTGTGATAACTGGGATGGTGTCAAAGTAAATAAACAAGCAATAACAACAGACAATATCAATCCAATAATCAATTCAAATAATCCCGAAATAACCGTATTAATTCGCATTGTTATTTGTACGAATTAATATAATTATTTCTAGAATCTACACTATCATTTCATGTAGATTAAAGATTATTACATTACGGTTCTTCACTTGTCATCTATTTCAATTTCATACATCATCAATTTAACAACATACATTCAGTGGTTCAAAATGTAATTAAACAAATCCTACGTGTCAATAAATTCAACAGTTAAAGGGGTCATATTATACAAATGTCAGTTAATCAAATTTAACATTTATTATCCTATATCAAGTTCAATTCCATACTGTTTATCATTTTAACATTAACAATTTAACGTCCAATATAAACATCAACAATCAATCAATTATCAGCCAAACTGTATTATCATCACATAAATAATTAACAGATAATGGTGTCAGATGTCACGGGTTAACTGATACAGGTAATAACAGTATAAATATCTAACAACAGCATATTTCAATTGTCGTTTCAATTGAAATCAAATTTAATAAATAAAAGAACGTTAATCGTGAGTGAGTGCTCACCTTTCGAGGCTAGAGTGATAGACAATGAGATTGAGTTATGAAATCCAGGCACGAAACTCAAACGGGCAATATAGAACTCGAATCGACGAACGAAGCTGATAACAAAGAATTGGCGAAACCAATCAGAACTAGATCGATGAAGGTAAATGATAGTAATAACCTTATCTGCATATCCATATATAACTATATATAACTATATAGATAAAATTATATTCCAAATTCAAATACATTTTAATTTAAATGTATTTCCAAAATCTATCGTTTCAATTTAAAATACATATATTAAACTCAACACATAAATAACTGACATCCTAAGCAACTATATAAAATATATATAAATCAAGATATCACTAGATACATATTGAAATCATATAGCTTAAGTACAACTTAAAATTTAGAATAAAACTTTTATATCATCTTTGAAACAATAGCTCATAAAATACACTTATATACTACATACTGCAAATCCCAATGGTCAAAATTTACCATATACAACAAATATAATACTAACATATGTATATATATCATAGTATAGATAAAACAAGTTAACAGGTGTATATATACTGTAAACACCAAATTATATTTATCTCAACAGAATCGATGGGAAGACTCATATATGCTCCCTAACATAAAATGAAATATAGCATAAATCTATATATATATACAGAATATATATTCATATACCATGAAATAAAATTAATATACTGTATATAGAAGTGGTAAACAAAGTTTATACTACACAATGACATATACTTTATAAACACATTGTTATCTTGCTTTAAAAAAAATATACGTACGTTTTACAAATATAATACTAACATATACGTACGTTTTATTTGTACCGCTTAATGTAAGTATAGCTAAAACAACTTATAAAGTAATATATAATTCTGCTTACATATACTTTACATCTTTAAAACTTTAAAATACCGCAACTTTGTATACAAAGAGATCTTGCATTATATTTTTTCGAATTGTACTTCAATTATTAAACAAGTATGGTATATAACAAAATTTGCATTCAATACCACATGTGAACGAAGGAGGCCGTGAGCCTTAGGTGGTGAGGCAGCAGGCTGCACTCGGCCAGGTCGAGGTGCATGGGCTGCGTGGATGACAGGTTCACGGTTGAGGGATCAAAGACGCACGCGAGGCAGAGGCCAAACGGTGGAAGAAAGGTTGGCGCGGAGTTCGGTTGCTGGCCATGGGCGTTGCTGGAGGTGCAGACGCGTGGGTGGTTGAGTTGTAGGCTGCTGTGGGAGGAGAGATAAAGGGCGGTCGGTCAGGTTGTGTGCGGGTTTCGGCAAGGAAGTGGAGGCCATGGTAGCGGGATTGGCGGGTCAATGGAGAAATGCGTGAACTCGGTGGGTAGCGGGCTTTGGTCAGAGGCGGAGTCTGGGGTGATGGAATCCTGTGTGGTCGAGATGTGAGGACGGATCTGGAGGAATATGCGGAGATGGGAGGAAAGGGCCACGCGTGCAGAGGATGAAGGTGAGGGGTGACGCGGTGGGAAGTCGGTTAGTGGGATGATGGGGTGATCTGGAATGATGTGTCAGGGAGGTGTGAGTTGTCGATGAGGCGGCGGTTGGAGAAAAGGAGGATGGCATGGATCAATGGGGCACGGAACGAGCAGGCATAGGTGGATGTAAATGGATCGGAGGGCGAAGATGGTTCATCGGAGATGGGGAGGCCGATCAGATGGGTAGGAGGAAACAGGATAGGCAGGTTTTACTTTCAGGTGGAAAATATATTATCAATTTCACAGCATATAAAAGCTTATAATATTATATATATAATTTTCTTTTAAAGGAACAAGACAGAATGGAAGAGAAAGCACGAGAGAAGAAATGTTGACAGGTAGAAATGAAGTGGAAAGACCAAATATAGAACAAAATGAACTGTTCAAATGCAAACGTACGTGGATTTTTGAAATGATTATGGGATGGCAACGGTTGAATTTAAGCAAATAATAAGTGGTAATAAATGCTAGTTGCTGTCCATTCCCGTTTCAAATTTGAATGGGCACAATTATTAAAAGTGTAAAAGGTGGTACCGATACAATTAACCGTTTCACGGTTTCAGCGCGTACCGGATTTCAAGATGCACAACTGTATACACTGTTGAGATCAGTACGACGAGACGATCAAAACGGTATACAGATATCAGTGGAACGATTGAATTATAAAAATTCGAAATTTTCTACTGGTGGAAAATGCAAGAAAAACGTAGAAAAATAAGAACGACGGAACCAAAGATGTCCGAATTTTGAAAAACGACAAACTGACATCTTGCTCAGAAGATGGTTTAGAATTTTTCTATGTAAAAATATTTTGGTTTCGGAAACATTTTATTTTCATCGCTTTTTAACTGATTAAATTGAAGTGAATTTACGCGCGAAATAAACTTTCAAATCTTTGGACGAAAATTTACCAGTTGCTATGTTTAACTAGACGTATTCCAAATAATAAATTTTTTTATTTCAAAATTTTATCGTTTAAAATTTCACAAAATTTCAGCTAATTGCGTTATTAAAATGGTTGAAATTTACGGGTCGTTACAATATCAAAACAGTTAAGCTTCGGAAAAAAAAAGTAGGAGTTGCTCACCTGAATATGGATGAAGCAGGGAAGCAGAGATTTGAGGATGTTAAAAACTGAATTGTTTTTGAAAGCTTGTTTTACTGGAACCTTGAATTGCTTAGATTTCCATTGAAACTGAAATGCTTGAAAAACTGGAAACTTGCTTAGTTCATTCATATTAAAGCTTGTTTGTTGATGATTCAATATTTTGATAATTTGTTTGATTCTAGGTTGCAACTGAAACAGTTCTGTATTTTTTCCCTTTTCTCAGTTTTGTTTAATTATGTTTTGAACGAATTTAGGTTGGAGGTGATGCATATAAAAGAGAAGTATGCAGAGTGTTCATTTGTTTAGTACTGGTGTTTTGTACTAGAAATTGTTTTATAAATCTTTGATCAGAGATTGTCTAAGTGTTGTAGGCTATGGTAAGATTTATCTTGTGTACTAAAGATGATGGTATTAAATTAACATGTACAATTTATCTTCATTTCGGCTAATGGTTTTCTAAAATTTGGTGGCTAAGGATCCAAGCATTAATTACTTGGTACTTTTTCTTTCTTTCTTTAACTTTGTTTCTTGTTCCATACTTCAGCCGTATACATATATAAAGATATTTGGTGGCTAAAGATACTTATCTACATATATTTCTATTTCTTATATGTTGTTATAAAGAATTGACTTATGTATTGTTTTATTTCTATGCTTTTGTTCTATTATTTTAAATAAGATTCTATAATTATTTTACTTCGTATTTATTGTCATATATTATTAGCTTAAGTATTTTGCATTTGTTTTTATTATTTTATTTTCATTTATTTTTCATTCGTTTATTTTATCACTTTTATATCGTATATATATATTCACACATATATACAATATTTACAATTTTTATTCAAATCAAATATATACATATATTTATAACTTCAAATTTTCTCATATATGCTCAAGTATACAATATTTTAAATTTAAATGATTTATACAGAATATAATTGGATTCGGGGAAACTCGCTCCATTCTATCGATTTATTTTACTATTTTTATTCAAAAATTCAATAAATTATCGATTTAAATAAATTTAAATCTGGGGTCGTTACAAACTTCCCCCCTTAAAAGAATTTCGTCCTCGAAATTCGTAGGTACGAAAACAACACGGAGATAGATTCGATCTCCTATAACTCCTCAAACACAGGATATGGATTCCGAATTCAAGTCGGAATATCACAAAATACATACCAATTTGTCCATCTTCGGACTTTGGTATTCACAGAAATTACAATAGAATTTCAAATTTGTTTTTAAACGAAATCGTCTTATTGATTTGATTCAAATTTAGCTTCATATTCTATTAATCAATTTAACTCAATTCAAAATTTCCAATTTCAAATTCAATAAGGTTTAAATCAAAAAGCTGATAAGAAGTCGATGAAGATACGAAATAAGAATTTTCTACAATGGTTCGTAGAGCCATCAACACACCGAAACTACTTCTTGTAGCTGATACGAAGAAATCAAAAGAATTTGGAAACGAATCAAAGAAGATTGATAGGAAAGTTTGTTTCCACTGTTGCAGGGTATTGACCATTTATAGTCGTATTCCCTTGTCCCCTATCTCGTCCTCTTCTTGCACTCATATCTACTATCAGTGGATAGTAAGAGAATTTACTGAGACGTACAGACGGATATCTGAGAATTACTCATTCTAGAGTTTACTTCACTCTATCTCTAACGAGCTACTTAATGGGTTACACTCCTGAGCTAAAGTTCAACCTTAGCTCTGATACCACATGTAACGACTCGGATTTTTCACGTTCGAAAATCAACATCCGTACTTCACATTGTACTAGAATGCCGCAGATTCGAGCGTTCAAATCCGATTCGCCGGAGCTATAACACAATTAAGTAAATAACACAGCGGAAGAAAAGAATAATACATTGATATATAATATCTGATACAACAGAGTGATACAATGAATATCAATATACATCAGAGATATGAAACAAGAAATAGCAGCGGAAAAGAAAAGATAACAACAGCAGCGGAACAATATCAATAGAAATGATAACTCCAAAATGATCTTCAGACAAGAATGAATCCACAACTCCAAGATAAGCAACTCTGATGAATGAACTAGCTCCAGATAATCTACTAAACCTGAATATCTGAAAAGAAACCCAACTCTAGACTGCCCGTGTGGGAAATAGTGGGCACCCAGAGTTTAGGAAGGGAACAATAAACTCCGGATCAGTCATGGGACTGGTGTGAGCAACAAAAACAGTTTATCTTTAAAACAACACAAAAGAACTTTAAACAATGAAACCCGCAATGCTTTTCGAAAATGAAACTACCATAAGGCCTCCCGCCACACACACAATGCAATCGCAGAATTGGAGGAGATTTCTCCTTATGATAGTCAAAAATGCTTACTACGCAAAATCATTCGATATTATTATCATTAGTGCATAGTGTCGAAAACCATTTCGAAAATATAATATAAATCTTAGCCAGCATACAACATATCATCGTATGCCTACTATAGCTACTACGTTCAATAGCAGGTTACCGCCACATTCCATAGCAGGTAGTACAACTAAAAACCGTACAGGGTTCGTATTGTTTCTTTGGATTTCCAACAAATGATCAGGCTAAGGAACTTCCTTACCGAAATAGAAACGCCTCTGGAAAGACGCCTCGGATCCTAACCGGATCTCCGCAAACAAAAGGCCGACGCTACCTCACGCTCTAACCGAGCTGTAACTAGGTAACTAACACACGAGTCATGTCATCCCCCGGTCGTCACCGACCTTTATCCGAGACGTCTCGATCATAAACCAACAACCACAAAGTATAATAACTGTGCAGCATCCACATAGGTAAAATATCTGGGCTCCATACCATGATATCACCTTTTATCCAGAAGGAAATGACATACCCTAGGGGCGCTACCCCTACAAACCTTTGTCGCAACATTCCTGTTTCGACCATTACCGGGTTGTGAGGCTCGACGAAGTCTCGTCCACAAAACTACGCTTTTCCACAAAGCCACGCTTTTTCACAAAGCCACGCTTTTTCACAAAGCAACGCATCATCAGCACTTCGTATGCCACATTACCAAATTGGGAATGTATCACTAGTAACCATCAACTACATAACCTCTGAGCTCGTACGTCTCAGAGAAGGGTGTTAAGCTAAGAGAATAAATTCTCCGCCACCAACAGAAATGTATTTGATAGAAACCAGCTTTACATCTCAAAGTGTAACGTCAGACACACATCCATACAAGTCTGTTCCGGGTTCGAACAGAACCGAAGGCACTTCCGAAGAAGCCCTTGCAAATCCGGGTATTCACAATCCCGATCGGATTTCCCATCACTTAAGAAATCTCTATACCGGCGCGACTCAGTGCAGAGACAATCGATAGGTCATTCTATCATTCTCGCAAATACCCGGTCTTCACCACCGTTCTTCAAATGCTATCCATATCGACGTATCACTATTCGGAATGGGTTATACGACACAAAGGTCCTCTCCCGGCTAAACCGAATAACGAGCGCAATTAAAAATCATATGGATACTGGGGTCTCAGTTAAATCACAGCTTAAAGCTAAAAACTTTTTCATTCGAATGGTAAAACAAATTACCATTTCCAATCTTTTAAACAAAAAGATTCAATTCACAAAGTTTACCCCGTTCACAAAGATTCATTCATAGATTTTCAAATCGATTTCCATTTCAATCTGATTAACTCGTTCGGTCTTTGAAATCAAAGACTCATTTCATAGTTTTCAAAACATTTCAATTCTATTTCAAACTTGAAACCGTTCAACATAATTTGGAAATCCTTTCTTAAAATGAAAGCTATTATTATTTGAAAGCAAGTAGTTTTCGTTTCATAAAAATCCAGTTATATTTACACGAGTTAAAACCCTTGAATTAAATTCAAATTCCCAAATCAATACCTTTAAAATGGTTTAACCCATATATAACTTGTACAGCATCTTTAATCTTAGTTTCAAATCATAGAATTCAATTTCAAACTTGAATTCAAATTTAAATCAAATTATTTAAATTTCAAGACTCGATTAAGTTATTCGAAATAACTTTTATCTTTGAAATCCCATTTCAAAAGCTTTTCATATTAAACCCCAATTTCCAATTTCAAAATCAATTGAAATTAAATTTTCAATTTCAAAAACATGGAATTTAAATTATCTATGATTTAACCGATTTCCACGTGAAATCCATTTTTGTGTGTGTAAGAGTGTGGTCCAGGGGTTTTACACACAATAGTGCACAACATCAATCATCACAGATATATCTATAAGCGGTATAATCGATAACGCTTATCTTCATTCACAGATTCATAGATAAAATTAATTTATCAGTCACAAAGATTCACTATTTCAATTCGATGTGGGTTTCGGATAACCAACTGGAATCCGACTCCCTGTCGCATCGAAATTCAAATGTCGTTTATGGGTCAAGGGTTTCATATTCACAGTAATATATCACAAAAAACAGAAATCACAGCTAAGCACAAAACATAACATAGCATCGCATCACATAACTGATATATCAATCCATCACATAGCATGTAATAAAATATCAAACATCTATACGTAAGATCAGTTAATTGGTTGAGTAATCCAAATCAGTTTCGATTACTTATGAAAATTACTAATCCCGGTTAATTAATTACGACCTATTTTAATTAATTATTCTTTATCATCTATTAATTAACCTTTAATCCTTAATAAATAAATCAATCTTAATTAATCAATCAATCTTCTAATCATTTATAGTAATTAATATTTAATTACTTCATTTATTAATTAAATATAATTAACTTCATTTATTCTTAATTAATCATCTATTATTAATTATTGCTTAATTAAACAATTTAAAATCATATCATTAATTTGTAAATTAAACTACTTCATTACTTTAAGTAATTTAATCTTTAAATTAAACAATTATTAATCATCCTGGATTAATAACATCAGTAATTAACTCTCCTAAATAAATTAATTATCCCATAATTATTCATTTATTAATCCTTTGATTAATTTCAAAAGTAATTTTCCCAAATCAACTTGTATTAATCACATCAACTTGTTAAATTTTTTGAACTAGAATTTAACCTGGAAAATCAAATTTATTTAAAAACTAGAACCATTCTTCTGCCTCTAGACTTAACCCAGCCTGCTTCGATTTTTAACCTTCCTGCTTCGAGTCTTTTCACGTTTCATCCGAGTATCTCACGAGAAAACAATCCCACGCAAACCATTTACAGTCGACCTGTAGCATACGAGCACTCCCCACTATGCTACCCCGAGATTCCTTGTCTCTGCTTCGAGTCGAACCCCTGCTTTTCTCGAGATTGAACCCGAGGCGATATCGTCTTCCCCAAAATTCCATTTCCCAGTGCACACGAACATGCACGGTGCACCTACCCAAACACTTCCGGCCACCAACGATCGACGTGATCGTCGTCGATGATCTCTCGATCATACACGAGCGATAAAATGGACCTAGATCTAATAATTGATTCGCGATTCAAAATTTAACCATAGATTCGAAGAGAACTGAAACAACTCAACTAACCCAGTCACCAATCTCGCTCTCGAACTCACCGCCTTGACCACCTGAAGACCCCTAACTCCGGCCAATGGTTCGTCATCCACCCATCCTTCATTTCCCAAGCCCACGCGTCGCTCGATCAATTGTAGGGGAAGAATGAATCAAAACAAAAACAATGGCCAAAACTAGGTTTCCCAACTTCGCTAGCTTCCCATCGCCGCCACGACCCACTTCAAACCTCCGCGCTATTTTTCCCTCTGCCCCAGTAGGCTCCTCCACCACCTCGCACAACCTCGACTACCCCAGTTCAACATCGCACCGGAAATTGACCAAATAACACTTAATATACAAAGTCGAACTGCTCTTTCCTCCCTTCATTAAAAATCTTCATCTTGGTCTTAAAAATCATATTTTGCCATCAGGATTCACACCATCTAATTAAAACAATGTTTTGTGAAATTTGAATTTTCAAAAAATTTGAGGTATCTTCTGAAAAAAAATTATTTTTCAACCTGTATATCTTTATACTTTATGAACTTATTTTTAAACCATAGTTCTTACTTGAATACCTATATTAACTTTTGACATCAGATCCTAACACTGAGTAAAAGATGAGGAATTGATTTTCTTTGTGGTTATATAACCTGGGAATTAACAGAGAGATCATCAAATACTTAAGTGTTGTCTCAACGTAGATATAACATCCAGAGTTAAAACAAATGAGATACATATTTTACTCAATTTCTACTTACTGACTTATAGCTTTTATATAATGTTTACTCATGGATCTAAAGAAGGAGATACCGGGTTGAGTTACTCACAATCATCAAGATATCAAAACAGTTAAGCTTCGGAAAAAAAAAGTAGGAGTTGCTCACCTGAATATGGATGAAGCAGGGAAGCAGAGATTTGAGGATGTTAAAAACTGAATTGTCTTTGAAAGCTTGTTTTACTGGAACCTTGAATTGCTTAGATTTCCATTGAAACTGAAATGCTTGAAAAACTGGAAACTTGCTTAGTTCATTCAGATTAAAGCTTGTTTGTTGATGATTCAAGATTTTGATAATTTGTTTGATTCCAGGTTGCAACTGAAACAGTTCTGTATTTTTTCCCTTTTCTCAGTTTTGTTTAATTATGTTTTGAACGAATTTAGGTTGGAGGTGATGCATATAAAAGAGAAGTATGCAGAGTGTTCATTTGTTTAGTACTGGTGTTTTGTACTAGAAATTGTTTTATAAATCTTTGATCAGAGATTGTCTAAGTGTTGTAGGCTATGGTAAGATTTATCTTGTGTACTAAAGATGATGGTATTAAATTAACATGTACAATTTATCTTCATTTCGGCTGATGGTTTTCTAAAATTTGGTGGCTAAGGATCCAAGCATTAATTACTTGGTACTTTTTCTTTCTTTCTTTAACTTTGTTTCTTGTTCCATACTTCAGCCGTATACATATATAAAGATATTTGGTGGCTAAAGATACTTATCTACATATATTTCTATTTCTTATATGTTGTTATAAAGAATTGACTTATGTATTGTTTTATTTCTATGCTTTTGTTCTATTATTTTAAATAAGATTCTTTAATTATTTTACTTCGTATTTATTGTCATATATTATTAGCTTAAGTATTTTGCATTTGTTTTTATTATTTTATTTTCATTTATTTTTCATTCGTTTATTTTATCACTTTTATATCGTATATATATATATATTCACACATATATAAAATATTTACAATTTTTATTCAAATCAAATATATACATATATTTATAACTTCAAATTTTCTCATATATGCTCAAGTATACAATATTTTAAATTTAAATGATTTATACAGAATATAATTGGATTCGGGGAAACTCGCTCCATTCTATCGATTTATTTTACTATTTTTATTCAAAAATTCAATAAATTATCGATTTAAATAAATTTAAATCTGGGGTCGTTACAAGAAACAGGCATATATCAACAATATATATAATGGTGTCAGATGTCACAGGTGAACAGATACAGTTAATGATATATATATATATATATAAATGTGAACAACTAACAGCAACATATTTCAATTGACGTTTTAATTGAAATTAAATCTAATAAATATAAGAACATAAATCGTGAGTGATTGCTCACCTTTCGAGGCTAGAGAGAACGAAAATGAGATGAGTTACGAATCCAAGCACGAGATCCAAATCAAATCAAGATTGGCATGGATTTTGGCGACAGAGCTGATAAATAGGAATGGACCAGATCGAATCAGAACAGAATTGAATCAACACATTTTAAACATAACGGTTTAACATAAACGGAAACAAAATAAATATTATATCCATATAAATCTTTCAAAAAAAAATCAAAGTAAGGTTTTAAACTAATAATATATATTCAATATTTTATTACAACCAAAATCTTTTTTAAAATAACATATATGTGTATCAAAACCGAAATATATATATATATCTCATAAAATAAAACATTTTGAATATCATAAATACTTCACACTAATAAAACAAAATCCAAAATCTATGTAAAACATATTGTATATCTATCTGTATTTAGTCAATATACAGTATATACATAACTCAAATTATTATTTAACATACTTTACACAAAATAGCATTACATACATTTCAAAAATTAAGTATCTATACAGCACATACCTAAAGAGAATCCGATTTTCATAAGCAATATACATAATATATATATTACATACATACTATATAAACAGAACTCAAGTACCAAAACAGTGTAAAGGAAAATAGTGAAAGGCAGAACTAGATCTAATATAAAATTCATACATATATATTTTACTGCAAAATATAAGACCAAGGACAAGGTAGCTTTCAGATAGAAAAATATATACACTACAGAGCTTACCTACACTAACTATATAAATATAAATATAAACTGTACATACTCTCACTCAACTACAACTTACTTATATAAAACTACATATTACTCTTCAAAACTATGGTAATCTTTTCAGAATATATATATATATATATATATATATATAACATAAAACAACAGATATATATAGACCTATAAACAACAAACTCAAGGACTATATGCTAATATAGATAATACCTGTATAATATAATGCTTAAAAACAAATTTCAATTATACTATAACATATAAAATTTTCTTTTACACATAAACATCAGTTATATAGTAAACAACTTATATAAATATATATATACACAAATACACAGAAAAAATATATATTATATAATATATACATAATATAAACTTTTATATACTGCTAGCTTGATAGGAATGAATGTATTCGACAGCATCATATATATAAAACTTACCTTATTATATTGCACACAAACAGTATATATATAAACATATATTATAGTAACAGTTTTTTTTTAAATACCAACAGATTGAATATTATAAACAAAATCCTATTATATAATCACACCTATAACCGCTTACCTAAAACGTATATAAGAATGGAGAGGAGATAGAGCTTGGCTATGCTGTCAGAGACGTGGGGTGTAGATGGAGGTGAGTGGATCGAGTGGGTCGCGTGGTGATTGGCTTCATTCGAGCAGTAGGTGAGGGGAGACGAGAGCTGAAGGCTGTGATGGTGTTTCCGATTATGGCGGTGCCAGGCCCAACTGGGGGAAGCCAGAGGAGGCTCTCGACCTAGAGACGTGTGCTGTGAGGTGCAGGTTGTGAGGCGGAGCACGGGGTGGCTGATGGGTTGCTGCCGGATCTGGAAGCGTGGTCCGGGACGTGGAGGAGTGGTGAGTGATGTACACGCGATGCATGGTGGCGAAGGGGTGGCTTGGGAGTCGGAGGTAGGGTCGAAGGCAGATCTGCTATGGCTTCACAGGCGGACGGTGGATCGGCATGCGGAGTGCTTGCTGAGGCATCGAGTAGTGGCGCGGGTTGATGGGAAAGGTCGGCGGTGGTTGAGCAAGGGTCAGGGAAGCAATAAGGGTGAACAGCAAAACAAAGAAGCAGGCGAAATTTTTTGGAGAGTATGGTGGAAAGTGAAACAGTGGGGGAAATGAATGGGTTCGGGCTTCAGGACAAATATATGAGGAGAACAGAACCAAGTGGGAAAGGAGAAAGTGAATTGGCTTTAGGCAAATGAGCTGTCATCCTTGAATATCATATGTAAACGAACAGACAAGTGGACCAAGTACAAAATATGAACGGATCCTAAAATAAAGGAGAATGGGAATAGAAAAGGTCAGAGACTAAAATAAAAGGATACGGATAGCACGTTTGAATTTGAAAAGGTAAGAAAGTGGAGAGTCACAAATTTTGTACCGTTACAATGGAACGTTTTATTATTTTCATCGCGTACCGGACCTCAAAATAAAGAAATAAATATACCGCTGAGATCAGCACGACGAGACGATCAAAACGGTATACAAATATTGGTGGTACGATCATCCGATCAAAAGTCGATAACCGGTACCGAAAATGCTGCTATTTTAACCGAATTAAGATAAACGGAGCAACAGAAGTCCAAACTTGACGAAACGAAAGATGACGTCTCACTCAGAAGATGATTTACAAATTTTCCATGTAAAAATATTTAGATTTGGAAAACATTTTATTATCATCAATTTTAACTGACTAAATTGAAGTAAATTTACGCGCGAAATAAATTTTCATATTTTCGGACGAAAATTTACCAGTTGCTATCTTTAATTAGACGCATTCCAAATATCAAATTTAAATTTCAAAATTTTATTGTTTAAAATTTCACAAAATTTAACTAATTACGTTATTTAACAGTTAAAATTTACGGGTCGTTACAGGAGGCATGGATCAATGATCAATAGTTGATCAAAGTTAGGGTTGTAGACGATGTTAATTACTGAAATTTGGAAAATAGAGAAATTGTTGGAGAGATCTTTTAAGATGCAATTTATGAAAAGGAGATGTGTGACAAATTTCCGCATCAATAAAAACCTATGCTAATAAGATAACTTCTCTTCACTTTAATATGGTCTACAACTACAACAATGCATTTTCTTCGATGCGTAGCTGTCGCATATGAGACCGTTGACAATAAAAAGAAAGGAGTACACAAAAAATAGCTGCTACATTAAATAGCATCTCGACAGAATGTCTTGAAGAACCAGAGCTGATAGATGATCGTTAAATACAAATATGAAGTGCTTAGAAAACAATGGTTGTTTAGCAAAGTCTATGCAATAAAACTAGGTTTGTTTTAAATCAATAAGTTTTTTATAAGGAATTTTCTAAATAGTTTTTATATTAGGAGTTTGGTATTAATATTTTGAAGTATCAGAGATGATCTATGAAAAATATAGACTTACTATAAATTATATTTCAAAGTACACATGCAACTGGAGCTGGTGCATTCACGCCTGTTATTATGCATGAAGACGGCTCCCTAAACTTTCCATGTTCTTCTCCGCATTTCCAAACATTCCAGATCTCTTTCGATTGAGCGTGAGAATTTGATGCAATGTACAGGAATCTCGAAGATTTTCAAGTATAATCAATGCATTTCTTTATTAGTATGAGACAACCATCCATGAATTCACCTTCTATGACTCTGCCTTATATGACTCCACCATCTATGACTACCCAACCATTCAATCCGATATAAACATTTGACCATGGTTTCGCCTTTGGATTCGTGGTGGAGCAAGTAGAAAATGCCAAGAAGAAGAAAAATTATTGAAACAAAAGGTATCTACTCTCATTGATCGAATATATGAGAGGCAAATGAAGAAATCTCATTCTGATGCAGGATCCTTAACTCTAATCATAGTCCGAACAGTGTAGACTCTATCGGTTTGTATTTTTCGTCCATTGCTTTTGCTAATTGGTTGAAGATCATTAGTCATCTTGACATTGATGAAGCATTAACAATTCTTATGGACATAAATAAGAAAAAAATGTTTAATGCTTTGAACAATGATACTACGAGGAGCTGGTTGATTGTTAAGATAGTACAAATGAAGCACAACATTCAATACCAACGATATTTGATCAACAAGTCCAACCATAACTTGTAAGATTTTATTTTTTATTTGTGTTGTTTATGTACTTGTTTTTTTAGTGTATCGGTTTTTTTTAAATTGCAGTGTATCATTTTTTTAAATTGCAGTGTATTATTTTTATTAAATTGCACAAGCACCTTAAGAATTTGTAGAAGAAAATAAGATGAAGAAATTAAATGAAAATCAATAAGAACGGTACA
Organism: Allium fistulosum; assembly: GCA_030737815.1. Taxonomy (NCBI): domain Eukaryota; kingdom Viridiplantae; phylum Streptophyta; class Magnoliopsida; order Asparagales; family Amaryllidaceae; genus Allium; species Allium fistulosum. The sequence goes on from CM060904.1 coordinate 973,402,044, forward strand.
CAAAAATTTATAGTGGTTCGGCTAAAAACTGACATATGTCCACTTAAGCTTTGTAAGTGATTCTGCCAAGTTTTTATAAAGGAGATCTTATGGATCAGTGGTCTATGGACCGTAATGATCCAAGAAATTACAATAATAATACAGAAATTTAAAATGTATAAAAAGAATCTCTAAATAGTGCATCTAATCTCCTATTTATAGACGAAAATACATTTGTCTCCACAATGTTCTCCCCACGTTCTCCACGTCCTAAAGTAGATGGCCTGAATATATCGTGGCCAATTTAGCTATTGCATCAAGGATCGGTACCAACCTGAAGGCTATAGATCAGTAGCGACTTAAGCTTCTACTCATTATAACTTAGTTCTTTACATCCTGAAATTATGGGTATGGATCGATTGCGATCCATACTTCTTGGTTCAATTGCCTTTGCACTTTGAACATAGACTAACTTGAAGTTTCATGTACTTATGAGTTGTTCTCTTGGATCGGTAACGATCCAAGGATACTTAAATTGTTCGCCTTGACTTCATTTATGTGACATGTATAGATTGTCATGACCTTCATTTCAACTACGCTTCTAGGATCACGTCGCTTGTATCTATCATAGTCTTCAATAGATTTGGAATGGGATTGATTTGAGCAACTCTCTTTGATTAGTACCAAACCAAGGGGTTCAAATTCGTACCGATCCAAGACTTAGTCTTTGACATTGGTATCTTGGCTTTGGCCATCCGAGGCACCTTGGCATGTAGATTAGCTTCATAGGTTCATGGTATGTTTATAGCTATATCTTTGAACTTCACTTGAGAATTGAATTTTGAAGTTATCATTCTGGATAGCGGGTTTGCTATCTGATCATTCGATCGTTCTGGCTCATCCAGATATGGCTTCGTTAACAAGTTGGATAACATTTGTCCTCCAAAAGTATACCTTGTGTACCTTGTGTTAACAAGGTATGCTTTGGATCCAGATAATCAATTGGCCTTGAATTTTATCCATAAACCGACTCTTTCTGCTTTCTAAATTGCTTTCACAAAACAGTACGTCTTTTTCGGTCGTCTCGTTATTTTTAACAGTTTCGAACTTACATTTTTTGACTAATATAAGAGTTTAATCACATTGCTTGAGTTCATCATCCTAGTTTAGGATGGCCTTTATGAATTGAACATGTAGGATTTCTTTGCTCAGGACTTCATCCATCTTTGCATTGCACTTCACATTATCTACCAACACCACTCTTTCATCATTTTTCATTTCATTCAATTTTCACCTTTTTTTAATATGGCTCGGTACCGATCTATAGTGCTTGGATTGGTACCCTATTTTGTAGCCTATTTTCCTGGTTTGAGTTCCATATAAGCGAGCCAACACTTGTATTTTTCTAAATTGCTTTTATTATTCTAAGTGCCTTCAAACTTAACCTCTGCCATTGTTTGGAATAGATTTTCTATCGATTAGAAAACCACCTAATTTAATAAAATAAAATATCGCAAGAGCATGATATACAATCATAGTACGTATGCGAGTATGGGTCAATCCCACGAGGAAAGCATTGATTTCAAAATCACTTAATCAAATTATCCCAAGAGATTGAAAATGTATTAGCTAAAAAGAGTAAAAATAAAACTAGATAAAAATTGGAAAAAAAATTACGAGATTAAAAGGCAATTTAGAAGTAAATGCACTTTCACTTTCATGCAAATCAACACAAAATAAATTTATAATCCCTCTTTTCTATCACATGTTGAATTAGTTGATGTATTTATTATAAGTATGGTCTATTTATGATATTAACTAACACAACTTAAACCATCAAACTTCAATACATCATCCAAACCTAGTTTTCAAAACTGATGAAAATGATTATGAAATTAAAAATAAAATATAATTTAAGCATGATCTATTTACCTTTTTTATCAACTAACATAGAATATCAAATTTTGATTCTACTTTCACTTTCATTATCAAAATCAATTAGTTAGATGAAAATGTAATTTGTGTTTATATTTGATTAAGTATAGCCTATTTGTAATTAACAACATAGACTATCAAATTCACAAATAAACAACGAACTTTCGTTAACATCAAAACTTACATTAAGCACCGAAGAAGAGATCATAAATGAAATCATTATGTTGATTTTACATGATTCGTGAGAGCTTAATTACCCCTAAATTGAAGGGCTTTAGCTTCTCATACTTGAATTCATTTCAACATAAATTGATTTCAATGTTAAAAAGAAAATGAAGGGAAAAACTAATAAAAATGGAAGAGAGCTAATTGAAAAGAAGTGGAGAGAGCTAACTAATTGCATAAAAAAATCTACAGTAATTGTATAAGATAAATCTAATCTACTAACATGAACTAGATAAAGACATGAAATAAAATAGTGTAGAAAAAGAGCATGAAATAAGAGTGCATAAAATAAAAGTGAAGGCTAAGAAGCCGTTAAAGATAAGAGAACTTTAGTTTCTGTTTAGTGGCTACAACTATGCATAAAAGATGTGATCCATTACATGCACCATAAGGGGGTATTTATACAAGTCTAAAACCCTAATGTCCTTTTAGGAAGCTACCAAAAATGCCTTTGACTTTGTGTAGTCTCCAAGTCATCATTAATGTTTAATTAATCTTCCACTAATTGTGCTTTTACATTATGTGGTCCATTAGCAAGTGGGTAAGTGGGCTCCTTCAAGTTGATTTCATTCCTTCTTTTCTTCATTCTTTTGGCTTCCACTAATTGTGCATGCATATTTCCATGAATCCTTTTCTAATTCGCACTCAATTTCCTACAAAATTAAATTAAATTGTATGAATAACTTTTCTCAAAATAAATGCACAGGCAAAATGACCATTTTGCCCGAATGTAGATGAGTGAATGATGATTTTAAAACACTATTGTATTTTGGTTAAAACGTGTAAAAATTACCCTAGTTTGTCTTTTATTTTAATAAAAGAAGATTAAGCATAAGAGTAAAAATATACGTTTTTACATGCATATCAAATACCCCTACACTTATCGTTTTATTCGTCCTCGAATACACTAAAACTAAGATAAATTCACCTTTGTAGGAAGTACGATTGCATTGAGCATATGCAACAATCCATTAAATCGCTAGGTGTCCTTTGTAGGACGAATGTTGTCTTGTGAGAGTTTTCAGCGCATACTACCCATAGAATCCAAATGGATATGCAAAGTTTCTATTGCAAGTTTTATCTACAGAGATATGAATGCAAGTTTCTATTTACAAAATGAAGAACTTACTTTTTAAATTGACATAAAATAATAATATACAAGTCTCAGTAATCATCAAGAAATTTTGGACTTTTACTAATCAAAACTTCCAACAAAAATTATGCTATCATCATATTGGACTCTAGCTTGGCTAGTTGTTTCGGTTGATAACATAGTGCAATTATGAAATAAATTCTCTATCGATTGTCAAAGTTTGCAAAGTGGTATCTTTATTTCCTTTAGTTAAACAAGTCAAATTGGTAAAGTCAGGATAATGCTTGGGTTTCAATTGCTTACTCTCTCTTTATTTGAAAACAATAATATCAACATTATTATATTTACATACACCTAACTCAGAAAACCGAGGCCAGCTATACCATTCATGCACTACCTTGCGGGCGTACGTGAGAAGAGTGCAAAGCATGGAGAGTGTATACACTTATGTGTAAACACCTGACTCTAGGTGTTTATTATTATTATTATTATCATTATTATTTATATATACATACACCTAACCAGAAAACTGAGGGAAAATATACCACTCATGCATTGCCTTTCGGGCTTACGTAAGAGGAGTACAGAGCGTGGCGGGTGTACACATTTACGTGTGCACACTAACTCTAGGTATTTTTTTTGTTTTTTTTTTGAATTTTGTTAAGGAGGAGAGATTTATGCAAAATCATCTTAGCACCACTTGACTTTAATGATTAAGAATGTTAACGCAAGTACTTTAAATCAACCATTTTTCAAAACGAAGACTACAATTTAGAACAAACTTCATAATCATGACCTACGAATCTCTCTATGTACTAGTTACACTAAATTGCTTGTAATTTAAACTTTTCTTTTCATTATTCATTTGAGTTAAGTAATTTTCAAAAATTTCAATCTCGTGACCAAAATTATATGCTTACTCTATCATTTCTATTCAAAAGTAAAATAAAAATTTGGAATTTTTTTTAAGAATGTTAAAATGTTTTCTTTTGAGTTTTTTTTCTTTTTGAAAAAAAAGGAAAGAAAATTGCAAAATTGATGCAGCACGACTTAAGGAATCACTGGGTTTAGGTCGGTCACGACCTAAGAAAGAGGAGTTAGGTTGGCCACAACCTAAGGAGCACGTTTCAGACCATTTACGACCTAACAAGGGCTTAAGTCATTCGGGATCTTTAGATCGTGTACAATATAAGACTACAGGAGGAGCGCCACGAGATAACGAAGTAGTAGCACGAGTTGAGAATGCGCAAGGCTTAAGTCGGCTACGACTTAAGGGAAGTGATTTAGGTCGTCTACGACCTAACGAGTATGCTGAAGAAGGGAGCTCACGACCTAAGATAAGTCGCGTACGACCTACGACCTAGTTAGGTCGCGTAAAGTGATGCAGCTGTTGTCTCTTGAGTCGCTGAATTTTAGGTCGTGGCAATGTTAACTCGTGGGCATTGATAAGTCATTAGGTCTTAAGTCGTATGACGTGGGTGTTTTGCTGAGCTTTGTTGTATTTAGGTCGTAAACGACCTATGGGCCGTTATAATGCTGTGTTGTCGTTGAGTCGTCTTGTTTTTAAGCCGTTGTACATATTGTTAAGTCGCATGTTTTTAGGTCGTTCTTTTATAAGTCGTATGTCGTTGGAATTATGTTGTAATGTGCTTGTAATTCATTCTTAAGTCGTAGGGACTGTTAGGTCGCGTACGACCTAAGTTGAGTCATGTGGTGTTGTTAGGTCGGCAACGACCTAAATGTTGTCTATTTTGGCATATTAAGTTGTAAGCCTATAAATAGGCGGGTTGGGTCATTTGTAATAGTTTTTTTAGTTGTTTTGGAATAAAAAACTTTTGTTTTGTTAGCTTTTTGCTTCCACCAAATTGGTAGTTGAGTGTAATCTCCTCTTTCGGCATTCGAGTGCGCTCGGATCAACGATCGTAGAAGCCAATTCACGGTATCTAGTGCGCTAGATCAACGCCTGAAGAATTGCAGATCTTCCTTCACGGTATCGTGCGCGATCAACGTGACGAAGATAGCTATAATTCGGTATCTTTGGATCAACGTATTTGGGCCATTCAGTATTCTTCATTCCATCGATTGCTATTTACACAGAATCATCATTTTGTAATTCCGCTGCTGCGTCATTTGGTATCAGAGCTAGACTTAGCCAATCATAGCTAAGCCGAGTCTTGGAGCCAATATTCTATCGAAGATTTTGGAGTTTGGGGAGTTAATTGAAGCCGTACATCATTTTTTGAGAAGTGGGTTGTTCATCGTGTACATCATAATTTGCAACTAGTTTGGTATTTTCAATCCATTTCAGTTTGGATCAAAAGTTTGAAGGTGTTTGAATTTGGCCGTAGTTGTTTGCACGCCAAAAGAGAAGTTTGAAATTTTGAAGTGGTTGTACGAGTTTGAAGAGCTTCGGCCGAGCTAAGCATTGAAGTCAAGCGAGCTAAGTTAGGTCGTTTGATCTTGAAACGAGCTAGAAGAGTTTGAAATTGAAGATTGTACATCATTCGGTAACTTTTGATTTAGTCGAGCATTGAAGTATTTGTGAAATTTCAAATCATGCCGCCAAGAAGAGCCAATCGTCATCAAAACGTAGAAGCTTTGTATAGAAGAGAAGAAGCTGATGAGATGGAGCAAAGTATTAATGAGAACTTTAGTGAGAAGCTTAATGAAGGGATTGGACGATTAGAGAAGATGATGTTAGAGATGAATCAAAATCAAAGAAGGGTTTCACCTGAATCTAACCATGGGAGAAGTAGAGTTTCGCCACATTCCAATCGAGAGAGAAGTAATAATAATGATCATAGAAGTGTGAGTCGAGACCGTTATAGAAATGTTGATGATCGGGAACGTGATCGGAGGAATACTGGTAGAAGGGATGTTGGTGGAAGGAATGATGGTAGTAGAGATGTTGGTGGTCATGATCGACATCGATATACATCTGATTTTGAAGAGGAGTTTGATGGTGGTAGTGTTCATGGACGAGGCCAAGGAAGAAATCAATCGGAGTACGATCACAAGTGGGAGTCTGGGATGAAGACTGAAATACCGGAATTCAAGGGTGGTATGCAAACTGAGGAGTTTTTGGATTGGTTATCTAATGTGGAGGAGATTTTTGACTTCAAGGAGGTTCCAGAACATCGTAGAGTGAAGTTGGTTGCTACAAGGTTGAGGGGTAGAGCTATGGCATGGTGGCAGCAAACTAAACTAACACGAGAGAGAATGGGGAAGTCAAAGATTGAATCTTGGGATAAGATGAAGAAACTGATGAGAGCTACATTCTTACCTTATAACTATCAGTTGCTTATGTATCAGAGGTTGCAAAACTTGAGACAGGGGACGAAATCTGTGAATGACTATGCTGACGAATTTTATCAACTGATTGCAAGGAATGATATTATGGAGACAGAGGAACAATTGACAGCTAGATTTGTTGGGGGGTTGCGAATGCAGATTCAAGATATGGTTAACATGTTTGATCCCAGATCTGTAGCGGAAGCACACCAGAAAGCGTTGGCTTGGGAGAAACAGGGAAGACGAGGAGGTGGTGTGTTTACAAATTCCAACAATCTAGTGAAGGGTGTTAGTGGAAGTTCTAATGTTTCAAAAGCTGTTGCAAAACCAGTTGTGAATGAGGTTGGGAAGGCGAAAGTCAATAATGGTTTCAAGTGTTATAATTGCCAAGAAATGGGCCACAAAAGTAATGAATGTCCAAAGCCGAAGAAGAGAGCTATGATAGCAGAGGTTGAGGATGAGGATGAAGAAGCTGAATGTTCCAATTCACCACCTGATGAGGAGGAAGAAGAAGTGTCGGGAGACGAAGGTTGTAATCTGATGATGAGGAGGTCTTGTTTGACACCAAAGCAAGAGGAGGATTGTAGTTGGTTGAGGAGCAATATTTTTCAGTCGACGTGTACTATTCTAGGAAAAGTTTGCAAGTTTGTTATTGATGCTGGAAGCTGTGATAATATAATTTCTTCAGAAGCTGTGAGGAAGTTGGCATTGAAGACTGAGAAACATCTGAAACTGTACAAGTTGGCTTGGTTGAGAAAAGGTGGGGAGGTGAAAGTTGGACGAAGAGCTTGTGTTAATTTTTCAATTGGGAAGAAATACAAGGATGAAATTTGGTGTGATATTGTAGACATGGGTGTATGCCATCTGTTGTTGGGGAGACCTTGGCAGTATGATAGGGTGGTGCAACATGATGAACGAACGAACAGTTATAGTTTCATGTTTGAAGGCACTAAAATCACTTTAATTCCTAAGAAACGACAACAAGAAGAAAGCAAGTTGGAGGAGATTGAAGAGCTTAAAACTTTGCTGTCTTTGAAGGAGTTTGTTAAGGAGGTAGAAGAGGAGCCGGAAGTATTCCTGTTGATTGGACGTGAGAGTCAGGAAGTGGTTGAGATCCCTGAAGAAGTAAAGCCAGTACTGGGAGAGTTTGACGATGTATTTCCTGAAGAGCTACCAACGGAGTTACCGCCGTTGAGAGACATTCAACATCAAATTGACCTTGTTCCAGGACCTGTGTTGCCACATAAACCACACTATAGAACGAGTCTGAAAGAACATGAAGAGTTGCGTAGGCAGGTAGAGGAATTGCTTGAACAAGGAAAGAGACAGGAGAGTTTAAGTCCGTGTGCTGTACCCGCATTACTCGTACCAAAGAAGGATGGTTCATGGAGAATGTGTACGGATAGCAGGGCACTGAATAAGATAACTGTCAGATACAGATTTCTGATGCCGAGGCTTGATGATCTGTTGGATCAAATCAGCGGGTCTGTAATCTTTTCGAAGATTGATCTTAAAAGTGGTTATCATCAAATTCGAATTAGACCAGGAGACGAGTGGAAGACAGCGTTCAAGACAAGGGAAGGATTGTATGAATGGCTGGTCATGCCGTTTGGTCTATCGAATGCACCGAGCACGTTTATGAGAGTGATGAACCAAATTTTCAGGCCGTACATTGGGAAATTTGTGGTGGTATACTTTGATGATATTTTGATTTACAGTGCTAGTACTGAGGAGCATGTTCAGCATTTGAGGAAAGTGTTAATTATTCTTCGTGAAGAAGAATTCTATGCAGCTACAAAGAAGTGTGTTTTTATGGCGAGGAGTGTTTTATTTTTGGGGTATGTTGTGTCGGAAGGAGGAATACAGGTTGACCAATGTAAGGTCGAAGCAATTAGAGATTGGCCACAGCCCAAGACGATAACAGAAGTTCGAAGTTTTCACGGGTTGGCTTCATTTTACCGGAGATTTATTCCACACTTTAGTAGTGTGATGGCGCCTGTTACTGATTGTATGAAGGGCAAACAGTTTTCATGGTCGGAGGAAGCAGGGGTTGCTTTTGAACAAATCAAGGAGTTGTTTACGACAGCACCAATTCTAGCATTACCTGATTTTCAGTTGTTGTTTGAATTACATACTGACGCATCGAAGGTTGGAATTGGAGGGGTGTTGAGTCAGAGGGGGCGTCCTATTGCATATTTCAGTGAGAAATTATCAGGAGCGAAGATGAGGTATAGTACGTATGATGTGGAATTTTATGCTGTTGTGCAAGCCATTAAACATTGGAGACATTACTTATTTCACAAGGAGTTTGTGCTATACACTGATCATGAGGCTCTGAAACATCTGCAAGAACAAGAGAAGATTTCGGCAAGGCATGCATCGTGGATTGCGTACCTGCAGCAGTTTACCTTTGTTGTAAAACACAAATCTGGGGTTACGAACCGTGTGGCGGATGCGTTGAGCAGAAGGCTTCATGTGTTGACTACAATGAAGATAGAAGTGACAGGGTTTGATGTGTTGCCAGAATTATTTATCGATGATCCTTACTTTGCAAAGTTTGTTGATGAAGTCAAGGAGGGAGAGACGGATGAGTTTATGATGGTAGATGGTTTTCTGTTCAAAGGAAATCGATTGTGCATACCTGATTGTAGTTTGAGAATGAAGATTGTGAAGGAGCTACATGACGAAGGCCACGTGGGTAGAGACCGTACACTACAGCTGATTTCTCAATCTTATTTTTGGCCGTCGATGAGAAAAGAAGTGGAGAGGTTTGTTGAGAGGTGTCATGTCTGTCAAGTCTCGAAAGGAACCGCTACAAACGCAGGATTATATATACCGTTACCTTTGCCTACTAAACCATGGGTGGATGTGAGCATGGATTTTGTTTTGGGTTTGCCTAGAACTCAAAGGGGGAATGATTCTATATTTGTCGTGGTGGACAGGTTTTCTAAAATGGCACATTTCATCGCATATAAGAAGACAGCGGATGCCGTACGAGTCACTCAGTTATTCTTTAAGGAGGTATATCGATTGCATGGGCTACCTGAATCGATTATTTCAGACAGGGATACTAGATTTCTGTAACGACCCAGTATTTTTGGACCATTCAAATCGACAATAAATCCACACATGTCGGACTTGAATAATTCAAAATAATGGATTGTAAATAAAATTTGGTAAAACTCAGCATATACAGTAAATAAAATAATTACAGATCACAGACACAGAGTAATATAACAATAATGCAGCGGAAACAAAAGAATAGTAGTTCATTAAGCTACTATATATATAACAGAGTTAAACAAGATACAACAGAAGTCTCGAATACAATAGATGTCTCAATACAATAATCAAATACAAGATCTGAATACATCACTGGAATCAACCGAATAACTGAAAGCAGGATCGATAGATAGCTGGATCTCCAAGCGAAGCTCCAACTCCAAAGGTGAGTCTCAAATGTTGTATCACTCAGTCTGACCCGAGCGCAAAGCAAAACACAAAACACTCGAGTCAGGATTAACATTCTTATATCAATAAATCCAACTCAAGTGAAATATCAACTGAAATACAAGTAACTTAAAGGATGTTTGGGATAACCATCCCCTAAGGATCCGTTAAACTATTTACTATGTAGTAATATACGCTATATACAGTAGTGTCTAATTAGTAAAGTATAATCATATAGAAAATAGTGTTAAGGGGATGGAGAACCTTAACGTGGTCGGATCTTAAAATCATAATCGTAGTAAAGCTCGATATGGTAGGTGACACGACACAACTAGGCAATGCCAGGGTAGATATACCAATTACGCACACGGACTGATGGAGCGCATAGCAGCCACTACCGTCCACCTCGGACAACACTCCCAAATCAAGGGTGGCCACCAAAAATCACAAAGTAATAGAATGGTATCGAAGAAATGTGTCCGAGAAGAGGTGCTACCTCACTGGTCCGAGATCGCTCCTGTTTTAGCCACCTTATGCCAACTCACGGGAGTTGGGTCCACGTATATACCTTAGGATCGTCGCCACCATCCTACTTCATTCTGGAAACTCCACCGCGTACACAGTTGTCAAAGTGGTTTTCGGTATCGACAGAGAGAATGTCCATATCCGATCCCGGTCTCTTTAACAACCAATCGTTAGTTATTATAACACCATGGTCGTTTCAAAGTAGTTTATACTTCAAAACCAAAATATCATTTTCATTTCAAAAACCAAATTGATACGATATCCTTTCAATTCAAATATATCCATTTTCAAAATCGTAGTACTTCAAAGATATAATACTTCCCGAACCAAAACAATTTGAAATAATAATACTTTGGAAAACATAATACTTTGAAATTCATAACTTTGGAAATCATAACCCTTTGAAATCAATACATTTTGGAATCCATAACACTTTCCCCTTAAACAGTTTAGATATTAAAATTATATATAAAATAAAATAGTTTATAAAATAAAAATAGCTTATATAAAATAGTTATAGGTTAAAATAGTTTATAATAAAATAATTTATATTGAAAATGGTTTATAAAAAAAATAGTTTATATTAAAATAATTTATAGAGTAAAATATAAATAGTTTTAGATATAGTTTTAAAAGACTTAATATAAAAATAGCTTCCTCAAATTCCACAAATTGATTCAAAAATCAACTCAAATTCCAAATTTCAATTTTAAATCAAATTTCCAATCATCAATTTCAATTCGATTTAGTTTCTAAATAAACCATTTCAAAGTATCGATTTCAAATACATAATCGAACCATAAAACAAGCCATTTCAATTTCAATATATTTCAAAGCTTTTAAATATTCAACATTTCAAAACTAAATTCGAGAAATTTATATACATATCAGATTCACTTTACAATTATTTAGTTTTGAAATATTAACTTAATCATTTCCATAACATTTAAATACAATTTCAATTTACAAATTTAAATAAACAAAATATCCCATTTAAATATATATAAGTTTGAAATATCCATTTAAGTCACCTTTTCAAATTTCAAATCCAATACATTTCAAATCCAATACATTTCAAATCAAACTTATTTAAGTATAATTCTTAAATAAATACAATTTCAATCAATTTTGAATCATTATAAATTCTATATTTGAAAATATAGATATTAAATAAATACTTAAACATATTATTTATCAACTTTATTAAATCAAATTTAATGAATCTTTAAAATCAATATTTATCAAAACCATATATTTCTTTTCAAAACCATAGAAATCATTTTCAAAACATTTATATATAGACCAACGGTGTCTGTATATAATTTTCTATCCTATGGTCAAGTGATACGGATATTTATTATTTCAATCCGCAATTTAAAATATATATACGGGTATATATCATTTCAACCCGCAATCCCAAATTCAATTCAAATGAAAATCGCTTGGGTCTATCATTTCAACCCATAACGATCTTCTCCTATTCTAAAGTCCGTTCGGGTATGTATCATTTCAACCCATAGTGAATTCTATATTAACAGGGTACTTGCAGAGTGATAACAGATATGATAATAATATAACAACAGTAACAGGCATATATCATCAGTATAAATAACAGATAATGGTGTCAGATGTCACAGGTGAACAAATACAGATAATGGCATATATATATATAGCAATGTAAATAACTAACAGCAGTATATTTCAATTGTCGGTTCAATTGAAATCAAATTTAATAAATATAAGAACATTAATCGTGAGTGATTGCTCACCTTTAGAGGCTAGAGAGAACAGGAGATGACACGGGTACGAATATGGATACGGACACTAGAATTAAGTTACGAGTCCAAGCACGAATTCGATGATCAAGGCTGATAACAAGGAATGGACGGAATCAAATCAGAATTGGGTAGATGAAGATAAATGGGTATAAGTGAATTTATATTTATATATATAACTATAAATAACTTTATGTATATATATATAAATCATATTCTAAATCCAAACATATATTAACTATAAACACACATATAAAATCAAGCATACATACAATATATAGTTTGAAATAAATACATAAACATATATATATATATATATTAAAAAAAATCAATGCAAACATATATCTTAAAATTATTATTTTTAAATTCAAACACATAAACGATGTCTCTATATATAAATATATACAGACAACTTATTAGAAACACTAAGCTTGATTTACTTACATGTATATATAAACACATACGGTTTCATATAAACACTTATACATCTTTAAACAAATATGGTCCTAGATGTATATATATATATATATAAACAACATATATATGATACTATAATATATAAGCCAGACCCATTATAACTTGGTTGAATATAAATGAAAGCAGCAAGCTACAACAACCAATATATAAATAAACTATTATATACCTTTACATTAAAACACAACCGACTAATATATATATATTTTTAACAATATTTGTTATAACAATACAACTTACCTTATATAATATACATATAGTAACTAGAGCAGATCGTATGTGAAATATACGAACATATATAATATGTTGTACACAAATATATTCATATAACTGCTATATAAAACATAACTTAGGTTAAAAGAATAACGTGACTACGAGTATATATTTACAATATTGAAATCTATGTTTAATAAATTAAATATACTGTGAACAAATATATAACTCATGATATGGTTATATAACTAACAAATCTTATAATTGTAAACATATATATAACTCTACTATATAATAAGAGAAACTGCAGCCTATATTATAAAAGAAAAACACAAGATGTGACGACCCGGAATTTTTGGATATTTGAAATTGGAATATTTAATTAATTTTAAATATTCAGAGATTAATTATCAACTTAAATTTCAAGTATCGTTGTTGATTGGGTGATTTAATTATTAAATTAAATTATTTGAAGTTGGATAAAATAGTAAATCTGGTATTCTAAGCTAATTAAAAATATTTGGAAGCTCGAAAAATTCATATTTATAATACTGAAGGTAATAGAACTTTTAAAACTGGAATTAAAAGTGTTTTGTCCAGTTTTGGGAATATATCGTTTAAAATGATATTTAAAAATAGCCTCCCGAGGCACTGTCTCGAAATTCGACGAAACTAGTTCCATTGGATCCGTAATATGGTATTATTATCGGATTTCAAATTTTGTAGTGATTGGAGTTGTTATGTGAGCGTACGATATATAACCGCGTTGAAAATTTGAAATTGAGTTTAATTTGAATTATATATTAATACACCCTAGTCAATCTACCCCTACTTTCTTTCACCATCTCAACTTTTCCCTTTCTTTTCGAAGTTACTATAGCCTGTCGATTTAAGTACAGAAACATCTCTTCTTGTTTTCTTTCCAGCTGATAACACGCAATCTTCCTTAGAAATTTTCAAACGCAAGTAGTAAGAGAAAAAAATCAAGGCCGAGTTTTCTCATAAATCATGGCTGCTCGTTCCTCCTCACTTACTTTCAAAATCGAAGTCTTCTCGTTCGAAAATCAAAGTCAAGATCCTAAAATCAAATTGTCAGCTTCAAAATTGAATTAGGATCGAACGCGAGCACGAAGCCGCTTACCGCACTCAACTCAATGGCCTGAGGCAAGCGAAAGGTGTTCGCGTATGCGGTGACGTTTCCCTTCGAGATTGTGTTAGGGAAGATCTATTCGATACGTCGCGAGTTTTGTGAGGTCTCGAAGCCATCAATCGAGTCGCAAGCTCGAGCGGCTGACATCGAGAAAATTGGCGAGCTAGGGTTTCGTTCGCTTGTGGTCGACGAACTCGTAAGGAGTGATGCGTATCGATGGATGTGAGGGCTGCAGATGTTTTGGCAATCGTTAGTGACTCATCTGAGGTAGCGCGACAATGGAAGTCACGATAACGGCAAGCGACGATGTCGCATGGAGGTTGTGATAGCTAGGGTTTGGTTTGGATGGTAGGGCAAACAGTGGTGATGGCAGCATTAAGGTATTGTTTTACAAATTCAAATTAAATAATTTTATGTATAAATTCACCTGCATGTTTAATATATTGAGATAAACAGGAAACACATATAAAGTTTTGAAAAAAAACATATATGTATTTGGAAGTTTATATAAAATAGATCCTTGGAATCTATAATTTATTTTATAAGAACATATATATATAGTTCAAAAAGAAAATAAATATATATACAGTAAACGTGCTGTTAAAATTTGAAAGAGGTATATTAAGGTGATAAACTTATATAATTAGCTTATTTAATTTATTTTAATTACTAGAAATAATTTATTAAAGGGAAACTTTGTTTACAAACAAATTTATTTGTTTAAACCCAAATTCTTAACTAATTAAATTAATAAATGGAAATTATTTGTTCGATTTATTTTGAATATTAATAAAACGTATAATGTTTATACAAGGTCAAAATTTGGGAGATAATGGTCGAGTTGGAATTGGATTGCCAAACAAAAATCAAAGGTGAGTTAATCTCACTCAGCTGAAATTTTAATTTAAATTTAAATGGATAAATTTAAATATTTGGATTGAATGGTTGAATTGATTGGATATGATATATTATATAGTAGTATATAGTATATATTGGGGTTGATATTCCCGCATTATATAGCGGATGAGACCCTATGCGCCGCATAATAGCGGATGATATTATATTAATCCCATATACCGCGATATTCCACCTCGAAGTGGAATTGGTATTGTGCTAACGTTTGTGGATGCAGGGAAACAGGTTGGAGGGATCCAACTGGATTCCCCAAAATTATTTAGATTATTTGATATTCTGTGCTATGAATATTGATATCCTGTGATGATTTTATTGATGATTGAAATATTGGAAGATATTGTTGGATTGAATATCTAAGTAAAATGAGGTATTAAATTCTATAGAATTGGATTTTGAAAGAAATAAAAGAGTAAATTTTAAGTAAATAATTCAAGTGAATTGGAATAAGGGAATTTTGAATTAACAAGGAAAATTTTAAACTTTAAACTAAAGTGATATTAAGGATAAAGAATATATTCTTGAATTTAAGGATTGCATTTAATTAAAGGATAAAGAATATATTCTTGAATTTAAGGATTACATTTAATTAAAGGATAAAGAAGGAATTTTGGATGTTTAAAATTGGTATTTTCAGTTAAAAGGGTTTTAACTCAAATAAAGAAATAAATCTAAAAGTTAATGTATTTTGAAATAAATGAAGTAGCAAAGGAAATTTATTTCAAAGTAAAGTAAAGTAAATTGGAAAATCAATTGGAAATTGATTTAGTTGTTTAAAATTGGAATTTTAAAAGAGAAGTGAGATTTTGGAATTTATAAACTGGGTTTATAAAGTGAAA
Organism: Allium fistulosum; assembly: GCA_030737815.1. Taxonomy (NCBI): domain Eukaryota; kingdom Viridiplantae; phylum Streptophyta; class Magnoliopsida; order Asparagales; family Amaryllidaceae; genus Allium; species Allium fistulosum. The sequence goes on from CM060904.1 coordinate 973,417,905, forward strand.
TAAATTATCGGTGGCTATTTGAAAGTATAAATTCAAGGTGGGAATTTATAAAGGAATGTAAATGTGTTTAGAAATAAATGGTGATTTATTTTTAAAGGATGTGAAAGAGAAATGTATTTCTCTGGATAACCAAGTACGTTTTCAAAAGCAAATTTAAAGTATAAATTAAAGGTTTAATGTAGTTTTTAAAAGCATATTTTAGAAAATTGATTATTTCTACATGTTAATTTCCAAAGCAAGTATTTTCAAAAATCTATTATTGTAGTAACTATATAAAAGTGACTTAGTATTATGTTAAAAAGAGAAATTTAGCTTATATCTATAAAGCGGTTTTATTTTAAATATCCTTAAAGTATATATTTTAATAAAGCATTAAAGTGGTTTTAAATTTCAATATTATAAAGTGTATTTATAGTAAAGTGTTTTTAAATTATTTTAAAATCTAATAGTATTTTGTACTTGGTGTTTCAGAGGAAATAAACATTTGGGAAATGTATTCCGTAAGCGGAAACTTTTTGAAATTTGTTTCAAATGAGTTTTGAAAATGGAAATATATCTTGAAAGAATATTTGAGGTTAATAAATAATTTGGGAGAATTATTTATTATTGATGGATGTTTGTGAATGATTATTGATAGTTAAATAACCGACTATCAATATTAGCCAATGCGCTGATCGTTTCGAAGAGACCGGGATCGAGATTTATTTCTCGAAAACCACTTCGATCCGGTTTGTACGTTTCGTGGAAACGATTTCGGAGTCGAAGATGGAGCAGTGAAGTGCAAGGGCTAGTCGCTACTAATCCCGAGGATATTTCCAAAATGGATGTAGTAGGAGTAGTGCCTTCGGTTCCGTTCGGACCCGGGACGGACTTGTATGGATGAATGCTTTCGGAACATCGTCAGCGGACGATGGGCATTCTAAGGGATATGTGCTGAAAGGTAACGCTTAGCCTCGAGCCTCATCAACCGGGAATGACTGAAAATCAGGGGTTATGCAGCAAGGCTTCGTGGGTAGCTCCCACTGGAGGGTAAGGTCATCCCTCTCTAGATGTCCCTTTTTATTTCGGCTTAGTGGTGCGGTTGCTGATCACAACTGTGGGGTGATTTTATTCGGAATCATCCAGTAAGGGATGGTTCCAGCCTTGTGTTGCAGGGGACTTTGGGTGGGTCCTCGGTACGCTGATCTAGACCAGGTACTGTGACAGGTGGTACCCCAGTGCCTAGTCATTGATGGAAATCCATTCTCCCTACGTACCATGTACGGTATTTGTTTGTATTACCCACATTGTGGCTAGTATGCTGGAATTTAATAGATGTAACAATTTGAGCTATTTGAATAAGTATTTGTATATAGACAGTACTATAATATCAGAGGATTTTGATAAAAAGTGTTTTGGCTATCGTAAGGTAAAAACCCGACATGTTTATTTGTGGCGTGGTCTTACAAGATGCTTTTGATTTCAAAGGATTTTGAAACTTAAAATAATAAATTGAGTGTGATTTTCTCACGTTGGTTTTCCAGACCGACTCGGGTGTTATTTTATTATAATGCTCGGGTCAGACCGAGTATTATAGGATACAGGATATGATGCTGTGGAGCTCAGGAGACGAGCTGGATGGAGATACGTATTTCCGTACTTGTTTATATATATATTCCGCTGTGTTGATTGTTGTACTCTGTTATATTGAGGACATGATATGATTATTGTCCAGTTGTATGTATGTGTACTCTGATGTATACTCTGATGATGTATTGTATAAACAAATATAGTTTTGATTTGTGTAAAGATCTGTTATTGTCTATTATATTTTATTCCGCTGCGATGGTTAGATTCTGTTGTTGTTTTATTTTCTTCTTCTACCTCTTCTTCTTTAACACAAATGGATCGCATTTCCGTTCTTCTTGAGTTCATTAATGGAAATTAATGTCAATTCAAGGGGTACGGATTTGCGGGTTGTTACAGTGGTATCAGAGCGAAGGTTGGCGATAACCTTGGCTCTGGTGGTAATTTTGAGAGTATTAATAGATATGAGCGCGTATTTGTTAGTGAATATAAAATGGTTTTATATTGTGTTGACTTATCGGTTGAGTGTTTATGGATTCTGGTCGATGTGTGGGACGCCACAATATCGATAGGGGTTTCTAAACTCTTAAACAAGATAAACTGACACAATATTGTTTTAAATGGGGTAAATGAAATAATTTTACCCAAATTATTTTCATATATAAAAAGAAAAGTTTTTGTAAGCTATTTTGCTTATATATGGATGTTTGATTGTTAGGAAGTGATAATATTAAATTAGTATCATTGAAATATCAAATTGAATAAGAAATTGGAATCATAACCAAAGTTAAGAAAATAAATTCAGATAATAATGTGAAAGTTGTAACTGTGAATTATAAATATGATTTATAATTGGGAATAGGATTTCAGAGGAACATTTGAAAATAAATCGAGATGGATTTCGAATTTGGAATTTTGTGAAGTTTAAAATTCCTTTGAGTTTGGAAATGGTTTCGAAAAGGTTTTGGAGAAATAATAGTATTATTTCAGGAATATTTTTGAGTTGAATTTGAAATCTTGTGAGATTTGGAAATTAAAAATATTTGAAATGTTTTTAAACGGATAAAAGCACTAAACTCTTTATGGTCATTGGAAAATAATTCCGATGATGACCGCGACATCATCGGTGTTCATTTTCGAGTTTCCAAAAAGAGCAATTGGTACCTGGATGTTTTGGGCTGGTGTTTGTTTGCAAAACTAGGTTTGGTTTTGAAATTTAAAAGGGATTTTGGATATAGTTAATTTCAAAGGTGATTTTGAAATTCTGGGAAATTGTTTAAACTCTGGAATCTTATTTAGAACTGTTTATGGGATAATAAATATATTGGCTAAATAAAATGTATAATCCCGAGTTAAAAACAAAAGAAATGTGAATGAGATTGATTGTAAATAGATGAAATATGAAAATGAATATACTCCAAATTATAAAATAGATTGAACACCAGTGAAATAGTTAAAGTGATTTTGAGAAAAAAATCAAATGTTGGGTTGTAAATGAAATATGGGATATGAAATAAATTGAATGACATTATCAATAAATTGAAGGATGAATTGATAATATGAGTTGGAAATTAAAATGGATAAAGAGAATGGGGTTATTGAATTGATGAGAATAAAATAAAATGAGAATGAACTTAAGTTATGAAATTGAAATGATTTGAAGTAAATTAATTTAAGTTTGAATTTATGGAAGCTTGGCTTCGGATGAAAATGAAAGTCCATTAAATAAAAGTTGAGTTCAATTACTTAGGAAATGGTTATTAATATGCAATTGAAATAGGTGTCGAAACCATATAAATTGCTTATAAAAATTATTTTGGGTATATTGCTTATGTTATACATGTGTTTAGCTATTGTAATTAAGTGAAATGTTAATAAACTTTGTATATGGTCACTTACCTGTTTAAGTTGACGTAGTACAGGTACCGGGAAGCCGTTTGGCTAGATTTGATTGCGAAATTTGCTAAAATAAATAGCTGCTTGCTTAAAAATGCTTAAATAAGGTACGCTTACGCAAAAATTCAAAATAGGGGATATGAACTGCATATATTGATATATATTGTGATTTCCGGCCTGAGGCCGATGTATATATATATTTGTGCATCCTGCGATATCGCAAAAGTCCCTCCGTACAAGGGAGACTCTACCAAAATTTTCCGTAAATTTTGGGAGTTAGAATTTTTTTTTGAAATGTTTGAAAATTTTCATTAACGATAAATGATTTTAAATTGATAAGCATAAAAGATTGAACTGAATATGGAAATCTAAATGAAGTGTGTATATAAAGTAAGGTGAAATCAAAGAAATTGAAGAAAGAAAAAGTTTGCAAACAAACTTTTATTTGAGATATGAAAACAAATTAGCAAGTGAAACTACTAAAGAAAATTGTCAATTAAATATTGATTGAGATAAGATGAATAAAATTCAGTATTCAGGGTTCGAAACCAAATTGAATTCTAATGGAATTGTAAAGACAAAAGTGAATAAAATTGAATATAAACTTCAAGAATGAAGTGAAACAAATCCAATAAGTATATAAAATATTTATATTACATTTAAGAAATGAAATATGAAATTCTTAAATAAATGTGGTATTGAGGAAAATTATTCTAAGTGAATAATTGAATGAAGATCAAAACTGAAAGTTGTGAAATGAGATAATTGTGAATGAGTGAATAACAATCAAAAGGAATGCGAAATAAAAGAGAATTGATATAGCTGATAATCAATTGAAATTAATACGTAGGATGTACGTATATTATTTTATTCGCATAGTGATTTGATCCGGATTCGAGCACAGAATTTCAAGATAGTTATACTGATCCGAGTTAGGATTTTTCACTCAATTTTCGACGGCGAACCTGGATATGGATTGTTGATTGATTCTGGATATTCTCTATCATAGTTTGTGGCTATGCAAGGAGGATAACGGTTTCTGATCAAGAAACCAGATCTGAGTCCGCACTAGGAAGTCGGGTGGACGATACTAGTTCGGAAGTGAAATTGTGTGATCGAGTAAGCGATCAAATTTGATATTGCGTACGGATGATGTATGTGCATCGTACGGGCTTAAGTAAAACAAATATTGGAAATTTGTAAAGAAAAAAAATAAAATGACTTTGGAATTGTGATTGAATATTATTGCTTAGTAGGATATACAGGTGTATAAAAGCAATGGATAAATTGGGATTTTTTGATTTCAGAAGATAAAATTTAATGGCCCGACAAAAGGTATGTATTTGAATTTCTATATGAAATTTGATTGGGTTTTTGATCCAGCCACTTGGCCTTTTGTTTTCTTTTTGAGATTGGAAGGCCGTAGAGCCATTTTGTAGTTGTACCGAGCTAGCCGCGCAAAGGAGACGCTGGCAAAAATTTTCGGAAATTTAGGGAGTTAGGGAAATTTTGAGAAACTTTTGATAATTCAAATTTGGTTTTAAATTTAAATTTGAATGGTTAAGAAAGTGATATGGTTTGGGATTTATGGGTAAGTTGGAAAGTTAAGAAAAGGCTTAGTGTGTCTTTGATAAAAGGTTTGTTTGGTAAGATGTTAAAAACTATTTGGAGTTGAGGAGATAGTTAATGGGATATGGATCATTCTTCCTAACTAGTAATTTCGGGGACGAAATTCTTTTAAGGGGGGAGAAATGTGACGACCCGGAATTTTTGGGTATTTGAAATTGGAATATTTAATTAATTTTAAATATTCAGAGATTAATTATCAACTTAAATTTCAAGTATCGTTGTTGATTGGGTGATTTAATTATTAAATTAAATTATTTGAAGTTGGATAAAATAGTAAATCTGGTATTCTAAGCTAATTAAAAATATTTGGAAGCTCGAAAAATTCATATTAATAATACTGAAGGTAACAGAACTTTTAAAACTGAAATTAAAAGTGTTTTGTCCAGTTTTGGGAATATATCATTTAAAATGATATTTAAAAATAGCCTCCCGAGGCACTGTCTCGGAATTCGACGAAACTAGTTCCATTGGATCCGTAATATGGTATTATTATCGGATTTCAAATTTCGTAGTGATTGGAGTTGTTATGTGAGCGTACTATATATAAACGCGTTGAAAATTTGAAATTGAGTTTAGTTTGAATTATATATTAATACACCCTAGTCAATCTCAGCCTACTTTCTTTCACCATCTCAACTTTTCCCTTTCTTTTCGAAGTTACTGTAGCCTGTTGATTTAAGTAAAGAAACATCTCTTCTTGTTTTCTTTCCAGCTGATAACACGCAATCTTCCTTAGAAATTTTCAAACGCAAGTAGTAAGAGAAAAAAATCAAGGCCGAGTTTTCTCATAAATCATGGCTGCTCGTTCCTCCTCACTTACTTTCGAAATCGAAGTCTTCTCGTTCGAAAATCAAAGTCAAGATCCTAAAATCAAATTGTCAGCTTCAAAATTGAATTAGGATCGAACGCGAGCACGAAGCCACTTACCGCACTCAACTCAATGGCCTGGGGCAAGCGAAAGGTGTTCGCGTATGCGGTGACGTTTCCGTTCGAGATTGTGTTAGGGTAGATCTATTCGATACGTCGCGATTATTGTGAGGTCTCGAAGCCATCAATCGAGTCGCGAGCTCAAGCGGCTGATATCGAGAAAATTGGCGAGCTATGGTTTCGTTCGCTTGTGGTCGACGAACTCATGAGGAGTGATGCGTATCGATGGATGTGAGGGCTGCAGATGTTTTGGCAATCGTTAGTGACTCATCTGAGGTAGCGCGACAATGGAAGTCGCGATAACGGCAAGCGATGATGTCGCATGGAGGTTGTGATAGCTAGGGTTTGGTTTGGATGGTAGGGCAAACGGTGGTGATGGCAGCATTAAGGTATTGTTTTACAAATCAAATTAAATAATTTTATGTATAAATTCACCTGCATGTTTAATATATTGAGATAAACAGGAAACACATACAAAGTTTCGAAAAAAAAACATATATGTATTTGGAAGTTTATATAAAATAGATCCTTGGAATCTATAATTTATTTTATAAGAACATATATATATAGTTCAAAAAGAAAATAAATATATATACAGTAAACCTGCTGTTAAAATTTGAAAGAGGTATATTAAGGTGATAAACTTATATAATTAGCTTATTTAATTTATTTTAATTACTAGAAATAATTTATTAAAGGGAAACTTTGTTTACAAACAAATTTATTTGTTTAAACCCCAATTCTTAACTAATTAAATTAATAAATGGAAATTATTTGTTCGATTTATTTTGAATATTAATAAAACGTATAATGTTTATACAAGGTCAAAATTTGGGAGATAATGGTCGAGTTGGAATTGGATTGCCAAACAAAAATCAAAGGTGAGTTAATCTCACTCAGCTGAATTTTTAATTTAAATTTAAATGGATAAATTTAAATATTTGGATTGAATGGTTGAATTGATTGAATATGATATATTATATAGTAGTATATAGTATATATTGGAGTTCATATTCCCGCATTATATAGCGGATGAGACCCTATGCGCCGCATAATAGCGGATGATATTATATTAATCCCATATACCGCGATATTCCACCTCGAAGTGGAATTGGTATTGTGCTAACGTTTGTGGATGTAGGGAAACAGGTTGGAGGGATCCAACTGGATTCCTCAAAATTATTTAGATTATTTGATATTCTGTGCTATGAATATTGATATCCTGTGATGATTTTATTGATGATTGAAATATTGGAAGATATTGTTGGATTGAATATCTAAGTAAAATGAGGTATTAAATTCTATAGAATTGGATTTTGAAAGAAATAAAAGAGTAAATTTTAAGTAAATAATTCAAGTGAATTGGAATAAGGGAATTTTGAATCAACAAGGAAAATTTTAAACTTTAAACTAAAGTGATATTAAGGATAAAGAATATATTCTTGAATTTAAGGATTGCATTTAATTAAAGGATAAAGAATATATTCTTGAATTTAAGGATTACATTTAATTAAAGGATAAAGAAGGAATTTTGGAAGTTTAAAATTGGTATTTTCAGTTAAAAGGGTTTTAACTCAATAAAGAAATAAATCTAAAAGTTAATGTATTTTCAAATAAATGAAGTAGCAAAGGAAATTTATTTCAAAGTAAAGTAAAGTAAATTGGAAAATCAATTGGAAATTGATTTAGTTGTTTAAAATTGGAATTTTAAAAGAGAAGTGAGATTTTGGAATTTATAAACTGGGTTTATAAAGTGAAATAAATTATCGGTGGCTATTTGAAAGTATAAATTCAAGGTGGGAATTTATAAAGGAATGTAAATGTGTTTAGAAATAAATGGTGATTTATTTTTAAAGGATGTGAAAGAGAAATGTATTTCTCTGGATAACCAAGTACGTTTTCAAAAGAAAATTTAAAGTATAAATTAAAGGTTTAATGTAGTTTTTAAAAGAATATTTTAGAAAATTGATTATTTCTAAATGTTAATTTCCAAAGCAAGTATTTTCAAAAATCTATTATTGTAGTAACTATATAAAAGTGACTTTGTGACGACCGCCCATGACCCCTGCACCGAATCTAGAGATAGAGCGCTGTAAAGTGTGCCAAGCGACCATGGACGATCGTCAAGGTAAGATTTAAAACAACCGAATCTATCGTATTACTCACAGCGCATGGACAAAATACAATAGAACATATGTATAGTGAAGCTTTACAGAACAAAGTGACATCATATAAAACTCCATAATAGTTGAATACAAGCATCCACATAGTCAATACATCAAGCCTCACTACATATCTCTCAGAGAATACAAAACAGCGGAATATCCAGTACATATAATAAGAATATAATATGCAACCCTCTAGCTCGTCTTCGATATCAGCATCGTGAGAAGAGAACAGCACCTGTCACCTGCTACCTAGTCTGCCCGTCCCAAAATGGACGAACAGCCCAAGGCAATAAGAATTAAAACATAAAGCCTTGAGTCAGACAACAGTCTTAGTGAGCAGTAAATTAACTAACAACATACCAAAAGAGCATAAAGGAAAAGGAATAGGAATACAACCCTCCCACTCCAACCTCATTCTACAGTGATAGCCCCCAGACACACACTAAACAGAAGCAAACATAGCAGAGCATACAATTTAAAGTAAAGCTACTATCACTCGAGTCAAGGGCGATGTTTTCCAAGTACCAAGGCCTAAATCAGATAAGCACCCAGAAAATACCGCTCTTGAGTCCGAATGACGATACAACCAAACATCCATGACTCTGGCTATCACTGTTATCATTGCTTCGATATCACCGTTAATTGAATGACCGGCACATTCTTTCAGCCGTCCGTCAAGGGCAAATGAAAACCCCGGTTCTAGACATAACTCCCGCACGTCGTCGCAGCCCGTGCCTAGGACTATCGAATCTGCCCAGAGTACTCGACCATCAACAGTTGGCCGTTGGGACTATCGAATCTGCCCAAACGTACTCCTGCTTAGAGCATGCTAGAACCTTCAACAACGATGCTATCCAAGCCTCCTAGTCATCCTCCTCGACGACTATTCTCATATCCATTCATTATCCTCAACTCGAATCATATCACCGAGTTATCAACATGCTTGGAATGATCCCGTCTGGATTAGACCAAGTCTTCATCACATGATTGCCTCGCTTCATTACATCCTCGCAAAGCCTCATCTCATCATCACATCATCGAATCTATGCATAAGAGCTTCATCATCCCGCTACATATGCCACGAGCAGCTTTTCCAATTCAAGAACCTTTCCCTTAGCTTTTGAATCACCTTCGATTTAAATCTAATCATCAACCTTCTAGTTCATAACAATCAATCAAATCAAACATCAATCCAAGCAATCAAGCATTCAAATATGATCTAAGTAGACAATTATAACAATAATGGCATTTTCGTAATTAAAGAGTTGAAAGTCCAATAAGCATGAAAACATGGATTATATCTCTACAAACTTGATAAATGAACTTGCATAGGTTAACATATGATAAAATGGATGTAACATCATCATGAACAATGGATCTATATGGATCTACACTTTGGATGAAGAAAATGCATGGAAATCTCTATTTTAACACCAAATCCAGCCAACAATCCGATATACTCCTTTGGATCCGTGTGAGAGATAATCACCACTCACCAAATCACCTAAACCAACCCAAATCAACACGCTTCAGATCTGGACAGCAAAGGATGAAGCTTTATCTATCACGAATCCGCTTCAAACGAAGAAATCTCTCTTGGAAAGATGAAGATCTTCAACTTTAGCTCTTGAATCTTCAATCTTGATCTTCGATTTGGATGGATGGAAGCACAAGATTAGAGTGGAGAAAAGAAGTGAAGAAGTGTAGAAGTCGAGCTCTCAAAATGGCAGCACTTCGTCGCTTCAAAATCCGGATCCCAAAAAGTGAGAACAACCCCTCCTATTTATAGCAGAAAATCCTTAACTCGGCTGCCTTCTTAAGTCGCTGCCGACTTAACACCATGCCGACCTACGACCTAAAGCTTTGCCGACCTAACGAAGTCTCAGACTCATCACACAGCCTCAAAACCCAAGTCCTAACGACCTACAACAATGCGCATCTGCGACTTAACACATAGGCGCGACTTAACTTAGGTCGTTGCCGACCTAAGTGCCTTGCCGACCTAAGACATACGAAGGAATACAACTACGACTTAACTCGTAACTGGGTTACGACTTAACACAGGAGGCGACCTACCGACTCAATTACTCTGCCGACCTATCCTTAACTCGCTTATAAGTCGGTACTCCTATGGGTCGGTCATCCCACTAACTCGCTTACCCCGGTAAACCGCTAACTACAATAAGTCGGAGAAACTCTTAGGTCGTCTAAATCTTAGGTCGGTCCATCTTATGAGTCGTTAACTCGGTACAACCTTTAAGTCGCCCCAAACTGTCAACCGACCTAAACCACTCCCCTATCTACCTTAGGTCGTCACCGACCTACACCTTAGTCATTAACTCGCCCAGACTTGTTGCTTAACTCGTCCAAAACTCCTAAGTCGGCTACGACTTAGGACTTAAGCAAAATTCTGCCAAAACCTGAAATGACTTAACAACAATACAACCAAAGGTCAATCATTTTAGAATGTTTTGATCCATAAAAATACGGGTCGTTACAGACTTAGTATTATGTTAAAAAGAGAAATTTAGCTTATATTTATAAAGCGGTTTTATTTTAAATATCCTTAAAGTATATATTTTAATAAAGCATTAAAGTGGTTTTAAATTTCAATATTATAAAGTATATTTATAGTAAAGTGTTTTTAAATTATTTTAAAATCTAAAAGTATTTTGTACTTGGTGTTTCAGAGGAAATAAACATTTGGGAAATGTATTCCGTAAGCGGAAACTTTTTGAAATTTGTTTCAAATGAGTTTTGAAAATGGAAATATATCTTGAAAGAATATTTGAGGTTAATAAATAATTTGGGAGAATTATTTATTGTTGATGGATGTTTGTGAATGATTATTGATAGTTAAATAACCGACTATCAATATTGGCCAATGCGCTGATCGTTTCGAAGAGACCGGGATCGAGATTTATTTCTCGAAAACCACTTCGATCCGGTTTGTACGTTTCGTGGAAACAATTTCGGAGTCGAAGATGGAGCAGTGAAGTGCAAGGGCTAGTCGCTACTAATCCCGAGGATATTTCCAAAATGGATGTAGTAGGAGTAGTGCCTTCGGTTCCGTTCGGACCCAGGACGGACTTGTATGGATGAATGCTTTCGGAACATCGTCAGCGGACGATGGGCATTCTAAGGGATATGTGCTGAAAGGTAACGCTTAGCCTCGAGCCTCATCAACCGGGAATGACTGAAAATCAGGGGTTATGCAGCAAGGCTTCGTGGGTAGCTCCCACTGGAGGGTAAGGTCATCCCTCTCTAGATGTCCCTTTTTATTTCGGCTTAGTGGTGCGGTTGCTGATCACAACCGTGGGGTGATTTTATTCGGAATCATCCAGTAAGGGATGGTTCCGGCCTTGTGTTGCAGGGGACTTAGGGTGGGTCCTCGGTACGCTGATCTAGACCAGGTACTGTGACAGGTGGTACCACAGTGCCTAGTCATTGATGGAAATCCATTCTCCCTACGTACCATGTACGGTATTTGTTTGTATTACCCACATTGTGGCTAGTATGCTGGAATTTAATAGATGTAACAATTTCAGCTATTTGAATAAGTATTTGTATATAGACACTACTATAATATCAGAGGATTTTGATAAAAAGTGTTTTGGCTATCGTAAGGTAAAAACCCGACATGTTTATTTGTGGCGTGGTCTTACGAGATGCTTTTGATTTCAAAGGATTTTGAAACTTAAAATTATAAATTGAGTGTGATTTTCTCACGCTGGTTTTCCAAACTGACTCGGGTGTTATTTTATTATAATGCTCGGGTCAGACCGAGTATTATAGGATACAGGATATGATGCTGTGGAGCTCAAGAGACGAGCTGGATGTAGATACATATTTCCATACTTGTTTATATATATATTCCGCTGTGTTGATTGTTGTACTCTGTTATATTGAGGACATGATATGATTATTGTCCAGTTGTATGTATGTGTACTCTGATGTATACTCTGATGATGTATTGTATAAACAAATATAGTTTTGATTTGTGTAAAGATCTGTTATTGTCTATTATATTTTATTCCGCTGCGATGGTTAGATTCTGTTGTTGTTTTATTTTCTTCTTCTACCTCTTCTTCTTTAACAAAAATGGATCGCATTTCCGTTCTTCTTCAGTTCATTAATGGAAATTAATGTCAATTCAAGGGGTACGGATTTGCGGGTTGTTACACAAGACAAGTATATGACTCATACCAATTGCACAGACCAATATATAATCATAGGTAAAATGTACATACCTACTATATTAAGATATAATTATATCAACAGATCATATATACAAATAATAACTTATATATACACCAAACATAATATATATATATATATATAAATATATATCTCATATAAATTCATATATAAAAATCGAATAAGTAACAGATCAAAATATATAGAAATGTAAACCGGTTCTGTATATATTTATATACCAATCAAAATGACCCTTATGTATGCTTACTAACTTTTTTATATAAATATGTATATATATATATATACATCTTTTAAAAATGCAATATACTTATACACAGATATATATATGTAATGTAATATACCATTATATTGTAACTGTAAACATATTAAACTGTAAACATAGAAGATAGGCACCCTAACTATATTATATAATATGAAAAACAGCAGATATCATATACCCATTTTAGTTTAAAAATGATCAACCAGACATATACCAAGCTAACCAATATAAAATAAAAAAAAAAAATTTCCTTCGGCAGAGACAAAATAACATGCTTTGTATATATACGGTATAAAAATTTTTGATACCAAATTATTTACCTTCAAATATTATAGTACTGGCATAATTTTATATACCTTTCTCTTATATAAGGAGAAGCTAGGTACCTAGGCAAAGCACGGAAATGAGAACAACAAAATTTTCAAATTGAAGAAGACTTACAGCAGAAGAAAGAAGGGAGAAGGATGCGGTGAACAGGAGGCTCGGGTTCGAAAACATATGGGATGGGTGCTGGTCTGGTTGCTCGCCTATGACCGAGGTAGAAGAGGAAATTGGTCGAGGTTGGCAAGGGACAGTGGCGATTTGGTGCGATTGTTTGATGGAAGCATGCGTGGTTTGATTGCAGGGTGAAAGAAGGGGAAGTAAGAGAAACGGCCTTTCAATTTTATAAACTCGTTTATTAAAACTCTTAGAAACCAGAAAAAAATATGAACCGGTTGATGATATTGAAAACCATTGGAATTGCGAAAGCCACAACTGAAAAATATTAGTTTCGGGTTTCTATTGATTTAACGGTGGATAATGAAGGGACAACAGAAACAAAACAAAAAAAAACTCGAATGCGGAACCGGTACGACTGATCAGTTCACTGATTTCATCGTTACCCGAATTCTGAAACACACACATGAATATACTACGGAGATCAGCATGACGAGACGATCAAAACGATACAGAGATCTCAGTGATACGATCATCCGATCAAAAATCGGTATCGGTACCGAAATGCTGCTAAAATGTTAAAAATAAGATAAACAGAGCAATAGCAATTCAAATTTGAAGGAACGGAAGATGACGTCTCACTCAGAAGATGATTTACAAATTTTCTATAGAAAAATATTCAAGTTTGGAAAACATTTTATTATTAACAATTTTAACTGATTTGAATTTAAATAAAATTGTACAATAAAATAAATTTCATTATTATCTGATGAAAATTTACCATTTGCTATGTTTATTTAGACGTATTCTAAATACCAAATTTATATTTCAAAATTTAATAATTTAAAATTTCACAAAATTACCAGTTAATTACATTATAAAACCAGTTAAAATTTCTGGGTCGTTACACTCTCCCCCACTCAAAACTTTTCGTCCCCGAAAAGGAAGGAAGTAGGAGAATGGAAACAACCAGAAAGAAAAATAGATTTGAAATACAGAATAAACAGTTAATTTAAAACCATATAAATTTCAATTTCAATTAATTAATACCCAATAATTGATTTCAATCCATTTGATTTCACTTAAGTTAAATCAATCTTAACTATATCTAAAATGATTATCTTATTATCCAATTATCTTAAATAAACAATTTCTAAATTCATAAATTTGAATAGTCATTTATTATAATTATATTTTATTCAACAAATTTAATTCTTTATATTCCAAATTATTATTAAGTTTATTCTACTTAATATATCTTATCACATATATTTAAACCATATAAATTACTTTAAACCATATAAATTTTGATTTATATTAATTTATATTCCATAATTGCTTTTAAATTCAAGGTATTTCCATAAGTTAATCAAATTTCAATTTATTAATTCTTTCAAAACAAATTTATTTGTTTCATCTGTTATTCAATTAACTTTCTTATTTTATTTCTCTCTATTAACATCTTTATAATAAAATTTAAGTGTATAATCTTTACTATAACACTCAAATCTTTCCTTATAAAGTCATTTTATATTGTATATTATCCAATTACATTTTAACTTCTAAAAATTTTAGGTAAGTTATGTTGAGATGTAATTGAGTATTATACAAATAAGATTTCACAATTCAGTTATTCCCAGTAAAATATTTATCCAAGAATTTTGACTTCAGTTTATAATTGAAATCATCTTTAACCTAAAATTTAAGAATTTAAATCTCCGATTTACTTCAAACAATTTAGAGATATATATAATATATTTATATCAAATCAAATTAAATTTTAAAATAAGATACCTATATATATAAATCAAATTATACTAAAGCAATTCAAATCAAAATATATTTTTTCTTTCAAAACAAAACGGTAGCAAAGCTACAGAATAGTTTCTCCACTTCGAAACTCGAAAATGAATGTCGAAGATGCGGCCGCCATCACCGACATTATTTTCTCGCGACAAAGGGAAGAGCACTAATTTCAACATTTTAAAATTCTTTGAAAAATCATTTATATTCGAAAATACCTTATATAATATACATTTAAAATTTTAAAACCAAAGTTTGAAATCATCGGAAATTAAATTCTCAAATTCCTGATTTAAATTTATTTCAATTCCAAATCAATTTATAAACCATGCTTATAAATTCACTTAGAACAATAAATGAAAATCAAATATTATCATTTCAAACAACCAATTTAATTAACTTATTGAATTCCAGAAAATTATACTTATAAATTTATAATATAATCATACAAATTTATTTCATTTACCAATTTGAAAAACAATATTGGTTAAGTTTGTTCTGTTCAAGTGTTTTGGAAATCCTATCGATAACGTTGATCAGACGAATCGATCGAAAATCCAAATCAACATCAACAACTCAAACAACACAATATATAAAATATTTTAATATAAATTTACAAATACACACCCTCACTCGAATGATTCCAAAATAGATTTCAAAACAAGGATAAAGATTCAAATTTTTGAGGGACCCTAATCAAAAGAATTCAAACTAGGAGTTAGGCTCGAACGAAGATAAGATTATTAAATAGCAAAAGAAAAGAGATGGATAGACTAATACAAATCGCGGGCAACCTTAATCGGGTCAACCGTGACTTCAAGAAATAGATCGATGTAGAATTCTGAAGCAAATCGACATTCGATTACCAGAGGTAGAATTCGGGTATAGCATAAGATAGCAGCATCGTAAACCGAGGATACAGAAATCTCCGGTGAATCAATACTGATTGTAAAGGAGTTTCACCCCAGTACAAATTATTCGAAGATTGGCGAGACCGCCGATTTATTATGGAGATCATTCGAAGTGGAGTTATGGGATACTCCAGAATCAAGAAGACACGAATAGGGGAGACAAGGATAGATTCTGGAACCGAAGGGAACGTTCCAAAATCCAAAAGAAACCGAGTCAATGAGGAAGAGATTCAAGCTCGAACGAAAGTGATTCCGTAATTAAATCTATTATATATGCTGAGTTTTGCCTAAAACCAGAGCTCTGATACCACATGTAACGACCCAGTATTTTTGGACCATTCAAATCGACAATAAATCCACACATGTCGGACTTGAATAATTCAAAACAATGGATTGTAAATAAAATTTGGCAAAACTCAGCATATACAGTAATTAAAATAATTACAGATCACAGACACAGAGTAATATAACAATAATGCAGCGGAAACAAAAGGATAGTAGTTCATTAAGCTACTATATATATAACAGAGTTAAACAAGATACAACAGAAGTCTCGAATACAATAGATGTCTCAATACAATAATCAAATAAAAGATCTGAATACATCACTGGAATCAACTGAATAACTTAAAGCAGGATCGATAGATAGCTGGATCTCCAAGCGAAGCTCCAACTCCAAAGGTGAGTCTCAAATGCTGTATCACTCAGTCTGACCCGAGCGTAAAGCAAAACACAAAACACTCGAGTCAGGATTAACATTCTTATATCAATAAATCCAACTCAAGTGAAATATCAACTGAAATACAAGTAACTTAAAGGATGTTTGGGATAACCATCCGCTAAGGATCCGTTAAACTATTTACTATGTAGTAATATACGCTATATACAGTAGTGTCTAATTAGTAAAGTATAATCATATAGAAAATAGCGTTAAGGGGATGGAGAACCTTAACGCGGTCGGATCTTAAAATCATAATCGTAGTAAAGCTCGATATGGTAGGTGACACGGCACAACTAGGCAATGCCAGGGTAGATATACCAATTACGCACACGGACTGATGGAGCACATAGCAGCCACTATTGTCCACCTCGGACAACACTCCCAAATCAAGGGTGGCCACCAAAAATCACAAAGTAATAGAATGGTATCGAAGAAATGTGTCTGAGAAGAGGTGCTACCTCACTGGTCCGAGATCGCTCCTGTTTTAGCCACCTTATGCCAACTCACGGGAGTTGGGTCCACGTATATACCTTAGGATCGTCGCCACCATCCTACTTCATTCTGGAAACTCCACCGCGTACACAGTTGTCAAAGTGGTTTTCGGTATCGACGGAGAGTATGTCCATATCCGATCCCGGTCTCTTTAACAACCAATCGTTATTATAACACCGCGGTCATTTCAAAGTAGTTTATACTTCAAAACCAAAATATCATTTTCATTTCAAAAACCAAATTGATACGATATCCTTTCAATTCAAATATATCCATTTTCAAAATCGTAGTACTTCAAAGATATAATACTTCTCGAACCAAAACAATTTGAAATAATAATACTTTGGAAAACATAATACTTTGAAATTCATAACTTTGGAAATCATAACCCTTTGAAATCAATACATTTCGGAATCCATAACACTTTCCCCTTAAACAATTTAGATATTAAAATTATATATAAAATAAAATAGTTTATAAAATAAAAATAGCTTATATAAAATAGTTATAGGTTAAAATAGTTTATAATAAAACAATTTATATTGAAAATGTTTTATAAAAAAAATAGTTTATATTAAAATAATTTATAGAGTAAAATATAAATAGTTTTAGATATAGTTTTAAAAGACTTAATATAAAAATAGCTTCCTCAAATTCCACAAATTGATTCAAAAATCAACTCAAATTCCAAATTTCAATTTTAAATCAAATTTCCAATCATCAATTTCAATTCGATTTAGTTTCTAAATAAATCATTTCAAAGTATCGATTTCAAATACATAATTGAACCATAAAACAAGCCATTTCAATTTCAATATATTTCAAAGCTTTTAAATATTCAACATTTCAAAACTAAATTCGATAAATTTATATACATATCAGATTCACTTTACAATTATTTAGTTTTGAAATATTAACTTAATCATTTCCATAACATTTAAATACAATTTCAATTTACAAATTTAAATAAACAAAATATCCTATTTAAATATATATAAGTTTGAAATATCCATTTAAGTCACCTTTTCAAATTTCAAGTTGTAAAACACTTCTTTAAATTTCAAATCCAATACATTTCAAATCAAACTTATTTAAGTATAATTCTTAAATAAATACAATTTCAATCAATTTCGAATCATTATAAATTCTATATTTGAAAATATAGATATTAAATAAATACTTAAACGTATTATTTATCAACATTATTAAATCAAATTTAATGAATCTTTAAAATCAATATTTATCAAAACCATATATTTCTTTTCAAAACCATAGAAATCATTTTCAAAACATTTATATATAGACCAACGGTGTCTGTGTATAATTTTCTATCCTATGGTCAAGTGATACGGATATTTATCATTTCAATCCGCAATTTAAAATATATATATACGGGTATATATCATTTCAACCCGCAATCCCAAATTCAATTCAAATGAAAATCGCTTGGGTCTATCATTTCAACCCATAACGATCTTCTCCTATTCTAAAGTCCGTTCGGGTATGTATCATTTCAACCCATAGTGAATTCTATATTAACGGGGTTGTAACGACCCGGAATTTTCGAACCCGAAAATTCCAGATAGTTAGAAGAAAAAGAAAGAGATAGAAGAAAGAAACAGAAAGAAGAAAGAAGAACAGAGAACACAACATCTCACATTCGCAGCGGATTAAATATAATAACAAATAATAATATCAGTTATACAAAGAAAAACTGCATTTGTTAATTACATTTTAATACATCAGAGTTACAACATTCACAAATGTACTAGACAGTTAAAATTAACATGTCTCAGACAACTATAATATCACAGCGGAATATACTCCATACGTTCCTGCCATCCAGCTCGCCTCCTGAGCTTCAGAACGTCCTTACCTAGAAATCTGTAATACTCGGTCTGACCCGAGCATTACATCAAAGTAACACCCGAGTCAGGCTGGAAACCAGCGTGAGTAAAACCATAATATGAAATACCCAGCTATATAACTTAAGTGAATTACCAGAGTAACTCGTACTTTTCTACGAGTTCTAATCTTATTTAAGTCAATTCATTTATCTTAAATCAATATCCAAGAATCGTTATCAGTTTTAAATACCCATGATACATAGCTTATTTTATTCCAGCCTGTTTACTTCCAAATTCACATTTATAAAGAATCGAAGTGGTTTCGGGTATTTACTGATACCCGGCCCCGGTCTCTTTGAATTCAATGTCATATCTAAATCAAGTTATTCAAATGAAATACAATTCAACATTAAATAGGATATCACTTATACACAGCAATTTATCATTGATAAATAACTACATTATCATTGTCCACCTATATCATATCACAAACATTGCATATCAGACATATCATCCAATTCAAAGCATTACATCATTCAATCATTCATAAGCAAGATTTATCGCTTCCAAAATTAATTTAATTCATCCCTAACTAAATTAATTACTAATCTTTAATCACTTAGGTTACCTTTACTTAACAATTATTAATTACAACCCGATTAATTAATCTTCCTTTAATTTTATCTTAATTAATCCCCTTTGATTAATTATCCTTTAATTATATTAAGTAATTAACTCTTAATTACCCCATAGATAAAATAGCCTTAACCATTCATATTGACTTTTAATTAATTTCCTTAATTAATTAATTAATTAGTTAATTTATCACATTAATTAATGCTTCTCTAATTACTTAATTAAAGTAATTACTTAAGAATTAATCACTTGACCCTCCTAATCAATCATTAATTAACTACAAATCATTTAATTAATAAATCATTCCTTGATTACCTTACAAATCAATTGATTAATCTTTAATTACTTAATTAATTACCCCTTAATTATTTATTAATTAATCGTTAATCACTTTCATTAAGTAATTATCTATCAATCATTAATTAACCCTTAATAAATTCTTAAATTAATCACCCTCAAATTAATTACTAAATTAATTAATCACATAATTAATTATCCTTTAATTAATCATCCTTTAACCCCTTTCATTAACCAACTTTTAATTATTAATTTTATCACAATATTAAGTTTATTTAAAAATAAACTTTTCAACATTCCAACTTAATTATATATTCTTTACATAAAAGAATTTAGTAAGAAATCGTTTAACTTTTAAAACTTGTTTAATTTAACATTTTAAAACTGCAATAGTATTAAACCCGAGATAACTTCGAGTAAAAAACCCAAAATACCCGAGCCTTACTTCGAGTTGCCCAAAATTCCCTTTGCTTCGAGTCGAACTAACCTTTTCTCGAGCTTGAACTCGAGTACTCCTCATCTTCCCCAGATTCACCACAAACCCAGATATGCCGAGATACGCGTGCACGTGCACATCACGTTGGAGCATCTCCGATCAACGTTGACGCCTCCGATTGATCACCGATGACACTCTCGATCGTCCCGATCCCCCAGAACCACGATCGAACCCCTACTTCGAAAACAAACATGAAGAGCACGAGTAGGAACGAAACTCGATCGCCAAAATCGCCTCGCACCTCCTAATTCCGACCACCAGAGGCCTCGTCCTCATGCCCAAACCTTCGCCACACATCCACCACCTTAATCCCCCTACACCGGTCCAACTCGATGCGATGATGAAGTCGCAATCGCCACGACTTCGACCCCAACCACAACATGCCCTAAAACCCTATAATGCCTTCGCCGCACTACTACGGCGATCTAAAAATCGAGCTTCTATTTTCTCATGATCTCTGACCAACGAACTACCTCCAACATCAACCCCGACTACCACCTATCTTCGATCGCCGAGAAATCACCCAAAACCCGGTTTCTGTTCATCTTGCAATTCCTCACAAATTACTAACCCTAAAATCAAGAATCTACCACCAAAAATCATAGTTTCCAAAAACGAATTTGATTATGTAAGAGAAACAAAAAAATTAGATAATCGATTTTTATGGTATGGTTTGTTTCTTACTGTAAAATTCATTTTTCCAGAGAAATACTTAATAAATTTACTTGAATTTATTTTTAAAAATAGGATTTCATCAATACAAACAAATCTTCTTTAGAAATCATAACCTATAATTGCTTAGATGAAGAGAATTGGATTTTTGAATACTATTTGGGTCTATTAAACAAAAACAGAGGTCAGAGCTTATATACACAGACATGCACACAATAATTTCATATTTTTATACTTGCAAACATATTAATTCATCCATGCAAAACATTCCTATAACATTATTTCTATTACTTATCACATGCCTCAGATGATTTAGTGTATAAGGTTCAAGTTTACTCATAGTTTGAAAAAGGCAGAGACTTGAAAACTGAAGCTTTCAAAACTGGGACTTTGAATTTCTTTGATTCCTTTTG
This sequence comes from Allium fistulosum, assembly GCA_030737815.1. Classification (NCBI taxonomy): domain Eukaryota; kingdom Viridiplantae; phylum Streptophyta; class Magnoliopsida; order Asparagales; family Amaryllidaceae; genus Allium; species Allium fistulosum. The sequence goes on from CM060904.1 coordinate 973,439,294, forward strand.
GAACTGAAAGCTTTGTAAAATGAACTGGAATACTTAGTTGATTAAGATTGAAGCTTGTTTGCTGACCTTTTGTTACAGGCTTTTACTTGAGAAGATTTAAATTTAAACAGAGATGAATTTTGGCTTATAGATTTCTGAAAATGGTTTACAGGGTTTTGAATTTTGGTTTGAGGAATGATTTCGGGTTGTAGATTTTTCTGGTTTGGTAATATTTTGTTTTACAGGTTTGTTTTCTTGAGTTTGTAAAATGAAGATAGGAAAAAGAAGTAAGGAGATGAGATAAATGTTTATATAAGCTTACTTAGGATTTATTAAAAATAAAAGAAAATAAAAATAGAATAGTGACACTTGTTTAAAAATCTAACACTTGTCTTTTAACATGAGTTAATTTTCTTACATTTGTAATTTCCATGATTTAATTAATTTACACTTGTAATTATGCATGTGTTTATTATCATAATATGGTTTTTATAAATCTTTATATTTATTTTCTATTTAGATAATACATTTCTTAATTTATATTTGCAAAATCTTTTAAAGAAACTAATATAAACTAATTATATACTAAATAAAATCATATATATATATATATATTATTTTTGAATCCAATTTATTTTAAGATATTTATCTCTTTTGAATTTCAAATTCAAATTTAAATTCTATTTAAAATCTTCTTATGTCTATATATACACACACAATCATTATTATTTGTTTTAAAAGATTAATTTGTAAAATTTTAAGTAATTATATTAGAAGATTATCAAATATTTATTCCAATATCTAAAATCCAATTTTTATTATATTTTCAAATTCACTTACATAACCAGATATCTTTTATTATCAGAATTTTATCTGTTCATTTGAATAAACCAATTAATTATCTAATTACTGGATACCCAAAAATCCGGGTTATCACATTCCTCCCCCCTTAGAATCTTTTCGTCCCCGAAAAGGAAGGAAGCCAAAATTTACTTATTTACTTATTATCAGATAAATTTCTTGTTGAACATTTTAAACTATAAACTCCCTTTATATTAAAATACTTTAAAATCTATATAATATTACAAAAATAGTTTTTATAAAAAAAACTTTTATAACTCGATGTTTCAACAAGTCCATCCTTGTTCTTACAGAAATTCGGTCATACGTTGATCAAACTTAGGACTGAAAATCTATAAGGATTTAGCAAACCCGTTTTCAACACTCAGTGAAAATACTTGGAAAATAGTTTTATTGAAAATATGGAAAACATTTTTGAAATCGAGGAAATATCTTTGGTGAGAATGCTCTGGAAATCATCACCCCCATCCATGGTCCCAGTTTACCGATATAAAATCAAACGTAGACAGTTGGCTCTCAGCGGCACACACGACTTTCGCTATGTTACCATAGTGTCACAGTCTACCGATATAAAATCAAACGTAGACAGTTGGCTCTCAGCGGCACACATGACTTTCGCTATGGTCTGCAGTAGATCGCAGTGACATCGAGTTACATTGTCGTCACAGAATAACCCAAATGCCTCTGTGGGCACCAGCCCCTCGACTTTCGCTACACAAATAATCCTCAGGAACTAGTTTTGTCCGGACTCCTCACAGGATCAACTTTAGAATCCCCCCTTGGGGTTCAAGGCAGTACCACCCAGTGGCACTCCTGAGAAGTTCATTTCAAGGAAGCGCCTTTTTCCCCAGAGCTATTCTCAAAACACTTTATACTATATACTTATAGTATCTTCAAATCATACCCTTTATGATTTATCAAAATCTCCTTTACACAAAATCGATTACCAAAATCGATAATTCTCAAACTAGGCTTTTCAAAATCCAAAATTGATTTCCCAAAAATCAAAAGCCTTTTCCAAATTATATAGGTTCCCAAAACCTTTTCAAAATCATTCTCATAAGATCCTCTTTATATATATAGATATATATACTTTTAAAAATCTTTGGATCACTTCAAACTTGTATAAAACCTCTTTTTATACTTCAAATATTTCCAAAAACCCTTTTATTCTGGCTAGATTCAATAAGGGGAGTTTATCATATTATAAAATATAACTTTATTTATTGCCAAATCAAATATTCAAGTTTGATTTCTTTATAAAGTTATTTACCATTTACTTACTTCCATAAAGTAAATTTCAACCAAAGAAATATCCAATTCCATTTTATTTCACAAATATACTTTTCATTTCAAAGATCATTTTACAATCCTTATCCACAACTTCAATATCAATTTCATTCAAACCCGTACGATGTACACATATCATCCGTACACAATATCAGTCTGATCGCTCAATCGATCACAAAATTTCACTTCCGAACTAGTATCGTCCACCCGACTTCCTAGTGCGGACTCAGATCTGGTTTCTTGACCAGAATCCGTCATTCTCCTTGCATAGTCGTAGCTATGATAGAGAATATCCAGAACCAATCAAAAATCCATATCCAGGTTTGCCGTCGAAAATTGAGCGAAAAATCCCAACTCGGATCGATAATACTATCTCGAAATTCTGTGTTCGAATCTGGATCAAATCACTATGCGAATAGAATAATATACGTATATCCTACGTATTTATCTTTATTGGTTATTAGCCAAATCAATTTACTTTTCTATTCATATTTCCTTTAATTCCATTCACTTATTCTCAATTTCTTCCATTTCCAATTGAGTTATTACTTCAATTACAAACAGTTTGAACTCTGACCTTTTTAAATTTAAAAATAGCTTGAAAAAGTTTAAAATAGATAAGTGGTTGAAAAATAGTTATTAGTTTATAAAATAGCTGTAAAATAGTTAAGTAGGTATAAAATAGTTAGATAATTGCAAAATAGTTTTTAAAATAGTGATTAGATATAAATAACTGAAAAATAGTAATTAGTTTATAAGATAGTTTTCAAAATAGTTAAATAGTTCTAAAATAATTGTAAAATAAGTATAGGATAGTTTGGGGTTTAAGAAGAAAGATTGTATAGTAAATGGTTTGGAAAAATATATTTGTATTAAAACAATTTATTTTGAAAATAATCCAGAGCCAAACTGTCAATTCTTATCAATTCAATTCAAATTTCCACCTCCATTTAAATTAACTCAATTGCAATTTAAATAACTTCAATTTCCATTGAAATTGATTTAACCTCAATTCAAGTTGAATTAATCCTCAATTTCTTTCCTAATTCAAATCAAATTCAATTTGAACTACTTCTATTCAAATTTCAACTTAAAACCATCTCGAATTATATAAATTCGAGTTAAATATTTTAAATGTTGATTTAATCCTTTAAATTAAATTAACCTTTACTTTTTAAATCAAATCAACCTTAATTTTTTTTTTATTTAACAACTTAAATCTTTAAACCATTTAATTCTGAACCCAAATTCCAAAATTTTATTTTAAAATTATCTTTACTTAACTTATTACAAAGTTCAAATAAGAATTCAAAACAATTTATTCTTCAGATTCCAATTTATTATCCATTTTCAATTTTCAAAACCAATTCTCAATTTCATTGATTATTTATAACAATAGAATAATATCAGGATAAATAAACATCCAAATTTATCCTAACACCAATTTACAGTATCCATTTTAAATTTCCAGATCTCAACTCCATTTTGAGATTACCCATAACTCCCATTTAAATTAACCATTTAACTACCCAAGTTAAATTTAAATTTCATCTTGAAATTTCCAATTCAAGTTATTCATTCAAACTTATTTAACTTCCTCCAAGTTAAATTAAATTTACTTAATCCGGTCAACTTTTCACAATTTGAATTCCCATTCAAATTTTAAACTTCAGATTAATAATCTTTCCCCTTTTCAGTTTTAAAACCTACTTTACTTTGGGTTTCACATCACATTCCAATTTAAAACTCAACACTAAGTGTTTATTTCAAATCATCATTGGTATTATGTATATTCCTCATATATACATTTTCTTTACACACCAAGTTATACCTTAAATTTTTAAACCATCTCTGGTTTTAAATTCAAAAATAATTTCAAGTTTTCTGGATTTAAAACTTCACAATTTAAAACCCACTAGAATTTACAAGTCTTACTTGCCTAAATGTTTTACTTCCCTAAAACATTCCATTATTAAACACAACAACCATTTATGATAATAACCAAGATTATCATATCTGGAAACCAATTCATTTTTATCTTTATTCTAATAATACTTCTATATATTCAAGATTTTAATTTCAGTTTGAATCCATTTCAAACTTATCTTCATTTAATTTCAATTTGGTTGTATTACCATTATCATTTATATTTAATTCAATAATTTAACAACCAATTACCTTGATATTTATTAGAAACAAATATCATTTTATATCAAAATATATTCTTATATAAAATCATTTAAAATCCTTATATAAGAAAATAACAATTACGCTCTCATATATATATACACTCAACTCGTTCTAGGGTACCATTGACCCTATCCTTAACGAGTAATCCCAACAGAGCCAAGGTTCTCGCTTAACCTTCAGCTCTGATACCAAGTGTAACGACCCGGAATTTTCGAACCCGAAAATTCCAGATAGTTAGAAGAAAAAGAAAGAGATAGAAGAAAGAAACAGAAAGAAGAAAGAAGAACAGAGAACACAACATCTCACATTCGCAGCGGATTAAATATAATAACAAATAATAATATCATTTATACAAAGAAAAACTGCATTTGTTAATTACATTTTAATACATCAGAGTTACAACATTCACAAATGTACTAGACAGTTAAAATTAACATGTCTCAGACAACTATAATATCACAGCGGAATATACTCCATACGTTCCTGCCATCCAGCTCGCCTCCTGAGCTTCAGAACGTCCTTACCTAGAAATCTGTAATACTCGGTCTGACCCGAGCATTACATCAAAGTAACACCCGAGTCAGGCTGGAAACCAGCGTGAGTAAAACCATAATATGAAATACCCAGCTATATAACTTAAGTGAATTACCAGAGTAACTCGTACTTTTCTACGAGTTCTAATCTTATTTAAGTCAATTCATTTATCTTAAATCAATATCCAAGAATCGTTATCAGTTTTAAATACCCATGATACATAGCTTATTTTATTCCAGCCTGTTTACTTCCAAATTCACATTTATAAAGAATCGAAGTGGTTTTGGGTATTTACTGATACCCGGCCCCGGTCTCTTTGAATTCAATGTCATATCTAAATAAAGTTATTCAAATGAAATACAATTCAACATTAAATAGGATATCACTTATACACAGCAATTTATCATTGATAAATAACTACATTATCATTTTCCACCTATATCATATCACAAACATTGCATATCAGACATATCATCCAATTCAAAGCATTACATCATTCAATCATTCATAAGCAAGATTTATCGCTTCCAAAATTAATTTAATTCATCCCTAACTAAATTAATTACTAATCTTTAATCACTTAGGTTACCTTTACTTAACAATTATTAATTACAACCCGATTAATTAATCTTCCTTTAATTTTATCTTAATTAATCCCCTTTGATTAATTATCCTTTAATTATATTAAGTAATTAACTCTTAATTACCCCATAGATAAAATAGCCTTAACCATTCATATTGACTTTTAATTAATTTCCTTAATTAATTAATTAATTAATTAATTTATCACATTAATTAATGCTTCTCTAATTACTTAATTAAAGTAATTACTTAAGAATTAATCACTTGACCCTCCTAATCAATCATTAATTAACTACAAATCATTTAATTAATAAATCATTCCTTGATTACCTTACAAATCAATTGATTAATCTTTAATTACTTAATTAATTACCCCTTAATTATTTATTAATTAATCGTTAATCACTTTCATTAAGTAATTATCTATCAATCATTAATTAACCCTTAATAAATTCTTAAATTAATCACCCTCAAATTAATTACTAAATTAATTAATCACATAATTAATTATCCTTTAATTAATCATCCTTTAACCCCTTTCATTAACCAACTTTTAATTATTAATTTAATCACAATATTAAGTTTATTTAAAAATAAACTTTTCAACATTCCAACTTAATTATATATTCTTTACATAAAAGAATTTAGTAAGAAATCGTTTAACTTTTAAAACTTGTTTAATTTAACATTTTAAAACTGCAATAGTATTAAACCCGAGATAACTTCGAGTAAAAAACCCAAAATACCCGAGCCTTACTTCGAGTTGCCCAAAATTCCCTTTGCTTCGAGTCGAACTAACCTTTTCTCGAGCTTGAACTCGAGTACTCCTCATCTTCCCCAGATTCACCACAAACCCAGATATGCCGAGATACGCGTCCACGTGCACATCACGTTGGAGCATCTCCGATCAACGTTGACGCCTCCGATCGATCACCGATGACACTCTCGATCGTCCCGATCCCCCAGAACCACGATCGAACCCCTACTTCGAAAACAAACATGAAGAGCACGAGTAGGAACGAAACTCGATCGCCAAAATCGCCTCGCACCTCCTAATTCCGACCACCAGAGGCCTCGTCCTCATGCCCAAACCTTTGCCACACATCCACCACCTTAATCCCCCTACACCGGTCCAACTCGATGCGATGATGAAGTCGCAATCGCCACGACTTCGACCCCAACCACAACATGCCCTAAAACCCTATAATGCCTTCGCCGCACTACTACGGCGATCTAAAAATCGAGCTTCTATTTTCTCATGATCTCTGACCAACGAACTACCTCCAACATCAACCCCGACTACCACCTATCTTCGATCGCCGAGAAATCACCCAAAACCCGGTTTCTGTTCATCTTGCAATTCCTCACAAATTACTAACCCTAAAATCAAGAATCTACCACCAAAAATCATAGTTTCCAAAAACGAATTTGATTATGTAAGAGAAACAAAAAATTAGATAATCGATTTTTATGGTATGGTTTGTTTCTTACTGTAAAATTCATTTTTCCAGAGAAATACTTAATAAATTTACTTGAATTTATTTTTAAAAATAGGATTTCATCAATACAAACAAATCTTCTTTAGACATCATAACCTATAATTGCTTAGATGAAGAGAATTGGATTTTTGAATGCTATTTGGGTTTATTAAACAAAAACAGAGGTCAGAGCTTATATACACAGACATGCACACAATAATTTCATATTTTTATACTTGCAAACATATTAATTCATCCATGCAAAACATTCCTATAACATTATTTCTATTACTTATCACATGCCTCAGATGATTTAGTGTATAAGGTTCAAGTTTACTCACAGTTTGAAAAAGGCAGAGACTTGAAAACTGAAGCTTTCAAAACTGGGAATTTGAATTTCTTTGATTCCTTTTGCAACTGAAAGCTTTGTAAAATGAACTGGAATACTTAGTTGATTCAGATTGAAGCTTGTTTGCTGACCTTTTGTTACAGGCTTTTACTTGAGAAGATTTAAATTTAAACAGAGATGAATTTTGGCTTACAGATTTCTGAAAATGGTTTACAGGGTTTTGAATTTTGGTTTGAGGAATGATTTCGGGTTGTAGATTTTTCTGGTTTGGTAATATTTTGTTTTACAGGTTTGTTTTCTTGAGTTTGTAAAATGAAGATAGGAAAAAGAAGTAAGGAGATGAGATAAATGTTTATATAAGCTTACTTAGGATTTATTAAAAATAAAAGAAAATAAAAATAGAATAGTGACACTTGTTTAAAAATCTAACACTTGTCTTTTAACATGAGTTAATTTTCTTACATTTGTAATTTCCATGATTTAATTAATTTACACTTGTAATTATGCATGTGTTTATTATCATAATATGGTTTCTATAAATCTTTATATTTATTTTCTATTTAGATAATACATTTCTTAATTTATATTTGCAAAATCTTTTAAAGAAACTAATATAAACTAATTATATACTAAATAAAATCATATATATATATATATATATATATTATTTTTAAATCCAATTTATTTTAAGATATTTATCTCTTTTGAATTTCAAATTCAAATTTAAATTCTATTTAAAATCTTCTTATGTCTATATATACACACACAATCATTATTATTTGTTTTAAAAGATTAATTTGTAAAATTTTAAGTAATTATATTAGAAGATTATCAAATATTTATTCCAATATCTAAAATCCAATTTTTATTATATTTTCAAATTCACTTACATAACCAGATATCTTTTATTATCAGAATTTTATCTGTTCATTTGAATAAACCAATTAATTATCTAATTACTGGATACCCAAAAATCCGGGTTATCACATTCCTCCCCCCTTAGAATCTTTTCGTCCCCGAAAAGGAAGGAAGCCAAAATTTACTTATTTACTTATTATCAGATAAATTTCTTGTTGAACATTTTAAACTATAAACTCCCTTTATATTAAAATACTTTAAAATCTATATAATATTACAAAAATAGTTTTTATAAAAAAAACTTTTATAACTCGATGTTTCAACAAGTCCATCCTTGTTCTTACAGAAATTCGGTCATACGTTTATCAGACGTAGGACTGAAAATCTATAAGGACTTAGCAAACCCGTTTTCAACACTCAGTGAAAATACTTGGAAAATAGTTTTATTGAAAATATGGAAAACATTTTTGAAATCGAGGAAATATCTTTGGTGAGAATGCTCTGGAAATCATCACCCCCATCCATGGTCGCAGTTTACCGATATAAAATCAAACGTAGACAGTTGGCTCTCAGCGGCACACACGACTTTCGCTATGTTACCATAGTGTCACAGTCTACCGATATAAAATCAAACGTAGACAGTTGGCTCTCAGCGGCACACATGACTTTCGCTATGGTCTGCAGTAGATCGCAGTGACATCGAGTTACATTGTCATCACAGAATAACCCAAATGCCTCTGTGGGCACCAGCCCCTCGACTTTCGCTACACAAATAATCCTCAGGAACTAGTTTTGTCCGGACTCCTCACAGGATCAACTTTAGAATCCCCCCTTGGGGTTCAAGGCAGTACCACCCAGTGGCACTCCTGAGAAGTTCATTTCAAGGAAGCTCCTTTTTCCCCAGAGCTATTCTCAAAACACTTTATACTATATACTTATAGTATCTTCAAATCATACCCTTTATGATTTATCAAAATCTCCTTTACACAAAATCGATTACCAAAATCGATAATTCTCAAACTAGGCTTTTCAAAATCCAAAATTGATTTCCCAAAAATCAAAAGCCTTTTCCAAATTATATAGGTTCCCAAAACCTTTTCAAAATCATTCTCATAAGATCCTCTTTATATATATAGATATATATACTTTTAAAAATCTTTGGATCACTTCAAACTTGTATAAAACCTCTTTTTATACTTCAAATATTTCCAAAAACCCTTTTATTCTGGCTAGATTCAATAAGGGGAGTTTATCATATTATAAAATATAACTTTATTTATTGCCAAATCAAATATTCAAGTTTGATTTCTTTATAAAGTTATTTACCATTTACTTACTTCCATAAAGTAAATTTCAACCAAAGAAATATCCAATTCCATTTTATTTCACAAATATACTTTTCATTTCAAAGATCATTTTACAATCCTTATCCACAACTTCAATATCAATTTCATTCAAACCCGTACGATGTACACATATCATCCGTACACAATATCAGTCTGATCGCTCAATCGATCACAAAATTTTACTTCCGAACTAGTATCGTCCACCCGACTTCCTAGTGCGGACTCAGATCTGGTTTCTTGACCAGAATCCGTCATTCTCCTTGCATAGTCGTAGCTATGATAGAGAATATCCAGAACCAATCAAAAATCCATATCCAGGTTTGCCGTCGAAAATTGAGCGAAAAATCCCAACTCGGATCGATAATACTATCTCGAAATTCTGTGTTCGAATCTGGATCAAATCACTATGCGAATAGAATAATATACGTATATCCTACGTATTTATCTTTATTGGTTATTAGCCAAATCAATTTACTTTTCTATTCATATTTCCTTTAATTCCATTCACTTATTCTCAATTTCTTCCATTTCCAATTGAGTTATTACTTCAATTACAAACAGTTTGAACTCTGACCTTTTTAAATTTAAAAATAGCTTGAAAAAGTTTAAAATAGATAAGTGGTTGAAAAATAGTTATTAGTTTATAAAATAGCTGTAAAATAGTTAAGTAGGTATAAAATAGTTAGATAATTGCAAAATAGTTTTTAAAATAGTGATTAGATATAAATAACTGAAAAATAGTAATTAGTTTATAAGATAGTTTTCAAAATAGTTAAATAGTTCTAAAATAATTGTAAAATAAGTATAGGATAGTTTGGGGTTTAAGAAGAAAGATTGTATAGTAAATGGTTTGGAAAAATATATTTGTATTAAAACAATTTATTTTGAAAATAATCCAGAGCCAAACTGTCAATTCTTATCAATTCAATTCAAATTTCCACCTCCATTTAAATTAACTCAATTGCAATTTAAATAACTTCAATTTCCATTGAAATTGATTTAACCTCAATTCAAGTTGAATTAATCCTCAATTTCTTTCCTAATTCAAATCAAATTCAATTTGAACTACTTCTATTCAAATTTCAACTTAAAACCATCTCGAATTATATAAATTCGAGTTAAATATTTTAAATGTTGATTTAATCCTTTAAATTAAATTAACCTTTACTTTTTAAATCAAATCAACCTTAATTTTTTTTTATTTAACAACTTAAATCTTTAAACCATTTAATTCTGAACCCAAATTCCAAAATTTTATTTTAAAATTATCTTTACTTAACTTATTACAAAGTTCAAATAAGAATTCAAAACAATTTATTCTTCAGATTCCAATTTATTATCCATTTTCAATTTTCAAAACCAATTCTCAATTTCATTGATTATTTATAACAATAGAATAATATCAGGATAAATAAACATCCAAATTTATCCTAACACCAATTTACAGTATCCATTTTAAATTTCCAGATCTCAACTCCATTTTGAGATTACCCATAACTCCCATTTAAATTAACCATTTAACTACCCAAGTTAAATTTAAATTTCATCTTGAAATTTCCAATTCAAGTTATTCATTCAAACTTATTTAACTTCCTCCAAGTTAAATTAAATTTACTTAATCCGGTCAACTTTTCACAATTTGAATTCCCATTCAAATTTTAAACTTCAGATTAATAATCTTTCCCCTTTTCAGTTTTAAAACCTACTTTACTTTGGGTTTCACATCACATTCCAATTTAAAACTCAACACTAAGTGTTTATTTCAAATCATCATTGGTATTATGTATATTCCTCATATATACATTTTCTTTACACACCAAGTTATACCTTAAATTTTTAAACCATCTCTGGTTTTAAATTCAAAAATAATTTCAAGTTTTCTGGATTTAAAACTTCACAATTTAAAACCCACTAGAATTTACAAGTCTTACTTGCCTAAATGTTTTACTTCCCTAAAACATTCCATTATTAAACACAACAACCATTTATGATAATAACCAAGATTATCATATCTGGAAACCAATTCATTTTTATCTTTATTCTAATAATACTTCTATATATTCAAGATTTTAATTTCAGTTTGAATCCATTTCAAACTTATCTTCATTTAATTTCAATTTGGTTGTATTACCATTATCATTTATATTTAATTCAATAATTTAACAACCAATTACCTTGATATTTATTAGAAAGAAATATCATTTTATATCAAAATATATTCTTATATAAAATCATTTAAAATCCTTATATAAGAAAATAACAATTACGCTCTCATATATATATACACTCAACTCGTTCTAGGGTACCATTGACCCTATCCTTAACGAGTAATCCCAACAGAGCCAAGGTTCTCGCTTAACCTTCAGCTCTGATACCAAGTGTAACGACCCGGAATTTTCGAACCCGAAAATTCCAGATAGTTAGAAGAAAAAGAAAGAGATAGAAGAAAGAAACAGAAAGAAGAAAGAAGAACAGAGAACACAACATCTCACATTCGCAGCGGATTAAATATAATAACAAATAATAATATCAGTTATACAAAGAAAAACTGCATTTGTTAATTACATTTTAATACATCAGAGTTACAACATTCACAAATGTACTAGACAGTTAAAATTAACATGTCTCAGACAACTATAATATCACAGCGGAATATACTCCATACGTTCCTGCCATCCAGCTCGCCTCCTGAGCTTCAGAACGTCCTTACCTAGAAATCTGTAATACTCGGTCTGACCCGAGCATTACATCAAAGTAACACCCGAGTCAGGCTGGAAACCAGCGTGAGTAAAACCATAATATGAAATACCCAGCTATATAACTTAAGTGAATTACCAGAGTAACTCGTACTTTTCTACGAGTTCTAATCTTATTTAAGTCAATTCATTTATCTTAAATCAATATCCAAGAATCGTTATCAGTTTTAAATACCCATGATACATAGCTTATTTTATTCCAGCCTGTTTACTTCCAAATTCACATTTATAAAGAATCGAAGTGGTTTCGGGTATTTACTGATACCCGGCTCCGGTCTCTTTGAATTCAATGTCATATCTAAATCAAGTTATTCAAATGAAATACAATTCAACATTAAATAGGATATCACTTATACACAGCAATTTATCATTGATAAATAACTACATTATCATTGTCCACCTATATCATATCACAAACATTGCATATCAGACATATCATCCAATTCAAAGCATTACATCATTCAATCATTCATAAGCAAGATTTATCGCTTCCAAAATTAATTTAATTCATCCCTAACTAAATTAATTACTAATCTTTAATCACTTAGTGTCACATACCAAAATCTTCGACTTTCTAAAATTCGACATCGATACTCACTTTATCGACTGCCGAGCAATCGAGTGCCGGAAACTCCAATAGTGAGGGTTTTAAAAAGAAGAAAAAAGCAGAAGAAGAAGAAGAAGAAGATAGAAGAAAAAGAGAAGAAAGAAAGAAGAAGAACAACAGAACAACATCAGATACAGAAACAATATCAGAATCTTACACATCGCAGCGGAACAACATATAATAGATAAATGAATAATCTTTAAACAAAGAACTATATCGTTTTATACATACATCAATCAATGTCATATACAACAATGGACAGTTATATAACTTGTCCTCATACAGAATACACAGCGGAATAAATACTATCAGATACAAATACTACGTCTCGCCATCCAGCTCATCTCCAAAGCTCCAGAATATCCAGAGTATCCTGATAATCTAACTCTAGACTGCCCGTGTGGAAATTGGTGGGCACCCAGAGTTTAGAAGGGAACAATAAACTCCGAGTCAGTCATGGTGACTGGTGTGAGATCGTAAAACAGTTATTCTTTAAAAATAAACAGTAGAGAATTTTAAAGTCAATTCGCAATGCTTTTGGAAAATGAAACTACCATAAGACCTCCCACCACACACACAATGCAAACGCAGAATTGGAGGAGATTTCTTCTTATGATAGTCAAAGATGCTTACTACGCAAAATCAAATCATTTTTGATATTATTTTTAGTGCATAGTGTAGAAAATCATTTTCGAAAATATAATATAAATCTTAGCCAGCATAGACATTCCGAACTATGCCTACTATAGCTACCATCCAAACAGTGGTGACCACCATAAGTGAATGATAGGTTCTACAACTAAAACCGTACAAGATCGTATTGTTTCTTTGGATTTCCAACAAATGGCCAGGCTAAGGAACTTCCTATCCACGATGGGTACGTCCCTGGAATAGACGACCCGAGAACCTAACCGGATCTCTGCCAACACAAGGCCGGGTTACCTCTGCAAAAATAGGTAACTACTGACACGCGTATGTCATCCCCCGATCGTAACCGATCTTCCTGAGGATCCCCGATTTCCAACAAACCACATAGATAATAATGCAGCAACCACATAGGTTAAGTATCTGGGCTCCATACCATGATACCACCTCTATCCAGAAGGAATGACATACACTAAGGGGCGCTACTCCCTAAAACCTTGCCGCATCCTTCCTGTTTCGACCATTTCCGAGGTGTGAGGCTCGACGAAGTCTCGTCCACAAAGCTACGCTTTCTACAAAGCCCTGCTTCGGGTCAAACAAAAATGATCAACCTATGATCACAAAGATATAAGATCAAACAAATGATCATATCCCAAATGATCAAACACTGATCATTTCACAGCAACACTCAGTATGCCACGTTACCAAATTGGGAATATATCGCTGATAAATTTCAACTACATAACCTCTGAGCTCGTACGTCTCAGAGAAGGGTGTTAAGCTAAGAGAATAAATTCTCCGCCACCAACAGATATGTATTTGAAAGAAATCAGCTTTATATCTCAAATTGTAACGTCAGACACACAATCCATACAAGTCTATTCCGGGATCGAACAGAACCGAAGGCACTTCTCACGAAGCCCTTGCATATCCGGATAATTTTCTAATCACGTCCGGACTTCCCGTCACTAAGGGTGATAAAACCTCTAAACCGGAGATCAGCCGATGTAGAGTAACTCGACGGTAATCCTTCCGTTTTCAAAAATATCCGGTCTTCAACACCGGTCTTCAAATGCGATTCATAACGACGTATCACATATTCGGAATGGGTTATACGACCCCATGGTCCTTTCCCGGTTAACCCGAATAGTGAGCGCTTATTCAAAATTAAGGGTGGCATTCAAATTCAAGCAATTCACAACAAATGTCATTCAAGGTAATTATTGATAGTCGGTTATTTAACTATCAATAAAGATGCGCAACATCATCAGATTCCAAATAATTTTCCAAATTATTTCATCTTCAAAAATATCTTTTACTAGATATAAAATTTCCACACTTCATTTTATCTTTGAAGATAAAATCTCAAAACAGTTCATTTCATATTGGAAAAGCATTTCCATACTTATTTAAATAATAAGTATTTCACAATCATTTATTTTCAACATTTGAAAATATTCGATATACTTAAATCAAATTAAGTATATATTTCATTCTTTAAGGAAATCATAAATTTTAACATCTACTTGAGTCAAAATGAATGTTGCGTAAAACATCGTTACGACGACTCAAAATCACTAGTATAGGGATTCGAAATTTAGATAGATATATAAATCCCAACACTATATAAAACATTTCCTTTCGGAAATCATTTACTATAACAACAGTGTTATAGTCCATCATTTCCTTATTTCTCGATAACGTCTATTTCAACAATAAATGTTGAAATCTATGATTTCGATATTTAACACGTTTTAAAACATCTTTAAAACGTTAACTTTATTTTTAATATCCCTTCTTCGAAAATAAGTCCATTTTACTTAACAATATATTCACTGTCCCAAAATCGTGAATATATTTCACTAACCAAATTTCAGTCTTTTCTACACATTCAATTTAAGGATAATTCGCTATCCAAAATCGCGAATATATTTCCTTTAATAACCTCCTACATTTAATTTATCAAATTCAATTGATTCCGAATTTATAAAAACAATGTTTATAAATTTCACCATTTATATTTTTTTTTTACAACTTCGATTTGTAAATCTCCTTTATTAACGAATTCGATCAATATTTCATTTGTAGGCAAAAATCCAATTTATAAGTTAATTTCTTATAAATCTTCTATTCTACAATTTCATTCATCTTAACTTCCCGATTTATACATCTATAAATTTCATTCTTTTTAACTTCACAATTTATACATCTATAAATTTCATTCTTTTGAACTTCACAATTTATACATCTATAAATTTCATTCTTTTTAACTTATCATCTCATTTTAAAATTCCAATATTTTAAATTTATAAATATCAACTTTTTAAATCTTTTAAATAAACTGTTCACAAATATTAGAAAATCTCAGTTCAAACCATTTTATAAATTGCTTAAACTATTTATTTCAAAAATCACCTTACGGTCATAATTCACAAAAATCTTAACTTTTAAAACTTCAAAATTTTAAACGTTTATTTATTTAAAATAAATCAATTCAACAATTCAATAAAACGTATAATTTCAAAGATCACTTTAAAAATCCTTTTAAATTAAAGGTCGTTATTTTTAAATTCCAGAACTTGAATCCGATGATGCTACAGCACCAATTGGTCAATCACAACAACAACATCATATATCAACATATGATAACAGAATATACATCAATCCTGTAAATAAATAACTACTGGTGAGGAATCCAGTTGGATCCCTCCAACCTGTTTCCCTGCATCCAAAGACGTTAGCACAATACCATTCCACTTCGAGGTGGAATATCGCGGTATATGGGTTTTTATAAAAATCCGCTTACTAACGGCGCAATAGGGTCTCATCCGCTATACGAGGCGGGAATCAATCAATCCAATATATACATATGCCAATATGTATATATTGCTATATATAATAGATATATCCTACTATATCTAATATCACATCCAATAGCAATCAACACAATCAATAACTGCAAAAATTCCACATTCAAATTTGAGTGAGAAGATCTCACCTTGATTTAAATTCTGATTCCAGCGTTTATTTCGAATAAAATTAAACGGACGTTTAATTTTACCCGAAATTCAAACTAGCACCACATGGCTCCAATTCAGTTCCATAGCGAAGTACGCGTCGAGACGATTCCAACGCATTTTGTTTCGTCATTTTCTGATAATGTATGAAAGAGATATACAATTTTAAAGTTCGTACAATTTAATATACAATAATTTACAATTTTTATTTTAATTTCAAACCCTATACTTCATCAAAGCCGTTGATTCCTTGCAATCAAATCTAGGCCGCTCGTACGTTTCTTCCCATCACGTTCACGCGTTCGTCTCCAGGTTTCAAAGAAATCGCGCTCGAACCCATCCTCACGCGGCAATCCCCGATGACCGCTCCTCCATACTTCGACGAGAACACGATCAGCTGATGCCGTTCCAAAGCCCATCTCGTGCTCGACACTCTGCTCGAATCTGGTGGAGCTCGGCTCTACATTTACGTGGGGAATCGCGTACGAACGTGGCACGTTCGAAGGGAATTTTCCGTTGATCTACGAATCTATTCTCGATCACAGCCGTCCACATCAAAGCTCTCGGGATGCTTAACGTTTTTGTAGTTGATAATTTTTGCTAATAATGTGTGGATTAAGAGAAAATTGAGGAAGAAGATGATTGTTTTTCGGCCATTGATATCATAACTGGCGGCTGAAGCAATAGAATTAGGGTTAGGGTTTTTTTTTCTAATTTTTTGTGAAAAATGGGCCTATTTATAGAAATTTGAACGACACTATTCATTTCGAATTCCCGAACTCCGATTTACACGCGGTGACTAGTGTTTCTGGGGTTTATCCCGCGTTCCGAACGCAATGGAACAGGTTTCGGAAGCTAATTCGATCTTCTGTGTGAGATATGACAATAAACGATCAATTTAAATTAAACCGATTTAAATCGATTTCGAGGCGTTTTAATTCGTACCGGACAAATGGTAAATCCAAAAATTACGAAATTTGAAACCATGCAATAATGTCACATTACGGATCCGATGAAACTGGTTTCGTAGAAATCCAAGACTTTTTGAAAAATGACTATTTTAACTCGACGATTTAAAATTAAAACGATATCGATGCGTTTCGAGTTGCCAGGGTCAAACGACAACTCCGATTGATACGAAAATTGAAATCCGATAATAACTAACTAATACGGATCCAATGGAACTGGTCTCGTTCAATTCTGAGACTGTTCAAAAATTGGCTATTTTTCAGTCGATAATTAAATATTAAAATATTCAATTTTCACAGATTAACTCTAAACTCAATTTTAAAAGTTCTATAACCTTTCTATAACTCCAGTATGATTAAATAAAATTTTCCAAATCATTTTCAATCACTTTAAACTCGATTTACAATTATCTCTGGAATTTCACTATTTAATTTATCGATTTAATTATCCAATTAAATCCAATATTCGAGAAATAAATCATTCGACTTCTAAATTCCATTTATTAATATTTAAAATCAATTAAATATTCGAATTTTAATTATCAAAAATTCTGGGTCGTTACAAACTTCCCCCCTTAAAAGAATTTCGTCCTCGAAATTACAAGTTAGGAAAAATGGTCCTTAACTCGTCTACTATCTTTCACAATCCAATAGTTTTATCAATTTTCAATTCATCAAAACAAATCTTTCTATTAAAGATTCGTTATCATTCAATCTCGTTTTCCAACTTCAATTATAAGTTTCAAACAACATTGTTTAACTTCAAAATTCAAATTTAAGTTTAAATTCAAATTTCAAACTTTCAAATTTTCTCAAAAATTTTCTAACGCCTTAAATTCTCGAAAAAATTTCGCCATAGCCTCCTTTGCGCGGCTAATATGGTACGACTACAAAACGTCCCTACGGACTCTCAGATTTCAAAAAGAAAAAGAAAAAGCCAAGCGGCTAGAGAAATAAGTCATCAAATCTCATATTCGAATTCAAATACTTACCTTTTGTCGAGCCATTCAAATTATCTTCAAAATTAAAATCCCAATTCCTTTACACCTGTATATCCTACTAGCCATAATATCTAGTTACATATATTCAATTTCGTTCAATCTTTACATTTCAATTTCATTTGAATTCAATTTACCATTTCAATTCTAATTTGGATTCAGTTCAACTTCTGAATATTGAATTTCATCAATTATTGTTCATTCAACTGCCCATATTTTAGATTAGTTTCAATTACTGATTCATTACAAATTCTAATCCACTTTCAAATTCAAATCTGTTTTCAACATTCAGTTTCAATTCCAGTTTTATTCTTATGTTCATTCCCAAAATTTGTTTTCAATTCACTATTTTGGTTTATAACCACTTATATTAGACTGGATTTCAAATTCCATATGAATTTTAATTCATCTTTCATTTGTAGTTATTCAATCCAATTCAATGCTTACAAATTCGAAATGAATTTCAACTTTCAATTTCATTTTCATTCAATTGATTCACTTATACTTGCTTTGATTTAACTTCATTCTTTTAAGTTAAATTTATTCTACCAAAATTCAATTTGTATAGGTTATCAACTTACAATATTTCATAGTATTCCAGAGTCTTAGCAACATTTCAAAACCTTTTGAAAACAATTCAAATTTATCTTTTGAATTTTCTAAAACAAAAACCCAAATTTTCCAAACAACTTTCATTTAAAACAATTTGGCAGCAATTCCTCTTTTGGAAACCCGAAAATGAACACCGGTGATGTCGCGATCACCATCGGAATTATTTTCCAGCGACCGAAAAGAGTTTAGAGCCCTCATCTCTTCCAAAATACTTTTCAAATCCTTTGAAATCCATTTTCAAACGAAAAAGATTTTAAACTTTCCAAATCTCCAAAATTTTCAAATTCTTTTCAAAACCTTTCCAAAAACTCCTCTGGAATTCCGTTTTAAATTACAATTCACATTTATAATTTACATTCTTAAGTTTCATTTGTATGTGAATTCATTTCTTTACTTTGGAGTTATGATTTCAATTTCTTATTCAATTTCAATGATAATAATTTACTATTATTACTTCCTAACATCCATGCAACCATATACTATAGTACTTTATAGAAAAACATTTATTTTCTATACAAAAATAGTTTTGGGCAAAATTATCTCATTTACCCTATTTAAAACAATACTGTGCCGAATTGTTCTATTCGAGTGTTTAGAGATCCCTATCGATAGAGTTGTACGGACAATACCGACCAGAATCCATATACCACTCAACAAACCAATCATCACAATATAAAACAATTTTATATTCACTAACAAATACGCACTCGTATCTATTATTACACTCAACTCATTCTAGAGTACTACTGACTCTATCTCTAATGAGTAACACCCAACAGAGCAGGGTTGTCGCTTAACCATATGCTCTGATACCACTCTGTCACATACCAAAATCTTCGACTTTCGAAAATTCGACATCGATACTCACTTTATCGACTGCCGAGCAAACGAGTGCCGGAAACGCCAATAGTGAGGGTTTTAAAAAGAAGAAAAAAGCAGAAGAAGAAGAAGATAGAAGAAAAAGAGAAGAAAGAAAGAAGAAGAACAACAGAACAACATCAGATACAGAAACAATATCAGAATCTTACACATCGCAGCGGAACAACATATAATAGATAAATGAATAATCTTTAAACAAAGAACTATATCGTTTTATACATACATCAATCAATGTCATATACAACAATGGACAGTTATATAACTTGTCCTCATACAGAATACACAGCGGAATAAATACTATCAGATACAAATACTACGTCTCGTCATCCAGCTCATCTCCAAAGCTCCAGAATATCCAGAGTATCCTGATAATCTAACTCTAGACTGCCCGTGTGGAAATTGGTGGGCACCCAGAGTTTAGAAGGGAACAATAAACTCTAAGTCAGTCATGGTGACTGGTGTGAGATCGTAAAACAGTTATTCTTTAAAAATAAACAGTAGAGAATTTTAAAGTCAATTCGCAATGCTTTTGGAAAATGAAACTACCATAAGACCTCCCACCACACACACAATGCAAACGCAGAATTGGAGGAGATTTCTTCTTATGATAGTCAAAGATGCTTACTACGCAAAATCAAATCATTTTTGATATTATTTTTAGTGCATAGTGTAGAAAATCATTTTCGAAAATATAATATAAATCTTAGCCAGCATAGACATTCCGAACTATGCCTACTATAGCTACCATCCAAACAGTGGTGACCACCATAAGTGAATGATAGGTTCTACAACTAAAACCGTACAAGATCGTATTGTTTCTTTGGATTTCCAACAAATGGCCAGGCTAAGGAACTTCCTATCCACGATGGGTACGTCCCTGGAATAGACGACCCGAGAACCTAACCGGATCTCTGCCAACACAAGGCCGGGTTACCTCTGCAAAAATAGGTAACTACTGACACACGTATGTCATCCCCCGATCGTAACCGATCTTCCCGAGGATCCCCGATTTCCAACAAACCACATAGATAATAATGCAGCAACCACATAGGTTAAGTATCTGGGCTCCATACCATGATACCACCTCTATCCAGAAGGAATGACATACACTAAGGGGCGCTACTCCCTAAAACCTTGCCGCATCCTTCCTGTTTCGACCATTTCCGGGGTGTGAGGCTCGACGAAGTCTCGTCCACAAAGCTACGCTTTCTACAAAGCCCTGCTTCGGGTCAAACAAAAATGATCAACCTATGATCACAAAGATATAAGATCAAACAAATGATCATATCCCAAATGATCAAACACTGATCATTTCACAGCAACACTCAGTATGCCACGTTACCAAATTGGGAATATATCGCTGATAAATTTCAACTACATAACCTCTGAGCTCGTACGTCTCAGAGAAGGGTGTTAAGCTAAGAGAATAAATTCTCCGCCACCAACAGATATGTATTTGAAAGAAATCAGCTTTATATCTCAAATTGTAACGTCAGACACACAATCCATACAAGTCTGTTCCGGGATCGAACAGAACCGAAGGCACTTCTCACGAAGCCCTTGCATATCCGGATAATTTTCTAATCACGTCCAGACTTCCCGTCACTAAGGGTGATAAAACCTCTAAACTGGAGATCAGCCGATGTAGAGTAACTCGACGGTAATCCTTCCGTTTTCAAAAATATCCGGTCTTCAACACCGGTCTTCAAATGCGATTCATAACGACGTATCACATATTCGGAATGGGTTATACGACCCCATGGTCCTTTCCCGGTTAACCCGAATAGTGAGCGCTTATTCAAAATTAAGGGTGGCATTCAAATTCAAGCAATTCACAACAAATGTCATTCAAGGTAATTATTGATAGTCGGTTATTTAACTATCAATAAAGATGCGCAACATCATCAGATTCCAAATAATTTTCCAAATTATTTCATCTTCAAAAATATCTTTTACTAGATATAAAATTTCCACACTTCATTTTATCTTTGAAGATAAAATCTCAAAACAGTTCATTTCATATTGGAAAAGCATTTCCATACTTATTTAAATAATAAGTATTTCACAATCATTTATTTTCAACATTTGAAAATATTCGATATACTTAAATCAAATTAAGTATATATTTCATTCTTTAAGGAAATCATAAATTTTAACATCTACTTGAGTCAAAACGAATGTTGCGTAAAACATCGTTACGACGACTCAAAATCACTAGTATAGGGATTCGAAATTTAGATAGATATATAAATCCCAACACTATATAAAACATTTCCTTTCGGAAATCATTTACTATAACAACAGTGTTATAGTCCATCATTTCCTTATTTCTCGAAAACGTCTATTTCAACAATAAATGTTGAAATCTATGATTTCGATATTTAACACGTTTTAAAACATCTTTAAAACGTTAACTTTATTTTTAATATCCCTTCTTCGAAAATAAGTCCATTTTACTTAACAATATATTCACTGTCCCAAAATCGTGAATATATTTCACTAACCAAATTTCAGTCTTTTCTACACATTCAATTTAAGGATAATTCGCTATCCAAAATCGCGAATATATTTCCTTTAATAACCTCCTACATTTAATTTATCAAATTCAATTGATTCCGAATTTATAAAAACAATGTTTATAAATTTCACCTTTTATATTTTTTTTTTACAACTTCGATTTGTAAATCTCCTTTATTAACGAATTCGATCAATATTTCATTTGTAGGCAAAAATCCAATTTATAAGTTAATTTCTTATAAATCTTCTATTCTACAATTTCATTCATCTTAACTTCCCGATTTATACATCTATAAATTTCATTCTTTTTAACTTCACAATTTATACATCTATAAATTTCATTCTTTTGAACTTCACAATTTATACATCTATAAATTTCATTCTTTTTAACTTATCATCTCATTTTAAAATTCCAATATTTTAAATTTATAAATATCAACTTTTTAAATCTTTTAAATAAACTGTTCACAAATATTCGAAAATCTCAGTTCAAACCATTTTATAAATTGCTTAAACTATTTATTTCAAAAATCACCTTACGGTCATAATTCACAAAAATCTTAACTTTTAAAACTTCAAAATTTTAAACGTTTATTTATTTAAAATAAATCAATTCAACAATTCAATAAAACGTATAATTTCAAAGATCACTTTAAAAATCCTTTTAAATTAAAGGTCGTTATTTTTAAATTCCAGAACTTGAATCCGATGATGCTACAGCACCAATTGGTCAATCACAACAACAACATCATATATCAACATATGATAACAGAATATACATCAATCCTGTAAATAAATAACTACTGGTGAGGAATCCAGTTGGATCCCTCCAACCTGTTTCCCTGCATCCAAAGACGTTAGCACAATACCATTCCACTTCGAGGTGGAATATCGCGGTATATGGGTTTTTATAAAAATCCGCTTACTGACGGCGCAATAGGGTCTCATCCGCTATACGAGGCGGGAATCAATCAATCCAATATATACATATGCCAATATGTATATATTGCTATATATAATAGATATATCCTACTATATCTAATATCACATCCAATAGCAATCAACACAATCAATAACTGCAAAAATTCCACATTCAAATTTGAGTGAGAAGATCTCACCTTGATTTAAATTCTGATTCCAGCGTTTATTTCGAATAAAATTAAACGGACGTTTAATTTTACCCGAAATTCAAACTAGCACCACATGGCTCCAATTCAGTTCCATAGCGAAGTACGCGTCGAGACGATTCCAACGCATTTTGTTTCGTCATTTTTTGATAATGTATGAAAGAGATATACAATTTTAAAGTTCGTACAATTTAATATACAATAATTTACAATTTTTATTTTAATTTCAAACCCTATACTTCATCAAAGCCGTTGATTCCTTGCAATCAAATCTAGGCCGCTCGTACGTTTCTTCCCATCACGTTCACGCGTTCGTCTCCAGGTTTCAAAGAAATCGCGCTCGAACCCATCCTCACGCGGCAATCCCCGATGACCGCTCCTCCATACTTCGACGAGAACACGATCAGCTGATGCCGTTCCAAAGCCCATCTCGTGCTCGACACTCTGCTCGAATCTGGTGGAGCTCGGCTCTACATTTACGTGGGGAATCGCGTACGAACGTGGCACGTTCGAAGGGAATTTTCCGTTGATCTACGAATCTATTCTCGATCACAGCCGTCCACATCAAAGCTCTCGGGATGCTTAACGTTTTTGTAGTTGATAATCTTTGCTAATAATGTGTGGATTAAGAGAAAATTGAGGAAGAAGATGATTGTTTTTCGGCCATTGATATCATAACTGGCGGTTGAAGCAATAGAATTAGGGTTAGGTTTTTTTTTTCTAATTTTTTGTGAAAAATGGGCCTATTTATAGAAATTTGAACGACACTATTCATTTCGAATTCCCGAACTCCGATTTACACGCGGTGACTAGCGTTTCTGGGGTTTATCCCGCGTTCCGAACGCAATGGAACAGGTTTCGGAAGCTAATTCGATCGTCTGTGTGAGATATGACAATAAACGATCAATTTAAATTAAACCGATTTAAATCGATTTCGAGGCGTTTTAATTCGTACCGGACAAATGGTAAATCCAAAAATTACGAAATTTGAAACCATGCAATAATGTCACATTACGGATCCGATGAAACTGGTTTCGTAGAAATCCGAGACTTTTTGAAAAATGACTATTTTAACTCGACGATTTAAAATTAAAACGATATCGATGCGTTTCGAGTTGCCAGGGTCAAACGACAACTCCGATTGATACGAAAATTGAAATCCGATAATAACTAACTATTACGGATCCAATGGAACTGGTATCGTTCAATTCTGAGACTGTTCAAAAATTGGCTATTTTTCAGTCGATAATTAAATATTAAAATATTCAATTTTCACAGATTAACTCTAATCTCAATTTTAAAAGTTCTATAACCTTTCTATAACTCCAGTATGATTAAATAAAATTTTCCAAATCATTTTCAATCACTTTAAACTCGATTTACAATTATCTCTGGAATTTCACTATTTAATTTATCGATTTAATTATCCAATTAAATCCAATATTCGAGAAATAAATCATTCGACTTCTAAATTCCATTTATTAATATTTAAAATCAATTAAATATTCGAATTTTAATTATCAAAAATTCTGGGTCGTTACACTTAGGTTACCTTTACTTAACAATTATTAATTACAACCCGATTAATTAATCTTCCTTTAATTTTATCTTAATTAATCCCCTTTGATTAATTATCCTTTAATTATATTAAGTAATTAACTCTTAATTACCCCATAGATAAAATAGCCTTAACCATTCATATTGACTTTTAATTAATTTCCTTAATTAATTAATTAATTAATTAATTT
Organism: Allium fistulosum; assembly: GCA_030737815.1. NCBI lineage: Eukaryota > Viridiplantae > Streptophyta > Magnoliopsida > Asparagales > Amaryllidaceae > Allium > Allium fistulosum. Next base: position 973,464,635 of record CM060904.1, read on the forward strand.
ATCACATTAATTAATGCTTCTCTAATTACTTAATTAAAGTAATTACTTAAGAATTAATCACTTGACCCTCCTAATCAATCATTAATTAACTACAAATCATTTAATTAATAAATCATTCCTTGATTACCTTACAAATCAATTGATTAATCTTTAATTACTTAATTAATTACCCCTTAATTATTTATTAATTAATCGTTAATCACTTTCATTAAGTAATTATCTATCAATCATTAATTAACCCTTAATAAATTCTTAAATTAATCACCCTCAAATTAATTACTAAATTAATTAATCACATAATTAATTATCCTTTAATTAATCATCCTTTAACCCCTTTCATTAACCAACTTTTAATTATTAATTTAATCACAATATTAAGTTTATTTAAAAATAAACTTTTCAACATTCCAACTTAATTATATATTCTTTACATAAAAGAATTTAGTAAGAAATCGTTTAACTTTTAAAACTTGTTTAATTTAACATTTTAAAACTGCAATAGTATTAAACCCGAGATAACTTCGAGTAAAAAACCCAAAATACCCGAGCCTTACTTCGAGTTGCCCAAAATTCCCTTTGCTTCGAGTCGAACTAACCTTTTCTCGAGCTTGAACTCGAGTACTCCTCATCTTCCCCAGATTCACCACAAACCCAGATATGTCGAGATACGCGTTGTGAAGACCCAAAAGTTCCAAAAGTTGGCCTTCGAAAATCGGCACCCGTACTCCACTTGTACTCAAAATGCCGTAGATTCAAATGCCAAATCTGGTTCTCCGGAGCTTATAACAACATTAAGTAAATAACACAGCGGAAAAAAAAGAATATAGATATACAACATCTGATACAATATCCAGATACAATGATGATACAATGAATATCTATATACATCAGAGATATGATACAACAAATAGCAGCGGAAAAGAAAAAAATAGATAACTAACATCAGCAGCGGAACAAATAACTCTAAGATAGTCTTCAAGAGAGAACTCCAGCAATAGCTCGAACTCCCAATAACGATACACCAAGAATAATCAAGTGCAGTCCGATCCAAAGACTGAACTAGCTCCAGATAATCTACTAAATCTGAATATCTGAAAAACCAAACTCTAGACTGCTCGTGTAGGAAAATTATGAGCACCCAGAGTTTAGGAAATGAACAATAAACTCCGGATCAGTCGTGGGACTGGTGTGAGCAACAAAAACAGTTTATCTTTAAAAACAAATAGTAGAGAATTTTAAAGTCAATTCGCAATGCTTTTGGAAAATGAAACTACCATAAGACCTCCCACCACACACACAATGCAAACGCAGACTTGGAGGAGATTTCTTCTTATGTTAGTCAAAGATGCTTACTACGCAAAATCAAATCATTTTTGATATTATTATTAGTGCATAGTGGAAAACATTTCGAAAGTAGAATATAAATCTTAGCCAGCATAGGTACCATTATATTATGCCTGCTATAGCTGCCTCCTGAGGAGACAGGTTCTACAATTTGCAATCGTAAAGGCTCGTATTGTTTCTTTGGATTTCCAACAAATGGTCAGGCTAAGGAACTTCCTATCCACGATGGGTACGTCCCTGGAATAGACGACCCGAGAACCTAACCGGATCTCTGCCAACACAAGGCCGGGTTACCTCTGCAAAAATAGGTAACTACTGACACGCGTATGCCATCCCCCGATCGTCACCGATCTTCCCGAGGATCCCCGATTTCCAACAACCACAAAGTAATAAACTTGCAGCAACCACAGAGGTTAAGTATCTGGGCTCCATACCATGATACCACCTTTATCCAGAAGGAATGACATACACTAAGGGGCGCTACTCCCTAGAACCTTGCTGCATCCTTCCTGTTTTGACCATTTCCGGGGTGTGAGGTTCGACGAAGTCTCGTCCACAAAGCTACGCTTTGTTCACAAAGCCATGCTTCGGGTCAAACAAATGATCAACCTATGATCACAAAGATATAAGATCAAACAAATGATCATATCACAAATGATCAAACACTGATCATCACACAGCAACACTCAGCATGCCACATTACCAAATTGGGATATATCGCTGATAAATTTCAACTACATAACCTCTGAGCTCATACGTCTCAGAGAAGGGTGTTAAGCTAAGAGAATAAATTCTCCGCCACCAACAGAAATGTATTTGAAAGAAATCGGCTTTATATCTCAAAGTGTAATGTCAGACATGTATCCATACAAGTCTGTTCCGGGTTCGAACAGAACCGAAGGCACTTCTTACGAAGCCCTTGCAATTCCGGGTATTCACAATCCCGTCCGGACTTCCCATCACAAAGGATGATAAAATCTCTATACCGGGGACCAGTCGGTGCAGAGACATTCGACGAGTTGTCCTTTTGTTTTCGTGAATATCCGGTCTTCAACACCGGTCTTCAAATGCTATCCATATACGACGTATCATTATTCGGAATGGGTTATATGACACAAATGTCTTTTCCCGGCTAACCCGAATAACGAGCGCAATCTTCAAAAACATATGGATATTGGGATTTCAATTAAGTCACAACTTAATAATTCAACTTCTTTTAAATGGTTTCAATCGATTACCATTTCAAATCTTTTAAACAAAAAGATTTATTTCACAAGGTTAACCCCATTCACAAAGATACATTCATAGATTTCAAAACAACTTCTGTTTCAATTGGATTAACTCGTTAAATCTTTAAAATAAAGATTCAACTTATAGCTTTCAAAATAATTTCATTTCGAATGGTTTAAAAAAAACATCATTCTAAATCTGTTAAAAATAAACAGATTCAATTCATAGTTTTCAAAAAGAATTCATTTATAACTTGGAAAACCATCTTTCAATTCATACTTGAAATTCCTTTAAATTGGAATTTCATTTCTTATATATACGAAAGCTTTTATCATTTGAAAACAACAGTTTTCATTTAAGAAAAATCCAATTTTATTTGCACGGGTTAAAGTCCTTGAATTATATTTACATTTCAAAATCAATACTTTTAAAATGGTTTAACCCTTATATAACGATATAACTTCTTTAATCCCTAGTTTCAAATTATAGAATTCGATTTCAAATCTTGAATTTAAGTTTTAAATCAAATTATCTAAACTTCCAAAACTTCATCAAGTTATTCAAAATTAAATTTCATCTTTGAAATTCCATTTCAAAAGCTTTTCACTTTAAACCGAAATTTCTAATTTCAAAATCAATTGAAATTAAAATTTCAATTTCAAAACATCAAATTTAAATTATCTGTGACTTAACCGATTTCCACGTGAAATCCATATTTGTGTGTGTATAAGTGTGGTCCAGGGGTTTTACACATAATAGTGCAACATCAATCATCACAGATATATCGATAAGCGGTAAAATCAATAACGCTTATCTTCATTCACAGATTCATAGATAAAATAAATTTATCAGTCACAAAGATTCACAATTATAATTCGATGTGGGTTTCGGATAACCAACTGAAATCCGACTCCCTGTCGCATCGAAATTCAAGTGTCGTTTCACGGCAAAGGGTTTCATATTCACATAACAATATATACATCACAGATAAGTAAATTACAGATCACAACATAAATCAGGACGTATCACCAAGCATCACAAATCAAGGACATCAAACAATTCAACATTCAATAAATTCTAAACATCCATAGGTAAGATCAATAAATTATCTGATTAATTTAAATCAGATTTATTTCTTATGAATTACTAATCCTGGTTAATTTACATTAATAAATTACAAATCATTTTGATTAATTATTCTTTAATCATTAAATCGATCAATTTTAATCATTTAATTACCTTTTATCAAGTAGTTATTTTCAAGTAATTGATTACCTTTAATTACTTATATTTATTAATTATCCCCTAATTAATTACATTTGTAAATTTACCATTAATTAAAATTCATCAACATTTATTTATTTATTAATCAACCTTAATAAATTAATCACATAATTTATTATCCCCAAATTAATTATTCTTTCAATTACTTGGTTAATCAAACTTAAATTTATCAACAAATTTACCTTAATTACTTTTATTAAGAAATTCACTTTAAGTGATTAATTTCTTTCAACAATTAAATTAACCTTAAACTTTAGAAGTTAATTAACCATTAATTAAAATTCATCAACATTTATTTATTTATTAATCAACCTTTAACATTATCTAGTTTATTTAAAATAAACTTTTAAAACAATTCCATTTTTTAAAAACCTTTACTAAATCTCAGTCCTAACTTAAATTTAAAAGTGTTTTAAACAAATTATCCGGATAGAACTTGATTTATGTTGAAAGTTTTAAAAACTGTTTTAAAACAAAATCAACAGACCCGAGCCAGATTCAAAAATACCCGAGCAAACTAACTAAAAACTCTGAGCCACGCATATTCAAATCTCTTCGAGTCGACACCCTGTTTTCTCGTGCTCGAACTCGAGCCATTCTCTTTCTTCCTCGAAGCTCTTCGAACGCCCAGCAACACCAGACACGCAAGTATACGCGTGCACGTGCACCATAGTTCGCCGTTGCTCCGGCCAACTTCGTCTTCGCTCACAAGTCGACGACGACCTATTCGAACCCTCAGACCACCCAGAATGATCAATCCCACCGAAACCCAAAATCGAGCAATTCGATCGAGTTACTGGAACACACGATCACTGGAAACACGTCTCGTCCCGATCATCCAAGCCACCATCGTTCACGTCCCCTTGCCCAGACCTTCGCCGTAGTCCCCTCTGCCTTCATCTCGAACCACGTGCAACTCGGTCAACTCGTGATGAGGAAATCGTCACATTTACAGACCCCTACCAACTTAACGTTAAACCCTACTTTCGATCCCAACCCAAAATCTATGCATTCGAAAATTAATTTGGCATTTTTCCCGTATTACTACATCATCAAACTAACTCCTCATCCAATATCAGTAATTAAAATTTGTTGAATCCATTGAAATTGGCAAAAATGCTTCTTAGCTTCATTTTCGAACTGCACCTTGAATACTCCTTTAAAAATCATCATTTTTGGTTTAAAATTCCTACCTTTATATGTATATTCAAGAAATGAAATCAAATCAACAATTTATGATATTCGAATTTTACATATTTATTTGCTTTCTACTGTAAATTTGAATTACAGTACTTATACTCCACTGCTAACCATCAAACAGTTTCCAATCTCTGATTTTTAGTTTTAAACAAATTTATTAAATTAAATTTCTAAGTTAAATGTTTTTATATGAAGAGTATAAACCATTCTTTGCTTCTTTTCCCTCAGAAACATGGAAAGCTTGAAGAACATCATAAGACAGAGCATCCAGTAATTTACAAACATCACATAATAGTATATATCAGTAGATACTTCATCACTTTTCTAAAGGTACAAGCAATAAAAATATTAAAACATGTTAAAGGTTTAAAAGAAATAGTTTGCTCACCTGATTTGGGAAGAAGACAGAGAATAGGACTGCAAAGCCTGGAACTTGAAAATTTGATCCTGACTTACTTTTTAAGTTTGTTTTATTGATCTAAACTTGTTGCTTTGCTGAGGATCAAGTCAGGTTGAAAATTGTTGCAACTGTTTGATTTTGAAGACTTCAAATTGATTTATCATTTCTAGGTTGAAGCTTGAAGTTGCTCCCTGTATTTATGAAGACAGAGGAGCAGAGAAGATTTTTAAGCCTGGAGTTGCCTTTGCATTGCCCAGTTTTGTTTTTGAACTGCTATTTGAAGTTTGTTTTGAATGCAAATTGAAACTTGAATGAAGCTTTGCATTCCTTGAAGTTGCTTTACCGATTTTTTCTTTGTCTCAGGCTTTGGATTTAAAGTCTCCAGGTTTTCAAGTTTGCTAAAGCCTTCTTTATTTTTATTTTCTGGACTTGCTCATTTTTTTTTGTTGAACGAATGAAAGTGAGGTTTGTGGATGTATACAAAGAGATGAGCAGGTTTTAGATAGTACTGAGCATCATTCCTTTGTATAATTATTTTATACAAGTTTTGTACTGTGTGTATGGGTGAGTTAGAGAGCATTAAATGAAAGTATGTATTTACATCTTGCCTTACATTACTTTACTCGGCTGAGGTAACAATTTTGGGGGCTGCATTTATGACTTGTACCATTTTTAAATCCTTTTCTTTCAATTTGGGTCGGCTGTACAGGATATTAGAGATATTGTATTGATTGTTATTTTGTTTATATACTTAGTTTTGTTTATTTTATTTATTTTGTACTGTAATACTTATATATATACATTTTACTTGCCTTCCTATACAAGCTTACATACTTTTGTTTTGTGGTTTGCATATTTATTTACAACTTTGTTTCATATTGTAAGTGTTGTTTCTTTTCTCATGGCTTAATAATATAAGTAGATTTCTATTTTAATTTATTTGTTTAACTTACATTTATTTCCTCGTATTATTTTATAAACTCAATTATTTATTTCACTTTAATATTTATTGCTTTATATTAAATTTTATTTCTAACATAAATCATCAATTTAAATAATTATTATTATAATTTATCTTTAGCCCATTTATTTACAATTTAAACTCAAGTCAAAATATATAACTATACATTTATTATTTTCAAATTCACTCATATATTCACATATACACTATTTACAATATTTTAATTTAAAATGATTTATACTTAATATACTTGGATATCGGGGAAACTCGCTCCATTTAATCAATTTAATTTCACAATTTTTATTCAAAAATTTATTAAATCATAAATTTAACTCAAAATTTCATTTAATTATTAATTTAAATAAATTCAAAATTTCAGGGTCGTGACAAATTTCCCTCCTTAAAAGAATTTCGTCCTCGAAATTCGCAGGCACCAAAACAACGAAGAGATAGACAGCTAGATCAAAGATGAATTCGATCTCCTATAATTCCTCAAACAAAAGATACGGATTCCAAACTCAAGTCGGAATATCTCAGAATACATACCAATTTATCCCTCTTCGGACTTTGGTATTCACAGAAATTATAATAGGATTTCAAAATTTGGTTTCAAACGATATCGTTTTATTGATTTAATTCAATTTTATCCTTCATATTCTATTGATCAATTTACCTCAAATTAAAATTTCCAATTCCAAATTCATTAAGGTTTAAATCGAAAAGCTGATAAGAAACTGATGAAGATACTAAGTAAGAATTTTCTACAATGATTCGTAGAACCATCATCACATCGAAACTTCTTTCTGGAGCTGTCACGAAGCAATCAAAAGAATTTGGAAACGAATCAAAGAATTTGATAAAGAAAGATGTTTCCACTGTTGCAGGGTATTGACCATTATAGTCGTATTCCTTTGTCCCCTATCTCGTCCTCTTCTTGCACTCATACTCACTATCAGTGGATAGTAAGAGAATTTACTGAGGCATACAGACGGATATCTTAAGGATATACTCATTCTAGAGTTTACTTCACTCTATCTCTAATGAGCTACTTAACGTGTTACACTCCTGAGCTAAAGTTCAACCTTAGCTCTGATACCAAATGTGAAGACCCAAAAGTTGGCCTTCGAAAATCGGCACCCGTACTCCACTTGTACTCAAAATGCCGTAGATTCAAATGCCAAATCTGGTTCTCCGGAGCTTATAACAACATTAAGTAAATAACACAGCGGAAAAAAAAGAATATAGATATACAACATCTGATACAATATCCAGATACAATGATGATACAATGAATATCTATATACATCAGAGATATGATACAACAAATAGCAGCGGAAAAGAAAAAAATAGATAACTAACATCAGCAGCGGAACAAATAACTCTAAGATAGTCTTCAAGAGAGAACTCCAGCAATAGCTCGAACTCCCAATAACGATACACCAAGAATAATCAAGTGCAGTCCGATCCAAAGACTGAACTAGCTCCAGATAATCTACTAAATCTGAATATCTGAAAAACCAAACTCTAGACTGCTCGTGTAGGAAAATTATGAGCACCCAGAGTTTAGGAAATGAACAATAAACTCCGGATCAGTCGTGGGACTGGTGTGAGCAACAAAAACAGTTTATCTTTAAAAAAAAATAGTAGAGAATTTTAAAGTCAATTCGCAATGCTTTTGGAAAATGAAACTACCATAAGACCTCCCACCACACACACAATGCAAACGCAGACTTGGAGGAGATTTCTTCTTATGTTAGTCAAAGATGCTTACTACGCAAAATCAAATCATTTTTGATATTATTATTAGTGCATAGTGGAAAACATTTCGAAAGTAGAATATAAATCTTAGCCAGCATAGGTACCATTATATTATGCCTGCTATAGCTGCCTCCTGAGGAGACAGGTTCTACAATTTGCAATCGTAAAGGCTCGTATTGTTTCTTTGGATTTCCAACAAATGGTCAGGCTAAGGAACTTCCTATCCACGATGGGTACGTCCCTGGAATAGACGACCCGAGAACCTAACCGGATCTCTGCCAACACAAGGCCGGGTTACCTCTGCAAAAATAGGTAACTACTGATGTAATATCCCGGAAATTTTGACAATATCAATTTAATAATCTGTTGAATAATTAAATTGATATTGATGATCTTTGATAATAAAATTTGAATTTAATTTAATAATCTAATTAAATAAGTATCAAATATGTTATTTTCAAATAACAAGTATAATGTATTATTTTTATAAATATGAATGGATTTTTAAAAGACTATGGAATTGTTATATTTTTAAATTGATAAGTAGTTATATAAGTGTATATATATATAACTTAATTTTAAATTTTTCTTAGAATTTAATTTGATTTGAATTTGAATTTAAAGTTTTGAAATTCAAAAGAATAAATATTTAAATTGTTTTGGATTTTAGAATATTTGTATAAGCTTTTATTTATAAATATAATTAGTTTTTGTTTCCCTTTAAAAAGTAATTTATATATAGATAAGTACTTATTAACTAATTAATTAAGTATAAGCTTATATTAAACTTTAAAAATAAAATACAAATTAACTTAAAAAGACAAGTGTTAATTTCCTAAGACCTCATTTAAAGAAGTGTTAAATTTCTAAATTTATTTATAAGCTAGAAATTTGATTTTAAAATTTTATTTAAAAATTGGTTAGATCTTATATTTGGATTCAAAGAGATGATATATATATATATTTATATATATTGGATTAAAGGTATGTATAAATGATTTTTATAAATATAGTTTGTTTTATTCCATTTCTTTTAGAAGATTTTTCATTTAAATAATTAAAAATATGCATTAGTTATTAGGAAATAAATTATAAAATCTTTAATTAATAAATGTAAAAGTATTTATGCATGGAAAAAAAATAGGTGTTAACATTTAAACACTTTAAAATACATGTGTTAAGATATTAAGAGGGTTTAGGGACAAGTGTCACCATTTCATTTTTATTTTCTTTTTAAATCAAAACAAATTCTATATATATCTACTTCTCATAATTTTTCCCTTTCCTACCTCTTTCTCTAAACATTCAAGCTACAGCACGTTTTCAAAACTGAAGAGAAAATACCCAAAGCTTTAAACATTCAAACAAATTCCTCTCCACAATTCTAAAATCTGAAACCAAAATCCAAGTTAAAAGCTTCCTCAAAATCTAAGGTTGTAAACTATTTTCAAACTGAAGAAAAAAATCAGAGATCAACAAAACAACTGCAGCAAGTTTCAAGAATCAACAAACTCAAATCTAAACAAACAATTCAAAGTGCTGGAGCTAGCTGTTTAAGTTTTCAAACATCTCAGCTCTGTTCAAATCATCTCATTTCAGATTCAAAGTTCTGTTCAACATCTCTAAACCAAGTGAGTAAACTATAATTTTAAAAATAGTTTAAAACCCTGGATTTAACTTTGATATATAAATGAAAATCATGTTGCTTGCCTAAAAATCTGGATTGAAATGGATGCATGTGTATGTGATAGTATTGAATGTCTGTATATATGCTCTGTTGTGTTTAAATATTTGAAAGTTTATAAATAACAGTGAGTAACATTCTTAGAACTTAATATAAGAATCTGTTTGTTGGTTAACCCTGAAAGAAGTATGTTCTTGTGTGTATCTATATGTGAGTTTCTATAATTATATACATATGGATGTATTAATATATATGTGCATGTCTGTTATGTATGATATCCCTGTTTTATATTTTCTTTAAGCTCAGATTCTTGATAAAATCCCTATCTACTTATCTGATCTCTGATAGACTTAAGTTTTAAAACAAAATAAGTTTGTTTTATCATAAACTAAAGCTTAAAATTTAAATTAAGTCAAATCTTAAGCCTGAGTGTCTCTGGAAGCTTAAAACATCAGTGTATATTAAATAAAGTGAAAATTCAAACTGTGAGAATTGTAGTTCCAGTATTATGAATTGAATAAATAAACCAAATCATGATTTTTAACACTAAAATCAAGATTTTTAAGAATGTGGAAATGGTGCAGTTCTGTGATGAACTAAAAAGGGGGAAACTTGAAATTCTGGTGATCTATTGATATTAAAAGGTAGGGATTGTTCTTGGGGGTAGAGGAGCAATCAGAGAAGCTTGGAAAAATAGTTGATAGTGATGCAAATCCTTTTGGTAGCCGTGGTGATGGTTTCTTTCCTGTAGCCCTAGTTTTAAGTTAGGCTACAAATTTGTTTCGTTTGTTTTCGTTGATTGATCGAGCTGTATGATACTTTGGGAAATTGAAGCTTTGAGGTAGTTGAAGCGATGACCGGAGTTGGAGGAGTTCTGGTGGTCGGGTTTGCGAAGACGAGGCGATGTCAGGTGGTTGGTTGGTCGCGAGTCAGTATTGCCAGGTTTTGATTTAGTCGAATTCGAGTTCGAGAGGAATCGGAGAGGAACTGATGGATGGGATCGAAGCTGGAGGTGATGTTCGACTTGTTCGTCGATGCAGTGATGACCGGAGGCGTTGATCTTGGCCATGCACGTGCACGCGATCGTGAATGTCTGGTGAAGTCTGGAATTTGAACAGAGAAGAGTACTCGGGTGTTCTACGTGACGATTGGATATTGGCTCGAAGTAATTAGAGCTGCGACTCGAAGTAAATTATAGTGTGTTCGAGTGCAATTGTGTTGCCAGGTTTTAAAACCTGTTTTGTTTTCAAAATTTAAATAAGTTTAAATGTTAGCTATATTTAAATGTTTTGAAATTTTTAAAAAGGAAGTAGATTTAAGTTCTTTTAAAAATTCTTTTAGAAGATATAAGTTTTCTTTAACAGAAAAAGGTTTTTAAATTTGTTCTAAACTTTGTTAAAGACAAAATTTATATTCATTTTAAATCCAGAATTTAAAATGAAATTTAAAAGTAAATTTGAAAATGGATGTTTCAAATGTTTTGGGAATAAGGAAATTTAATGGATAATTAATTTAATTGATTAATTAATCATTTGGATTAATTAAATAGGTAATTAATGGTTTAAACTAATTAATTAGTGATTAAGATTAATTAATTAGAATAATTAATTTGTAATTAAGGATTATAATTAGAATATTAATTAATGGTTAGGAATTAATTAATAAGTAATTAAATATTAATTAAGTTATGGTTAACACTTAATTAATTTAGTAATTAGAGATTAATAAAATGGTTATTAAGATTTATTAATTTAGAATTAATAATAATTAATATAAGTTAATTACTTAAGGAAAGTAATTAAATAATAGTTAATGAGGTCATTAACTATGGGTTATTAAATAATGAATTAATAGAATTAATTTTGATAATTAATTAGTTAAATTAATTTAAGGATAATCATTTATGAATTTGTTTAAATGTAATTACTTATTGGAAGTAATTAAGAATTAATTACTTATTGTAATTAATTGAAGTTAATTTGATTTAGTTTAAGTTAATTAATTAAGTTTAATTAATTTAGAATAATCAAGAGTTGATTTGATAAATAATTACTTAATGTAATTATTAAGGTAAGATTATTTAGGGGAGTAATAATATGATAATTACTAGAAGTAATTAGTTGAATAAATGATTTATTAATAGAAGTAATTTGAGTTAATTACTTTGAATAATTAATCAAGGGATTAATTAAGAAATTAATTAAGGAGTAATTAATTTAGTTAATGAAAGTAATTAAGGGTAATTAATTACTGATTGAAGATTAATCAAGGGTGATTAATAAATGTTGTTTAATTAAAGGTTAATTACTTAATGTAATTAATTTAATTAAGTAATAAATAATTAAGTTGTAATTAAGGATCATTAATTAATATAATTAATGATGTAATTAAGATTGGTTAATTAAGTAATAATTAATAAATGAAGTAATTAATCAATGTAATTAATTAAGGATTAATGTAATTAATTATAGTTGATTAAGTTAATTAATTTTAGTTAATTAATTAATGATATAATTAAAGGTTAATTACTATAAGTGGTTAATGATAATTAATTTGAGTAATTAATTAAAGATAAATTACTTGGATGTAATTAAAAGATAATTAATCAAAGATGATTAATTGAAATGAATTATTAGAGGTTAATTAATTAATTGATTTTAATTAATTAATGGTTAAGTAAGAAGGATTTATAAAATAAAGTAATTAATTTAATTCATTTTAAATTAATTAGAGGTGATATAAATCATTACTTAAGAATGGATGATAATATTGAATGCTTTGCATTGATTGATATCTCTGATGAGATATATGCTGTGTGATATGGATGTTTAGTTGAATTGTGATGATAATATGGATTATCTGATAATGTTAATTATCTGTTGTAAATTATCTTTCTTTGTGTATAAAGATAATGAATTGAAATTGTTTTAACCTTTAAAACAACTTGGCCTTAAAAAATACGTTTTGGATTTCGAAGAGACCGGGATCGGGTTTCCGTATACCGGATTTCCAGGTCTGGAGACCCGAATACCACATCGATCCAAATTAACGATAGGTCGTGAATCTCAAGTGAAGATGAAGATTCAGAGTGCAAGGGTTATTGTCGTTAACTCTGAGGGTGATTCCAATACGAGTGTAACGAGATAATGCCTTCGGTTTCGTTCGAACCCGGAACGAACTTGTATGGATTGAATGCTTTCAACACATCGTCAGGAGGGCGATGAGAATTCTAAGTGGTGTGTTCTGATTTAAAGGTAAATCGTAACCTCAAGCCTCATCAACCGGGAATGGCTAAAACAGGGGAGGTGCAGCAAGGCTTCATGGGTAGCACCCACTGAGAGTAAGGTCATCCCTGTCTAGAGAAGTTCCTTTTATTTCGGCTTAGTGGTGCAGTTGGCGACGGCCATCTGTGGGGTGATTTTATTCGGGATTATCCAGTAAGGGATGGTTCCGGCTTTGTGTTGCAGGGGATTGGGAGTGATCCTCGGTACGGTGATCTAGGCCCCGTACTGTGATGAGCGGTACCCCGGTAGCTCTGCCATTGTATGGAATCCAATTTCCAATAAGAGCCATACGATTTAGTTGTGCCCAACTATGTTGGAATGTGAGATGTAAGCATTTCAGCTATTTCTGTATTTTACTTGAAAACCCTAGACCCTATTATAATATAACTGGATTTTCTATCAAATGTTTTGGTTAGCGTAAGGTAAAAACTTTTCCATGTTTATGTGTGGGAAGTCTTACGTGATACCTTTGTTTTCAAAAGGTTTTGAAGTTAAACAATTTTAAACCGTTTACTCACACCAGACCCATGTCTGACCCAGAGTTTATTTCTGTTTTTCTTAAACTCTTGGGTACTCAAATTTTTATGAGTAGCCAAGGGATTCAGGTTTAGTTTTGACGAATATTCTGGAGGAGCAATGGAGCAGGAGGCTTCGGTGTTCGTAGAGATAGTATTCCGCTGTGTTGATATCTGTGATAGTGTCTTGTCTTGTATTTGAGTTGTAATGTCTAGACAGATGTTTATAACTGTCTAGTAAGTGTTGTATAAGTTGTGTACTCTGATTATGTAAAGACTATGTATTAGTTATGTGATATATTATAATTTGTTCCGTTTCCGCTGTGAGATTCTGATGTGTTGTTTTTTTCTTTCTCTTCTTTTCTACTTCTCACCCCTTTCTTTCTTCATAATGATACAACTTTCTGGGCATAGAAAGCCGGGTCGTTACATATGGTATCAGAGCTTGGGCTGGCGACAACCTTGGCTCTGGTGGGAATCTTGAGAGTATTAATAAATATGAGCGCGTATTTGTTAGTGAATATAAAATTGTTTTATATTGTGTTGATTGGTTTATTGAGTAGTTTATGGATTCTGGTCGATGTGTGGGACGCCACAACATTGATAGGGATCTCTAAACACTTGTATAGAACAATTCGACACAATATTGTTTTAAAGAGGTAAATGAAATAATTTTACCCAGAAATAATTTCTATATAAAAAGTATCATTTTAAATATATATATTTCTACCTATTTGTTGGGTTACCTGTTCGAGTTTTCCAATATAAGTTATAAAGGTAGATGGGGTAGTGGTGTGTGAAACACAATTACCAATAGTTGGAGTTTAAATGTTGAGGTTGGAAGTGTATTTGTCGAGACTGTAGACCCAATACCGTCTCGAGTAAGCTTTGCTGTGGTGAAGAATTTCATCGATCTCCGAAGGAAACTATAATGGTTCGGAGTTTATCTTTGAAGTTTGGATGAGTGAAGTTGGATCTGTCGGTTGAACAGAAGCGAGTGATGGTACCTTGATACCTCAGGTAATAGTAGCTGTATGATGAGATACAGTGACGATGGATGTTCCCGAAGATGTTTTCTTTGGAACAAGATTAAGGGAGTGTGTATGCTTTGGTATTGTGGCTGAGTTCAGCATGGTGTTTCTGTTTGGTTTGGAGTTCGAGTTTCTCGAAGATCTTTGGAGTAGGAAGTCCTTGGCATCAGTGTCAGCAGTGCAGCTCGGAGTATTCTGTGATGGCAGGAAGTTTTCTGGCTGAGCAATTTTTCTGAAGGTGAAGTTCAGAAGCAGTAAGAGTGGGTCCATTTCTTCGATAAATTGGATAAATAAGTGTAAGCTGTTCTGATTGGTAAAGAGAGAACAGTCTGTTTGGGATTAGGTTGGGTTGATCGCAAAAGTGACTTGCGATTGTTTGAGTGTTCTCTTGGGTTGTCAGATTTTTTCTGGATGTCTTCAGGGAAGTCAGAAGTTTGTCCGCATCTGGAGATTGAGTTTTCTTATCAACTGGATTCCATGAGTGATACCGGTGGTTCAGTCTAGTGGAAGGATGTTTCCTAGAGATGGAGTTGGTGAAGCAGCTCAAGTTTTGCTGGAATATCTGAGTTTTCTTTATGGATCAGTGAATCTTATTTCTGGAATGAGTTGTCCAGTCTGTGCTTGTGTTCTACCTCAGATCAGAGTTGAGCAGCGAAAGCAGTTTGGAGTATATCTCTGGATAGGAGAAGTAAGTTTGGAATCTACTGATGTTGTGAAGTAAAGTTATGTTTGGATCTCTTCTGTGTTCTGATTTGGATAAGTATTGGGTTTTCAGGATTGAATTGTCAGTTTGGACAATTGGAATTCATTGAGTTTTATGTATCTCTGAGGGGTACGTGTAAGATCTATCTCTGGTTTTAGAATCAGCAGTTCTGGAAGGTTTAGTTGTTGAGTCAGACTCGTCTGTAGTCTGATATTCTGTTTAGTTCTGTAGATCTAGATGAGTAGGAGATCTATAGCTTAGTAGTTTAGATTGTTGTAGAGCGAGTATCCCAGTATATATATACTTGGGGAAACTCGAGGAATTCTATCTAGAATTTTGTCTGGATAGTTAGATTTGATTGATTGGATGAATTGGTTGCTATGGTTGTTAGCATATGGATGATAGTATATGCTTGTGTTTTAAAATTTAAAATCTTTAATAAGATTATTAAATTACCTTTGTTTAAATTTCGGGGACGAAATTATTTTAAGGGGGGAGGAATGTAATATCCCGGAAATTTTGACAATATCAATTTAATAATCTGTTGAATAATTAAATTGATATTGATGATCTTTGATAATAAAATTTGAATTTAATTTAATAATCTAATTAAATAAGTATCAAATATGTTATTTTCAAATAACAAGTATAATGTATTATTTTTATAAATATGAATGGATTTTTAAAAGACTATGGAATTGTTATATTTTTAAATTGATAAGTAGTTATATAAGTGTATATATATATAACTTAATTTTAAATTTTTCTTAGAATTTAATTTGATTTGAATTTGAATTTAAAGTTTTGAAATTCAAAAGAATAAATATTTAAATTGTTTTGGATTTTAGAATATTTGTATAAGCTTTTATTTATAAATATAATTAGTTTTTGTTTCCCTTTAAAAAGTAATTTATATATAGATAAGTACTTATTAACTAATTAATTAAGTATAAGCTTATATTAAACTTTAAAAATAAAATACAAATTAACTTAAAAAGACAAGTGTTAATTTCCTAAGACCTCATTTAAAGAAGTGTTAAATTTCTAAATTTATTTATAAGCTAGAAATTTGATTTTAAAATTTTATTTAAAAATTGGTTAGATCTTATATTTGGATTCAAAGAGATGATATATATATATATTTATATATATTGGATTAAAGGTATGTATAAATGATTTTTATAAATATAGTTTGTTTTATTCCATTTCTTTTAGAAGATTTTTCATTTAAATAATTAAAAATATGCATTAGTTATTAGGAAATAAATTATAAAATCTTTAATTAATAAATGTAAAAGTATTTATGCATGGAAAAAAAATAGGTGTTAACATTTAAACACTTTAAAATACATGTGTTAAGATATTAAGAGGGTTTAGGGACAAGTGTCACCATTTCATTTTTATTTTCTTTTTAAATCAAAACAAATTCTATATATATCTACTTCTCATAATTTTTCCCTTTCCTACCTCTTTCTCTAAACATTCAAGCTACAGCACGTTTTCAAAACTGAAGAGAAAATACCCAAAGCTTTAAACATTCAAACAAATTCCTCTCCACAATTCTAAAATCTGAAACCAAAATCCAAGTTAAAAGCTTCCTCAAAATCTAAGGCTGTAAACTATTTTCAAACTGAAGAAAAAAATCAGAGATCAACAAAACAACTGCAGCAAGTTTCAAGAATCAACAAACTCAAATCTAAACAAACAATTCAAAGTGCTGGAGCAAGCTGTTTAAGTTTTCAAACATCTCAGCTCTGTTCAAATCATCTCATTTCAGATTCAAAGTTCTGTTCAACATCTCTAAACCAAGTGAGTAAACTATAATTTTAAAAATAGTTTAAAACCCTGGATTTAACTTTGATATATAAATGAAAATCATGTTGCTTGCCTAAAAATCTGGATTGAAATGGATGCATGTGTATGTGATAGTATTAATTGTCTGTATATATGCTCTGTTGTGTTTAAATATTTGAAAGTTTATAAATAACAGTGAGTAACATTCTTAGAACTTAATATAAGAATCTGTTTGTTGGTTAACCCTGAAAGAAGTATGTTCTTGTGTGTATCTATATGTGAGTTTCTATAATTATATACATATGGATGTATTAATATATATGTGCATGTCTGTTATGTATGATATCCCTGTTTTATATTTTCTTTAAGCTCAGATTCTTGATAAAATCCCTATCTACTTATCTGATCTCTGATAGACTTAAGTTTTAAAACAAAATAAGTTTGTTTTATCATAAACTAAAGCTTAAAATTTAAATTAAGTCAAATCTTAAGCCTGAGTGTCTCTGGAAGCTTAAAACATCAGTGTATATTAAATAAAGTGAAAATTCAAACTGTGAGAATTGTAGTTCCAGTATTATGAATTGAATAAATAAACCAAATCATGATTTTTAACACTAAAATCAAGATTTTTAAGAATGTGGAAATGGTGCAGTTCTGTGATGAACTAAAAAGGGGGAAACTTGAAATTCTGGTGATCTATTGATATTAAAAGGTAGGGATTGTTCTTGGGGGTAGAGGAGCAATCAGAGAAGCTTGGAAAAATAGTTGATAGTGATGCAAATCCTTTTGGTAGCCGTGGTGATGGTTTCTTTCCTGTAGCCCTAGTTTTAAGTTAGGCTACAAATTTGTTTCGTTTGTTTTCGTTGATGGATCGAGCTGTATGATACTTTGGGAAATTGAAGCTTTGAGGTAGTTGAAGCGATGACCGGAGTTGGAGGAGTTCTGGTGGTCGGGTTTGCGAAGACGAGGCGATGTCAGGTGGTTGGTTGGTCGCGAGTCAGTATTGCCAGGTTTTGATTTAGTCGAATTCGAGTTCGAGAGGAATCGGAGAGGAACTGATGGATGGGATCGAAGCTGGAGGTGATGTTCGACTTGTTCGTCGATGCAGTGATGACCGGAGGCGTTGATCTTGGCCGTGCACGTGCACGCGATCGTGAATGTCTGGTGAAGTCTGGAATTTGAACAGAGAAGAGTACTCGGGTGTTCTACGTGACGATTGGATATTGGCTCGAAGTAATTAGAGCTGCGACTCGAAGTAAATTATAGTGTGTTCGAGTGCAATTGTGTTGCCAGGTTTTAAAACCTGTTTTGTTTTCAAAATTTAAATAAGTTTAAATGTTAGCTATATTTAAATGTTTTGAAATTTTTAAAAAGGAAGTAGATTTAAGTTCTTTTAAAAATTCTTTTAGAAGATATAAGTTTTCTTTAACAGAAAAAGGTTTTTAAATTTGTTCTAAACTTTGTTAAAGACAAAATTTATATTCATTTTAAATCCAGAATTTAAAATGAAATTTAAAAGTAAATTTGAAAATGGATGTTTCAAATGTTTTGGGAATAAGGAAATTTAATGGATAATTAATTTAATTGATTAATTAATCATTTGGATTAATTAAATAGGTAATTAATGGTTTAAACTAATTAATTAGTGATTAAGATTAATTAATTAGAATAATTAATTTGTAATTAAGGATTATAATTAGAATATTAATTAATGGTTAGGAATTAATTAATAAGTAATTAAATATTAATTAAGTTATGGTTAACACTTAATTAATTTAGTAATTAGAGATTAATAAAATGGTTATTAAGATTTATTAATTTAGAATTAATAATAATTAATATAAGTTAATTACTTAAGGAAAGTAATTAAATAATAGTTAATGAGGTCATTAACTATGGGTTATTAAATAATGAATTAATAGAATTAATTTTGATAATTAATTAGTTAAATTAATTTAAGGATAATCATTTATGAATTTGTTTAAATGTAATTACTTATTGGAAGTAATTAAGAATTAATTACTTATTGTAATTAATTGAAGTTAATTTGATTTAGTTTAAGTTAATTAATTAAGTTTAATTAATTTAGAATAATCAAGAGTTGATTTGATAAATAATTACTTAATGTAATTATTAAGGTAAGATTATTTAGGGGAGTAATAATATGATAATTACTAGAAGTAATTAGTTGAATAAATGATTTATTAATAGAAGTAATTTGAGTTAATTACTTTGAATAATTAATCAAGGGATTAATTAAGAAATTAATTAAGGAGTAATTAATTTAGTTAATGAAAGTAATTAAGGGTAATTAATTACTGATTGAAGATTAATCAAGGGTGATTAATAAATGTTGTTTAATTAAAGGTTAATTACTTAATGTAATTAATTTAATTAAGTAATAAATAATTAAGTTGTAATTAAGGATCATTAATTAATATAATTAATGATGTAATTAAGATTGGTTAATTAAGTAATAATTAATAAATGAAGTAATTAATCAATGTAATTAATTAAGGATTAATGTAATTAATTATAGTTGATTAAGTTAATTAATTTTAGTTAATTAATTAATGATATAATTAAAGGTTAATTACTATAAGTGGTTAATGATAATTAATTTGAGTAATTAATTAAAGATAAATTACTTGGATGTAATTAAAAGATAATTAATCAAAGATGATTAATTGAAATGAATTATTAGAGGTTAATTAATTAATTGATTTTAATTAATTAATGGTTAAGTAAGAAGGATTTATAAAATAAAGTAATTAATTTAATTCATTTTAAATTAATTAGAGGTGATATAAATCATTACTTAAGAATGGATGATAATATTGAATGCTTTGCATTGATTGATATCTCTGATGAGATATATGCTGTGTGATATGGATGTTTAGTTGAATTGTGATGATAATATGGATTATCTGATAATGTTAATTATCTGTTGTAAATTATCTTTCTTTGTGTATAAAGATAATGAATTGAAATTGTTTTAACCTTTAAAACAACTTGGCCTTAAAAAATACGTTTTGGATTTCGATGAGACCGGGATCGGGTTTCCGTATACCGGATTTCCAGGTCTGGAGACCCGAATACCACATCGATCCAAATTAACGATAGGTCGTGAATCTCAAGTGAAGATGAAGATTCAGAGTGCAAGGGTTATTGTCGTTAACTCTGAGGGTGATTCCAATACGAGTGTAACGAGATAATGCCTTCGGTTTCGTTCGAACCCGGAATGAACTTGTATGGATTGAATGCTTTCAACACATCGTCAGGAGGGCGATGAGCATTCTAAGTGGTGTGTTCTGATTTAAAGGTAAATCGTAACCTCAAGCCTCATCAACCAGGAATGGCTAAAACAGGGGAGGTGCAGCAAGGCTTCGTGGGTAGCACCCACTGAGAGTAAGGTCATCCCTGTCTAGAGAAGTTCCTTTTATTTCGGCTTAGTGGTGCAGTTGGCGACGGCCATCTGTGGGGTGATTTTATTCGGGATTATCCAGTAAGGGATGGTTCCGGCTTTGTGTTGCAGGGGATTGAGAGTGATCCTCGGTACGGTGATCTAGGCCCCGTACTGTGATGAGCGGTACCCCGGTAGCTCTGCCATTGTATGGAATCCAATTTCCAATAAGAGCCATACGATTTAGTTGTGCCCAACTATGTTGGAATGTGAGATGTAAGCATTTCAGCTATTTCTGTATTTTACTTGAAAACCCTAGACCCTATTATAATATAACTGGATTTTCTATCAAATGTTTTGGTTAGCGTAAGGTAAAAACTTTTCCATGTTTATGTGTGGGAAGTCTTACGTGATACCTTTGTTTTCAAAAGGTTTTGAAGTTAAACAATTTTAAACCGTTTACTCACACCAGACCCATGTCTGACCCAGAGTTTATTTCTGTTTTTCTTAAACTCTTGGGTACTCAAATTTTTACGAGTAGCCAAGGGATTCAGGTTTAGTTTTGACGAATATTCTGGAGGAGCAATGGAGCAGGAGGCTTCGGTGTTCGTAGAGATAGTATTCCGCTGTGTTGATATCTGTGATAGTGTCTTGTCTTGTATTTGAGTTGTAATGTCTAGACAGATGTTTATAACTGTCTAGTAAGTGTTGTATAAGTTGTGTACTCTGATTATGTAAAGACTATGTATTAGTTATGTGATATATTATAATTTGTTCCGTTTCCGCTGTGAGATTCTGATGTGTTGTTTTTTTCTTTCTCTTCTTTTCTACTTCTCACCCCTTTCTTTCTTCATAATGATACAACTTTCGGGGCATAGAAAGCCGGGTCGTTACAACTGACACGCGTATGCCATCCCCCGATCGTCACCGATCTTCCCGAGGATCCCCGATTTCCAACAACCACAAAGTAATAAACTTGCAGCAACCACAGAGGTTAAGTATCTGGGCTCCATACCATGATACCACCTTTATCCAGAAGGAATGACATACACTAAGGGGCGCTACTCCCTAGAACCTTGCTGCATCCTTCCTGTTTTGACCATTTCCGGGGTGTGAGGTTCGACGAAGTCTCGTCCACAAAGCTACGCTTTGTTCACAAAGCCATGCTTCGGGTCAAACAAATGATCAACCTATGATCACAAAGATATAAGATCAAACAAATGATCATATCACAAATGATCAAACACTGATCATCACACAGCAACACTCAGCATGCCACATTACCAAATTGGGATATATCGCTGATAAATTTCAACTACATAACCTCTGAGCTCATACGTCTCAGAGAAGGGTGTTAAGCTAAGAGAATAAATTCTCCGCCACCAACAGAAATGTATTTGAAAGAAATCGGCTTTATATCTCAAAGTGTAATGTCAGACATGTATCCATACAAGTCTGTTCCGGGTTCGAACAGAACCGAAGGCACTTCTTACGAAGCCCTTGCAATTCCGGGTATTCACAATCCCGTCCGGACTTCCCATCACAAAGGGTGATAAAATCTCTATACCGGGGACCAGTCGGTGCAGAGACATTCGACGAGTTGTCCTTTTGTTTTCGTGAATATCCGGTCTTCAACACCGGTCTTCAAATGCTATCCATATACGACGTATCATTATTCGGAATGGGTTATATGACACAAATGTCTTTTCCCGGCTAACCCGAATAACGAGCGCAATCTTCAAAAACATATGGATATTGGGATTTCAATTAAGTCACAACTTAATAATTCAACTTCTTTTAAATGGTTTCAATCGATTACCATTTCAAATCTTTTAAACAAAAAGATTTATTTCACAAGGTTAACCCCATTCACAAAGATACATTCATAGATTTCAAAACAACTTCTGTTTCAATTGGATTAACTCGTTAAATCTTTAAAATAAAGATTCAACTTATAGCTTTCAAAATAATTTCATTTCGAATGGTTTAAACAAAACATCATTCTAAATCTGTTAAAAATAAACAGATTCAATTCATAGTTTTCAAAAAGAATTCATTTATAACTTGGAAAACCATCTTTCAATTCATACTTGAAATTCCTTTAAATTGGAATTTCATTTCTTATATATACGAAAGCTTTTATCATTTGAAAACAACAGTTTTCATTTAAGAAAAATCCAATTTTATTTGCACGGGTTAAAGTCCTTGAATTATATTTACATTTCAAAATCAATACTTTTAAAATGGTTTAACCCTTATATAACGATATAACTTCTTTAATCCCTAGTTTCAAATTATAGAATTCGATTTCAAATCTTGAATTTAAGTTTTAAATCAAATTATCTAAACTTCCAAAACTTCATCAAGTTATTCAAAATTAAATTTCATCTTTGAAATTCCATTTCAAAAGCTTTTCACTTTAAACCGAAATTTCTAATTTCAAAATCAATTGAAATTAAAATTTCAATTTCAAAACATCAAATTTAAATTATCTGTGACTTAACCGATTTCCACGTGAAATCCATATTTGTGTGTGTATAAGTGTGGTCCAGGGGTTTTACACACAATAGTGCAACATCAATCATCACAGATATATCGATAAGCGGTAAAATCAATAACGCTTATCTTCATTCACAGATTCATAGATAAAATAAATTTATCAGTCACAAAGATTCACAATTATAATTCGATGTGGGTTTCGGATAACCAACTGAAATCCGACTCCCTGTCGCATCGAAATTCAAGTGTCGTTTCACGGCAAAGGGTTTCATATTCACATAACAATATATACATCACAGATAAGTAAATTACAGATCACAACATAAATCAGGACGTATCACCAAGCATCACAAATCAAGGACATCAAACAATTCAACATTCAATAAATTCTAAACATCCATAGGTAAGATCAATAAATTATCTGATTAATTTAAATCAGATTTATTTCTTATGAATTACTAATCCTGGTTAATTTACATTAATAAATTACAAATCATTTTGATTAATTATTCTTTAATCATTAAATCGATCAATTTTAATCATTTAATTACCTTTTATCAAGTAGTTATTTTCAAGTAATTGATTACCTTTAATTACTTATATTTATTAATTATCCCCTAATTAATTACATTTGTAAATTTACCATTAATTAAAATTCATCAACATTTATTTATTTATTAATCAACCTTAATAAATTAATCACATAATTTATTATCCCCAAATTAATTATTCTTTCAATTACTTGGTTAATCAAACTTAAATTTATCAACAAATTTACCTTAATTACTTTTATTAAGAAATTCACTTTAAGTGATTAATTTCTTTCAACAATTAAATTAACCTTAAACTTTAGAAGTTAATTAACCATTAATTAAAATTCATCAACATTTATTTATTTATTAATCAACCTTTAACATTATCTAGTTTATTTAAAATAAACTTTTAAAACAATTCCATTTTTTAAAAACCTTTACTAAATCTCAGTCCTAACTTATATTTAAAAGTGTTTTAAACAAATTATCCGGATAGAACTTGATTTATGTTGAAAGTTTTAAAAACTGTTTTAAAACAAAATCAACAGACCCGAGCCAGATTCAAAAATACCCGAGCAAACTAACTAAAAACTCTGAGCCACGCATATTCAAATCTCTTCGAGTCGACACCCTGTTTTCTCGTGCTCGAACTCGAGCCATTCTCTTTCTTCCTCGAAGCTCTTCGAACGCCCAGCAACACCAGACACGCAAGTATACGCGTGCACGTGCACCATAGTTCGCCGTTGCTCCGGCCAACTTCGTCTTCGCTCACAAGTCGACGACGACCTATTCGAACCCTCAGACCACCCAGAATGATCAATCCCACCGAAACCCAAAATCGAGCAATTCGATCGAGTTACTGGAACACACGATCACTGGAAACACGTCTCGTCCCGATCATCCAAGCCACCATCGTTCACGTCCCCTTGCCCAGACCTTCGCCGTAGTCCCCTCTGCCTTCATCTCGAACCACGTGCAACTCGGTCAACTCGTGATGAGGAAATCGTCACATTTACAGACCCCTACCAACTTAACGTTAAACCCTACTTTCGATCCCAACCCAAAATCTATGCATTCGAAAATTAATTTGGCATTTTTCCCGTATTACTACATCATCAAACTAACTCCTCATCCAATATCAGTAATTAAAATTTGTTGAATCCATTGAAATTGGCAAAAATGCTTCTTAGCTTCATTTTCGAACTGCACCTTGAATACTCCTTTAAAAATCATCATTTTTGGTTTAAAATTCCTACCTTTATATGTATATTCAAGAAATGAAATCAAATCAACAATTTATGATATTCGAATTTTACATATTTATTTGCTTTCTACTGTAAATTTGAATTACAGTACTTATACTCCACTGCTAACCATCAAACAGTTTCCAATCTCTGATTTTTAGTTTTAAACAAATTTATTAAATTAAATTTCTAAGTTAAATGTTTTTATATGAAGAGTATAAACCATTCTTTGCTTCTTTTCCCTTAGAAACATGGAAAGCTTGAAGAACATCATAAGACAGAGCATCCAGTAATTTACAAACATCACATAATAGTATATATCAGTAGATACTTCATCACTTTTCTAAAGGTACAAGCAATAAAAATATTAAAACATGTTAAAGGTTTAAAAGAAATAGTTTGCTCACCTGATTTGGGAAGAAGACAGAGAATAGGACTGCAAAGCCTGGAACTTGAAAATTTGATCCTGACTTACTTTTTAAGTTTGTTTTACTGATCTAAACTTGTTGCTTTGCTGAGGATCAAGTCAGGTTGAAAATTGTTGCAACTGTTTGATTTTGAAGACTTCAAATTGATTTATCATTTCTAGGTTGAAGCTTGAAGTTGCTCCCTGTATTTATGAAGACAGAGGAGCAGAGAAGATTTTTAAGCCTGGAGTTGCCTTTGCATTGCCCAGTTTTGTTTTTGAACTGCTATTTGAAGTTTGTTTTGAATGCAAATTGAAACTTGAATGAAGCTTTGCATTCCTTGAAGTTGCTTTACCGATTTTTTCTTTGTCTCAGGCTTTGGATTTAAAGTCTCCAGGTTTTCAAGTTTGCTAAAGCCTTCTTTATTTTTATTTTCTGGACTTGCTCATTTTTTTTTTGTTGAACGAATGAAAGTGAGGTTTGTGGATGTATACAAAGAGATGAGCAGGTTTTAGATAGTACTGAGCATCATTCCTTTGTATAATTATTTTATACAAGTTTTGTACTATGTGTATGGGTGAGTTAGAGAGCATTAAATGAAAGTATGTATTTACATCTTGCCTTACATTACTTTACTCGGCTGAGGTAACAATTTTGGGGGCTGCATTTATGACTTGTACCATTTTTAAATCCTTTTCTTTCAATTTGGGTCGGCTGTACAGGATATTAGAGATATTGTATTGATTGTTATTTTGTTTATATACTTAGTTTTGTTTATTTTATTTATTTTGTACTGTAATACTTATATATATACATTTTACTTGCCTTCCTATACAAGCTTACATACTTTTGTTTTGTGGTTTGCATATTTATTTACAACTTTGTTTCATATTGTAAGTGTTGTTTCTTTTCTCATGGCTTAATAATATAAGTAGATTTCTATTTTAATTTATTTGTTTAACTTACATTTATTTCCTCGTATTATTTTATAAACTCAATTATTTATTTCACTTTAATATTTATTGCTTTATATTAAATTTTATTTCTAACATAAATCATCAATTTAAATAATTATTATTATAATTTATCTTTAGCCCATTTATTTACAATTTAAACTCAAGTCAAAATATATAACTATACATTTATTATTTTCAAATTCACTCATATATTCACATATACACTATTTACAATATTTTAATTTAAAATGATTTATACTTAATATACTTGGATATCGGGGAAACTCGCTCCATTTAATCAATTTAATTTCATAATTTTTATTCAAAAATTTATTAAATCATAAATTTAACTCAAAATTTCATTTAATTATTAATTTAAATAAATTCAAAATTTCAGGGTCGTGACACGCGTGCACGTGCACATCACGTTGGAGCATCTCCGATCAACGTTGACGCCTCCGATCGATCACCGATGACACTCTCGATCGTCCCGATCCCCCAGAACCACGATCGAACCCCTACTTCGAAAACAAACATGAAGAGCACGAGCAGGAACGAAACTCGATCGCCAAAATCGCCTCGCACCTCCTAATTCCGACCACCAGAGGCCTCGTCCTCATGCCCAAACCTTCGCCACACATCCACCACCTTAATCCCCCTACACCGGTCCAACTCGATGCGATGATGAAGTCGCAATCGCCATGACTTCGACCCCAACCACAACATGCCCTAAAACCCTATAATGCCTTCGCCGCACTACTACGGCGATCTAAAAATCGAGCTTCTATTTTCTCATGATCTCTGACCAACGAACTACCTCCAACATCAACCCCGACTACCACCTATCTTCGATCGCCGAGAAATCACCCAAAACCCGGTTTCTGTTCATCTTGCAATTCCTCACAAATTACTAACCCTAAAATCAAGAATCTACCACCAAAAATCATAGTTTCCAAAAACGAATTTGATTATGTAAGAGAAACAAAAAAATTAGATAATCGATTTTTATGGTATGGTTTGTTTCTTACTGTAAAATTCATTTTTCCAGAGAAATACTTAATAAATTTACTTGAATTTATTTTAAAAAATAGGATTTCATCAATACAAACAAATCTTCTTTAGACATCATAACCTATAATTGCTTAGATGAAGAGAATTGGATTTTTGAATGCTATTTGGGTCTATTAAACAAAAACAGAGGTCAGAGCTTATATACACAGACATGCACACAATAATTTCATATTTTTATACTTGCAAACATATTAATTCATCCATGCAAAACATTCCTATAACATTATTTCTATTACTTATCACATGCCTCAGATGATTTAGTGTATAAGGTTCAAGTTTACTCACAGTTTGAAAAAGGCAGAGACTTGAAAACTGAAGCTTTCAAAACTGGGACTTTGAATTTCTTTGATTCCTTTTGCAACTGAAAGCTTTGTAAAATGAACTGGAATACTTAGTTGATTCAGATTGAAGCTTGTTTGCTGACCTTTTGTTACAGGCTTTTACTTGAGAAGATTTAAATTTAAACAGAGATGAATTTTGGCTTACAGATTTCTGAAAATGGTTTACAGGGTTTTGAATTTTGGTTTGAGGAATGATTTCGGGTTGTAGATTTTTCTGGTTTGGTAATATTTTGTTTTACAGGTTTGTTTTCTTGAGTTTGTAAAATGAAGATAGGAAAAAGAAGTAAGGAGATGAGATAAATGTTTATATAAGCTTACTTAGGATTTATTAAAAATAAAAGAAAATAAAAATAGAATAGTGACACTTGTTTAAAAATCTAACACTTGTCTTTTAACATGAGTTAATTTTCTTACATTTTTAATTTCCATGATTTAATTAATTTACACTTGTAATTATGCATGTGTTTATTATCATAATATGGTTTTTATAAATCTTTATATTTATTTTCTATTTAGATAATACATTTCTTAATTTATATTTGCAAAATCTTTTAAAGAAACTAATATAAACTAATTATATACTAAATAAAATCATATATATATATATTATTTTTAAATCCAATTTATTTTAAGATATTTATCTCTTTTGAATTTCAAATTCAAATTTAAATTCTATTTAAAATCTTCTTATGTCTATATATACACACACAATCATTATTATTTGTTTTAAAAGATTAATTTGTAAAATTTTAAGTAATTATATTAGAAGATTATCAAATATTTATTCCAATATCTAAAATCTAATTTTTATTATATTTTCAAATTCACTTACATAACCAGATATCTTTTATTATCAGAATTTTATCTGTTCATTTGAATAAACCAATTAATTATCTAATTACTGGATACCCAAAAATCCGGGTTATCACAGGGGTACTTGTAGAGTGATTACAGATAGGATAATAATATAACAACAGTAACAGGCATATATCATCAGTATAAATAACAGATAATGGTGTCAGATGTCACAGGTGAACAAATACAGATAATGGCATATATATAGCAATGTAAATAACTAACAGCAGTATATTTCAATTGTCGTTTCAATTGAAATCAAATTTAATAAATATAAGAACATTAATCGTGAGTGATTGCTCACCTTTCGAGGCTAGAGAGAACAGAAGATGACACAGGTACGAATATGGATACAGACACTAGAATTAAGTTACGAATCCAAGCACGAATTCGATGATCAAGGCTGATAACAAGGAATGGATGGAATCAAATCAGAATTGGGTCGATGAAGATAAATGGGTATAAGTGAATTTATATTTATATATATAACTATAAATAACTTTATGTATATATATATATATATAAAAATCATATTCTAAATCCAAACATATATTAACTATAAACACACATATAAAATCAAGCATACATACAATATATAGTTTGAAATAAATATAGAAACATATATATATATATATATATTAAAAAAAAAACAATGCAAACATATATCTTAAAATTAGTATTTTTAAATTCAAACACATAAACGAGGTCTCTATATATAAATATATACTGACAACTTATTAGAAACACTAAGCTTGATTTACTTACATGTATATATAAACACATATGGTTTCATATAAACACTTATACATCTTTAAACAAATATGGTTCTAGATGTGTGTGTGTGTGTATATATATATAAACATCATATATATGATACTATAATATATAAGCCAGACCCATTATAACTTGGTTGAATATAAATGAAAGCAGCAAGCTACAACAACCAATATATAAATAAACTATTATATACCTTTACATTAAAACACAACCGACTAATATATATATTTTTAACAATATTTGTTATAACAATACAACTTAACTTATATAATATACATATAGTAACTAGAGCAGATCGTATGTGAAATATACGAACATAGATAATATGCTGTACACAAATATATTCATATAACTGCTATATAAAACATAACTCAGGTTAAAAGAATAAAGTGACTACGAGTATATATTTACAATATTGAAATATATGTTTAATGAATTAAATATACTGTGAACAAATATATAACTCATTATATGGTTATATAACTAACAAATCTTAGAATTGTAAACATATATATAACTCTACTATATAATAATAGAAACTCCAGCCTATATTATAAAAGAACAACACAAGACAAGTATATGACTCATACCAATTGCACAGACCAATATATAATCATAGGTAAAATGTACAGACCTACTATATTGAGATATAATTATATCAACAGATCATATACAAATAATAACTTATATATACACCAAACATAATATATATATATATATCTCATATAAATTCATATATAAAAATCGAATAAGTAACAGATCAAAATATAGAGAAATGTAAACCGGTTCTGTATATTCATATTTATATACCAATCAAAATGACCCTTATGTATGCTTACTAACTTTTTTATATAAATATGTATATATATACATCTTTTAAAAATGCACTATACTTATACACAGATATATATATATATATGTAATGTAATATACCATTATATTGTAACTGTAAACATATTAAACTGTAAACATAGAAGATAGGCACCCTAACTATATTATATAATACGAAAAACAGCAGATATCATATACCGATTTTAGTTTAAAAATGATCAACCAGACATTTACCAAGCTAACCAATATAAAATCAAAAAAAAAATATAATTTCCTTCGGTAGAGACAAATTAACATGCTTTGTATATATACGGTATAAAATATTTTGATACCAAATTATTTACCTTCAAATATTATAGTACTGGCATAATTTTATATACCTTTCTCTTATATAAGGAGAAGCTAGGTACCTAGGCAAAGCACGGAAATGAGAACAACAAAATTTTCAAATTGAAGAAGACTTACATCAGAAGAAAGAAGGGATAAGGATGCGGTGAACAGGAATCTCGGGTTCGAAAACATATGGGATGGGTGCTGGTCTGGTTGCTCGCCTATGGCCGAGGTAGAAGAGGAAATTGGTCGAGGTTGGCAAGGGACAGTGGCGATTTGGTGCGATTGTTTGATGGAAGCATGCGTGGTTTGATTGCAGGGTGAAAGAAGGGGAAGTAAGAGAAATGGCCTTTCAATTTTATAAACTCGTTTATTAAAACTCTTAGAAACCAGAAAAAAATATGAACCGGTTGATGATATTGAAAACCATTGGAATTGCGAAAGCCACAACTGAAAAATATTAGTTTCGGGTTTCTATTGATTTAACGGTGGATAATGAAGGGACAACAGAAACAAAACAAAAAAAACTCGAATGCGGAACCGGTACGACTGATCAGTTCACTGATTTCATCGTTACCCGAATTCCGAAACACACACATGAATATACTACGTAGATCAGCATGACGAGACGATCAAAACGATACAGAGATCTCGGTGATACGATCATCCGATCAAAAGTCGGTATCGGTACCGAAATGCTGCTAAAATGTCAGAAATATGATAAGCAGAGCAAAAGCAATTCAAATTTGAAGGAACAGAAGATGACGTCTCACTCAGAAGATGATTTACAAATTTTCTATAGAAAAATATTCAAGTTTGGAAAACGTTTTATTATTAACAATTTTAATTGATTTGAATTTAAATAAAATTGTACAATAAAATAAATTTCATTATTATCTGATGAAAATTTACCATTTGCTATGTTTATTTAGACATATTCCAAATACCAAATTTATATTTCAAAATTTAATAATTTAAAATTTCACAAAATTACAAGTTAATTACATTATAAAACCAGTTAAAATTTCTAGGTCGTTACAATTTCTAAGCCATTTCTGGCTAAGTTTGTGGAAGATGGTGGGAACAAAGTTGAACTTTAGTAGCGCTTATCATCCGCAGACAGACGATCAGACCGAGGTT
Source organism: Allium fistulosum (assembly GCA_030737815.1). Taxonomy (NCBI): domain Eukaryota; kingdom Viridiplantae; phylum Streptophyta; class Magnoliopsida; order Asparagales; family Amaryllidaceae; genus Allium; species Allium fistulosum. Next base: position 973,496,210 of record CM060904.1, read on the forward strand.
GTGAATAGATCATTGGGGAATTTGTTGCGATGTCTTGTGAAGGACAATCTGAAGAGTTGGGATATGAAGCTATGTCAAGCGGAATTTGCTCTTAACCATGCAGTGAACCGAAGTACTGGATTCAGCCCATTCCAAATTGTATATTCTAGTTTGCCAAAGGGGCCGTTGGATTTAACGATAATACCACAACCAAAGGGGACAGTCAAGCGAGCTGCTGATTTTGTTGAAGGATTGACAGAGTGTCATAGAATCGTTCAAGAACGATTGGAGAAGGCGAATGAGAAGTATAAACGCTCTGCAGATCTGAAGTGAAGAAGTGTTGAGTTTAATGAAGGAGATTTGGTATATGCTGTGTTAACAAAGGACCGTTTCCAGTGGGCGCTTATAACAAGTTGAAAGCCAGAAAAATTGGTCCTGTAGAAGTCATGAAACAGATTAATGAAAATGCTTATAAGTTGAAGCTGCCAGGGGATGTGTATACATCCGATGTGTTTAATGTTAAACATCTGGTACCTTATTATGGGAATGAACAAGCTGATGGAGAAGAGATTACAAATTCGAGGACGAATTTTTCTCAACCCGGAGAGGATGATGCAGCACGACCTAAGGAATCACTGGGTTTAGGTCGGTCACGACTTAAGAAAGAGGAGTTAGGTTGGCCACGACCTAAGGAGCACGTTTCAGACCATTTACGACCTAGCAAGGGCTTAAGTCATTCAGGATCTTTAGATCGTGTACAATATAAGACTACAGGAGGAGCGCCACGAGATAACGAAGTAGCAGCACGAGTTGAGAATGCGCAAGGCTTAAGTCGGCTACGACTTAAGGGAAGTGATTTAGGTCGTCTACGACCTAACGAGTATGCTGAAGAAGGGAGCTCACGACCTAAGATAAGTCGCGTACGACCTACGACCTAGTTAGGTCGCGTAAAGTGATGCAGCTGTTGTCTCTTGAGTCGCTGAATTTTAGGTCGTGGCAATGTTAACTCATGGGCATTGATAAGTCGTTAGGTCTTAAGTCGTATGACGTGGGTGTTTTGCTGAGCTTTGTTGTATTTAGGTCGTAAACGACCTATGGGCCGTTATAATGCTGTGTTGTCATTGAGTCGTCCTGTTTTTAAGCCGTTGTACATATTGTTAAGTCGCATGTTTTTAGGTCGTTCTTTTATAAGTCGTATGTCGTTGGAATTATGTTGTAATGTGCTTGTAATTCATTCTTAAGTCGTAGGGACTGTTAGGTCACATACGACCTAAGTTGAGTCGTGTGGTGTTGTTAGGTCGGCAACGACCTAAGTGTTGTCTGTTTTGGCATATTGAGTTGTAAGCCTATAAATAGGAGGGTTGGGTCATTTGTAATAGTTTTTTTAGTTGTTTTGGAATAAAAAACTTTTGTTTTGTTAGCTTTGTGCTTTCACCAAATTGGTAGTTGAGTGTAATCTCCTCTTTCGGCATTCGATTGCGCTCGGATCAACGATCGTAGAAGCCAATTCACGGTATCTAGTGCGCTAGATCAACGTCTGAAGAATTGCAGATCTTCCTTCACGGTATCGTGCGCGATCAACGTGACAAAGATAGCTAGAATTCGGTATCTTCGGATCAACGAATTTGGGCCATTCAGTATTCTTCATTCCATCGATTGCTACTTACACAGATTCATCATTTTGTAATTCCGCTGCTGCATCAAAAATCAAAGCATGTAAAATTAAAATAAACATAAGAACCCCCTACACTTGATTTTTACTATGTCCCCACCGTCAATGCATGATATAATGAGTGTAAAGGAGAAAAATATATACATATTTACAAGAGAGGGTTAAAATTCCATACTACATGTAGTGTGCCTCATGAAGAGTCGTGGGCTCCTTCACTCGGTCACTTGCCAATTCCAAGTAAGGCTTTAGATGATGATCATTGACCATAAAAATTGATCCATCCCTCGGACGGTCCTATCAATCTAGATTTTAATTTCCTAGGGAATAAATGATGTCGAGAGTCATACAAAAGAACTTTTTGATTTGGCGAAAACGCCTCTCTTAGGGTTGACTTGTCATGAAAAGCTTATTTTCCCTTGTAAATTTTCACATTTCACACGCATTGTTTCTAATCACTTCTAGTCCATTGAGTTGTAATATTCTATTTTCGCCAGCCTTTTCAGGATCAAAGTTTATGTTCTTTATTGCCCATAACGCTTTCTGTTCAAGCTCGATTGGTAAGTGACACACTTTACCATATACTAATCGAAAAGGGGACATTCCAAGTTAGTTTTAAAAGCAGTTCTGTAAGCCCAAAGCGCATTTGTCAATTTTTGAGACCAATCTTTTCGATTTTTATTTACAGTTTTCTCCAAAATTTGTTTGATTTGTCTATTTGAAACTTCGACTTGACAAAAAGTTTGAGGATGATAAGGAGTGGATAACTTATGGGTTATCGAGTATTTCTTCATTAAAGATCGGAAAGATTGATTAGAAAAGGGGTTCCGTTGTCACTTAATATCATACGAGGTGCGCCAATCTAGCAAAGATGTTTTCTTTTATGAATTTCACAACTACTTTGTGATCATTTGTTTTACACAAAACAACTTCAACCCATTTAGAAACGTAATCGACGGCAAGAAGAATGTAAAGATATTCAAAAGAGTTAGAAAATGGTCCCATAAAGTCAATTCCCTAAACGTCGATAATTTCGATCATAAGGATGGAGGTTAAAGGAATAGTGTTTTGTTTTGTGATTTTTCCTAACATTTGGGAACGACAATATGTTTTACAAAACTTGAACGCATCTTTGAAAATTGTAGGCCAATAAAAGCCACATTGAAGTACCTTTTTCGCGATTTTCTTAGGATCGAAATGTCCACCACATGCTTGGTCATGACAGAATAGAAGAACACTCTTGATTTCGCTATTTGGGATACATCGTCGAATGATTTGGTCGGAACAATACTTAAACAAGTATGGATCATCCCAATAGAAGTATTTCACTTGGAAAAGAAATTTGTATTTATCTTGTTTTGACCAAAATAAAGGAGTTTCTTTAGGGACAAAATAGTTCACTATACCGGCAAACCATGGATCGATGGAAACTGAAAAGACTTGTTCATCGGGAAAGTTCTCATTGATGGGTAAAGAAGATGGTGCGTTTGAAAGACGAGATAAGTGATCATCTATGACATTATCAGATGCTTTTTTATCTTTGAATGTAAGATCAAATTAGTGAAGTAATAGGATCCAACAAATCAAACGAGACATAGCATCCTTTTTAGCAAAAAGGTACATAAGAGCGGAATGGTCAGTGTAGACCGTGATGTGTGAGCCTATCAAATAAGTTTGAAACTTTTCTGGTGCAAAAACTATGGCTAGAAGTTCATTTTTGGTGGTTGTGTAGTCGAGTTAAGCATCATTCAAAGTCATACTAGCGTAGTAGATGACGTGGAGGATTTTGTTAATGGATTGTCCTAGGACAGCACCAATCACAAAGTTAGAAGTATCACACATTATTTCAAAAGGAAGATCCCATGTGGGCGAGAAAATGATTGGAGCATAAATGAGTTCACTTTTAAGACGTTCAAATGAAGAGACACAATCAGAATTGAAATTGAAAGGAACATCTTTTCCCAAAAGAGTAGTCAAAGGTCGAGTAATTTAGCTAAAGTCTTTTATAAATCATTGATAAAAGCCAGCGTGTCTTAGAAATGATCTAATGTCCTTAACGGATTTGGGAATGGGTAGATTTGAAATGACATCAATTTTTTCTTTATCTACCTCAATGTCATTATTTGAAATTATATGTCTAGGGACTATGCCTTGTTTGACCAAAAAGTGACCTTTTTCCCAATTTAATGTTAAATGTTTCTCTTTACATTGATTTAGAACAACTCGAGATGATGTAATAACTCGGAAAAAGAATCTTCAAAGATAGAGAAATCATTCATAAAAACCTCTAGAAAGTGTTTGATCATGTCAGAAATGATGCCAATTATGCATCGTTGGAAAGTCGTAGGGGCATTACAAAGTCTAAATGGCATACGCCGATAAGAAAGGTTTCGAAAGGACATGTGAAAGCCATTTTTTCTTGATCTTCGGGAGCGATTGGAATTTGGTTATAATTGGAATAACCATTAAGAAAACAATTTAATTCGTGATCGGTTAACCGTTCAAGCATTTGGTCAATGAAAGAGGGTCTTTACGTGTTGCAGAATTTAATTTTCGATAATCAATGCAAACATGCCAACCCGTTTGAGTACGAGTTGGAATAAGTTCGCTTGCGTCATTCGTGATAACAGCGAGTCCTTATTTTTTAGGCACGACATGAATTGGGCTAACCCACGAGCTATCGGATATGGGATAAACAGTACCATTATCAAGGAGCTTAAGAATTTTCTCTCAAGCCACATCTTTCATTTAGGGTTAAGCCTTCTTTGCGCATCATGCGTAGGTTTGGCTTGGTCAATTAAGTGAATGCGATGTTGAACAATTGCAGGGCTAATTCCCTTAATATAGTAATGCACCATCTAATTGTTTCTTTATTTTTCCAAAGAAATGAAAGAAGAGATGATTCTTGGTCAGGAGAAAGATCAGAAAAAATTATGAGAGGAAAAGTTTCGTTGTCACCTAAGTGTACGCACTTAAGGTGAGACGGTAGAGTTTTGAGCTCTAATTTAGGAGATTACTCAATCAAAGAAATCGGTTGAGTTTCGGACTCAATCGTGAGAAGTTCGAAGGGAAGCATGTTTATGATATCGTTTGGCACGTCTTGAAACAAATGTTCATACTCCACCTCGTGCTTATTATTAAGGTCGATTGGCTTGTTTTCAAAGATTTAGTGAATAGGGCTAACTTCCAAAGTATGGTCTAATGGTTCGTTTGATTGATCTTCTAAATTGAAGATGTTAAGATCTATGTTCATGTTACCAAAGGAAATTTTCATTGAACCATTTTTACAGTTGATCAAAGCATTCGAAGTGGCTAAAAAATGTCATCCTAAAATCAAAGGAATTTGACTTGCGAGATTATTTATAGGTTGTGTTCTAAGACAATGAAATCGATGGGGAATATGAATTCTCCTACTTTGATGAACACATCCTCAACCTCAATTATTGTTTTTTTACAAGTACGGTTGGCTAATTGAAGGGTGACTTTTGTCGGTTTAAGCTCACCTAGACCTAGTTGCTAGTAAACCGAATATGGGAGCAAGTTTACGCTAGTACCAAGATCTAAAAGACATTTATTGATTTTCCTATCTCCTATCGTATATGAGATTGTGGGGGAAACTAGGATCCTTGTATTTCACAAGAATGGATTGAGACAAGACTTCAGCGCTATTATATTTTATTCCATCCGCTGTGAGTTCTAACAGAACAGTTATTGCTCTGTACTGTTACCTGTTTTCCAACCAACAGTCAGCCTTAGAATGGATCTAAGTTTCAATGGACCTATTCTGGGTCAAAATTTAGGCCCGTTTCGAGATGGGTTGTTACATGTGTCACTTGATTTGAGAGGAGGGGGAGGGGTTTCAGAGGTAAGGAGGAGGGAGTCAAGAAGAAAATGAGGGGGAAGAGATATGGATGTGACTTTTAGTTGTGTTTGAGGTTCTGGTTGCGGTTTTGACCCAATAACCAGTTTACCGGTTGCATATTGGGCGATTGACCACTACTGATCAACCATTTTGTATCCAAGCTGTCGACCGCTTGTTTCCTATTAGGCCTAGGTTGAACCTAGACCCTAATCGGGGTGGAATAATTATAAAAATATTTATTATAATTAAACATTATTTCGTTCTGCTTCCGCTTTTTTTATCTTCGTCCTAACTACAATAGAAATTCCATATCTACCTATATTGGTATGTTTATCTACCGCTTTAGTCTTCGTACTCGTACCCGTTTCCATTAAATTTCCATTGGTCTCTTTTTAAAGCACTTATACCCCTCCATTCTTTTTACCCTACTTAAGCTCATTACCGCTCCATATTGTCCACCTCTTAAAAGAAATTTTTAGAACTTCAAATTTACATAATCATAAAAAAATTATCAAGCTATACATACGCTCTATTTTCTTTTTATTTCAAAGGAAATGTCATTCTATTAAAAACCTTTAACTGAAATTTTTAGTCTAAACAATTTTAATTTAAATAAGAAAAAAGATATCTTATTTTGTGAAATTTTTATAATATTATTTGCTCTTCAAAAATAGGGTTTTTCTGCTTTTAAATAAATCCTTTGAAAATTGTTTCAAATAATTTCTAGGAAATTCAAAACCTTTTCATTAAATTCTTTCATATAAGGTCGGACTCAGAGCGGGTTTTATTTTGTCCATTCTTTTGAACTTTTCTTCTTTTCCACTTATTTTCTAAATTATGTTCTTTCAGAATATATTAAAAATCCGGCTACCATCTTAGATTGATTACTACATACCCTCTGTTAACCTGCCTTTTGGCAAGGCAATATACAGGCGGATTTAACCCAATAGGCTTCACGGTTATCGAAGTTGGAGTATCATGGATTTGGTTCAGATGGATGGATGGATAATCAACCATGGATAATAATATAAAGCCAGGATTAAACACAGTCGATGGATAAATGATGCAGGGTGCTTGGAATATGGATTTTGGCTTGGATGAGTTAGGGATCGGTATGGCATAATGTAAGGGGTTGGCATTCTCAAACTAGAGGGGTCGGTACTTCAATGGCCTAGCAGGTGGAAAGGATCGGCATAAGAAGGGGTTGATCTACTTCGGGTCGGCATAGGTTAGGGGTCGGTCTACTTCGGGTCGGTATAAGCTATGGGTTAATCTACTTTGGGTCGGCAAAGGATTTTCTTCGGGTCGACATATGATTTACTTCGTGTCGTCATAAGGATTTACTTTGGGTCGACATATGATTTACTTCGGGTCGACATGAGATTTACTTCGGGTCGGCATATGATTTACTTCAGGTCGGCATGGGATTTACTTCGGGTCGGCATGGGATTTACTTTGGGTCGGCATAAGGATTTACTTCAGGTTGGCATATGATTTTCTTCGGGTCGGCATGGGATTTACTTTGGGTCGACATAAGGATTTACTTCGGGTCGGCAGGACTTAGAGGGAGGTATGGCTTGGGTCAGTGTGGGAGTAACGGTCGCATAGGAAGGGTTCAACATAGTTTGAATGTGCAAGGAAGGGTCGGCGTACTTCAAAAGCTTAGAGGAAGGAAGGATCAGCATTTTGTTGGACGAAGTTGGTTTGGCAATGGAGGGATCGACGTTGGTTTAAGAGGGAGGATAACGATCAGTAGTGCTATTCCGATCGTTATTTTTAGACGAGTTGGGCTCGACGACTGTTATGGTGGACTCATGTAGGTGAGAAGGCCCAGTAGCCGAAGTTTCATGTAACAACCCTAGATTCTTGTATATTATTTAAATTGGACTTTCTTTTATTTTTTAAATTATTTTAAATTTATTTTATTTCAAACATTTCATTTTAAAAATATAAATGTTGATTATTAAGTGAATTATAGTTTCAAACTAGTATAAATTGGATATTTCACTGAAAAGTGAATTTCTGTTCAAATTGGTCAAACTTTGACTTTTAAATTTCAAATTTAAATATTTAAATTCTTAAATTTATCTTTTATTATGAAATTAGATTTTTTAACATGAATACTGCTTTTCATTTCATTGGAAACTTATTTAAAATGTGAAAGTTATGTACATTTCAATTTTAAGTATAATTTGTTTTATTTAACAATTTTGTCTATTTTAAATGATATAAATTTTATTTACTTTGTCATATTTTATTTTAATATGTGTTAATATGTTATTTTATGTATATTTTTGTCTTTTAATATTTTTAAAGTGATAATAGAATTTTTCCAAATTATGTTGCATTTATTTTCTATTTTTAAAGGGTAGTTTCCATTTTTCTACTATTTTCTTCATTTAAATTATATTTAATTAAAATTTATTTATTCATTTTGTGAATGCATTTTTATTTTATGTTCTTATCTTTATTTATAAACATTTTCCAAGTCCACATAAATTTTCCAAAGTTTATTCTGTTTATTTTCAAATTTTTCTAGACTAGTTTCATTTTCTGTGCTATTTTCTTATTTTATCATATATAATTAATAATTATTTATTTATATTTTATACTTTTGTTACATTTTCGAATTTTAACTGAAATTATATGTATTTTTAGATATTTAAACTTATAAAAAGAGAACAGAGGAAATTCTAAGAGTTTTAAACTTTTGAAATTCCAAAGTCTCTTTGCATTTCCGACCTTTCACTTTCCAAACTCCTTTCTTAATTGCTTTGTCGTGCCTTTGTTTCTCATTTTCAGCCGTACCTCCTTATTTTCTTTTCTCAATCACGTGAACTTATCATTCCTCAAACAAAAATATACGGCTATCATCATTTGTTTGATCAAAAGTTAGTAATCTCTTCTCTTTTTCTTTGTTTTTCCTATATTTCTACTTGATCTTTGCATTTGTTCTCCACTAATTTGATCAGCTCCTCCTACACCAGCCCTTGGCCGACCTCCACCACCACGTATGCTGATCGTCACCACCTCCAGACCATCACCCCACCAGGTCGACCACACCATGGCATGAGATCATCACAAAATTGCACCAAAACCATTCCTATGTACACTAGATGACCTAGTTTTGCTCCACCACCTTCAATCAACCTCTAGCCACCACTTCCTCCACCACCACCACCTCAAACCTGACCACCACCCTCTGCCACATCATCCGTCACCACCTGGACATCTGGACCTGACCATATAGCCTCTGGCCGAACCAAGTTATAGCATAGGAATGTTGATATTTGCCTTGCTATGTAAATTGTTGCACACATATACCTCATCACCATTCAAACCTAGTAGGCCGACCCTGTTTGAACCAAACCCAGCCCTTAGTGCATGCCATGGCCGTGCTAAATCCATCCCTTGCTGAACCATGTGAAGTTGGAAACAAGTGCAAAGCATTTTTGCTTTGATTTGTGCAGTCAATTCTAGCTCTGTTTATCGTATTTGAATTTGAAAACTTATGTATATTATACTTGCTTTGTTGAATGTATTCAAAGAAATTAATCTTTGGCTCTCTCACTCAAATCATATTCGTGTTGTCGTGCCTACGAAGATTCTGTGTTGTGTATTTTGGGTCGTCATCTCCAGCTTAAACAAGTGAGTAATTCTCACCAGACGATGTGTACTTATATAACTAGTAAACTAACACCATTTGAATTTGTAAAATTATATCATCATGTTATAACTGTTATATTATGATCATATAATGTTTACCCCTGTTATTATATATGTTATATCATCCATTACTGTTATATGATGTTATACTGTTCATTTTTATCAGTTTATCACACTGCAAGTTCCGTGTAGATTAGAAATCACTATGGGTTGAAATGATACATACCCGAACAGACTTTAGAATAGGGAAAAATCGTTATGGGCTGAAATGATAGGCCTGAACGGTTTTTATTTATTTGTTTATATCATTTGGGATTGCGGGTTTGAAATGATAGCACCCAGTTTTTTTTGTAAATTACGGATTGAAATGATATATATCCGTATCACTTGACCTAGGCTAGAAAATTTTATACAGACCCGTGGGTTATATATTTTTCTAAAAATTTTAAAAAATTTTAAAAATGTAAATATTATGATATTTTGATTTAAACTTTATTAAAATGATTTCTATAAAATATTAGTGATTTTATACAAATTAAATAAGTGAATTAAGTAAATGATGAAGTAGAATTTGAAATATAAGTTAATTTTGGAATTTATGCTTTTGTTTATAAATGGAATTTATTTAAAGTAAGAAAATATGACAAATTTTGATTTGAAATGAATTTAATGATTTTTATTAAGTAATAATAATTTTTAAAAGTGTTAATGATTTTGTATAAATTAAAATATGAAATAATTGAATATTTAAGCTGAATTTGGAAATTTAACTTAAAGTGAATTTTGTGAAATTTGTTCAAAGGTGAAATTTTAATTAAGTAAAATAAATGGAAATAAGTTATATTTTGGAAATTTAAACTTAGTTGGTAAGTTAAGAATTTAATTAAAGAAATGAAAACTTAATTGTTATTTAATTTGATTTTTGTATGGAAATTTGACTTTATAAAATCGTAGAAATAAAGGTATTTAAATGATTGTTTTTAAAGTGTGAAAATATATGATTTTATAAGTTAAAACGATTTATATTAAAAGAAAATTATGTGTGAAATTGTAAATTAAAACTCTGAATTAGATTTGACAGCATTTTTGAAATGTAATGTAAAGATATTATAGCATTGGAAAATGTTGTAGTTGTTTTAAATGAACCAAATAACAAATTTGAATAAGGGCTATTATAACACTTTGTTAGTGCTATAGTTGTTAAATTTAACTAAAATTTTAATTGAAACTAAATTAAGATATTACAGCATTTTAAATGCCGTCTTTTGTAAATGAACTGTTTTAAAACATAACATTTCGTAGCATTTCCTAAGTGCTGCGAAAGTTGAATTTTCATTGTTTTAATAAACTTAAATTAATAAATGATCTTTGAAAAAGATTAAATTTTGGAAGTTAAATATTTAATTATTAAATATAATGAATTGACTTTAAATGATTTAAATGGGATAGTTGATTTGGGAAATACAACTATTTTGAAATGTGATTAAATGGTATTTAAGTTTAAATTAAATTAATGATTTTTTGAAATGATATTTTGTCATTTTGAAATGAATTTGAAATGATATTAAATATTGAAATCAATAATTGGAGTTTATATTAGTATGAAAAATATTTGATTTACTTGTAAGTTGAATCTATTTAAAAGATATTGGACTTATGAAATATAGGATATTAAAGCTTTGGAATTTATTTTATAATTTGAATAGTTATTTTATGGAGTAAATCTATATTTGAAATTTATAAGATTTGAAATGGTCTATGGAAATTCAATTGAAGAAATGATTGAATTGAATTGAAACTTTGGAAATTTTAATACTTGATTAGAAAGTATAATAATTACACTTTTAAATGGTTTAAATGAATTATTTTGATTGAAATATAAACTATTTAAAAAGGTGACTTGAAATGATAATAAATGAATGATATCTTTGAATTTAAAAATAAAAGTATTTAAAGATGAATATTTTGATTTGAACTCCAAAAATGATTTGAAATGAAGTTTTGAAAGGATATGAAGTTTTGATATATCAAAATGATTTGAAATGAAGTTTTGGAAAGGTATGAAGTTTTGATATATTGAAATGATTTGAAATGAAGTTTTGAAATGATATGATATTTTAAATATACTGAAATGGTTTGGAATTGATTTAATCTTTATTTTGATAAAGATTTGGATTTGAAATGATATTCTATTTTGAAGTATAAAATATTATTTTAAAATTTTAACCATGGGTTATAATAACGATTGGGTGTTAAAGAGACCGGGATCGGATATGGACATACTCTCTGTCGATACCGAAAACAACTTTAACAACTGTGTACGCGGTGGAGTTTCCAGAATGAAGTAGGATGGCGGCGACAATCTTAAGGTATATACGTGGACCCAACTCCCATGAGTTGGCATAAGGTGGCTAAAACAGGAGCGATCGATGGGCCAAGGAGGTAGCACCTCTGATCGGACAAACTTCTTCGATACCATTCTATTACTTGTGATTGATTTGGTGCGCACCCTTGATTTGGGAGTGTTATTCGAGGTGGGCGGTAGTGGCTGCTATGCGTCACCACCAGTCCGGATGCGTAATTGGTATATCTACCCTGGCATTGCCTTGTGTGCCGTGTCACCTACCATATCGAGCTTTACTACGATTTGTGATTTCTCCCGTAGCCTGTGGAGTATCGAGGGTAGCCCCCATTTTTGGGAGTATGCTAATACTGGATAGACTACTGGGACTATTACGTGTTAAGGTGGAAAATGTAAAGCCTTAACACTATTTAAAAGTGTTTATTTTATGATTAGACATTATTATAATAATAGAGAATATTACTACATAGTAGATAGTTTAACAAATCCTTAAAGAATGGGCGATCCCAAGCATTCTTTAAGTTACTTGTACCTTTATTACAGTTCACTTGAGTTGGTTTACATTATATAAGTATATATTGTCCCGACTCGAGTGTTTTGTGTTTTTCTTTATGCTCGGGTCAGCCTGAGTTATTCACAGATTTGGATTTCCGCTCTCTTGGAGATTTGAATCGCTGGAGATTATCTTCTTGTCTTGTCCTATCTATTTCAGTTCTATTCAGCTTGTAGTTGGTTATCATATTTAGACTTCTGTTGTACTTTATTTCTTCTATTGTATCTTATTTAACTCTGATATATTTACATAGTAGCTTCATGAACTACTATTTCTTTTACTTCGGCTGCATTATTTTACTCTGTCTCTGTGATCTGTGATTATTTATTTACTGTATATTATGAGATTTGCCAAATTTTATTTACAACGCTGTATTTTGAGCAATTCAAGTCCGACATGTGCGGATGCGAATGGTTGAAAATATCGGGTCGTTACAGTTGGTATCAGAGCTTTGGCTTTGAGGCAAAACTTAGAATGTACGGTAAATTTAGTTACGGAATCACTTTCATTCGAGCTTGAATCTCTTCATTTTTATTTGATTTCCTTTGAATTTTGGAACGTTCCCTGCGGTTCCAAAATCCATTCTTGTCCCTCACTATTCATCATCTTGTGATTCTGGAGTATTCCATAACTCCACTTCGAATGATCTTTATAGTGAATTGGCGGTCTCGCCAATATTCTAATTTTCTTGTAAAGGGGAAACTCCTTTACAATTAGCATCGATTCAGTAGAGATTTATATTTATCCTTGGTTTAGATGCTAATATCTTTTATTACTCCAAAATCTATCTCTTGAGATCGAATGTAGATTTACCCCAAAAAAAATACACATTTGATCTTATTCTTTAAGTCACGGTTGACCCGGTTAAGGTTGCCCGCGATTTATTTAAGCTTATCCATCTCCCTACTCTGTTATAATCATCTTGTCTTTTGTGTCCAACCTATCTTCATAACATTTTTGAATTGTACTTGTAAATCTATGTTTTGTTTTATATATTGTGTTGTTTGAGTTGTTGATGTTGATTTGGGTTTCCGATCGATTCGTCTGATCAACGCTATCGATAGGATTTCTAAAACACTTTGACAGAACAAACTGCCACAATATTATTTTAAATTGTTAATGTAATAAATTTTGATATAAGTAAATTTTATGGAACTTAATAAATTGATTTAAATTGATTACTTAAGACGATAATACTTGATTTATCATTTATTGTTCTATGAATGAATTTATAAATAGTTGTTTATAAGTTCATTTGGAAATTTAAAATGAATTTAAATCAAGAATTTGAGAATTTAATTTCCGATGGTTTCAAACCTTGTGTTTAAAGTTTTTAAAGGGATATATTATTTAAAGTATTTTTGAATAAAAATTTGTTTCCAAAGAATTTTAAAGTTTAAAATTTTGTGCTCTTCTCTTTATCACTGGAAAATAATTTCGGTGATGATTGCAGCATCATCGACATTCATTTTCGAGTTTTGAAGTGAAGAGACCATTCTGTAGTCTTGCTACATCTTTGTTTTGGAAAAAAAATTAATTGATTTGAATTTCTAAAATATGATTTGATTTATAAAATATATAGATATATGATTTAAATTGATTTGACATATTATGTACATATATTTATTTACCTCTAAATGGTTTGAAGGGAATCAGAAATTTAATTCTTACATTTTATCTTAAAGAATAATTGAAATGATTGAATTTGAAATTTTATTTGTATAATACAATTGCATTCAATATAACTTACCTTAATTTTTAGAAGTTAACAATGTAATTGGATAATATACAGTATAAAAAGATTTTTATAAATAAAATTTGAGTGGTTATAATAAATATTATACACTTAAATTTTAGTAATAAAAATATTAACAAAGGTAAATAGAATAAAAGGTTAATTGAATAATCTACAATATAAATGATGTTAAAGGAACTAAAAATAAATTAAAACAGTTATAATAAGTGTAAGTATATTTAACATAGGTGATAAAATAGATTGAGAGGGATAAATTTAATTTTAATTAGGAATAAAGAGGAATTAAACTTATTAAGTACATTATGAGTATAATAAATGATTTTGCAAATCCATGCTTTTTAAAATTGTTAGTTTAAAAAAAATTGGATGATAAGATAATGAAATTAGAGATAATTAAAGATTTATTTAACTTGTGTAAAATTAATTATCAGTTTAAGCTGAAACCATAGAAATTTCAAACCTATTATATTATTTCGTTTTTCAAACTTATTACCTAATTTTGTTTTTCAAACTATCTTTTGGTTGTTCTTATTTTTCCTTATCTTGAAACAGACTGGTATAGGCCTCTTCCTATAATATTTCTATTTAGAAATCTTTCTATAATCTTTGCTACTCATTTTGAATCTGAGCACAGCTTTCATCCACAGACCGTCGGTCAAGCGGAAAGAGTGAATCAGATTTTAAAGGATCTTTTCGTACTTGTGTTCCCGATTCTGGAGAATCTTGGGAAGATCATCTCCACCTTGTTAAACTTACCTATAACAACAGTATCAAGTATAATTTCAATCTCCTTGTCATCTTGTCTTAATCCTATTTCACTCTATCTTTTCTGTGCTTTCCCGTACCTCATTCCTTTTCGGGGACGAAAAGTTTTGAGTGGGGAGAGTGTAACAACCCTAGATTCTTGTATATTATTTAAATTGGACTTTCTTTTATTTTTTAAATTATTTTAAATTTATTTTATTCCAAACATTTCATTTTAAAAATATAAATGTTGATTATTAAGTGAATTATAGTTTCAAACTAGTATAAATTGGATATTTCACTAAAAAGTGAATTTCTGTTCAAACTAGTCAAACTTTGACTTTTAAATTTCAAATTTAAATATTTAAATTCCTAAATTTTATCTTTTATTATGAAATTAGATTTTTTAACATGAATACTGCTTTTCGTTTCATTGGAAACGGATTTAAAATGTGAAAGTTATGTACATTTCAATTTTGAGTATAATTTGTTTTATTTAACAATTTTGTCTATTTTAAATGATATAAATTTTATTTTCTTTGTCATATTTTATTTTAATATGTGTTAATATGTTATTTTATGTATATTTTTGTCTTTTAATATTTTTAAAGTGATAATAGAATTTTTCCAAATTATGTTGCATTTATTTTCTATTTTTAAAGGGTAGTTTCCATTTTTCTACTATTTTCTTCATTTCAATTATATTTAATTAAAATTTAATTATTCATTTTGTGAATGCAATTTTATTTTATGTTCTTATATTTATTTATAAATATTTTCCAAGTCCATATAAATTTTCCAAAGTTTATTCTGTTTATTTTCAAATTTTTCTAGACTAGTTTCATTTTCTGTGCTATTTTGTTATTTTATCATATATAATTAATAATTATTTATCTATATTTTATATTTTTGTTCCATTTTCGAATTTTAGAAAAATTATATGTATTTTCAAATATTTAAACTTATAAAAAGAGAATAGAGGAAATTCGAAGAGTTTTAAACTTTTGAAATTCCAAAGTCTCTTTGCATTTCCGACCTTTCACTTTCCAAACTCCTTTCTTAATTGCTTGGTCGTGCCTTTGTTTCTCATTTTCAGCCGTACCTCCTTATTTTCTTTTCTCTTTCACATGAACTTATCATTCCTCAAACAAAAATATACGGCTATCATCATTTGTTTGATCAAAAGTTAGGTAATCTCTTCTCTTTTTATTTGTTTTTCCTATATTTCTACTTGATCTTTGCATTTGTTCTCCACTATTTTGATCAGCTCCTCCTACACCAGCCCTTGGCCGATCTCCACCACCACGTATGCTAATCATCACCACCTCCAGACCATCACCCCACCAGGTCGACCACACCGTGGCATGAGATCATCACAAAATTGCACCAAAACCATTCCTATGTACACTAGATGACCTAGTTTTGCTCCACCACCTTCAATCAACCTCTAGCCACCACTTCCTCCACCACCACCACCTCATACCTGACCACCACCCTCTGCCACATCATTCATCACCACCTGGACATCTAGACCTGACCATATAGCCTCTGGGCGAACCAAGTTATAGCATAGGAATGTTGATATTTGCCTTGCTATGTAAATTGTTGCACACATATACCTCATCACCATTCAAACCTAGTAGGCCGACCCTATTTGAACCAAACCCAGCCCTCAGTGCATGCCATTGCCGTGCTAAATTCATCCCTTGCAGATCCACGTGAAGTTGGAAACAAGCGCAAAGAATTTTTGCTTTGATTTGTGCAGTCAATTCTAGCTCTGTTTATCGTATTTGAATTTGAAAACTTATGTATATTATACTTGTTTTGTTGAATGTATTCAAGGAAATTAATCTTTGGCTCTCTCACTCAAATCATATTCGTGTTGTCGTGCCTTCGAAGATTCTGTGTTGTGTATTTTGGGTCGTCATCTCCAGCTTAAACAAGTGAGTAATTCTCACCAGACGATGTGTACTTATATAACTAGTAAACTGACACCATTTGAATCTGTAAAATTATATCATCCTGTTATAACTGTTATATTATGATCATATAATGTTTACCCCTGTTGTTATATATGTTATATCATCCATTACTGTTATATGTTGTTATACTGTTCATTTTTATCAGTTTATCACACTGCAAGTTCCTTGTAGATTAGAAATCACTATAGGTTGAAATGATACATACCCGAACGGACTTTAGAATAGGGAAAAATCGTTATGGGCTGAAATGATAGGCCTGAACGGTTTTTATTTATTTGTTTATATCACTTGGGATTGCGGGTTTGACATGATAGAACCCGGTTTTTCTTTGTAAATTACGGATTGAAATGATATATATCTGTATAACTTGACCTAGGCTAGAAAATTTTATACAGACCCGTGGTTTATATATTTTTCTGAAAATTTTAAAATATTTTAAAAATGTAAATATTATGATATTTTGATTTAAACTTTATTAAAATGATTTCTATAAAATATTAGTGATTTTATACAAATTAAATAAGTGAATTAAGTAAATGGTGAAGTAGAATTTGAAATATAAGTTAATTTTGGAATTTATGCTTTTGTTTATAAATGGAATTTATGTAAAGTAAGAAAATATGACAAATTTTGATTTGAAATGAATTTAATGATTTTTATTAAGTAATAATAATTTTTCAAAGTGTTAATAATATTGTATAAATTAAAATATGAAATAAATGAATATTTAAGCTGAATTTGGAAATATAACTTAAAGTGAATTTTGTGAAATTTGTTTAAAGGTGAAATTTTAATTAAGTAAAATAAATGGAAATAAGTTATATTTTGGAAATTTAAACTTAGTTGGTAAGTTAAGAATTTAATTAAAGAAATGAAAACTTAATTGTTATTTAATTTGATTTTTGTATGGAAATTTGACTTTATAAAATCATAGAAATAAAGGTATTTAAATGATTGTTTTTAAAGTGTGAAAATATATGATTTTATAAGTTAAAATGATTTATATTAAAAGCAAATTATGTGTGAAATTGTAAATTAAAACTCTGAATTAGATTTGACAGCATTTTTGAAATGTAATGTAAAGATATTACAGCATTGGAAAAGCTGTAGTTGTTTTAAATGAACCAAATAGCAAATTTGAATAAGGGCTATTATAGCACTTTGTTAGTGCTATAGTTGTTAAATTTAACTAAAATTTTAATTGAAACTAAATTAAGATATTACAGCATTTTAAATGCCATCTTTTGTAAATGAACTGTTTTAAAACATAACATTTCGTAGCATTTTCTAAGTGCTGCGAAAGTTGAATTATCATTGTTTTAATAAACTTAAATGAATAAATGATCTTTGAAAAAGATTTGGAAGTTAAATATTTAATTATTAAATATAATGAATTGACTTTAAATGATTTAAATGGGATAGTTGATTTGGGAAATACAACTATTTTGAAATGTGATTAAATGGTATTGAAATTTAAATTAAATAAATGATGTTTTGAAATGATATTTTGTCATTTTGTAATGAATTTGAAATGATATTAAATATTGGAATGAATAATTGAAGTTTATATTAGTATGAAAAATATTTGATTTACTTGTAATTTGAATCTATTTAAAAGATATTGGACTTATGAAATATAGGATATTAAAGCTTTGGAATTTATTTTATAATTTGAATAGTTATTTTATGGAGTAAATCTATATTTGAAATTTATAAGATTTGAAATGGTCTATGGAAATTCAATTGAAGAAATGATTGAATTGAATTGAAACTTTGGAAATTTTAATACTTGATTTGATAGTATAATAATTACACTTTTAAATGGTTTAAGTGAATTATTTTGATTGAAATATAAACTATTTAAAAAGGTGACTTGAAATGATAATAAATGAATGATATCTTTGAATTTAAATAAATGTATTTAAAGTTGAATATTTGGATTTAAACTCCAAAAATGATTTGAAATGAAGTTTTGAACTGATATGAAGTTTTGATATATTAAAATGATTTGAAATGAAGTTTTGGAAAGATACGAAGTTTTGATATATTGAATTGATTTGAAATGAAGTTTTGAAATGATATGATATTTTAAATATACTGAAATGGTTTGAAAATCCACTAGTGAACAATGGATCTCGATCGCTCACTATACTCTTCGGAATACCATGGAATCGAACTATCCACTTAACATACAACTCAGCCAACTTTGATCCAGTCCTTGTCGATCGAACAGGAATGAATCGTGCGCTCTTAGTCAAACGATCTACGATGACCCAAATCCCTTCATTTCCCGTTCTTGTTCTAGGTAATCCATCAATAAAATCCATCGATATCTGCTCCCACTTCCATGTAGGAACTTCTAATGGCTGAAGTAATCCACTTGGCTTCTTTTGTTCGGCTTTTACCAACTGGCAGTTCATACACATGGAAATAAAATTTCCAACATCCTTCTTCATACCTTCCCAGTAGTAGGTTCTCTTCATATCCCGATACATCTTTTTTCCACCTGGATGAATTGTCAGCTTTGAGTGATGACTTTCCTTCAGAACTTCACTCCTCAATCCATCTATATCGGGAACAACTAGTCGTCCTTGCTTTCGAAGCCAACCCTCTCAATCGACCTCGAACCCTTTATCCTTTTCTGGATCCAATCCAGATTCCAATTCACGGATAATCTTGACAAGCTTATCATCTCGCTTTTGGCTCTCGCCAATCCTTTCCACAAGAGAAGGTCTTATCGATAAGTTTGCCAACATCTCAGGTTCCAATTCACATCTAGGCCTGAAGTCAAATCCAGCTAAATACTCGAGATTCTTCCATTCAGAAAACATGGCTCCCAGTCCTGCATGTCTTCGACTTAACGCATCTGCCACTGCGTTACCTTTTCCCGGAGTATAAGCTATACCAAAATCATATGATGCCAAAAACTCTAGCCAACGTTGCTGCCAAAGATTCAAATCCTTTTGGGAGAAAAGATACTTCAACGACTTATGATCTGTAAACAACTCGAATCGAACTCCCAATAGATAATGTCTCCACATCTTTAG
Source organism: Allium fistulosum (assembly GCA_030737815.1). NCBI lineage: Eukaryota > Viridiplantae > Streptophyta > Magnoliopsida > Asparagales > Amaryllidaceae > Allium > Allium fistulosum. Next base: position 973,515,830 of record CM060904.1, read on the forward strand.
AGCAAATACAATTGCTGCTAACTCCAAATCATGAGTCGGGTAATTCCTTTCGTGCGGCTTCAGTTGTCGACTTGCATATGCAACAACTTTATCCCTCTGCATCAGTACTGCTCCAAGTCCAGTACCACATGCGTCGGTGTAAACCACCATCTCATCATTCCCACTTGGAATAGTCAAAACAGGAGCACTCGTCAATCGCTCTTTCAGGATTCTGAAAGCTTGCTCACACTTATCTTCCCATCTGAACACTTGGTTCTTCTTCGTCAATCCTGTTAACGGTGCAGCTATCTTGGAGAAGTCTTTGATAAACCGTCGATAATATCCTGCTAATCCAAGAAAACTTCTCACATCAGATGCATTCTTAGGTCTAACCCAATCCTGGATTGCTGCCACCTTAGCGGGATCAACCGCTATTCCATTTCCAGAGATAACATGGCCTAAGAACCTCACTTCACTCTTCCAGAAGTGACATTTCGAAAACTTAGCCTTCAGCTGATGTTTCCGTAAGATTTCCAAAACAATACGCAAGTGCGTCTTGTGCTCTTCTTCAGTTCTGGAATAAATCAGAATATCATCAACGAACACAAGCACAAACTTGTTCAACTGATCTCTGAACACTCTATTCATAAGATCCACAAAATATGCTGGCGCGTTAGTCAATCCAAACGGCATTACCAGCCACTCAAAGAAACCGGATGGTGTTCGAAAAGCAGTCTTCGGCACACTATCCTTAGCTACTCTCAACTGGTGAAATCCCGTTGCCAAATCCATCTGAGAAAACACCTTAGCTTTGTGAAGCTGATCAAACAAGTCATCTATTCTCGGCAATGGATACTTGTTCTTCTTAGTCACCTTATTCAGCTCACGATAATCCACACACAACCTCAGCGATCCATCTGCTTTGGTTGCAAACACAACTGGTGCACCCCATTCGGACACACTACGCCGAATGAATCCTTTATGCAAAAGATCATCAATTTGCACCCTCAACTCTTGCTGTTCCTTAGGCGCCATCCGCCTAAGAGGCATCACAACAGGTCTGGCTCCTTCAACTAGATCTATACGAAACTCGATCTCTCTATGCGGCGGTAACCCTTTGACTTCGTCAAATACATCCTCGAATCCATTCGCGATTGGCACAGATGACAGTCCATCCCATGGAACAACAAGCGAATACATGAAGCTCATGAAGACGCCTTCTTCATGCTTACATCGTATCACAATCTTTCGCCCCTCCACATTCTCGACTGTCACTTCCAACCTCTCACAATCAACCTTTGCCGCATACTTCCTAAGCCAGTCCATACCCAAAATAATTCCGAACCCCGAAAAGTTCAAAACAAAACAATCACAAACAAAAGAGCAACCATGACTCGATACAACTAGACCACGGCATAACATACACAAACAAGACGAACCCCCAACTGGATTAGTCACAACCAATGGCCTATCAACAATATCCGGTTCCAAACCCAACCGGCCTACAAGTTCGCTGCAAACAAACGAATGCGACGCCCCAGTATCAAACAGAACTCTAACTGGAACACCACATAGGAAAAGAGTACCTTGAACCACCACACTCTTTCCTTTCTCTTCAGCGGTAGGAGCTTTCGAAGACGACGGAACAGCTCCCAAAGCATAAGCTTGCACAATCTGCTTGTCCCTTCTCGGTTCTGGACAATTCTTCCTGAAATGCCCCGGCTTGTCACAGTTGTGGCACTTCGCCGGCGCTTTCGGATTCTTGCAATCCCTGGAGAGATGGCCTTTCTGCTAACAGTTGTAGCAGGTCACTTCGCCCTTCAGCTTCTTCTGGCCATCCTTACCCTTCTGCTGCTGCTGCTTCCTCTTCTTGTTTCCACCCTGCTGGGGTTTAGACTCTTCCCTGGTCACAGCAACAACAGATCCTTTCTTAGGAAACAGACTTTCATGCCTAAGAGCCTTCTCCACAAGCTTCTCAAATGAATCGTCCAAATGATCCACCAACTGTCTCCTAAGATAACTGTCCAAGCCTGTCTCAAACTTCTCATTCTTCTGATATGCAGATTCAATATATGACCGAGCATACTTGGACAAAGCTTCAAACTCAGAAACATACTCAAGAACTGGTCTTCCACCTTGCTTGAGCTCCACGAACTTCTTGAATAGAACAGACTTCTGAGCTGTAGAAATGAACTTAGCTTCAAACCTGACTTGGAATTGCTCCCAAGTAATCTCTTCCTCCGGAGTATTGATGGTAATAGAGTTCCACCAATCAGAAGCTCTCCCTTGAAGCTGTCTCGATGCCAACTTCCTCTTAGTCGCATCCTCAATTCCCAAATAACCAAAAATCCTTCTACAAGCATCTATCCACCTCTGGACCTCAATAGTTGATTCTGTTCCCAAGAAAACCTTTCCTCCAAGAGCAGTATAATCCTTGCACAACTTAGAAAAATCCACTGGTTTCGGAGTTTGGACTTGAACTCCAACATCTACTGCTGCCCCCGGAACTGGTATCCTTCTCATGATCGAAGTCATCATAGCTTCGAACATAGCTGCATAATCAGCAGTCCCTTCAGTAGCACGGCCTTCCCTAGCTGCTGGTCTCCCTCTTCGACTCATCCTTAATATCTATAAAAAGGAATGATCAGAACATCTTAGAGAAACAACTGCATAAAGGACTCAAACTCTACTAAGCTACTATATTATATATAGTAATCATCCATCAAAATACAATTACGTCTCTCGTACGTAGTTACGTCAGCGAGCGTTGGGTAAAATCGATTAACCAATGCTTTGATACCAAATGTGACGACCGCCCATGACCCCTGCACTTAAACCTAGAGATAGTGCGCTGCAAAGTGTGCCAGGCAGCCATGGACGATTGTCAGGGTAAATTAAAAACAGCAGAATCTATCGTATTACTCACAGTGCATAGACAAAATACAATAGAATATATATATAGAGAAGCTTCACAGAATAGAATGTCGTCATATAAAACTTCATAATAGTTAAATACAAGCATCTGAATAGTCAATACAACAAGCTTCACTACATATCACTCAGAGAATACAAAGCAGCGGAACATCCAGTACATATAGTAAGAAATAATATGCAATACACCAGCTCGTCTTCGATATCAGCACCGTGAAAAGCTAGAACAGCACCTATCACCTGCTACCTAGTCTGCTCGTCCCAAAATGGACGAACAGCCCAAGGCAATAAGAATTAAAACATAAAGCCTTGAGTCAGACAACAGTCTTAGTGAGCAGTAAATTAACTAACAACATACCAAAAGAGCATAAAGGAAAAGGAATAGGAATACAACCCTCCCACTCCAACCTCATTCTACAGTGATAGCCCCCAGACACACACTAAGCAGAAGCAAACATAGCAGAGCATACAATTTAAAGTAAAGCTATTATCACTCGAGTCAAGGGCGATGTTTTCCAAGCACAAACCCCCAAGGCCTAAACAAAGATCAGATAAGCACCCAGAAAATACCGCTCTTGAGGCCGAAAGACGATACAACCAAACATCCATGACTCTGGCTATCACTGTTATCTTTGCTTCGATATCACCGTTAATTGAATGACTGACACATTCTTTCAGCCGTCCGTCAAGGGCTAATGGAAACCCCGGTTCTAGACAGTACTCCGCACGTCGTCGCAGCCCGTGCCAAGGATTTTCGCAACTACCCAGGGTACTCGACCATCAATTCATTGTCGTTGGGATTTTTGCAACTGCCCAAACGTACCCTTGCTTTGAGTCTGCTAGAACCTTCAACAACGATGCTATCCAAGCCTCCTGGTCATCCTCCTCGACGACTATTTCCATACTAGCTCAAGCGCCTCTCGAGCATCCATTATCCTCAACTCGAATCATATCACCGAGTTACCAACGTGCTTGGAATGATCCCGTCTGGATTAGACCAAGACTATCTCATATCATACTTCGCTTCATCACATCCTCGCAAAGTCTCATCTCAACATCATCATCATCGAATCTATGCATAAGAGCTTCATCACCCGCTACATATGCCACAAGCAGCTTTCCTAATTCAAGAGCCTTTCTCTTAGCTTTTGAATCATCTTAGGTCTAAATCAAATCATCAATCATCTAATTTATAGCAATCAATCAAGTCAAACATTAATCCAAGCAATCAAGCATTCAAATATGATCTATGTAGACAATTATCACTATAATGGCAATTTCGTAATTAAAGAGTCGAAAGTCAAATAAGCATGAAAACATGAGCAATGTCTCTATAATCTTGATGAATGAACTTGCATAGGTTAACATGTAGTAAAATAGTTGCCAAATCATCATGAACAATGGATCTATATGGATCTACACTTAGGATGAAGAAAATGTATGGAAATCACTATTTTAACACCAAATCGAGCCAACAATCCGATATACTCCTTTGGATCCGTGTGAGAGATAATCACCACTCACCAAATCACCTAAACAACCTCAAATCGACACGCTTCAGATCTGGACAGCGAAGGATCAAGCTTGATCTATCACGAATCCGCTTCAATCGATGAAATCACACTTCAAAGGATGAAGATCTTCAATCTAAGCTCTTGAATCTTCAATTTGATCTTCAACTTAGATGGATGGAATCACTAGATTAGAGTGGAGGAAAGAAGTGAAGAAGTGTTGAAGTCGAGCTCTCAAAATGGCAGCACTTCGTTGTTTCGAAATCAGGATCCCAAAAAGTGAAGCCAACCCCCCTCTATTTATAGCTGAAAATTCACTAAGTCGTAACCCGACTATCTCCATAAGTCGTTTCCGACTTACGACCTAAGACCCCTTCGACCTAAGCCTTCACCGACTTGACACTTCTGCGCATCCAAGCACCCAGCGACCTAACAGCTACGACTTAACTCCTCAGCGACCTATCGCTTGCGCCTCTTCGACCTAAGACTTAAGAGGATACGACTTAGCACAACAGCGCCTAACGACCTAACAGCTAAGTACTTACGCGACCTAACACCCACGCGCCTCAACAACCCAGCGACCTAACAGTGTAATAGCCTAGCGACCTAAAAATGTTACGACCTAACACTTAGACCCACGCGACTTAACACTAAACTACTAGGTCGCTCACTGTTACCCAGCTTCTCTAGGTCGTTGCCGACCTAACTATACTAACTAGATAACCACTAGGTCGTAAACCCTCATAACTCGCTAACATCCCATAAGTCGTCAACGCTTAGGTCGCTCTACCTACCATAAGACCTAACCACCTACAACCTAAAATCCTTAGGTCGCTAACATTCTATAGGTCGTTCCAACCGACCTAGCACTTAACCAATTCACCTCCTTAGGTCATCTAGACGACCGAACAATACAATTCCCAAACTTAGGTCGCTCACACACTAGGTCGCGCTACCTCTTAGGTCGTCTACGACCTAAACCAAGAAGACCTAACCTCTAAGTCGCTCCAAAACTTCCTTAGGTCGTCTAACCCACATAAGTCGATCACGACTTAACTCTTAACTCTCCAAATCCCTGGGTCGCTCTATCCCCTAAGTCGTATACGACTTACGACCTATACTAAGTCGTGAACGACTTAGGACTTAGCCATATTTTGCCTAAAATCTGAAATGGCTCAACAACACTAAAATTCCAGATTTTGACAAACTTTTCGATCCGTAAAAATACGGGTCGTTACACCTCCATTTTTGGGAGTATGCTAATACTGGATAGACTATTGGGACTATTACGTGTTAAGGTGGAAAATGTAAAGCCTTAACGCTATTTAAAAGTATGTTTATTTTATGATTAGACATTATTATAATAATAATAACGAATATTACTACATAGTAGATAGTTTAACGGATCCTTAAAGAATGGGCGATCCCAAGCATTCTTTAAGTTACTTGTACCTTTATTATAGTTCACTTGAGTTGGTTTACATTATATAAGTATATATTGTCCTGACTCGAGTGTTTTGTGTTTTGCTTTACGCTCGGGTCAGCCTGAGTTATTCACAGATTTGGATTTCCGCTCTCTTGGAGATTTGAATCGCTGGAGATTATCTGCTTGTCTTGTCCTATCTATTCAGTTCTGTTGTTCTATTCAGCTTGTAGTTGGTTACCATATTTAGACTTTTGTTGTACTTTATTTCTTCTATTGTATCTTATTTAACTCTGATATATTTACATAGTAGCTTCATGAACTACTATTTCTTTTACTTCCGCTGCATTATTTTACTCTGTGCCTGTGATCTGTGATTATTTATTTACTGTATATTCTGAGATTTGCCAAATTTTATTTACAACGCGGTATTTTGAGCAATTCAAGTCCGACATGTGCGGATGCGAATGGTTGAAAATATCGGGTCGTTACAGTTGGTATCAGAGCTTTGGCTTTGAGGCAAAACTTAGAATGTATGGTAAATTTAGTTACGGAATCACTTTCATTCGAGCTTGAATCTCTTTATTTTTATTTGATTTCCTTTGATTTTTGGAACGTTCCCTGCGGTTCCAAAATCCATTCTTGTCCCTCACTATTCATCTTCTTGTGATTTTGGAGTATTCCATAACTCCACTTCGAATGATCTTTATAGTGAATTGGCGATCTCGCCAATATTCTTATTTTCTTGTAAAGGGGGAAACTCATTTACAATTAGCATCGATTCAGCAGAGATTTATATTTATCCTTGGTTTAGATGCTAATATCTTTTATTACTCCAAACTCTATCTCTTGAGATCGAATGTAGATTTACCCCAGAAAAAAAATACACATTTGAACTTATTCTTTAAGTCACGGTTGACCCGGTTAAGGTTGCCCGCGATTTATTTAAGCTTATCCATCTCCCTACTCTGTTATACACATTTATTTAAGCTTATCCATTTATTTAAGGTTGACTGCAGCATCATCAACATTCATTTTCGAGTTTTGAAGTGAAGAGACCATTCTGTAGTCTTGCTACAGCTTTGTTTTGGAAAAAAATTGAATTGATTTGAATTTCTAAAATATGATTTGATTTACAAAATATATAGATATATGATTTAAATTGATTTTACATATTATGTACATATATTTATGTACCTCTAAATGGTTTGAAGGGAATCAGAAATTTAATTCTTACATTTTATCTTAAAGAATAATTGAAATGATTGAATTTGAAATTTTATTTGTATAATACAATTGCATTCAATATAACTTACCTTAATTTTTAGAAGTTAACAATGTAATTGGACAATATACAGTATAAAAAGATTTTTATAAATAAAATTTGAGTGGTTATAATAAATATTATACACTTAAATTTTAGTTATAAAAAGATTAACAAAGGTAAATAGAATAAAAGGTTAATTGAATAATCTACAATACAAATGATGTTAAAGGAACTAAAAATAAATTAAAACAGTTATAATAAGTGTAAGTATATTTAACACAGGTGATAAAATACATTGAGAGGGATAAATTTAATTTTAATTAGGAATAAAGAGGAATTAAACTTATTAAGTACATTATGAGTATAATAAATGATTTTGCCAATCCATGATTTTTAAAATTGTTAGTTTAAAATTAATTATCAGTTTAAGCTAAAACCATAGAAATTTCAAACCTATTATATTATTTTGTTTTTCAAACTTATTACCTAATTTTGTTTTTCAAACTATCTTTTGGTTGTTCTTATTTTTCCTTATCTTGAAACAGACTGGTATAGGCCTCTTCCTAGAATATTTCTGTTTAGAAATCTTTCTATAATCTTTAATAACCTTTGCTACTCATTTTGAATCTGAGCACAGCTTTCATCCACAGACCGTCGGTCAAGCGGAAAGAGTGAATCAGATTTTAAAGGATCTTTTCGTACTTATGTTCCTGATTCTGGAGAATCATGGGAAGATCATCTCCACCTTGTTAAACTTACCTATAACAACAGTATCAGGTATAATTTCAATCTCCTTGTCATCTTGTCTTAATCCTATTTCACTCTATCTTTTCTGTGCTTTCCTATACCTCATTCCTTTTCGGGGACGAAAAGTTTTGAGTGGGGGAGAGTGTAACAACCCTAGATTCTTGTATATTATTTAAATTGGACTTTCTTTTATTTTTTAAATTATTTTAAATTTATTTTATTTCAAGCATTTCATTTTAAAAATATAAATGATGATTATTAAGTGAATTATAGTTTCAAACTAGTATAAATTGGATATTTCACTAAAAAGTGAATTTCTATTCAAACTGGTCAAACTTTGACTTTTAAATTTCAAATTTAAATATTTAAATTCTTAAGTTTTATCTTTTATTATGAAATTAGATTTTTTAACATGAATAATGCTTTTCGTTTCATTGGAAACGGATTTAAAATGTGAAAGTTATGTACATTTCAATTTTGAGTATAATTTGTTTTATTTAACAATTTTGTCTATTTTAAATGATATAAATTTTATTTTCTTTGTCATATTTTATTTTAATATGTTATTTTATGTATATTTTTGTCTTTTAATATTTTTAATTGAAACTAAATTAAGATATTACAGCATTTTAAATGCCGTCTTTTGTAAATGAACTGTTTTAAAACATAACATTTCGTAGCATTTCCTAAGTGCTGCGAAAGTCGAATTTTCATTGTTTTAATAAACTTAAATGAATAAATGATCTTTAAAAAAGATTAAATTTTGGAAGTTAAATATTTAATTATTAAATATAATGAATTGACTTTAAATGATTTAAATGGGATAGTTGATTTGGGAAATACAACTATTTTGAAATGTGATTAAATGGTATTTAAATTTAAATTAAATAAATGATGTTTTGAAATGATATTTTGACATTTTGAAATGAATTTGAAATGATATTAAATATTGTAATGAATAATTGAAGTTTATATTAGTATGAAAAATATTTCATTTACTTGTAATTTGAATCTATTTAAAAGATATTGGACTTATGAAATATAGGATATTAAAGCTTAGGAATTTATTTTATAATTTGAATAGTTATTTTATGGATTAAATCTATATTTGAAATTTATAAGATTTGAAATGGTCTATGGAAATTCAATTGATGAAATGATTGAACTGAATTGAAACTTTGGAAATTTTAATACTCGATTTGGAAGTATAATAATTACACTTTTAAATGGTTTAAATGAATTATTTTGATTGAAATATAAACTATTTAAAAAGGTGACTTGAAATGATAATAAATGAATGATATCTTTGAATTTAAATAAAAGTATTTAAAGTTGAATATTTGGATTTGAACTCCAAAAATGATTTGAAATGAAGTTTTGAAAGGATATGAAGTTTTGATATATTAAAATGATTTGAAATGAAGTTTTGGAAAGATATGAAGTTTTGATATATTGAAATGAAGTTTTGAAATGATATGATATTTTAAATATACTGAAATGGTTTGGAATTGATTTAATCTTTATTTTGATAAAGATTTGGATTTGAAATGATATTCTATTTTGAAGTATAAAATATTATTTTAAAATTTTAACCACGGGTTATAATAACGATTGGTTGTTAAAGAGACCGGGATCGGATATGGACATACTCTTTGTCGATACCGAAAACCGCTTTAACAACTGTGTACGCGGTGGAGTTTCCAGAATGAAGTAGGATGGCGGCGACGATCCTATGGTATATACGTGGACCCAACTCACGTGAGTTGACATAAGGTGGCTAAAACAGGAGCGATCGACGGGCCAAGGAGGTAGCACCTCTGATCGGACACACTTCTTCGATACCATTCTATTACTTGTGATTGATTTGGTGCGCACCTTTGATTTGGCAGTGTTGTTCGAGGTGGGCGGTAGTGGCTGCTATGCGTCACCACCAGTCCGGATGCGTAATTGGTATATATACCCTGGCATTGCCTTGTGTGCCATGTCACCTACCATATCGAGCTTTACTATGATTTGTGATTTCTCCCGTAGCCTGTGGAGTATCGAGGGTAGCCCCCATTTTTGGGAGTATGCTAATACTGGATAGACTACTGGGACTATTACGTGTTAAGGTGGAAAATGTAAAGCCTTAATGCTATTTAAAAGTATGTTTATTTTATGATTAGACATTATTATAATAATAATAGCGAATATTACTACATAGTAGATAGTTTAACGGATCCTTAAAGAATGGGCGATCCCAAGCATTCTTTAAGTTACTTGTACCTTTATTACAGTTCACTTGAGTTGGTTTACATTATATAAGTATATATTGTCCTGACTCGAGTGTTTTGTGTTTTGCTTTACGCTCGGGTCAGCCTGAGTTATTCACAGATTTGGATTTCCGCTCTCTTGGAGATTTGAATCGCTAGAGATTATCTGCTTGTCTTGTCCTATCTATTTTAGTTTTGTTGTTCTATTCAGCTTGTACTTGGTTATCATATTTAGACTTCTGTTGTACTTTATTTCTTCTATTGTATCTTATTTAACTCTGATATATTTACATAGTAGCTTCATGAACTACTATTTCTTTTACTTCCGCTGCATTATTTTACTCTGTGTCTGTGATCTGTGATTATTTATTTACTGTATATTCTGAGATTTGCCAAATTTTATTTACAACGCGGTATTTTGAGCAATTCAAGTCCGACATGTGCGGATGCGAATGGTTGAAAATATCATGTCGTTACATTTCACCTATAAAGGCTTGGCTTCAAAAAAGGGGACTTCATTTTGGATCTTCATTTTACTTCTCTTCATCTTCTACCTAGAGGCCACTCTGCCATTTTTATTCTGGAATTCTAGATTGTAACAGTAATCAAATTTCAGTATAATAAAAATGATTGCTCTGGAGTGGATGTAGGGCAGAGTTAGCCGAAACGATATAAATCTTGTCTCTTTTACTTGCTTTCATTTTCATTTTGATTATTCTTCATATTATATTCTCTACATCATATACTATTTGTGATCTGTGACTGGATATTGGTGCTTTCACGTACAATTGGGTGTTGGTGGCCAATTTTGACGCCAACATTTTGGTGCTTTCACTGAGAAAGATTGCAATTCAAGGATTTTGAAATTTGGATCTTCGATTTGAAAGCTTTGGAACATGGATTTGGGAAGCAATGGCTAGGCAATCAATAAGAAGGCAAAGAACATAGAGGAGTTATCATGAAGGAAGTCAAGAGGCTTCCTCAAGATCTAATCAGACCTCAATCTTCATTACCCGAGATAAGATGGAAACGATGATGGATGCTATGCAGGAAAGAATGCTGAAAAGGCAGGAGGAAATGATGCAGAACTTATTCCGATAGATTGGACAAGCTGGAGTGCAAAACCAAGGTAATGGAGTTGCAGGGAATACTAGAAATGTGGATCATGGAGTTGGAGCAGTAGGTGCAGAGGAATTTCAGAATCAGAACCAAGGAAATGGAACAACCAAGATATAAGATAGAATGGAGCTACCGGGAGTAGCCCCTGACCAACTAAAAACGATCGGCCAAAGCAACGCCGATCGTTATAGAACGTTCGGTGCCAATCGTTCCACACTTGGGGGCATGCCCCCGGATCATATTGGCTCGGTTCCTGATAGGATACTAGGTGTTGCTATGAAGTTTGGTGTTTATCGGGATATGGATGCTCATCCAAAAGAGCAGATTTCAGGATTCCCTTGTGAACTCGGGGGGCAGGTTGGAGACAACGGACAATGACTACCACTTGATGACAATGACAAGTTGGTAGAAATAATCAGATGGGCCATGAGAGGTGGATTAGTAAATAGAGATTTGGAAGATGTGAATAGGAGACCCTTTGCTCCTACGATTAGGTAGGCTAGGAATCTACCCGAAATTCAAACTACCAGCACTGGAGACATATTATGGAAGGACGGATCCCGCTATTCATCTGACAAGGTATATGAGGCACATGGAGGTACTGGGAGCATCGGAGGAGGTCATGGCATGGTGCTTCCCCTTGTATTTGACGGATATAGCAGCACTATGGTTTAGACAATTGGAAAGTGGTTCTATTGGTACTTGGATAGAATTGATCAAAAAGTTTATTAGGCAGTTTAGAGTTCACATCTCGAGACCTAAAAATGTAATGAGTCTGGCAACACTGAAGCAGAGGATCGGAGAGTCCCTGAGAATTTTTCTAACACAGTTCAATGTTGCGGCGGCATCGGTGGATCGTCCAGATCCATCCATGGTTTTGATGACAGGTGTATCTGGCATTGCTGATGGCATGGAGTTTAAGGATTCACTAGCATGGGATCCACCTATGGATTTATGGGAGTTTTATCATGACGTAGAAAGATTCCTGCGACATGAAGACGCACGAGCAAAGAAAACAAAGGTGAATGTTATGCAAAGTGGAGGACCATTAGGAGATGTAAACAAGAACGATAAGGGAAAACGGAGGATGAATGACGACGATAATATCTCGAAAAGACGAAGGAGAGAACTAAAATTCTCTTCTTACATGGATTTGAATTAAACTCTGGAAAGGATCTATTTGGACACTTGAGGACGCCTCCAGTATCGAAGGTCGACAAAAAGGGAACCCTCATAATACGAGCGGGCATCAGTAAAGAATTGCCTATTTCATGAGCTGGATGGGCACAATACGAACGACTGCAGGCATTTGGAGGATATCATAGAGGAACATGTGAGGAGTGGTCATTTGCAGCAGTATATAAGGAATCAAGCTGTGGCAGCGGAACATGAGCAGCCAATACCCATCTTGAATGGAATAAGTAAGAAACCCTGCAGTAAAACGACTAAGTCGCTTACACATGTACGGGATCGAGGACGATACCTAGGCTTGCTTTGAGATGACAATGAACTGTGGTGCTCAGTTTGATGAATTTTTTTTTCTGATACTACGGCTATTTAGTTTTTTCGATTGTACGGGCTTTTATTTTATATTTTACCAACTGTACTTTGGAATGATTAAATTTGGATTAATGTAATAAGTAACATAGGTCACGGTTACGGCCCCGACCGAAGAGACGGGGCAATACCACGAGTTATGAGTCCGTTCGCCAGAGAGCGATAGGATGGACTCGAACATGGATAAGTCCTCGGTTGGGAATTGAGGCCGGAGTAGGATAGCCCCACAGATTAAGTCCTCGACCGGAGAGTCGAGGTTGGAGAAGGATACTCATGGATTAAGTCCTCGGCTGGGGATCAAGGCCGGAGTAGGATACCCCACGGATTGAGTCCTCGACCGGAGATTCTAGGCCGGAGAAGGACAACCATGGATAAGCCCTCGACCAAAGAGTCGAGGCTGGGGTAGGATAAAGCGACCCGGAGAGGTCTCGGATTTGGATATGACCTAGAGAGGTCCCGGATTTGGATATGGAACCACAGAGGTCTCAGATTTGGATAAAGCGGCCTGGGAGGTCCCGGATTTGGATATGGACCCGGAGAGGTCCCAGACTTGGATAAAATGATCTGGAGAGATCGTGGATTCGGTTAATGGATTTGGAATGGGTTTGGAATTTGATATCGACTCGAAGAAGTCATGGATTTCGATAATGATTCTGAGAGATCAAGGAATTGGAGTGGCAACGGATTGGATTCTAGGCCGAATAATATAACGATCAATGGATTATTGACTTTGAATTTTTGACTTATGGAAATTCAAAACATGCCTTTCTATCGCAAGGCATGTTTTGGGGGGCAAAGTGTTGACCCACCTTTTGGCAAGGCAGTATACGGGCGGATTTAACCCAATAGGCTTCACGGTTATTGAAGCTGGAGTATCGTGGATTTGGTTCAAATGGATGGAAGGATAATCAACTACTGATAATAATATAAAGCCAGGATTAAACACAGTCGATGGATAAACGATGCAGGGTGCTTGGAATATGGATTTTGGCTTGATGAATTAGGGATCGGTATGGCAGAATGGAAGGGGTTGGCATTTTCAAACTAGAGGGGTCGGTACTTCAATGGCCTAGTAGGTGGAAAGGATCGGCACAAGAAGGGGTTGATCTACTTCGGGTTGGCATAGGTTAGGGGTCGGTCTACTTCGGGTCGGCATAGGCTATGGGATGATCTATTTCGGGTCGGCATATGATTTACTTCGGGTCGGCATGGGATTTACTTTGGGTCGGCATATGATTTACTTCGGATCGGAATGAGGATTTACTTCGGGTCGCATATGATTTACTTTCGGTCGGCATGGGATTTACTTCGGGTCGGCATAAGGATTTACTTCGGGTCGGAATATGATTTACTTTGGGTCGACATGGAATTTACTTCGGGTCGGCATAAGGATTTACTTCGGGTCGGCAGGACTTGGAGGGAGGTATGGCTTAGGTCGGCGTGGGAGTAACGGTCAACATAGGAAGGGTTTGACATAGTTTGAATGTGTAAGGAAAGGCCAGCGTATTTCAAAAGCTTGGAAGAAGGATCAACATTTTGTTGGACGAAGTGGGTTCCGCAATGGAGGGATCGGTGTTGGTTTAAGAGGAGGGATAACGATCGGTAGTGCTATGCCGATCGTTATTTTTGGATGAGTTGGGCTCGACGATTATTATGGTGGGCCCATGTAGGTGAGAAGGCCCAGTACCCGAAGTTTCACCTATAAATACAGCAGGCTTGGCTTCGAAAAAGGGGACTTCATTTTGGATCTTTATTTTGCTTCTCTTCATCTTCTACCTAGAGGCTACTCTGCTATTTTTATTCTGGAATTCTGGATTGTAATTGTAATCAAATTTCAGTATAATAAAAAGAATTGCTCTAGAGTGGACGTAGGCCGGAGTTAGCCGAACCACTATAAATCTTGTCTCTTTTACTTTGTTTCATTTTCACCTTGATTATTCTTCATATTATATTCTCTACTTCATATACTATCTATGATCTGTGACTAGATATAGGTGCTTTCACATACAGTTGGGTGTTGGTGGCCAATTTTGATGCCAACACCTCCTTTGGGAACTTGCTTGATTCTCGCTTGCAAATATTTGCGACATATAGGTTCTTTTCTTCAGATTTATTTGGATCTAAAGTATATCATCAATCGGCAATCCTGTGGAGATCCAGAACCATAGGATAATTTAGTCCCAACAAAGGAGTCAAGTACTATCCAGCTTCAAGGACCCTTCTATATGTGGCATTCATGCTTTTCTTAAGTCAACGGCTTCTAGTACGACCTATCTCCCACAGTGTAATCAGGATAGGCTTATATTTTTAACTTCACCTATTTTTCCAACTCATAGTTTCCTTGTCCATCTTTTCAGAATATGGATGCAACTACTTCTAAAGTCATAATTTCAATAATTTAGCGTATAATACATACATACATACATACATACATATATGTACGTATGTATATAAATAGGTAAAAATACGAATACATTCACTCAGTATATAATTCCTATGATCGAATAACATAAACTTTAATAACAAATGTAACCCGCACCTTAGAGGGCCCGAATTTTTGCTAAATCAAAAACCCAAGTCCACTAGGGTATAAAACGTTAGTGTTGGTCTCCTATTATAAAATAAAAGTATATCAGAGAACTATCGATAAGAACTCACAGCGAAACGATAAATTGTAATTAAATATGTATACACACTTACCAAGGCTAATACTTCTAGTATCCAATGCCCTTGTCTGTGCAAAGCATGCACGAGGAAATCTGTTCTACCACCGTTCCCGCCTTGTACTAGTACCTATCCCTCTAAATATATCCTATGGGTTTTAATGAGGAGGGGGTCAGAACAACATTTTGGTTACTGGTAAATCACATAATTTATCCATAACACTAGTTTATGTCGATTGTTTTCTATTACCTGTTATGCCTATAAGTCAAAGGTTAGTCATTTTGATTTCATGTATGCATACGATATGCCCAACACCCAAACTAGTCGAGGTATACAATAGCTATACATATACACAAGTATCATAGTCCCACATGGATCATGATACATTCCCTGCTAGTATCCATGGCTCTGCACCATGCCAGTGTCTACCAATAGTGTCTAGGCCGAATTGCCCATGTACACTGACGAACTTTCCATTAGTGCCTAATAATGGCATTACAACCATTTATCCATATTCTAATTCGTCTTAAAAACTCATTTAGGGGTTATCTAGCCTTGACTCCTAATGGCAAACAAACTAAAAATTAACTTTGAGGGGATTGCATGTCCCATACAGAACCTACACTAGTAGGAGGTGTATTCTATCTCTAGATGTAACCCAAGTCATTTTAATGACTACTCTAGGACCGATGATGCTCTGAACCTATGTGTACAGCTCTACCCCTTAAATATATGGTACCAAACTTGCTAACATAGCACCGAGCCTACACCCGCCGTTCCATTTAGATTTCCTAACACAAATCAAGGAAATACCTACCGGGTTACTTAGTACCCTGTATTGGGATTGAATTAGACCCTAACTGGTCATTTAAGACTTCAAAACAAAGGCAAACCTCCTTTGGTATATTCCCTTTACATATATGCGAATGTATATTCCCACAGGTCCTAATCTTAGAGATGTCACACATCAGTACAATGTGTACATAGTTGTTGGTAGCTCGTTGCAGAGGGTAGACATCTGTTGTGTAACATTATTGACCTCGCATTTGAACCCTTACTAATGACTATATCATCTATAGTTAATTTAAATATTTGGTTAGATCCAATAGTTCACACCCATCATAAACGTATTCTTGAGGCTATATAATTTTAGATGGAGGATTACTATGCCTCCTAAGTTCAATTATTAGTATTTACTCATGTGAACTTATTTCTTATTTCATTAATACTATTAAATATCATTTACCAATAGATTAAATATCTTTCAGTGCTTGTTTTCCAACTAATAAAATTAGATATAGTTAGCTTCTCCTTTTTAACTATCATAATTAAGTATAATTTGCCGATTCCTCTAGTTTATCAACTACCTTTCTTGACTACTAAATTTTCCTAACTTACCTAAATCATATATATTAAATTAGAAATAGAATTATTGTTATTATTTCTATTTATAATACTTTGGTTTTACTTTTAGGGATTCCTATATTTTAATACATTGAAACTACATCTTCCCAAAAGGACATGTTAACACTATAATTTCCTAAACAATATATAAAAGAGGATTTGTGTTGTGTTTGGAATATAAGGAATTATACTTTTGTTATTATTGGAATAGAGGTACAAAATATGGTAAATATCCCTATTTCATACATCTCTTTCTTTTAGGTATATTCCTTGTTATTTCAAACAATACACCATCATACATAATTATAATTTGGATAATTTATAGATATTTACATATATACATTATTCGTTTCATGAATTAAAATACTAAATTAAATCCTAATCAAATATATAACAATCTCCAAATCATGTTTAATAACTTGTAACATTCAAATAATAAAGCTGGAATTTACATAAAATCTTATTAATGAATTATCTCATAACTTTTAGGGACTACCTTTACCCTTAAATTCTAGATTTAAGTATATACAATATCTAGTCAGGGTTAATAATTCATAAAAATATATAGGTAGGATTCTCAAGTTCATTATGTGCGTGTGTGTATGTGTATAAAAGCCTAGAATTCCAAAATTTACATTTAAGCATAAAGGGAACAGATTCACAATGATATAAATCCAATATTATATAAAAATACATAATTTTCCACTCACCTCTAAGCTTTCAAATCTCTAGATCTAAATCCAATATTCCTGATTGACTCCCTTTCTTTCGATCAAACTATGTATCAAAAGTATATGCATATTTATTAGAATTATAGATCCGAGAAGTGATTTGAATTAAACATAGATTTAGATTTATAGTTAACCTTTTGCTTTCACAAATCTATTCGACCATATTCTTCTTCTCTTCTGTTTTCCGCTATTCGCTACTTATAATAATTTATAATTTCTATAATCTTTAGAATTTATGGAGAAGATAAAATGACAGAGTTTCGCTCTTGATTTAGAAAAGATGAGAAGAGGGGTGAGGGGCTAGGCCTATATTTGTAGGTGTTCGAATCAATAACATCCATTAGATTAGATTATATTAAAGGGAGACAATTTAGCCTAAGTTCAATATCAGCCGCCAGCCTTCTACCGGTCGACCGCCTTACTTTAACCGGTCGACCGGGCCAATAAAGGTGTTAAATAATCATTGTTTTATGTTAATAGCTAATTTCATTTATTTATTTATTCCTGATTTCATTTAATTTACTGCTAACGATACATTTAACATTAAGTTTTGTATTTAACATTTATTTTAATGTTAAATTTGTAATATTTATTTCCTTAACAAATTTTTAATTATTTTCGATCTGAAATATTCAAACGTTAATAAATTTTTCGTTTGAACTCCGATCGTAAAACTTTATATATGAAAATTGATCAAAAAATCTTCATGAACACATCTGTGTAAGTTTCATAGCCAATTTCGAACATTTGTAAAAGTTCCATTTTTGGGCTTTAATAATTATTTAATAATTATTTTTTAATTAAATACTATTTAATTTACGGGGTGTTACACGTGGCTCTACCGCTATGTAGCTAAGCCAAATAAGAACATACATGCTCCACTAAGTTAGAGTGGCCCTTAATGATGGGACTCAAAACCAAAAAGAAAAGGGTACCCGAAGAAGGTAACCAAGTCAATTATGAAATTTATTATAAGTGTTTGCATGTTGGAACAAATGCTTGGACAATAAGTTCCCTGACAACCTGGGCGGCATGCATTGCTTACATTTGAGTGGATAGCAAGTTGATAACAAATCCACCCCTACAAATATGGGGACAAGCTAATGAACTAAGTCCAAAATACTTCCAAGTGTTTAACGTTTTACAAGTGCTTCAGATTTTTTTACAAGTGTATCCTAATTTAATGGGTGTTTTCTTTTGCTTAGTTTTTGTATTTGTAACAATCCATATTTTACGTATCGTAGTATTGTAAAATATTTTTATTTTATTCATATGAGGTCATATGACTCTAAAATTTTGAAAATTGACTCTCTAGGACATTTTCCATATCTACGATTTTTATATGATTTCTTTGTGACCATTTTGATCATAAAAATCATGTATGGATTATAACTTTTGATAAGAGTCGAATTAGAGTCTGAAACCACTTCTATTACTTCAGGGTGATGGTTTCCTATTTCGTGAGTTGTCATAACAGTAAAATGGACTTAACGTTTGAAAGTTATAGCTTTTTTAAGTTTTGGCTACCGCTAGCCCATATTATTCAATAATTAGACTAACCCACATTTAGGACCACTTATCCATTTCGAGATTAGAGCCTAAGAGGAAATGATTGGACTTTCCCAAAGTCATTTCCATTTTTCCCAAAATAGTTCTAAGCTTCTGTTAACCATAACTTTATCAAAAAGCTTACATTTTCCTTACCAACCTTAGCCTAAATCATCAATAGAGGAGTAACTAGCATATAGGGATTGGAGATTGTCATTTTTAGTTGACTTGAATTCATTCTCCTTACTATCTAATTTAGATCTACGGCTAAAAGTGGTAATTGTGGGTATTAGATGTGTGGTTCTTGACCTCTCAATATCTTATGCATGTTCATATAGTTAAAATTTATGTTTTTTTACATGATTTTCATCCTAAAATGTTTTCTAACTGTAATCACATTTTTACATGAGTTTATGGCCAAAATTAAGATGATATCAAATGGTTTTTAAATGGTTTTGCAACCCCTTTTGATCATGTCTACATGCTAGTGTAAAAGTTAGACCTAGGATAAAATATGATTATCATGTTTTGATGAATTATATGTGTGTATGGAGGTATATGGATGATATTTCAGATTTATATGTTGTGCTTTGATATGGTTTGTTGGCACTTTTAGGTTGCTAGGAAAGAGGTGGTCGAATTGGGCAAATCGATGGCAAAAGTGGTTAGAATTGGACGAAACTTGGAGGAGAGGCTTGAGAACATGGGAGGAGCCCAAGCTTCAGGTCATAGGTGATTTGGGTGAAGGGATAATGGTCAGTGACAACCTAAATTCTAGCCAATGGGAAAGCCAAACCAACTCGGTGAAGAGGTACTTCGAGTCATGCTCACGGAAAATGCAAGGGAGATTCGAGTCGAGCTTAGGGATGGCAAGGGAAGGGAGCTTCAAGAATTAGAAGCCAAATTTTGGCTAAGTACAAGACCCATTACCAAGAACTTTTCTCGGTAACGACCTTTTTTAGGACAATAGGATAGTGCTCTGGGCCTAGGAGCTTAGGGGAATGGAGTGGGAGAGTTACTTAGAAAAAACTGGCTAAGTATAGGACTGGGTACCGACCACTTCTGGTCAGTGTTGACATGAATTTTGGGGAGCGGAGTGTTTGAAACTTCTTAGGGGAAGTGCAGGAGCTCTGCAGGTCGTGTTAAAGGTGTTTATTCGTTCACTTGGGGACTGTCGGTGGTATAGTAGAACAATGATAGCTTTGGGATTCCAATGATGGTACCATGGTAGTGAATGGAGTTTTTTTCGATGATAGTGGCTCAATGACTCGAGCCAAAGTGATGATCCAAAGGTTGGGTTTAATGAGGAGGGACCGTGGGTGGAATTATGGTTGTGTTCCACTATAGATATGAATAGAGTGGAATTATGATTGCGTTCCACTATGGATATGGGTGGGATATGATAATGACCATGTTCCATTATAAAGGCATGTGCAAAGGGATCGTAGACACTTGTAGGTTTCTTGTGTGCTCATATAGAGATGGTATGTAGGGATGCCCACCTGGATTATGAGTGTGTCTAGATCTTATGGCCGTTGATTACCCTAGATCTTATGACTGTTGGTTTATTTCTTAACCTTACAAAGTGGCATGGATTAAGCACCGTGGAACCAAGATTTGTTTGGTTCAATGGCTTATTATCGTGTCATATAAGTTGTCTTATATCCAAGCACATCTAGTGATAGTGAGGATTGTTTGATGAATGTTATGCTTCCTTTGACTATTTTTCCCTTGTATTATATCACACTAGGTATGTCACCTGATGTAGATATTTAGGACCAGGATACCTAGATACCCGGTATTGTACTTAGGAAGTGGTACATTGTAATGATGATAGTAGGGTAGCATATTGTAGATGTTATGTGCTAACTCTTTGGTTGTAGTGACATATTAGATATGGTTCGTATACCCTTGTTTCTTACTATATCGACTTGTATAGTATTTTGAGATTCATTTATCACTCGCACTAGACTGTTGTCTAAATCGAGGTTTTATTCTTTACTTCTTATTATCTCAGTACTCCTAAATGAGTAGACTAGAGAGAAGGTATAGGTGTATGCAGTGGTAGTGCAAAAGACGAGCTAGAGGGTGCTTTCTCGTATTATATGTGGATATTATGCTTATTCCATTGTGCATATTGTGGAGCCTAGATAATGTTTGCCTTACTTTTATGAGACAATATATCCGAGTTTTTCCACTTATTATAAACTCTATTATTATGCTGTATAAATCTATGGATTTATGCTTTGATCTTTGGTTCACTTAGTTGTTACTGTCTCTCATGTTTTATATCTGTGATGTATATTATATTTTATTCCATTCATTGGGAGAAATATGATAGGTTCTTTGATTGGTTTTCTTTTTCTTCAACCATTAATAATCATCTTACATCGCCCGCACGACAGCAGTGCACCATTTAATTATATTGGGCGCCGGTGGTGTAGGGCAGTCGTCATAGTACTTGTGTTAGTAGGGAACTATAAAAGTTGCTCCCACCTAAGAAGTAATAATATAGCACTTAACATAAATGTAGAGACAAAAGAATATAGATATGAATATAGAATTGAAAAAAACGATTACTTTATTAATCACTGTAGCTATACAAAGGGGCTACACCCCTTATAAAACAAAACAAAAATAAAAACAAAAGAGCAAACTAACCTAAACAATTATCCGATTTTCGTCGTCATGGGTCACTTACTTATGAGCTTAAGGTCTGTGACCTGACTGCTTGATTCCTTGATCAAGAAGACTATCTGCTCTAAGGAAAGGATGGGCTGAAAGAGTTGGTGGTATGCCCTAGGAGAAACTATGCAATTTTCTACATATATCTAACTCTTTTGTTAATCTTATTTCTAATAACGAGGTTTTTTTTTCTTTTACATACTTTGTTATATTGTGATACAATTAGTTAAATGATTAATTTAAAGTATATTAATAAGAAACCCTTCAATAATATTATGTGATTGTAATTGCAAATGGTTGCAATCATAAGTAATTAGTCACAAAATAAAATGCATTTGTTTTAAATATTCCTGGTCAAATTTTTTTAAGAAAGAACATCAATACATCTATTGAGACCAAAGTGCATAGCACTATCCAAATATTAGGTAGCGTATTATCCATGACTTTTGGAGGCATCAAGGGATTATGTACTCATAGGTATTGGATATATATGGAACGACTCGTCCGAGAGTTTCATGTTGGTTGATAACAAGTAAATCAAATAGGAAATCTCAGTGTGAGGAAGTTGCATAGTTCCCTCAACTTGAGAACTACTATAGAACTTCAATGTGAATACTCCACTTTGATTATAGTAAATCACAGCATGTCGATCATCGTGCGACTATAGTTCGGTCTAATTTGAAACATTGCATGTGAAACACTATTCAATAGAGAATTCATCTCATTGATTATATGAGGTTAGTAGCATAGTCAGCTTTAGTCAACTCAAAGTCAAAATCGCTGGCCAGAGTATAACGATTAATAAATGTTATTATTGAACCAATGACTTTTTTTAGGACTAATCGAGTTGAATTTGGAAAATATTGGAATTTTGACCAATGCCAACTTTCGTATATCCTAAAGTGATATAGTATCGATGAAGAGAACATGTGTATATTATCATTACTAAAAGGTACCACTAAAGAAAATGTGAAAATGGTTTTTATCAAAAAGATTGGTAAGTGATGAATTCGGTCAAACTGGCACACCACTAGATAAGTATTATGAACATTAGTACTTGAATTGTTCAATATTAATTGCTAACTATCACACCTCAGAGTCTCACAATCGCATTTGTGAATTCTCTGAAACACCACACCATTTAATGAGTTTATGAAGTGTTATAAATTAATTGATTTTTAAGAAATATTAATTATTAATTTATTTGATGTTTTGGGTGTTGTTAGTAATTATTTGGATGTATTATGAAAATTATATATGCATGTATCGGTATATGAAATTCATACGTATTTAAACGGGCTTTAAATACAATTAATTACTTAACGGATTTTTTGGGAAAATTAGCCCATTCAATGGGACAACTTAGTTGGCCATGCAAAGGAAGGGGAAGGATTAGCTTGAAAATTAATTGAGAATGAAAAGACGAAATTTTTAAAGGAAGAATGAGAAATTTTCTATTCTTTCCTCAAACCAAATTTCTCCCATTCATTTCCTCATTTAATTTTCTTTTCCTTTTCTTCCCTTATTCATGGCTACCTCTCCATTTCTTTCATGGTGGAATTTTATTCTACCGTTTACTACCAATTATATTAAATAAAAATTTAATAAAGTGGTTCATCCATCCCTTACAAAGATTGAGTGATGATTCAAGAATCTAAGGAGAGATTTCCAAATCAATGTGTGTCACTATGTGACCAGATCGATAAGGTATAATCTAAAATTGATTTCTTTTCTTAGGTGTAATATACTTATCACAATTTTATATATACATATTTTTGTCTCACCTTGATTTAGAATTTGTAATACAACTTAAACCACATTTTAAATGATATCGTCTAATTTAACTTGATAAGTTAAAAACCAAAATTTATATATGTATATTATATTTCAAGTTATGGATTTATGTTCAATATTACCTATAATAATATTCTAAACATATTGTTCAATTTAACGATTTAAACCTTTCTACTTGTTTTCAATCACTCTTAATATATAGATTTTGTTGATATCGTATTCAATTTTAAGTATGCAATCAATTTGATGTATGCAATTTTGGTTTTATAATATTTTGATTGTTTACAAAACAATTTTTTATCATTTGGGCTTAAATTTTGTATATTATATATATATGTATGTATGCATATACATACACATATATACATATTTGCAAATACATAAGAATAATTTAATGTAATATGGATGTATGTTTTCAATCAATTGGAAACTATTTTGGCTTAGTCTTTATTTATATGTGTGTGTGTGTTTATATTTAATATGTGTTTTAGAAATAATTTTTCCATAACTTTTTTTACATTGAACAATTTGAAATTGAGGCAATAAATATATATATGAAATATATATGTGGTGGATATAAATCCAAATTTCTATAGATGTATATGTTAACCATGTTATTATTTGTTGTTTTTGTCATATAAACATATTATTACTACACATCATTTTGTATAAAGGTTAAATGTAGTATCATTACAAAAAATATACCTTATTACATCTAAAAAAACACTGTTATACGTGTTTCGTAATGTTTTTAAAAACATCGTTTTAGTCAAAGTTATAATATGGTCGGCGACTTTTACAATAATTTCTAGATGTTGCAAGAAACGTTATAATTGAGTCAACTACAATTACTTTTAGATGTTTTAATAGAGTCCACTACAATAATATTTAGATGTTACGAAATATGTTTTACAATTTCAGTTGATATAGAATTACAATTTTAGAAATTCAAACACATAAAATTCATCGATCAAATACACAAAATTCATCTTTCAAACAATAAAACTTTTCCAAATTGCTCGTCATTCAAAATATGTTACCATTATTTTAATATAATACACTAACATTATTCGTTAATATCCTTCAACATGCGTAGTACAATACAACTAAAAGTAGAAATCCATTTAACAAATGGAGAAAAAACTAACAAACCACTAACATACTTAAGTGTAGTACAATATACTTAAAAGTAGATATCGCCATGTTATGTGGAAGCTTACACAGCCCCTTCGACATGATTTGAGCCTTGTTTGTTATGCACTTCTTACTTATGCCTACTTAACCAAGTCACACATGAAAGCTAAGCATAGTCGATAATTAATAATGAACAATATGGAATCAGTGCAAATAGAACAAACATACCACCAAAAACGTTCAAAAAGGATAAAAGTTGCACTCTGCCTCGCTCCATACATTTAACGGGTTCGTACCTAATAATTCCATCACAAGTACTATACACCATGCCTCTCTCGCCATGTTTTCCACAATCTTATCATCATTGTTCATAGACTTAAGAGGCGATATAAACCTATACTTCACCCCTCCCTAATCCCCACCCTCCATCAACTCCAAATACCCCATACAACCACCGACACAACCCAACACAACACCATCTCTACATCAGATAAGAACTACATCGCAATATCCAAACTACTAGAAAAATCACAACCTAACCCTCACAAGATTTGCACCCGCATCTAAAATTTGACCCAATTAATGTTTTCGATGCGTCGGAAGCCCCAACAAGCACCCCCCTTCAGCACCATTGAAGGAAAGCTAGGGAAAGTAACGTTGGCATCCGATTCATCTAATGCCAACATTACTTTCCCACCTCTCCTTCTTTATACCCCTTCTCTACCTCCTATTCCTTTCATTCTTCCCTCTCTTCTCTACTCTTCTCTCTACTCTCTACTCATCCCTTCCACTCTCTACTCTATCTTCTCTTCAATTCCACTACCAATGGCTAATTCTGAAACAGATTACAACTATGAAGATGTGCAGGATTTATTCGTTGCATCGACGCATCTACATAGACGATGGAATGATATTAAGAAAATTCACACGTTAAACTATATTGGTTTACAATAGGTGAAAGATATATTAAGTGGGCATCAAGAATGTTGTCAACATAATTTTCGAATGAAATAGTTATGTTTTCTCTTATTGTGTGATAGGGTACAAAATTATGAGCAGGTTTCAACAGAAATTATTAATTCAGAGAAGCAGTTGCCATATTCGTATACACTATGGCTTCATCGCTCTCAAATCGATAAATGAGCGAAAGATTTCAAATATTAGGTAGCACAATTTCAGTTTATTTTCTTGCTATTTTAGTAGTTGCACTGGTACTCGCTAAAGATGTTATTTAGCTAGACGATCCTTAATTTAATATTGTTCCATAACATATTAGAACTTCAAACCAGTACTACCCTTATTTTAGAAACTTCTTTCATGCTTAGATAGTACACACGTAATGATACATTTACTGCAGATCGGGCTATTCCATATATTGGATGAAAATGTGTTGCTACATAGAATATCTTAGCAGCATGCTTATTTGATTTATAGTTAACTTATCTTATGGGTGGTTATAAAGGTATTGTACATGATAGTAAATTTTTTAATGTTGTTATAAATGATAGAGACTCTAACTTTCCTCACCCTCCATCTAGACAGTATTATTTAGTAAATTTAGGATATCCACTTCAAACTGGATATTTACCCCTTATCGAAATAGTAGATATCATATTCCTCATTTTTGTTAAATTGCAAATAACCAAAATCAAGCAATGAATTTTTTTTAATTTCTATCATTTAAGTTTAAGTATGGCAATTGAGAGAACATTCAAAATATGGAAGAAAAAGTTTACAATTTTGAAGAATATGCCAACACACTCATTTGAAATTCAAGTAAAAGGTGTCAATGCTACAATGGCTCTGCATAATTTTATACAAAAATAAAATAATGGTGATCCAGATTTTATGGCTTATGATGATGATCTCGATCTTCTTCCAGAAGAATACCAAGTGAAATATTATAATATGAGAACTACTGCAAACGAAGGGACTTAACAACTACAATGACATGCGGGCAATGAAATGGCAATACTTCACAATATCATAAGAGATGAAGTTATTACAACAGGACTGTGCTAAAACATTGCAGTTGTATTATATTCTTGTATTTTAACTTATTGCATTTGTTTTTCGAATATTGCAGTTATGTTGTATTGTTTTGTTTTAATTTCATTTTAATTAAACGAATATTACATAATGAAAACAAATAATTAATTAATTATAAATCAATTAAATTAAAAACCACATTTCAAATACTCTACTCAAATACCTCTTTCGCATCACCGAACGCATCCCCCTTTCAACCAACTTCCCAACTCAAATACCCAGCTCAAATTCCCCACACAAAAATATACACTCGCTTCGTAAAGAACGGACCCTTTATATCTTTGTTGACACCTAGCTCATTTCTTAGCTTCAAAATCCTTGTTTTCACTAACATTTTTAACTCATGTCTTTGTTGGCTTGCATGTCTTTTCTAATTTTATGAACACAGAGTTTCATATTTGTTGTGGATTGTAAGATAGAGACTATTCTTTCAAGCATGGGATATGTTGCACCATTTGGTGGATAAAAGTCGAGTGAAAGGTGTGCCCCTTGTCACTCATGTATGCCAACAAACAAAACAATATGTAGCACATTTAGTGAACTATTTTGAAATTTCTAATAAGTTGAAGCTACATTCGCTTGGCGAAAACCTATTCTATTTTCAGGCTTTTAAGCCACCTTGGGTGATGGTCTCTACCAAGGGTTGAACCAACTTTGGCAAACATTTGAAAATATGAAATTATGGGTTTACTATAGTTAATTAGGAATGGGAATAAAACCAAGCACCGTAAACCAAACAGAACCTACTTGAGAAGATCCGAACCCGATGGATCTTGGATTGGGTTTGGATGATAAAAAATATAATAAAGACCTAATAAAATCTAATTTGAAGTGCACGAAAGACTGGACAAGAAAGTGTTGAAATATATGCATTTGTAGTGTTATTATCTAATTGATCCGAACCAATCCAAATAGAACATTGGATAGAGTCTAGCTTTTAAAATGTACAGTTTAGACTAGATAAAACCTGATCCGCCTAGAACCGAGATCTGTTGGATCAGATTCGGGTCAGACCCGATGGTTCTAATTGTCACCCTTAATAAGTTAATCATCTCTTGCATCCTCATCCAAGTAGTTTTAATTGTTCAAAAATTTAAAGACGGGGAAATTGATACAATCATACGTTCTGATTTGGTAGATTTAATATCAAACAATAACCAAAATTTTGTTTAATGCTTTAACATCTCTTTCTTTCATACGTTCTGATTTAGTAGATACATAAGAATTAAAACAATAAACAAACTAGTCAATTACAAACAAAAATAAATAAATTTGCAGCCTAAATTCTTAGTTACCTTTTACTTTCAACTTTAGCATATATTTTTAGTACTCCATGCTCAAATAATCAATATTGTAGTTGACTTGTATAACAACTTAATATTGTCGACATTGCGCACCTTGAACCATTTGTTGGCGATTTAGTGAATTTGTTCAAGTTTCTTATAATGTTATCCTTCGATGATTAAGACCTTGATATTAAACTCATCTTTCTCAAATCTAGTATGTGTGGAATGAATGTCCCTCTTATATATCTCTGATTGTTAGGACAGAAGAACGTCACTGTATGTCCATCAATAGAATAAAATGAAAAACTTTCTATTGGAATTTGTTTAACAAAATGAATTATTAAAAATATTAAGAAGAGAATAACAAAATGAATTATTAAAAATATTGAGAAGAGAATTTGAAAGCCCCTTTTAGTGAATAGTCCCATATTGTGAGAAACTATGGGGAAATCCTATTTAAATATAGGATTACCAAGAGAAAGGATGGGTCATTTGGGTTACCCAATGTTTTCTCTTGTATTGAGGAGGGAGATGTGAGTTAGTGGAATAGGGACCTTAAGGCTAAATTAACACCAGAAGGGGGGTGAACAGCGTTTAATGGATTATATGAATATTTTTCAAATTCTTAAAGATTCTACTTGGAATGATGTAATTAACAATCACAGAAACAATCATAGAATCAAAGTACAGATAAAAACAAATGCAGTAAAAGTAAAAAAGAAAAGAACACACCAGGATTTCATATTGTTTGGAGTTACGCTACATCCAATTCCGCACAATTCCTTCTACAGATTTCTTTTCAACTAGTAAATGCAAATACAATCTCGATTTCAAGGCTACAAGACACACCCTCCAAAATCTCGATCTCTTGGTAGAGTCACTTGATTTTTGGGATATAAGCACACCCAATTGATTTTAAGGGCTACAATCACACCCACAAGCATAGTAGTATGACTTGATAGAGTTTTATAGACTCGGATCTTCGATCTTGATTACAATTGGTCCTATAACTCCTGAATAGCACTTTGATCTTGGTTTGAGTAAAAGAGATGAGAGAAATCAGAAAGTAGATGAAGGAGGATCAAACTAGTAATGATTGAATTTGATTCTAGTTGAATTTCGGCAGAGTGGGTATATTTTGAGTTTGAAAATTAGAGAGTTGAAGAAGGAGAGATAAATAAGAATGTAGAGGTCAAAAATTCGTTTGGAAGTTTGGTATATATAGGGAAACAATGGTCATGTCCATTCGGTAAAAAGACACTTCCATTCAAATTTGAATATTGAAAATTACGGCCCCTATGTCGACATACATAGATAGAGTATGTCGACATACTCTTCACAAAATTGAAAAACACTTTGAAAATATTGTTTTGAAAATCTGTTGTTTTGTAAAATAATTTGATACTTTATAGAATCATTTAAATATAGTTTATACACATTTTAATCAAAATATAACTTAATAAAACTTTATAAAATAATTTTGAAAGATTTAATAAGAGTATTCAATATAATGTAAATAATATATATATATATATATATTCAATATAGTAATAAATTATAAGTAAATATCTAAAATCAAAATATAAATATAAAAAATAAACATATGGATAATATAAACTAAAATACAAAAAAATATAATAGATTAAAAAATACTTGAAGACTTAATATAATATCTTTGTAGATATAAAAGGTTAAGAAATTATTTTGAGAAATATTTTAAATAGATGTTTGAAAAGATTATTTTGAAAACCAGGATATTTGAAAATGATTTAAAACTTAGTTGAAATAGAGAGAGAGATTAAGAAAGTGTTATCAGGGTTCTGACAAAATTACTATGACTCTATAACTAATCTGGAATATCTTGAATCTTGAACCCTTCAATACTCATGAGTCTTCAATTACCATCATCTTGAATCTACTCTTGATATCAGCATCTTGAATCTACTCTTGATATCATCATCTTGAATCTACATTTGATACTATACAGTCTTCTTAATCAACACCTGTCTAATACCCTGCACCATATAATATATATATCTTGATAAAATATTTTACATAATGTCCTATAGTTGTTATCATCAAAATAAAAACGTAAGATACTAACAATCTATCCCTTTTTGATGATGACAACTCTGTATATAAAATATAATATAACTCCCCATAGGTTACAAAACTCCCCTTAATCTATGCTTGGATTTTATATATTTCTCCCCCTATTTATCAATAAAAATAACCACCTAAAACTATAGCTCTAAAACTAACTCCTAATCTAATTCTAACTCCCTCTAAATAAAATACCAACTAATATATATAAGAATTATATATAATGATGATGAGAATGATTGTATAAAAACAATAAGTGATATGTAAAATTAGATAATCATGAAATAATCATAATCAATCTAAATATTCTTCCAATCCAATAAAGTTAATGTCACACACCATTCAAACAAATCCACACAAATCAAACAAATCAAATCCAAACCAAATGAAGTGTTATTATTTATATACAATCAAACCTATTTAAACTAGACATTTCGAGAAACTTCAACCCATCCATCAGCACTAAAGATTGGATCCACTTTGATAGCATCTCAATCTTCATCATCTTTGTTGATGGTACACTCTGGATTGGTGGTTGGTTGTTCTTTGTTCAAGGTAGAAATCATCCACCGAATCACGTAGAAATGCCTTTCTTGCTCTTTGATCAACTGCATTTGACTCAATTCTAAGTGCCTCTGGTTTCTTAGGATGAAAGAAATAATATTCTCGAACAGTTCAAGATTTTTTTTGTGGTTTTTGCAAAGTTCTTAACGTGAGGAAGCCATATTTGAAGAGATAAGTTTATATATGAAAAAGAGTGAAGATAGAGACTAAAAATGGTGATTTTTTTGGAGTGAATATGTATATATTGGGGTAAGAAGTTGTTTGAAATCAATTGGTGTTTGGTAGTTTTTTGTTAATTTTCAAAAAATTCTGAAAATTGGCCGTTATATGTCGACATACATGATTTGCATATGTCGACATATGCAATATATTTTTCAAAACTACTTTATTTTACAATTCTATTGTTTTGGCCTATACTATTATATTTATATGACTTTCCAAAGATTCTTGACAATGTATAACAGCAAAAAATAGAATGTTCCTTGCTAAGAAGGATGAGTACAAGGAATAAAAGAAAGATACATGAAATTCAACATAAACTTAAAACTAGAAAATTTGAATACAAAGATAACTTAAACAAACAACTAGAAAGATGTGGATGAAGATGAAGAAGAACCACCGAGCTTGCAGATGATCTTTCCAAAGAATTTATCCATTTTGTTGAAAATTGAGGTAAATCTCTTTAAGATTGATTTCTTAAGCATTATTTAGTTGTGAACGATCTTCTCTTGATTTTTGAGAAGGCCTTTGTTCGATAGATTAGGTGGCATATTGATACTTTCCAAGGAAATATCCTCCTTCTCTTCTTGTACTTCCTCCTTAACTTCCATTTCCTCTCCATCCTCTTCCACTTCCTCCTCTTCTCTTATTTCTTGCTCCTTTTCCCAAGCTAACCTTTGTTTCTTTCCGTAAGCGTTTCATAAGGCTCAAAAAAGAGTGAAATATGCATAAGTGAAATGTTGGCCTTATAAAATATTTTTCGAGGAATTGCTTCCTCTCCTTTAAGGTCAACACCAAAATAATTGAAAATACATGTAACGACCCGGATTTTTCTGTCATTTAATTTTGAATATTTAAATGGTTTAAATATTGGATTTGGGATTATAATTTTGTTAGTAAGATTTTAACACTGATATTTCAACTGATTTTGTCAATTTTTGAAATCATCGATTTAATTGACGCGTTAAAATAGCGATCCGGGGCACAGTATTAGAATTCGACGAAACCAGTTCCATTCGATCCGAAATAGAGTATTATTATCAGATTTCAATTTTCATAACGTTTGGAGTTACCATTGGGTCGTATGGAACAGAAACACTTGGAAATAATTTAATCAAAATTAAATTAAATGGCTGATTTAAAAATCTATCTTCTTCATATGATCGAATTAGGTTCCGAAACATGTTCCATTGCATTCGAAATAGGGGTATAACATTATAAACTTTTAGCGGCATGCCTCAGTAGGAGGTCGAGATTTCACGGTATGTGATTCGAGATATTTTAGATATAAAATAAATAATATTTACAAAAATAAACTTAGTCGTCCTGGACAAGCCACTATACCTTCTCAAACATGCCTTATCCTTCCAGTATAACTTGCGTACCCTTCTTTGTTAAACCGTGTTCTCCCCTTTCTTTTGCTCAAAAACGAAATCAAATTTGTTTCTCATAAAAAAAAGAGAAAGCACGAAATCGCGCAGAACTACTTTTTCCCTTCTCGTTTAAATTATGCTTAAATCCTCTTTCTGCTAAATAAATGAATCGAGCATATTCATTTAAAAAGAAAAGGGACTGCGATCGAGTCGTGAGCTAAGGAAGGCAATGGAGCGTGATGGAGGCCCTCAGTCGGAGGCGCTCAAGCAGGGCAAGTTGTGGCATCCGGTAAGGTCGCGAATAATGGGGAGGCTGGTCAAATCGAACAACTATCTGGGAGGTCGGCGGTGTTGCTGATGGGTGCACAACGATTGCTAGGTGAGGGTGCAGTGGCGGGTGAGGTGATGTGGAAGAAGTCGCGACCTTCAGTCGCTCGATTAGGGTGGGTGGAAGCTGTGATTGTTCGGTCTGCCAAGTCGAGAAAAGTCCTTTTGCTTCCGACCCAGTTTTTGTTTCCAAGAATGATGTTATTAGTTCGGAAGCAGATTTTGGATCTGAGGGCTTGGTGATCGTTACTGAATCAAGGAGCTCAAAATCAAAAGCAGTTGCATTGTTTCAAAAATCTAGTTGGGATAGTTTAGCAGAAGGACGGAGGAGCTTTGGTCGATGGAAGCTCGGCAATGGCGGTTTAGCGTCTTAGAAGTTGAATTTGGAAGAAGGTAAAATAATTTATTTTAATTAAATTTAATAAAAGTATTATTAGTGAGTATAAAAAATGTTAACTTATAAAATTCATAAATTATTCGTGCGAGGTTCAGAATTTCAAACTCGAGTCATGTTGGATCGTAGCGACAAAACACTACGCAATGGAATAAATTTGAAATTGGAACGATCATCAAATTTAAAATCAAGGTGAGTAAATCTCACTCATTCTAAATTGCTGGATTTAGTTTATAATTGTTAAAATAAATTATTGGATGCTTGGTTGAATTTAATAATTAGTTTCAATTGAATGTTATGCATATCTAGTAGTATACATTAGTAGTTGGATATATTCCCGTCGTTGGAGCAGATGAAAGCCTATGCGCCCGCATAATAGCGGATGACCCTATATACGGTGATATCCCGCTCGAAGTAGGATTGGTATTTTATGTTGTATCAACATCTGTGGATGCAGGAAAACAGTTTGGAGGGATCCAATTGGATTCCTCAAATTTATATTGATTGTTTTTCATATATAATAATATATGATGTGTTAGAATAATCTGTTATAGATTATTGTTGTGATGTGAATTATTGGATACTATAGTAGCACTGGCCTAACTTTTGGTAGTTTAAATACCATAAATATTATTTTTGGAATTTGAAAGGATTTAAAAGGAAAGTTTGAATATAAAAATATTTATATCGAAATTTGGATTATTTTAAAAGAGATTGATTTGGATAAAATAATAATTTGATTTGGAGTTGTACTTAACTATTCGTAAAATATTTTAATTAGAGATTTTTAAAAAAAGCTATATAAAGGATTTTTAACAGTGGAATTTTTAAGTGGTATTCTGGATTTATGGAAAAGAAGTGGAAATCGATATTAAAAATAGTTTGAAAAATAAATGGAATTTATAAGGAAATGGATTTATAAAAATGGAATTTAATAAATAAGATTAATTTTTATAAACAAGTAAAAATAGGGGAGTTTGTAAATTTATAAACGATGTTTATACATAGGGAAATGATATCATTAATACATTGAAATATAATTTCACAAGGTGAATTTATTTTGAGATATGAAAAATAGATTTTTGGGGGAAAATAGTGGATTCTATTTTTGAAAAGTGTGGATGGTTAGAAAATCGAAATGGGATCGATGTGCGGTAAATCAAGAAGATTATAAATTGAATTGGTTCTTGGGATTTTAAAAATATATTTATTTAAGAAGTTAAGTTTTGGTTTAAAAAGGGAAATTTATTTATTTAACTATGTAATTTAAACCTAGTTAGTATTGAAATACTTCGGAAGTGAATTTTTCAAATATATAATATTAATTAGAATTAAATTCTAATTTTTTATAACAAGCTTTGTAAATCGATTAGTTTTAATTAAAGATGGATTGGAAATGAGTTATAATGTTTTATTAAAAAAAGTGTTTGATATTTTAAATAATTACTTGACATGCTTTAAAATAAATTATTATTCTTTAAATACTTATTTTATATATATATATAGTTTTGTAACGATTTAAATTTATTTGTAAACCTTCTCGAGATTTGGAAACAAGGTTTATTCAATAGATGGGATTTATATGAGAATTCTCAAAATGGAATTTGAGAAAATGTAAGGAAATTTCCAAAGTAGTTAAATAAGAGTGGACTTCGAAAAATGAGATAGAATTCATAAAAGAAGTAGAAAAGGGGAATTGAAATTATAGACAAGGGTATTTGACCTTGGAAATATTAAAGGAAATTAATCAAGGAACCCCGGAACTTATGTAATTCGTTATAAATGAGTTAAGGAATTTACAATAAAAATTGTGAAAGATCTTGAGAGAAGAGAAATAAAATGGAATTTTCCTGAGTGTTGAGAAGTAAGGGGTTTAGAAAAATATATTTTTAAATATTGTTCTAAGTGTTGAAATAAGAGATGGTTTGAATTATCCTCATATGGATATAAGTAATTGAGTTGTCTCAAATGTTGATATTTTGTAAGGGATTTGAATATATATCTTATAAAGATATTTAAAAAATAAATTTTGAAAAATTATAATATGGGCCTAGTGACAGCTTATGGATGTTCTTTGATAGTTAAATAACTGAATATCAAATATTAGCCAATTTCGTTAATCGCTTCGAAGAGACCAGGATCGAATTTAATTATTCGAAAACCACTTCGATCCAGTTTGAACGTTACGAATGGATATCGTGAAGATAGTGAAGGCGATGATTTGGTTTGTCCAGACCCAGGACAACTTGTATGGACGAATGCTATCAGAACATCGTCATTGGAGGACGATGAGCATTCCAAGTGAAATTGTTCTTGAAAGGTAATCGTAGCCTCAAGTCTCATGAACCGGAATGACTGAAAATCATGGGAGATGCAGCAAGGCTAAGTGGGTCGCACCTAATTAGGGTATGTTATCACCTTTCTAGATACCCACGGAAATATATATAAATTATGGATATGGTTGTGCATGGAAAAGTGAGCGCTCGATTTTTAAGGGTGGGAACACCCGGGGTGATAACAGATTCGATTCTATCCAGGTTAGGGATAGTGCCGGTCTTGTGTTGTAGGGATCCCGGCAAGGTCCTCGGTACATTTTTCTAGATGTGTACCGTGATAGGTGGTACCCCAGTGCCTAGTCATTATATGGGATCCATTCTCCAATAACCACCGTACGGTTTTGATTGTGCCCAACTATGTTGAAATGTGAGATGCAAGCATTTCAGCTATTTTTTATTTACTTTCTATAGACACTATTATAATATCAGATGATTTGATAAAAATTGTTTTGGTTATCATAAGGTAGAAACCCGTCGTGTTTATGTGTGACGTGGTCTTACGAGATACCTTTGTTTTCAAAGGATTTTGATAAAAGTTAATAATTCAATTGAGTGTGTTTTCTCACGCTGGTTTTCCAGACTGACTCGGGTGTTATTTTATTATAATGCTCTGGTCAGATCGAGTATTACAGATTCATGATAGGATGCTATGGAGCTTAGGAGACGAGCTGGATGACAGAGACGTATTTCCGTACTTGACTTATATTTCCGCTATATGAGGACAAGTTATTATAACTGTCCAGATTGATGTATTGATTGATATACTCTGATGATTGTAAGTATAAACAGTAACAGATTCTTTGTATAAAAATCCATTATTATATATTATATTTTGTTCCACTGCAACTGTGAGATTCTGTGATGTTGTTCTGTTTCTTTCTTCTATCTTTTCTTCTTCACCCCTAAAGATTCGTATTTCCGTTCAATTTGAGTTGAACTGATGTGTATTATGGTCGACTCAAAGGGTACGGAGATACAGGCCTTTACATTTGGTATTGGAGCTGAAGGTTAAGAGAGAACCTTGGCTTTGGTGGGGATTACTCATTAGAGATATGTAACAACCCGGGATTTGCATTACCAATTAATAAATAAAAGTTAGGATTTTTATTTTTTTTAATGAAGCATAAAAGGATTTGGAATAACAAAAATTTATTTGAAAAAGACTATTTTAATTAAATTGGAAATATGAGATTTAAAATGAGGATAAAATGTTATTTTTTGAAAGTTAAATATTTTAGGAGAGATTTTTAAACAGGTTTGGATAAGAAAAATGAGTTTTATAAACATATATGAACACTTAGACTAAATTTTGGAAATATGTAAATAACTCTCTTCTTATATGGTTACTAAACCTAGCCCAATAACCCACCCTAAACCTCCTCTATAAATTATCTCAAACTCTCCTAACCTCATTCATTCATCCCTAATCAAAACCCTATTCATTTCCTAAAGCTTCTTAACAAAAATGGCCTCTATCTTCATCTCCTTCTAGTTTTAGCTTATGCAAGTCATTCTATGCAAAGGTAATGCAAATACCCACCTCAAATCAGTTTTTATATCTTTCTAATTTCTGAAATTTATTTGGTAACACATGTTTTATGTGTTTTTTTGATCTTATAGCCTCCTAATCATCTTTTGCTAACTTGGGTTGATGCTAAAGTAGTATTTGATGCTTTCTAGAGAGGTATATTGCTAAAAATCTCTTCTAATATGTGTTTAATCATCTTTTGATTTCGGTAATCAGTTAGTAACACATGTTTTATTATGTAACATGTGAATCATAGCTCTTTGATCATCTTTGCTTTCATTTTGGGGTGTGCACATAAGGTACTTGTAATATATGCTAGGTGAAATTATAATTAGTTTATTGCTGTTAGTAAATTATGCATATCTCATTCACCTTAAATCGGGATTAAGATTTTATTAATGTTCTGTAAATCTTATGCTATAGACTATAACTTTTATGTTTTGTGCTTTGCCTAATTTTGAGGTTTGAATGGTCGAAATCACGTTTGTTTGTCGCTGACCTGACAACAAACTACAGGGTTGAGAAAATAAAAATCTGAAATTGATTTGGCCATAAGTTACTCGTTTCTTATCCAAATCTAATAATTTTGGATGTTCTGAAAAGCTTAGATTTAGGGCTAAAAGTTTCATGTTTTGAGTTTCATGAAATTTCGAAGTTAATTTCGTCAAAACTGTGCATCCTTACCACTGTCCCGAGAGCACAACGACAGTGATATAGAATTTAGATTTGAGAATTGTTTTAGTCATAGAATTTTCATCCCCGATCGTAATTTGACGATCTTGGTCATTCCGGAAAGCTTAGAAACTAAGCTACAACTTTTATTTTATTTATCTTGTCAGAATTGGAAGTTTACTATGCCAAAATTGTGGTTTTTCATCTCTGGTCTGTTAGTGCATAGCTACAGGCCTTAGTCTCTGTGCTCCCGTTGTTTTCAGCGCAGAACCCCGACTTTGCGACGCCATACCGGGCTCGTCCTTTGTCGGATTTCATTGTTTTTGGTCTCGTTAAAAATATGAGGTCGAGATCTTCAACCATGCAAAGTTTGGTTTAGATCTGGGTGCATTAGATACTTTGTTTCTATTGCCGAAGTAGCACCCAGAAATTGTTTTACAATAGTGATCATTTTCAGTTATCGTCGGACCAACTTTGAAACATTGTCATTTCTTCGTTTTAAGTCAGAACTGAACGATTCTTGTTGCATATCAAAGTAGGAGTACTTTTCTACGCTCCTGCAAATTATTATCAAGATCTGAGTTCATGCGACCCTTCGACCATGTCGTTGAAGTGGGACCTTTGCACTGTTTTGACACAGTAGAGTTTTGTGATTTTTGTCCGACTTTGAGACGACGCCGTTTCTTCGTTTCAAGTCGGAATCGAGTAATTCTTTTTGCATTCTGAAGTAGGAATGTCGGACTACGTTCCTTAAAATTTTCATGCCATTCGGATTCAGTTTGCTGGTCCGAATAATTTTCCGAACTTGGGTTTGCGTCAGTTTTGGACTATTTTCCAACACTTGGAATATTTTCAGTGATTTTCTGGTTTTATCGATTTCTTTGAGATTTGTCTCTGGATTTCATACACGGGCCTTATAAAAAGGTTTTAAAAGGAATTTTCACTCCGAAATGGCTTTCGAAATTATTATATAATATTATTTTTAATTAGTAAACTATTTACTCCATAATACGAGAGTTTTCAAAAGCCGTTTTAAAGTGTTCTCAAAATCAATTATAAATCCGTTTCGAACCATTATTTTCTATAATAAAAATCTCACAATCACTTTTAGCACGTCGAGCGAAGTGGAAAGGTGCTTAAACGGTTAGGAAATCTCCGGCCTATGGAACCGTGTGTATTTTCTTTCCGGTTAATCCCCGACCTATTCGATTGATCGTTTTGACCTTTGCGTCTAGTTTACCGATGATACGAGGTGGACTTTTTATTGTTTGGAATGTGAGCTTTCTATTGGTTTATAAACCGTTTAGTGCGAACGTGGGGTATGGGACTCATTGTTAACACTTTACGGGTTCCTCTCCAAGAAGTTTGTGACACATTAGCCTTTGGGCAACCAGTACTGGACCTCTGGGTCACCACGCCTCTGGGCAACCATCTCTGGATACCTGTTCTATGGAGCAGTTTCTTTTTTCGGCATGTGCCTCTGGGCCTTTATCCTTCTGGGAATGATCTCGCCGTCTCGCGCATTCCGCATCTGTGCGAGTGATCGATCACAACTCTACAGTACTTGGCAATAACGACTCCGGTCGGTGCACGTGCTATACTTGTATTATCTGATGATTTTTATATCCATTCGAGTATCGCCATTCGGTGTTGGTTCTATGGAACCATACGATGTAGGTGCGATTACCTTGTGGATTCACAGTGTCTCTGGACACTGCTTTTCAGTGTTTGATTTCATTGAATTTCCAGTATATCTCCATTGCTCTTTGGAGCATCGATCTTTGCTTGGGCATTGGTTACAGACTCTGGTCACTCTTGGGATTATTCCCTATGGGCAACTTTATATAGCTTTGGCTACGCCGATGATATGAGGCAATTTTATTTATTCAACACTTTGGTGCTGATATTCTCTTTGCAGATTTTTACTGTTGATTGATGATTAGGGACCGTCATTATATTCATGTGGTCCAAAATACTCTTCTCTTAGTAAAGTACTGTTTATTTATGTACCACATTATTATATATCTCAGTTATTACTGATTGTTTAGCTAGCTTGACCCGAGTGTTTTCGCTCGGGTCAGACCGAGTTGTTTCAGGTTAGGTCTCTGGACTTGGCTTCTGTGCTTCCGCTTGGACATTATCTACTATGCTGATAGATAGCGCTTTTATTTTTCCACTATTCCGCTACTCTGTTATTATTCAGACTTTGATATGTACATATTTTTGACTCACTTGTGTAGGCAGTGGCTTTGTACCCACTCATAGTATTTGGATCTGTATTGACGATATATTATTCTGAGACTCTGTGCTGTTATGTGATACTGTTCTGTGATGCTATTTCATTATGTTATTATGCTTTGTCCTGATAGATCTTTAGCCATTTGTAATTTCGTTATAAGTATTTACCGAATATGTCGAACCACTTGAGAAAAAATATAGATACCATCCTTTCGACTTATTCAGTAGATAGTTATAGCTTGATTACAAATGGTCGCTTCCACTATACTCTATTCTCCGCTTTAATAGACAGTATTACTCCTGTAATACTCTTTGTTACAGTGGGTCTCAGAGTGGGGCGTTACAGCTTGGTATCAGAGCGAGGTTCGGAATTAAGCGTAACAAACACAGAACAGACACGTAGTACAATACATTATAATATGATCCAAATTGAACATATCCACCTTTAGATAAATAAGTTAGGAATATGTGTAGGAATCTATTATATTCCGTAATATTCCTTAATGAATTATCTGTCTTTGAATCGTGCTTAACTAAATCTACCGATCATATGTTTAAAGAGTGTCCCAAGCCACTTTTCTGCCGCTATTGTAAGAAGGAGGGTCATCATTATTCCACTTGTCCTACTGCACCTCCTAGATCTGGCAAGCTTAATGCTGCCAAGGCTCCTAAATCTTCAGCTCAGCCTCGAGGTACGCATCCTTCCGTTCTCGAAGGTTCTATTTTATTTCATGGTAGATCTTGTAGAGTTCTCTTTGATACGGGTGTCTCTCACTCATTCGTATCAAAGGAACTAGTTGATACTTTATCTTTGGATGTTACTTGTTTGGTTTCTTCACTAAGGATTGTGAATTCCATCGGCGGATCCACGACCCTTAGCTTGTTTTGTGAGGATATAGATATTGATCTTTGTGGATTTTCTTTCCATGCAAATCTGCACGTTATGGAGTATTTGGGCTTTGACATGATTCTTGGCATGGGCTCGCTCAGTACGACGCCAAAATCATTTGTTCGAAGCAGATATTATTTCTTCGTCATCCTGACTCGCCCGCTCCGTTAGCTATTGCTCTTCAGGATGTTGGGATTTCTGATATTACTTTATTTGCTCTTGATTCACGAGAGGAGAATTTGGACATATCCCGTATTCCCGTTGTTCGGGATTTCCCCGATAAATTCGAGCCAGTATCAGGCCTGCCGCCAAAGAGGGCCATTGAGTTCCGCATCGATCTCATTCCAAGCTCCCACCCAGTTGGGCGTCCTCCCACGAGGATGTCTACTAAAGAGAATGAGGAACTCAGGAAGCAGTTAGTAGAGCTTGAGGCGAAGCAGTTCATCCGATCCAGTTCTTCGCCATGGGGTGCTGTTGTGGTCTTCGTTAAGAAGGCTGATGGCTCTCTTAGGCTTTGCATTGACTATCGCAAGCTTAATGAATTGACCATCAGAAATCGTTATCCATTGCCACAGATAGACGATATGTTTGATCAGTTAAGCGGTGCGAAGGTCTTTTCCCAGCTCGACCTTGCCACCGGATTTCATCAGCTCCGAGTTGCGGAAGATAGCATTCCTCTTACCGCTTTCCGCACTCGTTATGATTCTTTTGAGTGGTTGGTCATACCATTCGGCTTGACGAACGCACCAGCTTTCTTCGTCGATCTTATGAATCGAGTATTCCGTGAATACATCGATAGATTCGTTCTGGTTTTCATCGACGATATTCTTATTTATTCTAGATCCGAGGCAGAGCATGCTCATCAATTGCGGATCGTCTTGGATACTCTTCGTCAGCATCAGCTTAAGGCCAAGCTCTCCAAGTTCCATTTTTGGATGAGCAAGGTCAAGTTCTTGGGCCATATTGTATCATCTGAGGGTATTTCTGTCGATCCTGCCAAGATCGAAGCTATTCAGAATTGGAAGCAGCCCGAGAACGTTCATGATATTCGCAGCTTCCTTGGTCTGGCGGGTTATTACCGTCGGTTTATCAAGGATTTCTCTCGAGTTGCACTTCCCCTTACGACGCTGACTCGTAAGGGTGTTCGCTTTATTTGGTCTGATAAGTGTGAAGCTTCCTTTCAGCGACTAAAGGAACTTCTCGCTCATGCTCCTAATCTAGTGGTTCCAGAGAGTAACCATGATCTTGTTGTTTACACCGATGCTTGTGATAGCGGGCTCGGTCCTGTGCTTATGCAGAAGGATCGGGTAGTGGCTTATGCTTCTAGGCAACTGTGTCCGAATGAGGTTCGCTATCCTACTCATGATCTTGAGTTAGCAGCTATCGTCTTTGCCTTGAAGACGTGGCGTCACTTTCTATTAGGCGAACGCTTCATTCTTTACACTGAT
Organism: Allium fistulosum; assembly: GCA_030737815.1. Taxonomy (NCBI): domain Eukaryota; kingdom Viridiplantae; phylum Streptophyta; class Magnoliopsida; order Asparagales; family Amaryllidaceae; genus Allium; species Allium fistulosum. The sequence goes on from CM060904.1 coordinate 973,558,002, forward strand.
CACAAGTCGCTGAAGTATCTATTTAGTCAGAAGGATCTTAATATAAGGCAGCAGCGATGGCTCGAGTTTCTCGCCTCATATGACTTAGACATTCAGTATACCCCTGGCAAGGGTAATCGTGTGGCTGATGCACTCAATTGCAAACACTCGGTGGTAGTTTCTATGATGATAGCCGAGTGGGATATTCTTGAGACTCTTTCTATGTGTGATATTCGAAATCGAGCTCCGTCTTTTGATTCTCAGATCTTGTTATTTAGCTTGGAAGCTCGACCTATTCTATTGGATCGCATTGCCCATGCTCAGCGGCAGGATCCAGACTTGTTGCGATATATTCATCTCCTTGAGTCGGGATCCAGTGATGAGACATTGTCGGATTATTCTATTGATTCTCATCGGTGTCTTCGCAGGAAGAACCGTATTTTGGTACAATCTGATTTATCACTTAGGCGTGACATTTTAGACGAGTGTCATCGCACTAAGTACACTATACATCCCGGGTCGAGTAAGATGTATGCCGACATGTGTCGCCTCTTTTATTGGGAGGGCATGAAGAGTGATGTTGCAAGTTATGTAAGCCGTTGCATGACTTGTCAACAGATCAAAGCTGAGCATCAGCGTCCATCTGGTCTTCTTCAACCGCTAGAGATTCCATTGTGGAAATGGGATCAGATATCCATGGATTTTATTGACGGTCTGCCTCGATCGAGGTCAGACCATACTTCTATTTGGGTCATCGTCGATCGCTTGACCAAATCAGCTCATTTCATTCCTATTAAGTCCACTCGGACTTCTCCTCAGCTTGCCAAGCTATATGTGAAGGAAGTCGTTCGACTTCATGGTATTCCTAGCTCTATCGTCTGTGATCGAGACACTATCTTTACTAGTCACTTCTGGAAGTGCCTATAGTCAGCTTTGGGCTCAAAGCTGAATTTCTCGACTGCTTATCATCCTCAGACCGACGGTCAGACGGAGAGGGTGAATCGTGTTTTTTAGGATCTTTTGCGCTGTTGTATTCTGGATTTCGGAGGTAGTTGGGAGGATCACTTACCGCTTGTAGAGTTTCCTACAACAACAGCTTTCAGTCTAGTATTGGCATGGCTCCTTTCGAGGCTCTTTACGGAAGGCCATGTCGTTCTCCTTCGTGCTAGTTAGAATCTGGCGAGAAGCTCCTTCTTGGTCTAGATTCAGTTCGGGAATCTTCTGAGAAGATTATTCTTATTCGTCAGAGAATGAAAGAGGCGCAGAACCGTCAGAAATCCTACGCGGACAACCGTAGGAAGCCTCTTGAGTTCTCCATTGGTGATCATGTCTTTATTTGGATATCTCCTATGAAAGGGGTTGTGCGTTTCAGCTCTACAGGGAAGTTGGCTCCTCGCTATGTTGGACCATTTCCTATTACTGAATGCATCGGCCCCGTTGCTTATCGTGTGTCTCTACCTGCTCACTTCTCTGGAATACACGACGTGTTCCATGTTTCCCAGCTTCGCATGTGTGTCCGCGACCCTGATTCTATCATTGAGCCGCATGCTGTGCCCGATTTAGAAATCTTACCTGATTTATCTTTGGAGCAGCAACCTCTTCGTGTGCTTGATTCGGAGGTTAGACGCCTTCGCAACAAAGAGGTTCCACTCGTGAAGATTCAATGGTCACCGAATCCTAAGGACTGCACTTGGCAGACCATAGAATCTATCGAATGCTCTTATCCTGGCTTTCTCCCATCTTCTTCTGCGGGTGAGAATTCTCTATTTTATCTCTATCACTTCTTTTGGGGATGTGACGTTATAGATGACATCTATCTTAAGGAATTGCGGGGACGCAATTTTCTTAAGGGGTGGAGTCTGTAACAACCCGGGATTTGCATTACCAATTAATAAATAAAAGTTAGGATTTTTATTTATTTTAATGAAGCATAAAAGGATTTGGAATAACAAAAATTTATTTGAAAAAGGCTATTTTAATTAAATGGGAAATATGAGATTTAAAATGAGGATAAAATGTTATTTTTGGAAAGTTAAATATTTTAGGAGAGATTTTTAAACGGGTTTGGATAAGAAAAATGAGTTTTATAAACATATATGAACACTTAGACTAAATTTTGGAAATATGTAAATAACTCTCTTCTTATTGGGTTACTAAATCTAGCCCAATAACCCACCCTAAAACTCCTCTATAAATTATCTCAAACTCCCCTAACCTCATTCATTCATCCCTAATCAAAACCCTAATCATTTCCTAAAGCTTCTTAACAAAAATGGCCTCTATCTTCATCTCCTTCTAGTTTTAGCTTATGCAAGTCATTCTATGCAAAGGTAATGCAAATACCCACCTCAAATCAGTTTTTATATCTTTCTAATTTCTGAAATTTATTTGGTAACACATGTTTTTTGTGTTTTTTTGATCTTATAGCCTCCTAATCATCTTTTGCTAACTTGGGTTGATGCTATAGTAGTCTTTGTTGCTTTCTAGAGAGGTATATTGCTAAAAACCTCTTCTAATATGTGTTTAATCATCTTTTGATTTCTATAATCAGTTAGTAACACATTTTTTATTATGTAACATGTGAATCATAGCTCTTTGATCATCTTTGCTTTCATTTTGGGGTGTGCACATAAGGTACTCGTAATATATGCTAGCTGAAATTATAATTAGTTTATTGCTGTTAGTAAATTAGGCATATCTCATTCATCTTAAATCGGAATTAAGATTTTCTTAATGTTCTCGAAAGCTTATGCTATAGCCTATAACTTTTATGTTTTGTGCTTTGCCTAGTTTTGAAGATTGAATGGTCGAAATCACGTTTGTTTGTCGCTGACCAGACAATAAACTACAGGGTTGAGAAAATAAAAAGCTGAAATTGATTTGACCATAAGTTACTCGTTTCTTATCCAAATCGAATAATTTTGGATGTTCTGAAAAGCTTAGATTTAGGGCTAAAAGTTTCATGTTTTGAGTTTCATGAAATTTCGAAGTTAATTTCGTCAAAACTGTGCATCCTTACCACTGTCCCGAGAGCACAACGACAGTGATATAGAATTTAGATCTGAGAATTGTTTTAGTCATAGAATTTTCATCCCCGATCGGAATTTGACGATCTTGGTCATTCCGGAAATCTTAGAAACTAAGCTACAACTTTTATTTTATTTATCTTGTCAGAATTGGAAGTTTACTATGCCAAAATTGTGGTTTTTCATCTCTGGTCTGTTAGTGCATAGCTACAGGCCTTAGTCTCTGTGCTCCCGTTGTTTTCAGCGCAGAACCCCGACTTTGCGATGCCATACCGGGCTCGTCCTTTGTCGGATTTCATTGTTTTTGGTCTCGTTAAAAATATGAGGTCGAGATCTTCAACCATGCAAAGTTTGGTTTAGATCTGGGTGCATTAGATACTTTGTTTCTATTGCCGAAGTAGCACCCAGAAATTGTTTTACAATAGTGATCATTTTCAGTTATCGTCGGACCAACTTTGAAACATTGTCATTTCTTCGTTTTAAGTCAGAACCGAACGATTCTTATTGCATATCAAAGTAGGAGTACTTTTCTACGCTCCTGCAAATTTTTATCAAGATCTGAGTTCATGCGACCCTTCGACCATGTCGTCGAAGTGGGACCTTTGCATTGTTTTGACACAGTAGAGTTTTGTGATTTTTGTCCGACTTTGAGACGACGCCGTTTCTTCGTTTCAAATCGGAATCAAGTAATTCTTTTTGCGCTCTGAAGTAGGAATGTCAGACTACGTTTCTAAAAATTTTCATGCCATTCGGATTCAGTTTGCTGGTCCGAATAATTTTCCGAACTTGGGTTCGCGTCAGTTTTGGACTATTTTCCAACACTTGGAATATTTTCAGTGATTTTCTGGTTTTATCGATTTCTTTGAGATTTGTCTCTGGATTTCATATACGGGCCTTATAAAAAGGTTTTAAAAGGAATTTTCACTCCGAAATGGCTTTCGAAATTATTATATAATATTATTTTTAATTAGTAAACTATTTACTCCATAATAGGAGAGTTTTCAAAAGCCGTTTTAAAGTGTTCTCAAAATCAATTATAAATCCGTTTCGAACCATTATTTTCTATAATAAAAATCTCACACTCAGTTTTAGCACGTCGAGCGAAGTGGAAAGGTGCTTAAACGGTTAGGAAATCTCCGGCCCATGGAACCGTGTGTATTTTCTTTCCGATTAATCCCCGACCTATTCGATTGATCGTTTTGACCTTTGGGTCTAGTTTACCGATGATACGAGGTGGACTTTTTATTGTTTGGAATGTGAGCTTGCTATTGGTTAATAAACCGTTTACTGTGAACGTGGGGTATGGGACTCATTGTTAACACTTTATGGGTTCCTCTCCAAGAAGTTTGTGACACATTAGCCTCTAGGCAGGCAGTACTGGACCTCTGGGTCACCACGCCTCTGGGCAACCGTCTCTGGACACCTGTTCTATGGAGCAGTTTCTTTTTTCGGCATGTGCCTCTGGGCCTTTATCCTTCTGGGAAGGATCTCGCCGTCTCGCGCGTTCCGCATCTGTGCGAGTGATCGATCACAACTCTACAGTACTTGGCAATAACGACTCCGGTCGGTGCACGTGCTATACTTGTATTATCTGATGATTTTTATATCCATTCGAATACCGCCATTCGGTGTTGGTTCTATGGAACCATATGATGTAGGTGCGATTACCTTGTGGATTCACAGTGTCTCTGGACACTGCTTTTCAGTGTTTGATTTCATTGACTTTTCAGTATATCCCCATTGCTCTTTGGAGCATCGATCTTTGCTTGGGCATTGATTACAGACTCTGGTCACTCTTGGGATTATTCCCTATGGGCAACTTTATATAGCTTTGGCTACGCCGATGATATGAGGCGATTTTATTTATTCAACACTTTGGTGCTGATATTCTCGTTGGAGGTTTTTACTGTTGATTGATGATTAGGGACCGTCATTATATTCATGTGGTCCAAAATACTCTTCTCTTAGGAAAGTACTGTTTATTTATGTACCACATTATTATATATCTCAGTTATTACTGATTGTTTAGCTAGCCTGACCCGAGTGTTTTCGCTCGGGTTAGACCGAGTTGTTTCAGGTTAGGTCTCTGGACTTGGCTTCTGTTCTTCCGCTTGGACATTATCTGCTATGCTGATAGATAGCGCTTTTATTTGTCCACTATTTCGGTACTCTGTTATTATTCAGACTTTGATATGTACATATTTTTGACTCACTTGTGTGGGCAGTGGCTTTGTACCCACTCATAGTATTTGGATCTGTATTGACGATGTATTGTTCTGAGACTCTGTGCTGTTATGTGATACTGTTCTGTGATGCTATTTCATTATGTTATTATGCTTTGTCCTGATAGATCTTTAGCCATTTGTAGTTTCGTTATAAGTATTTACCGAATATGTCGAACCACTTAAGAAAAAATATAGATACCATCCTTTCGACGTATTCAGTAGATAGTTATAGCTTGATTACAAATGGTCGCTTCCACTATACTCTATTCTCCGCTTTAACAGACAGTATTACTCCTGTAATACTCTTTGTTACAGTGGGTCTTAGAGTGGGGCGTTACAGCTTGGTATCAGAGCGAGGTTCAGAATTAAGCATAACAAACACAGAACAGACACGTAGTACAATACATTATAATACGATCCAAATTGAACATATCCACCTTTAGATAAATAAGTTAGGAATATGTGTAGGAATCTATTATATTCCGTAATATTCCTTAATGAATTATCTATCTTTGAATCGTGCTTAACTAAACCTACCGATCATATGTTTAAAGAGTGTCCCAAGCCACTTTTCTGCCGCTATTGTAAGAAGGAGGGTCATCATTATTCCACTTGTCCTACTGCACCTCCTAGATCTGGCAAGCTTAATGCTGCCAAGGCTCCTAAATCTTTAGCTCAGCCTCGAGGTATGCATCCTTCCGTTCTCGAAGGTTCTATTTTATTTCATGGTAGATCTTGTAGAGTTCTCTTTGATACGGGTGCCTCTCACTCATTCGTATCAAAGGAACTAGTTGATACTTTTATCTTTGGATTTTACTTGTTTGGTTTCTTCACTAAGGATTGTGAATCCCATCGGCGGATCCACAACCCTTAGCTTGCTTTGTGAGGATATAGATATTGATCTTTGTGGATTTTCTTTCCGTGCGAATCTGCACGTTATGGAGTATTTGTGCCTTGACATGATTCTTGGCATGGATTGGCTCGCTCAGTACGACGCCAAAATCATTTGTTCGGAGCAGATATTATTTCTTCATCATCCTGACTCGCCCGCTCCGTTAGCTATTGCTCTTCAGGATTTTGGGATTTCTGATATTACTTTATTTGCTCTTGATTCACGAGATAAGAATGTGGACATATCCCGTATTCCTGTTGTTCGGGATTTCCCCGATATATTCGAGCCAGTATCAGGCCTGCCGCCAAAGAGGGCCATTGAGTTCCGCATCGATCTCATTCTAAGCTCCCACCCAGTTGGGCGTCCTCCCACGAGGATGTCTACTAAAGAGAATGAGGAACTCAGGAAGTAGTTAGTAGAGCTTGAGGTGAAGCAGTTCATCCGATCCAGTTCTTCGCCATGGGGTGCTGTTGTGGTCTTCGTTAAGAAGGCTGATGGCTCTCTTAGGCTTTGCATTGACTATCGCAAGCTTAATGAATTGACCATCAGAAATCGTTATCCATTGCCACGGATAGACGGTATGTTTGATCAGTTAAGCGGTGTGAAGGTCTTTTCCCAGCTCGACCTTGCCACCGGATTTCATCAGCTCCGAGTTGCGGAAGATAGCATTCCTCTTACCGCTTTCCGCACTCGTTATGGTTCTTTTGAGTGGTTGGTCATACCATTCGGCTTGACAAACGCACCAGCTTTCTTCGTCGATCTTATGAATCGAGTATTCTGGGAATACATCGATAGATTCGTTCTGGTTTTCATCGACGATATTCTTATTTATTCTAGATCCGAGGCAGAGCATGCTTATCAATTGCGGATCGTCTTGGATACTCTTCGTCAGCATCAGCTTAAGGCCAAGCTCTCCAAGTTCCATTTTTGGATGAGCAAGGTCAAGTTCTTAGGCCATATTGTATCATCTGAGGGTATTTCTATCGATCCTGCCAAGATCGATGCTATTCAGAATTGGAAGCAGCCCGAGAACGTTCATGATATTCGCAGCTTCCTTGATCTGGCGGGTTATTACCGTCGGTTTATCAAGGATTTCTCTCGAGTTGCACTTCCCCTTACGACGCTGACTCGTAAGGGTGTTCGCTTTATTTGGTCTGATAAGTGTGAAGCTTCCTTTCAGCGACTGAAGGAACTTCTCACTCATGCTCCTAATCTAGTGGTTCCAGAGAGTAACCATGATCTTGTTGTTTACACCGATGCTTGTGGTAGCGGGCTCGGTGCTGTGCTTATGCAGAAGGATCGGGTATTGGCTTATGCTTCCAGGCAACTGCGTCCTAATGAGGTTCGCTATCCTACTCATGATCTTGAGTTAGCAGCTATCCTCTTTGCCTTGAAGACGTGGCGTCACTTTCTATTAGGCGAACGCTTCATTCTTTACACCGATCACAAGTCGCTGAAGTATCTATTTAGTCAGAAGGATCTCAATATGAGGCAGCAGCGATGGCTCGAGTTTCTGGCCTCATATGACTAAGACATTCAGTATACCCCTGGCAAGGGTAATCGTGTGGCTGATGCACTCAGTCGCCAACACTCGGCGGTAGTTTCTATGATGATAGCCGAGTGGGATATTCTTGAGACTCTTTCTATGTGTGTTATTCGAAATTGAGCTCCGTCTTTTGATTCTCAGGTCTTGTTATTCAGCTTGGAAGCTCGACCTATTCTATTGGATCGCATTGCCCATGCTCAGCGGCAGGATCCAGACTTGTTGCGATATATTCATCTCCTTGAGTCGGGATCCAGTGGTGAGACATTGTCGGATTATTCTATTGATTCTCATCGGTGTCTTCGCAGGAAGAACCGTATTTTGGTACCATCTGATTTATCACTTAGGCGTGACATTCTAGACGAGTGTCATCGCACTAAGTACACTATACATCCCGGGTCGAGTAAGATGTATGCCGACATGTGTCGCCTATTTTATTGGGAGGGCATGAAGAGTGATGTTGCAAGTTATGTAAGCCGTTGCATGACTTGTCAACAGATCAAAGATGAGCATCAGCGTCCATCTGGTCTTCTTCAACCGCTAGAGATTCCATTGTGGAAATGGAATCAGATATCCATGGATTTTATTGATGGTCTGCCTCGATCGAGGTCAGGCCATACTTCTATTTGGGTCATCGTCGATCGCTTGACCAAATCAGCTCATTTCATTCCTATTAAGTAAACTCGGACTTCTCCTCGGCTTGCCAAGCTATATGTGAAGGAAGTCGTTGGACTTTATGGTATTCCTAGCTCTATCGTCTGTGATCGAGACACTATCTTTACTAGTCACTTCTGGAAGTGCCTATAGTCAGCTTTGGGCTCAAAGCTGAATTTCTCGACTGCTTATCATCCTCAGACCGACGGTCAGACGAAGAGGGTGAATCGTGTTTTAGAGGATCTTTTGCGCTGTTGTATTCTGGATTTCGGAGGTAGTTGGGAGGATCACTTACCGCTTATAGAGTTCTCCTACAACAACAGCTTTCAGTCTAGTATTGACATGGCTCCTTTCGAGGCTCTTTACGGAAGGCCATGTCGTTCTCCTTCGTGTTAGTTAGAATCTGGCGAGAAGCTCCTTCTTGGTCTAGATTCAGTTCGGGAATCTTCTAAGAAGATTATTCTTATTCGTCAGAGAATGAAAGAGGCGCAGAACCGTCAGAAATCCTACGCGGACAACCGTAGGAAGCCTCTTGAGTTCTCCATTGGTGATCATGTCTTTATTCGGATATCTCCTATGAAAGGGGTTGTGCGTTTCAGCTCTATAGGGAAGTTGGCTCCTCGCTATGTTGGACCATTTCCTATTACGGAACGCATCGGCCCCATTGCTTATCGTGTGTCTCTACCTGCTCACTTCTCTGGAATACACGACGTGTTCCATGTTTCCCAGCTTCGCATGTGTGTCTGCGACCCTGATTCTATCATTGAGCCGCATGCTGTGCCTGATTTAGAGATCTTACCTGATTTATCTTTGGAGCAGCAACCTCTTCGTGTGCTTGATTCGGAGGTTAGACGCCTTCGCAACAAAGAGGTTCCACTCGTGAAGATTCAATGGTCACCGAATCCTAAGGACTGCACTTGGGAGACCAGAGAATCTATCGAACGCTCTTATCCTGGCTTTCTCCCATCTTCTTCTGCGGGTGAGAATTCTCTATTTTATCTCTATCACTTCTTTTGGGGATGTGACGTTATAGACGACATCTATCTTAAGGAATTGCGGGGACGCAATTTTCTGAAGGGGGGAGTCTGTAACAACCCGGGATTTGCATTACCAATTAATAAATAAAAGTTAGGATTTTTATTTATTTTAATGAAGCATAAAAGGATTTGGAATAACAAAAAATTATTTGAAAAAGGCTATTTTAATTAAATGGGAAATATGAGATTTAAAATGAGGATAAAATGTTATTTTTGGAAAGTTAAATATTTTAGGAGAGATTTTTAAATGGGTTTGGATAAGAAAAATGAGTTTTATAAACATATATGAACACTTAGACTAAATTTTGGAAATATGTAAATAACTCTCTTCTTATTGGGTTACTAAATCTAGCCCAATAACCCACCCTAAAATTCCTCTATAAATTATCTCAAACTCTCCTAACCTCATTCATTCATCCCTAATCAAAACCCTAATCATTTCCTAAAGCTTCTTAACAAAAATGGCCTCTATCTTCATCTCCTTCTAGTTTTAGCTTATGCAAGTCATTCTATGCAAAGGTAATGCAAATACCCACCTCAAATCAGTTTTTATATCTTTCTAATTTCTGAAATTTATTTGGTAACACATGTTTTATGTGTTTTTTTGATCTTATAGCCTCCTAATCATCTTTTGCTAACTTGGGTTGATGCTATAGTAGTCTTTGTTGCTTTCTAGAGAGGTATATTGCTAAAAACCTCTTCTAATATGTGTTTAATCATCTTTTGATTTCGATAATC